>JAIFGZ020000222.1:16007500-17207500 GCA_019925245.2 Oryza australiensis
ATTTTGTTATGAATTGGCGCGTTTTTTTTGTTGCGTAGGTGTGATTTGGAAGGGCGACAAGCTGATCGACGGAGTGCCAGAGACGCTCGACATGCTCAGATCAAAGGTCCGTCGCAAACTGCAATGATCTTCTCGAACTCCCATTCGAACTTAGCATTAGCAATCTGTTGGAGTTGAAGCTCATGGGGTTGTGGTGTTGCAGGGAAAGAGGCTGGTGTTCGTGACGAACAACTCGACCAAGTCGAGGAAGCAGTACGGGAAGAAGTTTGAGACGCTGGGACTAAACGTCAACGAGGTAGGATTTCCTGCCATGGACTGCCAAATTTTTTCTTGTCCAACCGATCTGGAATGATGAGCCTGGAATGCTCTATGCAGGAAGAAATCTTCGCTTCGTCGTTCGCAGCTGCCGCTTACCTGCAGTCCATCGATTTCCCCAAAGACAAGAAGGTATCTAATTTACATCATCATCTTCGGTAAATTTGACATGGTTTGGTACAGATACGTGCACAAAGTTACCACTTTTACTGTTCACGTTCAGCGATTTTGGCAAACAATATGTGCGCAAGGTTAACATTTTTATTGTTCAGGTTTATGTGATTGGAGAGGACGGGATTCTGAAGGAGCTGGAGCTGGCTGGATTTCAGTACCTCGGCGGCCCAGTAAGTAATAAAATTTCTGAACCCATGTTCAGTGCTGCATACCTGGGACAGACTAACACACCTAGCATCATCTTGCAGTCTGATGGAGACAAGAAGATAGAGCTGAAGCCTGGATTTTACATGGAGCATGACAAAGATGTAAACTACGATCCCTATTATACTTTGAAGTAAAATGTGATCGGTGCACTGAGAGCCATTTGGATTTGTCACAGGTTGGAGCAGTTGTCGTAGGATTCGACCGCTACTTTAACTACTACAAAGTACAGTAAGTTTCTTCTTCCTTCTCTCCTCCATTGTCACTAGGATTCAGGAACATGTACTGACCTTTTCTGGAAGGCCAAGTAGGTGTACTGTATGTCAGTATTGCAGAATCAGATTAGTAATTCTCATAAATCAACCATGCATCCATTTGATCATTGATTCATGTAAAAAGTCTAAGATGATGATTTCAATGCTTTTTTACCCAATGATGATTATTGTTACCTGCGTGTGCTGCAAAATCACATTTTGGTTCTCAATAAGTTCGGTACTAACCAATACTGTTAATCAACTTCTGAAGGTACGGGACACTCTGCATTCGTGAGAATCCAGGGTGCCTTTTCATTGCCACAAACCGGGACGCCGTCACCCATCTTACCGATGCCCAAGAGTGGGCAGGTTAGTCAGGCATTCCAGCACTCCCTACATTAGAATATGATGGAGAAGTACATACCAAGTATGCTTAAGATGATGAACATTTTTGCCTTCACCAGGTGGAGGTTCAATGGTTGGTGCAATTCTTGGTTCAACTAAACAAGAACCGCTCGTCGTCGGAAAGCCGTCAACATTCATGATGGACTACCTGGCAAAGAAGTAAGAGGCCAACTATCTCAGCAGCAGTCATGTTTCATCTATCAGCATCATAAATGTGTCTGGAAGAATGGTTTGAGATTCTTTTCTTCTCGTTTGCCTCTGTGGCAGGTTTGGGATCACAACATCCCAGATATGCATGGTTGGTGACCGTTTGGATACCGACATCTTGTTTGGCCAAAACGGGGGCTGCAAAACTCTTCTGGTTCTTTCAGGTTTCTTGATCATTCTCTCCCTCTGAACTATACTTGGTCTGATGATTTTATGTTTAGTACAAGCACCAAGTGTTGGTTGCATTTTGCAGGCGTCACTTCTGTACAGATGCTTCAGAGCCCCGACAACTCGATCCAGCCAGATTTCTACACAAACCAAATTTCTGATTTTCTCACCCTCAAAGCAGCAACTGTCTGAAGAAATGGGAAGTAACTGTGTTACAGATGGGCGAGGCCCCATACTTTTGTTTAGGTGGAGGCATCCGCCAATTTTCAGCAATTAAGATCGGAAGGATGCATTTTCTTTCCACATTGTTTTGTAATCATGAGACAAATGTTTATATACTATCATATGTAACACAAGTGCATATCGCAATCGATACTATTGACCAATTGTCCTTAGCTCAAAATCAACAATGAGCAACCAGAATGGTTTCTAATGAAGAAAATGGCAGCCAAATACACATAGATAAGCTTGAAGTCAACATTGAGTGAGCAAATGAATGGGGCAATCAGAGATATGTTGTTTATTCACAAGACTGAACCAGGCCTGGGAAAATATACACACAAAAAGAACAGCCAAGACAATGATTCAGAAAATATAAGCATTACGTCCATGTGGC
Source organism: Oryza australiensis (assembly GCA_019925245.2). NCBI lineage: Eukaryota > Viridiplantae > Streptophyta > Magnoliopsida > Poales > Poaceae > Oryza > Oryza australiensis. Next base: position 16,009,844 of record JAIFGZ020000222.1, read on the forward strand.
AGTATTTCCAGGTGGTATTTCACTTAGAACATTACAGATAGCCACATCACGTTCTTATGGGTATGGGCGCTGATTATATAAGAATTACTAAAACATTAAAGGTGTTCCCTAAGAGAACATTAGAGATGTCAATTAGGCATGAGTTGTATACATGTATGTACAGAAGGTCATATTTTAGTGAGCTGATATGGATGAAATGTTCCAGAAGTAGAAACGCCCAAAAGCACATTCTGGGAATTCCATTACCTCAGTAAAAGCAAGAATAATGTACTGTACAGAGGTAACAAAAAAATTTATCTAACAACAAAATTGCATGATGAAAATCTATACAATCCCAGTTATTTTTTTTCTTATGTCTTTATTTTGCGGTTTTCTTTAAGTTGCTCATCAGCGCGCTCAAAGCTTCCTTTATATGTTGGCCCCTTGTTTGCCTCACTTCCTGGGATGTGAGGCGCAGGATCTCAAGACCCCGACCCAGAGTGGCAATCATGGGAACAGAAGGTGCAACCTCAGCAGCACACTCAATCCCGTCTCCATGCATCAGGAGACCAGCACATGCAGCCATGCTACAACCAAACGTTGCCCAAGGAGTGATTCTGAAAGGTTGTTTTTGCCTCTTCTGCATTATTTCGTAGAACGAAGTTCGCATAGCCATCAAGCTAGTTCTCTTTGCTGATGAAATAACAGTGTGAGTAACTGCTCGAATCTTCTCTGATGAAGCTGTGAATTGTAAAACGGATGCCTTCGAACTAGCACTAAAAACCCCATTTGACAGGACCTTGCTTAACACGATGGAAGCATGCCTTTGCAGCTGTATTAAGCCATACTTCAAGACCACCGGTGTTTTATACGGAGCCAGCTTAAGAAAGGCGGATGCCTGTACAGTTTTTGATAAAGATGAAAAGCCCAGAATAGCTGTTCCTCCTGCACCAACTACGACCACAGGTTTCTCAGCTACCCAACTTTTCTTATCTGTGCTGTCAACTGACGGCAGCTCATTGTCCTCACTGTCATTTTTATTGCCGTAATGCTTGAAGCAACTGCTGGCTAATTGTGCAATCTCTGAAGGAACAGGGGTATCCCAGTGTCTCCTTATTCCAGCTAAGCAACTGGCATCAACTACAGCCACAACAGAACCAAACTCCCTTAGCTGGCTTCTGAGGGCTTGCACAAGAAGAATATGGCACTTCTCCTCAGAATTGAGTTCTGAAAAATCCAATTTTTTTGAACCATGATTATCTCTGGTGTCAATGTGGCTCCTTCCTGCGTTGTTTAAACCTATCCTGAGGGCTTCTATTGCGATCCTAAATACATACACATCAGACAGCATTTCACTGGAAATTGGCTTCCCATCATGAACTTGTCTGAGCAATTTCTGAGCAGAAGCCATAGCTTTCCCAATTGATGGAATGCCCACAAATATATCATAAAGATCAGCAAGCAAAGGATAAACAGACTCTGCAAAAGGTGGAGCCTCGTATCTGTTCGATGGCTTGCATTCAGTCAGTCTGCACTCTGAAACACCATCAGAAGAGATAGCCTGGGACATCAACAAATTAACGGTTGGCACTAGCGACTTCACGAGTTGTCCCCCAATGTCATCCACAAGGCATATCTTCCTAACGCGCAAGCTTACAATTGAAGTGGTGTTCGGAGTGAGCAAGCAGCTACCCTGTAATTTTCCACCTGTGTCATCATCCGTGGAACTTTGAGCGAGCGAGCAGCTACTCGCCAATTGCTGACCTGAGCCTTCTTCCATGGTAGATTGGCCACCCGATGCGCCACCATTGCAATTCCTCTCATACGGAGACTCAAGCAAAAGAAAACACGACCCCGTCTCCTCCGCGGCTCTCTTTGCAGCCAAGACATGGCCGTAGAACCCGACCCCGAAAATCTCCTGCAAGACCTGGCACGCCGCCGCCTTAACGTACTGATCCTTGCTCCTCTTCTCCGTGACGCACCTCTTGATCACCTGGAACGGAGACGCCGGGACGCCGCCGGCCCCGCCGCCTTCGAGGGACTCCTCCTCGGCCCGGACGTCGTCGGCCGCCGTGTGCGCCAGCTGGGTGACCACGGCCCCGGGGCGCACCTGCCTGATCAGGCAGTCGGCGTCGGAGGCCGACTGCTCGGACAGGTTCTGCGCCGCGAGGATGTAGATCACGCCCCGCGAATCGGGCTCGCGGAGCGCGAACACGAACTGCTTCGTCTCCTCCGGCACGGGGAGGCCCCGCAGCAGCCGCGCGGACGCGCGCAGGTCGTCCTCCCTCAGGATAGCGGAGAGCGGCCACAGGCTCTGCAGGTAGGTGAGCACCGCCGTGGCCATGGGCGCCGCATCAGCCACCGCCGGCGACGAGGAGGCTATCGCCTCCGATCAGAGAGAGGGCCGGAGGAGGGTTGACTCACCCCCTCCTCCGGTCTGGATCGCGCGACCGACAGAATAATATGCCTCGGCCGGTTCTGCGCGAACAGCTGATCCGCCGTGGCAGCGTCCGCGTCCGTCGCCGCCGCCGCCGCGTCCGGCTTAGATGGGGCGGGGCGGCGCCGAGGAAGACGAGACTCGTGAGGTTACGGGAATTTTGGGTGGCGTGTGTCTTCTGCGCAGACTAGACCTAGGATTTTTCCTCTTTTCATTTTCTCCACCGAGCCGTGTTGCCCGTTCCGGGCGAGCCGGACCCTTTCGAGAGTCCACTTCAGAGTGCAGACTCAGTCCGTGTCGTGCACTCTCGTACGTGCTCCAATTCACAAGTCGGCCCGTCGATGTGTGGAGCCCGGAAAGGTTGTACTAACTCGTATGTCATGTTTTTAGCTGATCAATGCGAATCAGATTCTGAATCCTATGAAGTAAAACTAAAGCTCTGCTAACCTGTGTTAAACACTTCAACTCTAAATAAATTTGGATAAAATAAAATAAATTATGAGCTCGATCAAATATCCTCAAAATTAATCCCAATGAAAATTTTTAATGTACATTTAATATAACGACATATCAACATACATGATGACATAAATCGGTTTCATCTAGATAAAATTCGTTACATAAATATCAACTCTCCATAAATTATAAAATTAAATATGATTTTGATCTTATCAAACCATACTATAAAATAAAATTATATATTAAAAAGGATAGTTTTAAATACAGTTTTATTTTATTCATGTTTATATAGCTATCTTAAAAATATCTATGAAATTTTTCATTAGAATTAACCTTTCGATTTTTTAAGAATACAACGACACACACAACATACACCACGCTCACACCATCACCACACTCGCACACACGTGTGTGTTCCTAACACACGCTAGAGTAGAGATTGGATGCACTAGCCCATGCACGGGAACGTGCAGTCCTACTGAACGCACGCGCGTGTATGTACCTTTATTTTTATCACTCAAAAGTAATTTCTAGAAGCTAGTGCGATCAGAGGTTAAACTTGCGTGGATTGCTTGCACAACCGGCGCAGATAGCCATCCGAACACACATTGTTCGATTATATTAGTACTTTTTTTTCTCAACGCATGCAAACTCATCGATATGAACGTGCACACATATATCTTACCTCTCTAAATATTTTCATTTTCAAAGACTGACTCTCTCATGACGATTTTTGCCTATAGCATCCTCCATTTGTTCGGAGAGATTAATTCTAAGTTATACTTGCTCCAAATACGCATTTAAATTAGAGCATAAGAATTTGTAACCGTGGATTAATAAGGAACATTTGATCATTCCACCGCGCTACTAATTTGTTCTATAATTGCTAAAATAAGGACTTTGTGGGACGGATGGAGTAAGAAATATAATTATAAGTTGTCAGAAGAACAAAGTATAAAATCTCATAAAATAGATAAATGTCTCCATATGCTGGATTACCGCAATGTGAATAGATGAGCAACAATCACACCGTCGAAAAACTCAGGCACGCACAAAATAATGTGACTGGGTATCATCTGACATCTTCGTTACTCTGACATGTCAGCAAACCAACATCACCAAACAAGTTAGTGGCTCAGAATCTAAAACCAATGTCATGGATTGGATCATCAGCAACCTAACAGACAAACTGTTAACACCTAAATTTGATACCTAGGCACGAAATAGAAAACACATGGTCAGATTTGGAAGGACCCGGTTTTGACCATGTAAGGCCAGTCAGACCACCGCCTTGGGGCCGGTCAGACCGCAGGTATGTGACCTGTTTGATTGATAGCATGTGGCTGGTTAGACCAGCTGACTTCGAATCCAAATCAAATTTCATCGGTTCTCAGGTTTCCTTACTTGGAAAGGCATTTTTTGAGTTCTAATTGGTTTCTACCTCGAGTTAGACATGGAGGAGATCCAGTAGAAGGCAGACCAACCTCTTTATAAGGGCTAAGGCTAGTTCAATTGAGGCACCAATCTACCATCTACTTACAACGCAATTAACCGATTAAATTGTTTTTTTCAATATTGCATCTACTTTTTGTCTAGTTCTAGCCTAGTTTTCATCCATCTTTGTCAGATTGCGCTGAAAGCCGTCTGTCCTCGTTGCGAGAGTGTGAATATCCCTTTGTAGGTTTCTCTCGTAAACCTTTCGCTCGCCTACGGGACGGGTATCTATCATTGTTCTGTCTAAATTGGCTCCGCTAGCCGGTTTAATCTTACAAAACCCATCTTGGTTTAGCTCTATCTAAATCAAGGTGATTGGCGATTCCATATCACCATAAGGCGTTTAGGTGTTTCGATCGTGTGTTTGCAGCTTGTCCAAAAAAGTTGCCAACACAAATCTTTCTAGGTCTTCATGGAGGATCCACCAAACAAAATAGACATCAACAAAGATATAGAAAAGGCAAACACCAAATAGATCTACCTTTATGAACAAAAGGCAAACTCTATCTAATAGATATAAAACAATAGACTTTGTTTAAGAAAACCCTAAAAACTTACTCGAGTCTTCTTCCTCTCATCATTGGCGAGAATGCTATAGACAAACAGTAGACTTTGTTTAAGAAAACCCTAAAAACTTACTTGAGTCTTCTTCCCCTCATCATTGGCGAGAATGCTAGAGACAGAGAAGAAAGGAGACCTATGCGATGGCGTGAAGGAGAGTCGTGGGTTGTGACTGACCCGATGATGGGTGATGACAATTTCTATTTACACTGTATTCGATTATGGCTTGTGGATTGTTGAATCACGTCAACAACCTTCCAGCTATATAAAAATGTTACTTCATCCAATCATAAACATTTAGGACAAAATTCGGTCAAAATTTTTAAACTCCCTACCATCCATTTTATACTATGACAATGTTATGACAGTTCTTTCAAGGCAAAACTACATGCATCACTTCTTTTATTTTTATAATAAGTATTTGAGAAATTATTGATGGTTAGACTTTTAAAAGTTTGATGGGAACTTATCCTAAATATCAAATATTTATATTTATGGAACTATCACTCATTAAGAAACGGAGTGGTTGGATGCATTATAAAGTAGGATTCCAACGCCTTTATATTTGTGGATAGATTTTAAATCCCAAATCTCTTATATTTATGGACAAAAAGAGTATATAACTAGAAAAGAATAGATACAAATTATTGTAAAGAAGGAACCAAAGTACTTTAATCATGACCTTTCATGATCATATATGTGGCAATAATTGATGTTGGTATATGAGAAACTTTGTGTGAGCAAATGGATTATTTTAAAAAACGGTTTTTAGTATTTTGTACGTGAAGTGAGCTTTTATTACTACTAGTTTATAAGAAAGGTAAATTATATCAAGACTAGACTGAAAAACACAACGATATATTTGTACAAAAGACGTGAAAGAGTAATAAGGGCAAATGATAAACCAATAGTTGTGTGCACTCTTGCTCAACCTACACCCCACTACAAACAACTCCAACAAAGACATGCAATCTAAAACTTTATTGAGATTATCTTTGTCCACTCAGAAAACGTCTTACTAGGCCTTTTGGATTTGTATCTATCTATAGTTGGTATATGGGCGTCACCATAAAATGAAAAATAACTTTATTCAAAAGGTCAAAATCTGATCGCACAACATGAGAAGTTAATCGATATATTATAAAGAATCCTCCAAAATCATGAACATGTTCGGCTTAGATTGCTGCTGCACCTACAGTACCTATCGTATAAAAAATGTGGCTACTATAGCATCCGCAATTGTATAGCCGCATTGAAAGAGTACTGGCCTGTACTGGGATCGATTCTGAATTTCACACATAATAGTAACCACAATTGAATTTCACACTATTTTCATTCAAGGACAACCACAAATATGAGTAGAAGAACATGACTCTCACTGCAAATTCAGTAAGTATTACACTACATAGCAGTAATTACCTTTTGTAGATAGGTTTTTGCATCTACTTTCACTAACGAAAATATTGGTGGACAGTGGTCCAAGAAAATTGCTCATGACCACTCTCTATCAAAAGCAACGCCAAAGGCTCAATTCAACGAGTTCTCATGGAGAAAAAGAAAAACTAAAAATGCCACTGTAACGATGGTTAGCTGGTGTGATCGCGTCATTGTCAGCTGCTCTTCCTTGCGAAAGAGAGGGGAATCAATTAGAATACTCGTCTGATAATTTGCCAGTGTGTTTGGACCTGGACCTAACATGCGTGGAATGGAAAGATTTGAATATACACACTGGCAACGTGCTCCAATAGGAAGCGAGTAATGACACACAACAAGTTACTACTATAGCACGAATCGCAAAGGGAAAAGGTCAAGAGAGTGAGAGACTATTCATCAGACTAGTCGGCACCTCCCAATTCACATGGAGCGAACTGCGAATATGAGTAATCTGTTTTGGGCCTCTCTCCCTCGCACATATTTTGTAGGATTTGTTTGAATATAATTTGCGTATCCACCGTTTCACTCGTAAATATAGCTCAGAACATCTATAGTACTCAGTAACATTGACAAGTAATAACACCTAATGACTTCTCGTTAAAATAACGAAGTAACAACACATATGATGATTTTTCTTTAAAATAATGACAATTATTCACCTCAGTAAACATCTGTCCACAAATCTATAATCTATAACTATTTATAAAACAAGTAGTGTTTCTATCCAAAATTTTGTTTTGCCTGTTTATTTTGCAGAAAACCCCTTAAATTTTTCGAAATTACAAAAACTTTATAAAATTAATCCACAATCCCAATACCGAAATAGGTCTCAGGTGAATACATAAAAAATATAAATTGAAATTACATGAGACTTTAACTTTAAAATAATTATGATAAAATAAAATGACGTTCGTTGCAACGCACGGACATATTTGATATATATATAAACAAACATATATATATATATGTATGTATTTATTTATATAATATGTAAGTCTTCCATAATAATTTTAGTCGGACGTCTCTACACTTTCACCTTTCCATTTCAGTATTAGCGATCTGAGCATATACGTATATAACGGAAGGGAAAAAAGAGTACAGATGGTACACGATTAGGATTTGGACTCCATGCAACAGGGGCTCTCGAGAGGATCCTCTTGCACTGCATCTATATAAAATGTGACAAAAAGATGGCAGCAACCAGAGGTTAATTACCGAGTTGTCAATAATGACGGATTAGAATAGAAACAATTCAAAAGTAATCCCACGTATATAGAAGATTAATTGGCTTTGCTAGCTCTCTCAAAGAGCGATCTTTTCTTTTCCTTTTTACATCATATAAACATAAGTTAATTTAATGCTACATATCGATAAGTCATAGACTCAATTTTTGTTCGATTATTATTATTATTATTATTTTGTTATTGTTGTTATTATTATTTGTTATTATTATTTGTTATTATTATTATTACCATCTATAACTATTTTATTATTATTATTATTATTATTATTATACGACGTAACATAACTACACGAGAACATGGTTACATATATATAAAGCAACATGTTAACAAGATGTGCAACCATGCATATAAATGACTCAGTAGCTTGGAGTCGAGGTTAACTAATCAATTTAGAAAGAAACCAGGCTTGTTTCCACCCAAAGTTTTATTCTCTTTGGCTATTTTGTAGAAAACCCTTTGAGTTTTTTGAAATGGAGGGCCGCGACCCAAGCGGCGATCCACCTCGGATTTGATCCAATTCTGAGGCCATCTCGCGCCCAACACGAACCAGGCTCGAAATCCCTAATGGACGACCAGACGCACGACCCACTATGCGTGCAATCACTTTCGTTTTTGGCTCATTGGTTGTTTTGGAAATTTTCTTTTTCGGCCTAGCCTGTGCGATCAATTCGACCTGTTACCAAATTTGGCTGCACGTTTTCAGACTTTCTCTTTTGTAATTTTTATGGGATTCATTATTTAGCAGGCCGGTCCAATTCGTTCGCACACACCAAATTGGGTTTTTAGCAGGCCTACTATTCAATCTATGTGTATACACTTCGTATAGGTACGTACGCCAAAGTATATATATTTATATCTATATCTATAACTATCTATAAAGCAAGTAGTGTTTCTACCCAAAATTTTCATCCGCCTGACTATTTTGCAAAAAACGCCTTGAGTATTTATAAAATTAACTCGTGGTCCCAATGTGAAAAGAAAGGGAGGGCATGGATGAAAAAACCTCATGCGCCCCTCCCGCCCGTCCCCATCCGCGCGCGCCGCGCCCTTCCTCCCATCGCCGCTCGGAGCTCCCACGCCGTGCTTGCGCCCTCCCTCTCGTCCCCATCCGCGCCGCGCCCCGACTTCTCCCGTTGCAACGCACGGGCATAGTTGCTAGTAGATATAAAGACCGGTTCAGATGGCGGTGAAAATAAATCTTTTCAAAATTCGGTAATGTCAAAATTTTGACAATTGATAACATTGTCGATATGATAGATTAAATGTGTTGGTAACAACCTAAATGCATTCACATATTTATTAATTTTATAAAAAAATAGTATGATAGTATGGTTTAAAATGGACTCTAAAGATTTTACATGATCACATAAAACATGTTCACTTTTATTACTTTATTACCACTTTCAATCTTATAACATTCTACCAAAATTTAACTTTTCTCCGGTACCAAACTTTCAACTTTTCTCTTAAAAGGCACTACCGAATTTTGAAAAGACATCAAATTTTGATGTTGTCGAAATTTGGTATTAACGGTTGAGATTGGTAACAATATAAACAAATATAAACAAGCCCATAGACAACTACATGCACACAACATGAATCTATTGTACTTGAGAACGGAAGTTTAGTAGTATTACTCCATGCTTGTACATGGAAACAACTTTAGTGTGATGGTGCAGTTATAGCATGACATAATTCATTTTACAGAGAAAAAAAGTGTGGCGTAAAATAACTAAATTACCATTTTTTCATCACAGACAGCTGCAAGGAAAAAAATTACTACAGATACAAATGTGAACAAGAGAATCACGAACATCTCAAAAAAAAAAAGAAAGAAACGTGAATAAATATACACGCGAAGCGCACGCCCGCCTTCGCCGTCCTCCTGCTCCTCTCCCTCTCCCATCACCTCTTCCACCTTCCTCCCGCCGGAACTTGACGAAATCTAGGCGGCGAGCCAAGGAGGAGGGGGAGACCCCGCAGCCACCGCCCGATCTACCCGTGCGGGGCGGGCGGAGCGGGAACCCCGACCGCGCCGATCCGAACAGGGGCCAGATTCGCGGCGCGTGTCGCGGCGCCCAGCGCCCAGGCGGCGTTAGATCCCGCCGCCCGGCCCCTAACCTTCCCCGTGGTACAGTCGCTGATACGAGGTCCTCGGATCTCTCCGCCGTTCAGCTCACCTGTGATTGTGCTACTTTTTTTTTTGTGTTGATTGTGTGATCTAGTAGATAGAAGCACGCGCTTGCTGCATTTGATCGTGATTTAGTTCTCTGTATGTTTTATTATTTTTGGATGTTTATTAGCGAAGGTAGCTTCTAGTGATCGGATATGGATTATCTAGCTGATTGGGTGATTTGAAGTTTAGTGCTGGTATATGTAGTTTACTTCGGTTGATGCTGTCGGCCATGATGTTTTTTGTGAGATGGGTTGGGTAGCGGTGCTACACATGAATTTGCAAGATTATGTGAATTTAGAGAGAAATGTTCAGTTTTCATCGACTAGTTTGGTTAGTTCACAAGTGTTTTTTTGCTGCAGGCATGCAAAGAGATCAGAGGCCACGGCTATAGAGTGATACAGATATCTTGCTGCTGCGCTTTTGGGGCCTCCGGTCCTGCTTAGTTAGAGGAGATGCAGAGAAACGGAGTGATCGAATGCAGTGTATGCCACTCCAAGGTGGTGGCTCCGAGCCCCAGGAGTGTGTCGAGGGCATATGACAAGCACCGCAGCAAGATATCGTCCAAGTACCGCGCGCTTAACTTCCTTCTTGTGTCAGGGGACTGCATTTTGGTTGGCCTCCAGGTACTCCTCTCTCCTTAAAAGTGTTTGACTTCAATGTCAATATGCTGCCAAATTGTAGGCATATCTGATTGCCAACCTTTTCAAACCATGATAATTTTTACTTTGTATCTGCAGCCTATTCTAGTCTTTATGTCCAAGGTTGATGGGAAGTTTCAGTTCAGTCCTATCAGTGTCAACTTTTTGACAGAGGTTACAAAAGTTATATTTGCTATTGTAATGCTAATAATCCAGGTTAGTTCTAGCTGATCCATGCTTTCTACAAGTGTTTCTTTTAAATGTTCCATCTCTTGTTAGCATGTATGATCCTTCTATGTAATATCAATGTTTTGCACACGTAGTTTCTGGAATGGCTAATCAAAGTATTGTTAATAATTTATCATTTTCAGTAGACCAGCAATATAGTCATGGATTTACTATTGGCAGCCTCCTGGCTCTTGTTGTGTTAGTATTTCCCCCTAATGTTGTTCTTTGTGTTTGACAGTCTAGAAAACAAAAGGTTGGGGAGAAGCCGCTTCTGTCACTTTCAACCTTTGTACAGGTGATTTATCTTGTCAATGCTAGCACAACATGCACTCTTTGTTGATTGTGCTCAACATGCACACAGATTAGATATATGACTTATGTTTATAATGTTAACCACAAATTGTGTTTGTCTATTTGTTTTTAATTCCTTAGAAGAAGCTCATTTGTAGTTTTTATTCCTTAATGACTTGCCTTCAGCTTTCCTTTCTTTATTTATAACTTTATGCATCAAATTTCTATAATTCCACCTTTCTAGTTATGGCAACTTATCATTTAATTCTTGAATCCTTCTCTTTTTAGGCAGCCCGTAATAATGTACTCTTAGCTGTTCCTGCTCTCCTATATGCCATCAACAACTACCTAAAGTTCATCATGCAGGTAAATGTTCATTGAACTTTATAAAATTTTGTTTTCCTGCACAGTGTATCAGTGTTTTATGCTTATGTTAAATACATGAGTTTCAAGGGAAATAAAATGCTGTGAACTAATGCCCAAAAGGAGCTTATGGCATATAATGAGAAACTAATGCTCAAAAAGATATAATTATTCAGCTACTACTAAACTATTTAGAAGCTTTTAGTTAATATGAATGCAAAAGAGATGGCTTTTCTTAAGTGTTTCTCAAAGCCTCTTGAACTGTTTAATTGTCATTGCAACTTGTCCAATCATTTGAGTTAGTTATTATGAACTTTAATACTTATCAATGTTTCCAAGCCATTGCAGTAGGAATCTATCTATCTAATGAGAGACCAAATGGTGTTTTAAGAAAACTTTTTTCTAGAGTTCGGGCTTGAGTCTTCCAATCTGATCTAGCTTTTGGTCTTGGTTTTGATTTAATCTATTGTACTGCACGTGCAGTTATACTTCAGCCCTGCAACTGTGAAGATGCTAAGCAACCTGAAGGTACCCTCTTTTTCACCATTTTCCCATGCTTTATTCATGTGCTTTATGCAACACGCGAGTGTGTATTTTCCCTATGTTTGGCAAGAAGCAAGATTATTAATATCATATTCTTTTATTCCTGATCAAGGTACTCGTCATTGCTATCCTCCTAAAATTCATAATGAGAAGGAAATTCTCTATAATTCAGGTGAGACTGAGATTGGCATTGCGGTCATTTTGTTCTTGAATCTTCCTTGTGGGAAAAAAATATTACAATTAGCCATTACATGTTAAACTGCACAGTGCATGCAATCTCTATAATTCAGCTAAGAAATTCTCTCATTTAGATGGTTTTTCCTAAAAAAGGCTATTGGTTCGTTATTGTGAATATAGTGCATGCAGTTTCCATGTTTTACTAGTGCTAGGATTTTCGTAGGCAATTCACTTCTTTTCTCAAGGTTTATGCCTTGCCTTTTGCTGACTATATTTTTCACACTCTGTTAGTACCAACACAGAATCGTAACTAGCAATGATGGTGAGTAGTTGACACTTTTAGATGCAGTGCCAAATTAATTAAATTGGACTTGAAGTCTAGAATTGGTACTGCAACTTAAACTGAATAAATCCTGGGGAGAATGTAGAGCAATTATGTGTTCTTCAAATGTTTTCAACAATGCTGATCTATGACCCTGTTCTTTTCTGATGGCTATCAGTGGGAAGCCCTTGCTCTGTTGCTTATTGGAATCAGTGTCAATCAACTAAGCTCCATACCTGATGGAACCAAATCTTTTGGTCTTGCAGTCACCACTATTGCATACATATATACACTTATATTTGTAAGTTTTACTCAACTACATGGTATCTTGATCTGTATAGTTTTTCGCTTTTTTCAGCCACCCGAACAAATTTTGAATCTAGAAGTTCATATTTATATTCATTTGAGATTGTAGGTTACTGTCCCATCACTTGCCTCAGTCTACAATGAGTATGCTTTGAAAAGCCAGTTCGACACAAGCATCTATCTTCAGGTGATTTACACTAAAAAAGTTTGCCTTACAACTCTTTCAAATTATTACTTATAACACACACACATAATACTGAAAACAATAAACTGGTAAGATCTAGTCCCTTGGTTTTTTATGCTTACCTGTTCACATATTTTTTTTCCTTGACTTCTCTCTCCCTTCATTTACACTAACTCTTGGCACAACATGCAGAATTTGTTTCTATACGGTTATGGTGCAATTTTCAACTTCCTTGGCATCCTGGGGACTGTCATATTTCAAGGTAAGCAACTTAGATTCTAAGGTGATGAATATGCTGTTATGCATGATAATGTATTTCAGTATTTGAAAGTCAACATGTGGGGTGGCTGAGGCCTGAGGGAAAATAGCATGCATGCAATATTCTCATTAGTATTTCAGGTGTTGCAAACAATAAATGTGGTACCCAAGAGGACTCTTGTGTCTTTTGTGTTACAAAGCAAAGGAAATTGGATGTCTGTTTAGAGCTTGGTATATGGTTGAATATGTACTGTGAAATTAGTACGTCTCTTCATCGTGCAAATTTTGTATAGTGCTATTAGTCAGAAACTGAAAATCATGCGCTGTAGCATGTTTTGTTATTATATTTAAAGTACCGTTCAAGAGGGGAACCCATATAGCCTATGCATGCATCACCTCTTCCAAGCAGCCAGACGGGCATTACTTTGCATTCGTGTTTAATACTCCAGGTCTTACAAACTGTCGAGTTGGCCAAACCATTGATGTGTTACCTTACTACCTTCCATTAGTGTCGTACCGTGTCTTATGTTTTGTTTTGGACTATTGGCTATATGAGTATAATGTCTATGATATAACTTTGCCCCATTGTTTGCAGGGCCAGAGAGTTTTGACATCCTTCGAGGGCATTCAAGGGCCACAATGTTTCTCATTTGTAACAATGCTGCACAAGGCATTCTCTCTTCATTCTTCTTTAAGTATGCAGGTAAAGGATGGTATACCTGATTTACTCTCTTATACAATCTTTAGTTTCCAGTTCTTTGGTTCTGTGTTTCAGTTACATGATGTTACGATTTCCCATGCTTTAGCAACAATTGACTAAAATCATAATGCAGACACAATTTTGAAGAAGTATTCATCAACCGTGGCCACAATATTTACCGGTCTAGCATCTGCTGCATTTTTGGGACATACCTTGACAGTTAACTTTCTCCTAGGCATTTCAATAGTGTTTATTTCGATGCACCAGGTGATTTGTTATTGTCTATTCTTTAGCTTACTACTTATTTAGTCTCAGTTGAACATATGTAAGTGGCTAAGTGCTGTTCTTGTTCAGTTTTTCTCCCCACTGGCAAAGGTCAAAGATGACAAACCAGCTGGAGCATTAGAGTTGGAAGATGCACAGAATCATAGGTAAACATCGCTTATCCCTTGCATATCTACTTCTTATTAATGACATTTGAAGTGAAAGTGTCATGATTTTATGAAATATTTCAGAACATCTAATCTCATAAACAATTTTTGTTTGGCAGGTCATCCGACTCTTCTTTTGTAAATATGACTGCTGGTGCTGCTGCTGATGTAAGTGGCACATTGTTTTGTTAAATAAAATCAAGAATTACAACTTTGTTTCTCATAGACTTATCTCTTGTGCTGACTATGTTTTCAGGCAAGCCATCTTACTGCAACCGATGAGAGAAAACCATTGTTGCCAATTTAGCCTTCTGTTTGAGGTGAATCTCATACACTTTTCTCATGGACAAATATGTTGCTGCGTCATTTCAGTGTTTGTTGGATGAAACAATCACTTTGTTGCAACTGTAAGCCAGTTGTCAGTGAAACTGCATTCGCAAGGAACTGGTTACGATCAGTTTCTGTATTACTGTTAGCATTAGTCACCTCAGATCGAAATTCAAAACATGGGTTTCTTGTGGGTGGGTGGGTAGGTGAGGTGTCACCTATTAGAAAGTTAAGACTATGATGGTAGGAGGTGATTTTATAGACCTGGTTGCGGCATCCTGCAGCTGCCACCAGTGAGACTGAGAGACCGTTGATGATTTGGTGTTATGCACTATTGTTAGTAGCTTCTCTTTTGCTTAGAGTAGAGATGGATGTTAGAGCAGACGCTTGTGTCTTTGAAGGCAAGGAGTGGAGAATCGGTTGGGTTTAATATAGTTGGAATCAGAGTTCATCTTAGTTATATGACTAGTAAGATTGGTATCTATCACTACTAGTAAGCCAGTATTAGTTCATGGTTGTAAAACAACAGGTACTCTCATGGGCATGGAATAGAAGCCCTTAGCACCAAACAAAACTAAAACTTTGAGAGCCTACTGGCTTACATAGCACCAAACATAACTAAAACTTTGAGAGCCAAAAGTACCTATTTTTGTTGCAAACAATTTCTATTCCTGTTAGTTGGTATTACATCAACAGCTGTGTAAGACGTTCATTCTCAATAGCTCTGATAAACTCTTCCATTTGATTCTGCAGGTAGGTATAGAAGAAATTCTTTTTGCCATGAATCACACAGAATTTATGTAGCATGATGAGTAAAATAAACAGTTGTAAACTATAGAAGGAAACGAAATATTCATAGCTCCGTTTCAGGTCATCCTATTCTTCTCTTCTCTTCTTTTTTTTTTACCCCAACATTCGGGGCAAACATTCGGATGGCAAGACTTCCGATGCTATACAAATTCACTGATACTATACAAAAGTTCCCTTTGTTCTTTTGGCAAAATCGATGTATGTTAACGGGGCACATATTTGTACTGAAAATTCGTACCATTTATACTACTGAACTGTTTTTTTCCTAACAAGCTCAGTGTTCTGCTCAGTACATTTTTTTTTTCCTTCGATGATGCATCTTCAGGAGAAAAACAAAAGAAACAACTTCATCCAAAAATGAGCGATTTACTGTATTACTAGCATACTCTTGCATGTCTAACTAGCTTGTACACATGGCCTTAATAAGGCCTTCTGTTTTTTCCCTGTGGACTATTAAAGCTTTGGGTATCAACCAGAGGCTTCTTTGGATATTCTCTCTCTTCAACTGTTACTGCAAGAATTGCATCTCTTGCATGTCTAACTAGCTTGCACGACGCAAGACATATTATACACGGTTGATTCACAAGAACGAATCAAAATGAACAACTGCAAAAAATTCTCGTGTGGCAAGCGTACACGATAGATGGATCATCAGACCACGCCTTGCTGGTCTCGCACGACGGCGTAGTTGATGACGCGGGCCACGGTGCCCATCGACGGCCGGAATGTTGGGTCGTACTGCAGGCACTGCACCGCGATTCTCCCCAGCTGCAAGGTGAAAGTGCCACACCTGACTGTTAGAATTAGAAGCCTATATAGTTATAGACATGGTAATAGTTGGGTGCAAAAATGCAATGCAGGTGAATGGCTAGGGAGAGAGACCTTGAGAGCTCCGGTAGGAGGATACTTGTCGCCGAGCTTGGGGTCGATGCAGTCCTGGACTCTGTCTTCAGTCAGCATTGGAGTTGCCTAGCACATATCAAATGGCACAGGATCTACGTCAGGTCAGAGTCAATCTGCCAGTTGATTTCGTCAGAACTTGGTGTGTAATGGCATCATCTTTATTTCAAGATGTATTACTATGCTCGTACTGCCATTGTTTTTCAGTTTCGTTTGATTATGTAGTTTAGTACTAGTAGTTAGGAAGAAACAGATGCAATTTTTTTGCTGCGTCATTGCAGACATATCTCATACTCTTGTGTCGTATCGCCGTTGGAAAGTGACCTCCATAGAATTTTAATCAAGGGGCTAGAAGCTTCTGGTTTGAGGTTTATTGAAATTTGGCAGACGAATTGCAATTTGATAATTGATTAGTGCGTATTCGGTATTCCACAGCTAGCTATCAGATAAATCTTTCACTAAAAAGCTTTTCAGCTGCCTTCTTAGGTGAGAAAGGGAGAGAAGGATGACAAATAGACGAGGTTGGTGACCAATATACTAATGTTCTTTGGGGTAGCTAACCATACAAGAGAGATGGAAATGCAGTGATTAAGACAAAGAAAAGGAAATGTGAAAACCAGAAAAGAAAAATGCTTACCCAGTTAACCAGGCTTCTCTGACCCTGCGGCAACGTCCGGTCCAGCGGCTTCCTCCCCGTTAAGAGCTCCAGGAGAACAATCCCAAAGCTGTACACATCGCTCTTGTCGTTCATCTGACCCGTCATGGCATACCTGGAAAACTCACATCGCAACGAAGAGTTCAGCAAAATCGTTGGACGACCAATCCAACAACAAGAAAGCCATGACGGTAGACAGAGAAGCTGGGTGTGTGTGCGCGTACTCGGGGGCCTGGTAGCCGAAGGAGCCGAGGGTGTGGGTGGAGCGGTTGAGGCGAGCCATGTCGGCGGCCTGGCTGAACATGTTGTAGTCGGCGATCTTGGCCCTGAACCCCTCGAACAGCAGCACGTTGGTGGACCGGACGTCCTTGTGCGTCACCGTCGGCTGCACCTTCTCGTGCAGGTACTCCAGCCCGCGCGCCGCGTCCAGCGCGATCCGCACCCGCTGCTCCCAGCTCAGCGCCTTCGCCGCTGCCGCAGCCTTCCCGCCGCCCTCCGCCTCCGCGCCCCACGCCTGTCCGTCCCTCGGCCCTGCACACGATAACACGAATGGTTCATCAGTCTCAGGCTGGTCGATCGATCGATGCTGGTCGTCGTGGCTAGTGCTAGCTAACGCACCGTTTAGCGGTTGGGCAATCCGTGTTTGCGAAAAACGAGGAAGTAGCTAAGCTTATAAGCAGAATCAAGTTAACGGTGGGATTGTACCGTGCAGGACGTCGTGGAGGGTGCCCATGGCGGCGTACTCGTAGACCAGCACGCGGAGGTCGCCGCTGATCGTGTACCCGAGCAGCCTGACGAAGTTCTCGTGCTTCAGCCGCGACGCCACCGACAGCTGCCAGGTTTAGTAGATTGGTGAAAAACTGCATGCCAGAAAGCACCGATCAAGCTGATAGAGAGCTATAGTGTGTTGAGCTACCTGCTTGAGGAAGACGACGTTGGAGGCGTGCTTGGACGGCTTCTCGAGCTTCTTGACGACGGCGGGCCTCGCGCCGCGCATCAGGACCCTGTACACCTTGGCGTAGGAGCCCTGCCCTATCAGGTTCTCGTTCGAGAAGGAGTTGGTGATCTCATTCAGCTCGCGCACGGGCACCTCAGGCACCTCCACGGTCACCACTTCCTCCGCGGCCGCCCGGTCCGGTCCTTTCCGTTTCTCTGAACACAACGGAAAACCTTAAGCTACGAGACTTGTACAGAAGCAAAGATTCGTAATTAATCCCTCACGCATGCTACTAGAAATGGTCGATTGTCTCCTGTTTAATCAGTGCCGATAATCACTTGTCAAAGCAGAGCTAGAAAGAACACAAGAATCCTAGAATTGAGCTGATGTCGAATTGCAGCTAACCGGAGTAGAGAAACAGTTGTGGATTTAGCACCAAAAGCAACCTGCTCCAACTGTACAAAATGGAGCAAGAAACAACACATACAGACACAAAACACAAAAACAAAAACACATACCATGATCCACTGGATAAGAGTAAAGATCCTCGGATCCTTTCTTCCCAATCCGAGGTAGGCAGTTGCCTCCCTCCCCGAACAAGGTCCTCAGGCTCTCCCACAACCCCATCGCCGGCATCAACTGATGATCAGCTCGCAGCACCGGTTTAAACTGTCCTCAATTTACTACTGGGTTTGTACAGTACGAACTAGAGAGGCGGCTAAGCTGGGCAAAGTAGTCGCCTGCTTATGTATTGCACGGAAATCTATCGACTGATCGCGTTGCTGAAGTTCCGTGCCAGCCTGTGGACGATATCGCTGCAAGGGAGCCCAGGGCGAGAGGAAGTAGACAAATTTCCGAGACTTTGAAGTGAACCGGCGATATTTAGTCGTCCAGCCGCCGCGGACTTCTTCTTCTTCCTGCCCTTGTAGCGGGCCCCGGGGATCAGCTACTACAGCACACTCGTTGGAGTTGAACGACCAAGTCTCGGGCTAGCTCTCGATAGGCTGCCCTGCAGCCTGAACCGCCCGGTACGTAAGTATATTAGTACCTGCTGGTAGTACGCTATCGTTGGCAGCGTCGCTGTTGCTAGGTGGGACACCGGGATAAGTCCTACTCTTCCCCTTTTGTGTTATCCCGATCGATAGATAGACTTTGATGACTACATTGACGCGTAGCGGTTCAGAGGAGGGAAAAGCGTGCTTCGCTCGCTGGTTCCATCCACCGTACGTTCGGTCCCGGTCTGGGGCCTGTTACCGTTTCACCGTCGCTTTTGCGTGCGGCTGCACGTTATTTCGGCCTGCGTGCGCGTCGCCGGGCAGAGCTAAGCGGGGCCAAGCAGCGCACCGGCGGCCAACACGCCGCAGCGGGGCACCGGTACGGCAAACGTTCGCAGCAACGCGCGGGCCGCATCTCTGTCTGGCGGCAGTGCGGCACCCGCACGCGGGCGGCGGATCGAATCGACCGCAACCTCAGCTCCCCTGCAGGTTCGTTGGTTCCACCCTCCCCGCCTCCCCGCGCGTAAGCCCTTGTCGTCGCGGACGCGCACGCTGCAGCACGGGCGTCAGTCGTGCGGCAGCCAGGGAATGTATGCCAATCTCACGCGACGCCGTGACGCGGTGGGACTCCGGTGCGTGCGTACGCGAAGCCGTCTCAACTCAACGTCTCAGTTTTGGGGACGTTATGTACGCGTTTTTTTTTGGATGGGGACATGGTGTGGTCCACTTCCACTCCGTAGACGGTAGTTCGTATACCAGCTACCGGAGGAGTAAACCATACTGGTATGTGTGTGTATCTTGCTTTAATTTGCAGGCAGCGCAGGCGATCTAAACTCCGAACGTATGGCAGGCTACGGTCAGCCCGGTGGACCAACAACACGCTGCACCCCTAGTTATACCGACCATTGTATTTGTCTGATCTTTGTTCAAGTAAAGTTTGGGCCTTGTCTAACGATAGTTGACTAACACTCGAAATATGAGGACAAGTATTAGGAGTTAGGAGCACTGTCCAAATTGCAATGTGCTGGACCATCAACGTACCAGCAACTTCTTTCGAAAGGATTGGAGGTCTCTCATCTCCTATGTTGCTTGGAAGACAGCTGCAGATGATCGAATCGCGTATCTAGGATTTCCAGATGTAGGTGGTTCAACTTATATAATATTTTTCAATACTGTAAATATAAAAAAACTATATATATCAAAATGCATCATGATATATTAATAATGAAGTTTTTTCTCCTTACAAGGTTTTATTTTATTTATATACATGGGACTTTAGCTAAGTATTACTCTTTAGATACAGCTGTCGCTGATTAGACGAGTATCACAATTCTCAAAAACAAAGATGAGATACCACGAAGAATCCACGATTAAGTTTTCAGTGTATTTAATTTTGTAGTATCTTATAAATTTACTCATTTATGTCCTTGTGTAGGAGTCCTTTTTTGGCCAACACGTAGTCGCGTGCGGTGCAGTTGATGGTGTAGTACTGCTTGATTTTGGATCACTAATGGTGCAGCTTTTCCAATCTTGACGATGATAGGATTGACACCGGTTAGCATAGTCGTTTTAGATTGATTTGGGGTAAACACCCATCTCGCGGCCATACTACCCGTTGATCCATTCAAATCATAGTGTAGACGTTGTTTTGACCGACATTCGACTCAAAAGGCTCTAAATTTACCAAATCTAGTTTGAATTCATTCTCAAACTAGTGCCAAATTCTCGGCGCCTTGTTTGGCACAATTTCTAGCGATCTAGCACCAACATATGCAGGAATCCAGCTTTGCTCGCACTTGTACTAGGGCTCTTTTAGTGATTTCAGTTCAAAATAGAAAGTTTTATGAAGTTTTGGATCTCAAACACAGATCGCGATCCAAAAAAAATCCTGAAGAGATTCATTTGCAAAGTTCCAGTACCGGACGTCGTGCAGCCTTTACCCGTTGGATAGAAAGGGAGCGGCTAGGATTGACAGTCGAGGGATATTTGCAGAAAGAACCCTGGATACTTGGCTGCCTTTTATTGTCTTTCTAGAGACGAATCATCTGTCAAGTCTGCACCCGCAAAGGAAAGAGCAAAACCCAACAAAACCCTCGTTTGCCGCCGCCGCCGCCGCCGCCGCCGCTCGCCGTCGAAGAAGCCCTGAACCCTCCGATAAGCCCTAGTAGTTGGAACCCGAGCACCCGACCTCATGGCGCTCTTCCTGCGCCGAGGCGCCGCCCTTGCTTCCCGCTCCATCCGCGCCACCGCCGCCTCCTCCGCTTCCACCTCCGTCCACCGCCTACCGTCCGTCGGATCCCTCGCCGGCGCGGGGGAGTTGGCCCCCACGAAGCTGTTCCTCCTGGAGGCCCGGAGAGGCTTTGCGAAGGGGAAGAAATCGAGTAAGATACCCATCCGCTCTCGCCGTGTATTCCCCACTCCATTCCTCATTATATTTTGCTGAAAGGCTCCTCTTTACCTGCCTCTGAGTCACTACTTGTATTAGATGTAGTTTTGTTTAGTTAAGGTTAAATCAGTTGGCATAGGATTTGATCATAACTTTGCAAGGCTTAATTTGTTGTATGTGACTAGAGGATGATGGTCGAGGCGATACAGTTCAGGACGCTCCTGACATTGGACCGACTGTCAAATCTGCTGCGACTCAGCAGATGGAGGCAGCCGTTGTTGCGCTGTCACGAGAGCTTAATAAATTGCGAACGGGAAGAGCTTCTCCTGGTATCGTATCATCGTAATCTCAATCTTTACCATGTCATTGTTTCTTCGGATAGTTCTATCTCTTGAACAGAAGATGAGGGAAATTTCTTCTGCAGGTATGCTTGATCACATCATGGTGGAAACTACAGGTGTTAAGGTTGCGTTGAATCACATAGCCGTTGTTTCTGTCCTTGATGCACATACCCTATCGGTGATGCCTTATGATCCGAGTGTAAGAGCTTTTCTTGCTTCCTTAAATTTTTGCTTTGACGAACCAATAGATTTTGTTGTCACTTTGTCTTTTTTATCCATATTGTATATGTAGAGGACTGCGGCTAATTTTCTCAACATAACATGCTTCATCTTTGTCATTTTAATCACAAGTTATACAGAAGCCCAATATACCAGCCTTCGTGCAACTGTGTTTGTTATGTTCTCTCTGGAGGAACAGCGTTACATTCGATCGCTGTTTGTACTTAGGTTTCTGTTGGGGCTTCCTTTGATTTGTTCTATTATACTTGTATAGTCAATGAAGTCTATTGAGCATGCAATCATCTCATCTCCATTGGGCATCAATCCAACACCTGATGGCAACAGGATCATAGCAAACATCCCTCCGTAAGTGATGCCTATACTGTTTCTATCTATTATTTATCGTAGTTTTCTACTCCACATGTATTTCTGTGGTATTGTTTTTTATCAACCATGCCAATGATGTTCTGCTGAGTACTGACCACCTGATAAATCAGCAACTTGGATCTTGTAGACCAACATGTGAGAATGGAGTTAATTTCCATGGTCATTTTGTACTCATAGAAATGGTTCAAGGATTTAATTTGTTGGTTAACTATGGCTCACAAACTTGCTGGACTTATCATTCAGTAGCACTTTTCTTCTGTTTCCAGTATATGATATGCATATTCCACTAGTCTTAAATTTTCTTTCTTTTGCTAATTTGATTTTTGTGCACGTCCAGGTTGACAAAGGAGAATATACAGGTGAGATTCTAAACTTGAAATTCTTTTATATAGTTGAAATTGATTATTTTCTGCATCCACAATATAGGCACTGTGTAAGGTCGTCACTAAATCTGCCGAGGATTTCAAACAAAGTATTAGACGAGCGCGCCAAAAGGTAATAAAACGATAACTTGTGGCAGATCTGGATTACTATTATGCTATGTTCAGAATTTTTAGTCGATTAATGTTTTCAAGCCTTTAGTTGGCATTTCTAGGTGTGAGGCATACAATTTGTTAATACAACCAGATATTTATTTCTATTTGAAATTGGCATCTAATGGACAAGTGTGGCGCACCATAATTTTTAGTGTATTCTTGTATACCCTCTTCTCTATAGCATTTTTCCACGCATTAAAATGAGAAGTACTTTCAGCTAGTTTAACAAGTTTAGATTGAGTAATTAAGGTTCATCTGATCTGTGAATCTTATAAATTTGGTTAAACTCTCATTGTAGAGTTCTAAGATAGAATGCTCTATAACTTCTGATTATTGACACCAGATATAGTTTCTTCAAAATCCTACATTATGTAGAGCAAACACTTATTCTTGGACTATAAATATCATAATTGGATTAGTTGCATCCAATGCTTGATGCTGATGGAGTAGATGTTGCATTGTATATATCTGAATTCTGTATTATTCTTTGTTTCTAGGCACTTGATACGATAAAGAAATCTGCGTCTGGTATGCCAAAGGATGATGTAAAACGACTTGAGAAGGAGGTGAGTAACTCAACTTTGGTGTCCTGGAAATAAAGAAGTCTGCATGGTAACAAACATGTACCTGTTACGTACCAGGTTGAAGAATTGACCAAGAAGTTCATAAAGTCAGCAGATGATATGTGCAAGGCTAAGGAGAAGGAAATCTCTGGAAACTGAGGGCATTAATCTCGCAGAAGTTTTTTCTTTTCAGCTTTGATGCCAATGAGTTCACAGGTTGCAATTCTGCAGCAGCCGTACGGAAGAGATGATCTTTTTTGTTTGTGCCCGTTCTAACTATGATTGTTAGAAATTCGAAACAGTGTCATACCAAAGGAGGCCTGCCCATCTTGTGACGATACATTGAATTCACGAATTGAGGATGAGTTCACCCTAATGTGTGCAACTGGGCATTGATAAGTTTATTTACCATAAATCATTAGAGTTCCTTCTATCCAATCTTGAGGGTGATTAATTTCATTGGCAGTGTTCATGTTCTCTCTATCCTATCCTCAGTAGAAAAAGTGGTGAGACGCACTGTGAAATTTTGGAAATGATACTGATATTTCAGAGGGAAAAGCAACTACAAGCAGTCAGCTAAAACAACTTTAGCCAAGCAAACACCCACCAAAGGCTATACAAACTCCAGGCCCCTGAACCAAAAAGACATCGTGGCAAGCCAACCCAACCCAGCCTTCGAGCTGAAGGCCAGCGGCTGAGCACACCCAGTACTACTACACTCTTCGCGGTCTCACCCCCTCTACGCCCCTACCCTTTACAGGCATGCTCGATGCAAACTACCAAAGCCTACGGGGAGCAACAAAAACCGCGTCTCACTCTTTGACCCTCTTGCCGTACACTGCTCTGGTCACCGCCCGGATGCCCCTCACCCACAGCTCCGCCGCCTCCTCGCCGCCCTGGCACACGAAGTGCACCTCCCTCCCCGTCGCCGTCACCACGCGGAATAGCCCGGGCTCGTACGCGTCGCATCCCCGCCTCTCCCGGTGCAGCTGGAACGCCGAGCTGCCCCCGAGTTCGGCCTCCCGGCACACCACGTTGCGCCGGCCCGACCCACCCCAACGGAGCACGCCCGCCGCGGCGACCATCCGCAGGGACTTGCCGTGTGGCTTGCCACGCCCGCACTTGGTGTGCTTCTTGACGTGCGCGCCCTCGAGGACGAGCTGCCGCCCCAGCTCGTCCATGATCACGTCCTCGGCCTTATTGAACGACGCGGTGGCCAGCGCTGCCCTCGCCAGGGAGAGCGCCGTCTCGCCGCGCGAGGTCCGGATGTTGCACCGTGCGCCGTAGGAGATGAGGAGCTCGCACACGCCCGCGTGCCCTTCCCTCGCCGCCAGCATGAGCGGGGTGTAGCCGTCGCCGTCCGGGATGTTGACGTCGCAGCCCGCGCTCGCCAGGTGGCGCACCGCCGCTGTGTCGCCGCGACGGGAGGCGCAGTGGAGCGCGTAGAAGCCCCCGGGCATGCCCTTCTCCAGCGCGAACTCGAGCATGACCTGCTCGAACAGGTCCCTCTTCTTGCTCTGCTGCGCCAGCCCGATGGCCGTCTCGCCGCGCTTGTTGCTCAGCTTCACGTTGGCGCCGGCGAACACGAGCGCGCGGAAGGCATCGACGTTGCCCTCCTTGGCCGCTGCCATTATGGGGGAGCAACCGTCCACGTCCTGCTCGTTGACGTCCACGTCTGGCTGGGCCAGGAGCACTTCCATCGCGGCGGCGTCACCGCAGCGCGCCGTGAACATCATCGGCGAGAACACGTTCCGGTCGCTCGACCGAGGGATCGTCCCGGACCGAATCACGCCAAGAACGGCGCGCTCGAAGCCGGTCTTCCAGCCCCCGGAACAAGCGACGGAAGCCGCGGACTCGCCGGCCGAGTTCAACAGCGCGACGTCCGCTCCAGCGGACACGAGGATCCTCAGGCAACCCTCGCGCTTGTGGCGCGAGGCGAGTATGGCAGCGACATCGCCGCCCTCCGCCCTCGCGTTCACTTCACAGCTCTTGCCTATCAGCATCTCCAGGATCTCCGGCTGGCCGAGGCGCGCGGCCATGTGGACAGGCCTGGACCTGGAGCTCCTGGATGTCTTCACGGGCGCTTCGTGGTCCGCGCCGGACGCCAGCAGCGTCTGCACTGCGCCGGCGCTCCCGCAGAGGACGGCGTGGTGGAGGAGATTCCGGCCAAGATGGGTGGCGCCCGACGAGTACCCGTTCTGGAGGAGCATGCGGAGGATGGAGCCGGTGGACTCGTAGTACTCCACGGCGCACCAGACCGCGTCGTAGGGGTCCGCGAGGCCGGCGCCAACTCGCAGCTCCTCGCCGGTGGCCGTGTCCCATGACCACGCTCCCAGCCTCACCTTGGTGTCCCTCTTAACTCCAGCCTGGACGTGAGATCAAAAGACGGTGTTAATTTAGCTCCGACTGCTGAAGAGCAAGTGTGTGTGGTTGCTCCCAGTGGAGTGGTGAATACCTGAAGTAGCTGACGAACGACGGCGGTTTGCCGGCTAACGATTGCGGCGAAGAGTGCCGTGCAGTCCACATTGGCATGCAGAGAAGGCTTAAGAGACCGCAGGAGCACCCGTGAAGTGGCATTTGGGTCAGCTCCACACTGCGAAAAATCAGAAGAAATTAGTTGATGCAATTTAGTCGTGTACTGAATTCAAGCAAGAACTCCTGCTCATACTGCATATAAAAAAGCAAGAACGCAGAACGCAGTATGTTTTACATTTTCACTTCGTTCTTACTTTTTACAGGGCACAGGAGTACAAAGTGCAAAAGTTAAAAGAGTTCAGATGCAAATGTAAAACATACGAATGGCAGAGCTGTAGTGCTGTACGAACTACGAACTGCAAAAGTATAATATTTGAAGGACCCAAGTGTAAATGGAAAACATGTGAACGGTCCAGATGCGAAAAAAATTTTGGGTAAGATCCGCTGTGCTGTACGAACTACGAACTGCAAAAGTATAATATTTGAAGGACCCAAGTGTAAATGGAAAACATGTGAACGGTCCAGATGCGAAAAAAATTTTGGGTAAGATCCGCCGAAACGGATAGCCTTAACCGCAATGTGCTAGAGAAAAGTCCGAAGACTGTTCCCGTCCCTGTCAGGGGAGATGCCAACCGTCTCTCCTTTCTACGAACACGACAAGCGAGGTACCGCTTCGCCTTATAAGCCAATCCAGACGAGCAAGAATTAGCGAGGTGGGACTAAGCCACAACACGGCTATCTACTACTTCTCCCTATGGGCCACGGCCCATGTGACTAGGCACCCTGGGCTCGACAGCATCTGGACTCTACAAAACAAACAGTACAACGCCATCCGCAATTCAGCACCTCTCGCTATCGGGATCAAATCATCATCGTTAATCAGCGCGATTTCATGGAACGAGCACTCTTGTTTTACACATGCGTGAAGCCGTAGAGCAAGTAGAAGGGTGTACCAACAAGGAGCGTACCTTGATGAGCGAGTCCACCACGTCCACGAAGCCGCGGGCGGCGGCCGACACGAGCGCGTGCACGGCGACGCGAGGGCGGACGAGGTCGGATCCCATGAAGATGGCGGCGAGGGCGGCCTGCCCCTGCAGCGCCGCCTCCACGACGGCCTCCTCGCACGCTGGCTGCGACGCCCCGGCGCGCACCAGCAACGCCGCCACCTCCGCGCGCCCTTCCCGCGCCGCGGCCGTCGCCGGGTACCCACGGAACACCTTGCCGTTCACGTCCGCCCCCTTCGCCTGCACGAGCGATGCACATTTGCGCCAAAACATTAGACTAAAGAATGTACTTCTTGTAGCTCTAAACACAAGTTTCTGCTTGTAATGAAATGAACAGTGCCAAAACGACAATGTTAGCACAAAGTTGATCAGACAATTTTCTCAGATTTTGGACAGTAACTCAACAAACAAGAATTCATATGCCTACTACCATTTCTCCTTTTACCGCATGCTCTCACTTTCACCTACACTGCTCCACACACCGCAGGATAAGGAGTACCATCAGGATGGACCAACACAATTGCACAGAACAGGGCATAAGAACAGCCATCGGGACTTGGTACCATAGCTGGCCGAGTAACAAATGTCGCTGTTACTACTATGTCTGGTCAGGTCGGTGATGTGGAGACTTGTAATAACCAATGGACTGGCTAGCCTGTCTGTGCAGGTCCTGTGGCAATGGCACTGTACCATGATTCATATAGCAAGAGACAGAAGGGGCCTCCTACTGGAAAAAGGAATCTGGTCAAAAATCTGCAGGGTGATGCTATCCATCGATATATGAAATCTTGATGTGTGGTTTCACCGCAATGTCAGCTCGGCCTCACTGAATACAGTAGTTGGGCACAACTAACTGAAAATTACCTAAACTGGAACCATTTTTCTCTTTCAACATCATATATAAGAATATTTAATTACCCGTCCTTGAACATTTGTTCTTATTGAAGTTCAAGGAAAGACAAATCGAGCAAGAAACGAACAATGCAGGCTCAGAAATTAAAGATGCTAGTCCTTGGCCCTTGCTACTCCTACATTCTGATTCTGATGATCCCACCATCAGGACACATCATATTGTAACTCCTGCTTAACCAACCCTTGGCATTTTATCAAGATCCATCGGACAATCGGACAACAAGACAAGAGACGCATTCAATTCCACATCCAGGATTCTCATCACATAATAAATTCACTGCACCACCACCACCACCACCACGAGTACAATGCTGTGCATGCTGCTATTACCACACTGAAAACTCTGAACCGAGGTGATGTTCTCAAACAGCACTTACGTGGCACACTGGCATCCCCATGCCATCATCAATATTCCACCGGGATGAACACGCGGGGCTGAGCAGCGGCCGGCATACGCAGATGCCCGATCGGCGAAGCCCCACGGGCCGCGAGGAGTGCTGTGGCGTTGCATGGGCGCCAGGTGCGTGCAGCAGCAAGGGAGGGTACAGCTGGCCGCGCGGCCGGCCGGTGGCAGGGGGAGCAGATGGCTACAGGGTAAGGGGCACGACACCGTCCATACATATGGGGTGCGCGAGCGAGTGAGCCATCCATCCGTACCGCGTCGGCCCAGCCGATCGATCAGTCGGGGCACGCATGCACTGGCTGCCGCTGCGTCGCACCTGGGCGGCTTCGGTGACGGACGTGCGCGTTGCTGTCAACTAACAGGGAGGCCCTTGGCGTTGCCTGCCGTGGAGGAGGCAGCGGCCAGATCGGGCTATACTCGGTGGGGTGGTGGTTTTCATTTCTAAGGCGTGATCAAATACAGCTGGTGCGGCTTGGACGTATTGGAAGCGACGGACATCGGATCCGGTTACTTGGCTGTGTACCCAGGTGCAGAACATGTGAACTCACTGATGATGCTGCGCACGGCCAAAGCCCAGGAGACATGACATGAGCTGCCGACCGAAGCTGGCCTTTGGATGGTCACCTGACGTCGGACTCTCGGAATTACGCGGCCAGTTCAGTCTGTGGACTGTGGGAGACAGGGATATGTTCCAGTGTAGAGGATGGAAGACCCCGCGCAAAAAATGCAGATAAGAGGATGGAAGACCCCGCAAAATGCAGACCAGAGGAGTACATTGAGCGGTGATTACTGATGAACAGTTCATGGCTGATTCCAGTCTGTGGCCTGTGGGAGTCAGGGAGAAGTTCCAATGAAGAAGAAGAAGAAGAGACCCCGCAAAATGAAGATCAGAGAGTGCATGGAGAAGTGATTAGTGATGGACAGCTAGCATGACATGCAGGCATGCATTTCAAGGTCGCCAAACGGGTTCTTCAATTCTTCCTCTGAAAAATAAAGATCCTTCACATTTTCACCTACTATGCGTTTTGGGATAAAAGCCACGGCTATGGGGGCTGCCGTCCTTGGCAATGGCATTTATTGATCTTTTGCAGAGGCCATGGAACGGGCCGGTACAGTCGTACAGAGGCCCCCATGGGCGTGGCCCGTGCGAGCTCATCTGTCTGCAAGGCAAAAAAGTACAAGCATGGCCGTGGCCGGCTGCTCCCCTACACCCCGTCGCAGTGCGAACCACTCCCCTAGTCCCCTGCCACTCCCATTCAATTCGATGGCGCCCCATGAGGCCATGACATCGGCGGATCATCCGGTCCGCGCACCACACTACCACCCCTCACCAGACATCACCAACACAAAACTTCTCAGATAGACAGTAACCGTAGCCATCCGATCGCGGTGATGCGATCAGGATCACAAGAGTGACGGACATGTGGGACCCTGCCACCCTGGGGGTTGAATGGGTCATGAGTGTGATTAGGGTGGCAGGGCCAAGGCAAAGTACCATAGGATCCAGGACCAAAGCGTAACTACTCAAGATTACCGGACTACCGGAGTACATCAACAGGAGTGATCAAACGAGGGAGACCGGAAGCAGAGCCAGCAGATCACGTGATCCCACCCCGACCAAGCTCACGAGGGGAATATATTGGTTTCTACCAAAGCGTTGAGCTGGTACTTAAGTACTTAAGCCCAGTACACTATCGAGGAGTACTTAACACCAGTGCCCTCTGATGATGCTACTATACAGATTCATTACATTATCACTTGTTAAAGGAAAGATTCATCATATTATCAGCAGCAGTAAACAAAGCAGGGTTTGGTCAGGGTTAAAGTCAAACCCATCAACCCCTGTCCCCCAAGCGCCAGTCCTCTCAAGCTAAAAACACTCTCACTCACACAGTTTACATAATTAGGTTTGCCTTCTAGTCGCAGCATGCATGATGCTGGAAGCGGCAGGGAGAAGTTACTGGAAATCAGAATCTTTAGCAGGGTACTTGCGCACAGTATCGTACCTTGCTTAAAACTACATTTGCTAATTAGGCCCTATTTAGTTGCATCCAAAATGCAAAAACTTTTGGGATTTTGGTCACTTTTTGGGTTTTTGGAACTAAACATGTGGGTGTAAACTGGGCATGTAAAGATTTTGGATTTGGGAGTGTTTTGGCCCAAAAAGTAGAAATTTTGCATCGGTAGCAGTGTATCCCATCCCTACCCCGCGCGCACGGTGCAACAACAAAAAAATCGCGCCGCATCCGCCGCCGCATCCGCCGCCGCCGCCGAGGCAGCCGCATCCACCGACCACGACGAGGTCGCCGCCACCGCCGAGGCCGCCGCCGGATCTGGCAACCGCCGAGGCCGTCGCATCCGCCGCCGCTGCATCCGCCACATCCGCCGCCGTCGCATCCGCCGCAACCGCCGAGGCCGCCGCCGGATCTGGCAACCGCCGAGGCCGCCGCATCCGCCGACGACGACGAGGCCGCCGCCACCGCCGAGGCCGCCGCATCCGCCGCCGCTGCATCCGCCACATCCGCCGACCGCGAACTGCACGACGGATTTCGAAGCGCGCGGATTTCGCCCATGACGGAGCGCACGTGGCGGACGGCCTCGACGACGTTGCCCGTGCCGGCCTCACCCTTGGTGCGGATCATGGCGGCGCCTTCGCGGATGCGGCGGAGCGCTCGCCGAGGTCGCGGCGCCGCACGAAGGGACGCGGAAGTTGTGCTTGTTGATGTGGTGGGCGTGGTCGGACATGCGTGGAGGAAGGAGGCGGGGAGAGGAGGAGAGAGTGGGGGTAAATATGTATTTTTGTAGCATCTCAAAAAATTTACACAGAGAACTAAACATCACTTTTGGGTGTAAACTTTACATCCAAAATTTTTTGGGTGTAAAGTTTACACCCAAAATCTACAACTAAACAGGGCCTTAATAGGAAATGCTTTTGATGGTACTAAGTACTAAAATACAGGCATACTATACCGTATGTATGTGTGTATACCTTGAGCAACGCGTACACGTATTTCTAGACAATAAAGAGTGCCCAGGAAGCTTCGCTGCCTAATTGCTTGTCCCAATTCCGATTTTCATCATCGGTACATAGAACAAATATGTCCGTACGCATTAAAGACGAACTGCAAATCTGCAATGCAAAGCGGTCCCACTACAGATTTGCAGCCATGCGGGGCTGGTACTTGGTAACTTCCCTTATAGTAGAAACTAATAGTAATATAACTGTAAAAATAAAAGTTCCTAAATACTTTGCTAATGCCTATAAAAAAGATTTTGCTAACGAAGCACATAATTCGGTCTAAAACTTATTGGAAAATATCTCATGATGAGTAACTTTTTCCCTTATGATTTCCCACCAAAATAAAATGGAAAGAAGTTCCAATATCATAGAGAGCGCCAACAAAAGTTAGCGAAGTTGTGAAGTATACTTACTTTTTTCTTTCCAACAAGTCCTACTTCTACTCATAATTTGGACTTATTAAAATGGCAAGAAAACTAAAAAAAAGGATGATATATGTCTAGCGCGTGCATTTATACAGTACATTAAATCATCATGGGCACTCAGAAAAAACAATAGTACCTGAGCAACCATAAAAAAATCATTAGAATGAACAGTGGGCAACTTTTATCTAGCACCTATTGGGTGTGGAGATGGCACTTGGCAGTGCCCGCTAAGCCCACTCGAAATGTCGTCCAAAGTTTCCACCAACTCGAATGCTTCAGGAGAAATGAAACTAAGCGGCTAAACCCAGTTTGTAACACTGCAAATTTCGAGAAGCACGAGTGTTCAGTGCTTCCTTCCGAGAACTAAATGATGGTAAATGTGCTCGAGCTCTGCAAATTGATGCCAATTCGTCACCGAGAACTAAACGTTGATTTTACGGGGGAATGCGACGTATGCAGTTCGAATGCACAAAACGAAAATGGCTAATTAAGCATTCAAACCGCACCAAACAATAGCATCCAACATGCAACGAACAGAACATAACAATGGGGCGAAGTTGTAGAACAGAGCAGGAAACAGGGGAGGGAGCGGGGAGGGCACTCACAAGCAGGGCGCGGATGAGCGCGGCGTCCCCGTTGCCGGCGGCGAGGAAGAGCGGCGACACGTCGGCGCGGATCTCGTCGTGTGCCGCCCGCAGCTCGGCGGCGGCGTCGTCCCGTAGCGCGGCCTCCGCCACCCGCCGCGCCTTGAGCCACACCACGCCGGCGTAGTTCACGTCCGCGCGCCCGGACGCGAGCAGCTCCCCGGCCTCCCTCGCGTCCCCACGCGCCACGGCCTCCACCAGCCGCTGCGACGCGGCCTCTGCCTCCGCCTCGTCCCGCAGCTGCCGGTGGTGGTCCTCCGCCACCGGCCACACCTGCCGCGCGCCAGCGATCGCCGCCGCCGGCCGCAGCAGCACCGCCATCCTAGGAGAGCTTCTCGAAGCAACAACCTCTCCTCCTCCTCCACTCTCTCTCTCTCCCCCTATTCGCTCCGATCTCCCTGTGCGGCTGCGCCTCTGAGCTTTTCTGGGGAAACTTGAAGCGGCAGGGCGCGACGGGACGGAGCAATATATAGGTGGGGACTCGGGAGGCGAGCAACAGCACAATGCCGGCACGGCCGCACGGTGGAGTTACCGCGTGGGTGAAAGGGGCGAGATGTGGGGCCCATCTGTAAGCGGGGATGCGCGGCTGATGCGGTAATTATGAGAGGATGCTTTCTGGTGGGGTAAAAGGGGTGCATACGTGGAGTGGAGCGTGGGCCCCTCCCTTCATAGGGTGGGCGTGACGGCGTGAGTGGAGGGAGGGAGGCCAAATGAATACTCCTCACCTCACGGCTCGGCGCCTCCGGCTCGGCGGCTTGGTTGAATCCATCACGCGCGCCGACGGGCGCCGCGACCACACGCACCTAGGACCTAGCAAATCACGGCCGCGGCGCAATCACGCGAAAACGTGAGGCGGCGGGCGGCAGCCCGCTCCCCCCCTGCCCAGCGCGAGCCGCACACCGCGGCGCACGAGCGATTCGCGTCGCGGGGACGAGGAGACGACGGGTGATCGTGGTGGTGGTGGATTGGACGGAGTACATTACGTGGCTTGGCGTCGTCGGTCGACGTGGCGCCCGATAAAGCCAGTGCCGGCGCTGCCGCCGGCGCAACGCTAGGGAAGGCCTCACAATATTGTCTATCGATCTCTCTTTCCCCGCACTCCGCGCTGCTTGCTCCTGCTGCAGTGCTGCCGTGGTGCCGCCTCCGCTGGAAAAAAAAACACGCACTGTCTCCACAAAAAGCTGCCGCGTGTCTGTCCTCCTCCCGTCACGCCGGTTTTACAGTTTTACTACTACTCCGTAGGAAGATATATACACACGGACAGTGCTACTACTAGTAGCATTCACTCGTCTCGGTCTGTCTCGTCTTTTACCCCACCTAAGCTACTAGTAATACTAGTAGTACCAGCACGTATTTCTCGCTCGTTTACTGCTGCTACTACAGGCTCTGGAGTCCGGCCGGAGATCGATCTCTGGAGCCTGGAACCTGGGGCTGCCTCTGCATGCACCGCACCGGGAGCGTATGGGTTTCGTCTGCCACCCACAGTCCGTATGAGTGAATGCAGGCTGCTGCACTACGTGGTTTTCCCGTGGCTGTAACGCGTCTGCCTGCCTTTTTTTGCAAGTCTATCCCTACCATCGGGTGCCCTGCGCCATCTGCTTCCGGCCTGGCCGTACAGGTGGTCCATCCAGTCCAGGAGATCGATCGAGGGAGCGAGAAAGAGTCAAGCCGGTGCCGAGGAAGCTAGGAACGGCGTCCCGTCCCGTCTCTCTCGTGATGCCTGCGTTGCTCTCCCTTCTGGCTGCTCCATTGGCTGATGTCTCCAACGGCGACTGTTCGCTTTGCTTACACTCAATATTCAAGAAGTCGTTAGTCGATCGGCTAGGTATGGACTAGCGATCAAACCGATTAGTCAGAGATTAGTGAGAATTAGTTGGTCGATTTGTCTAGATATATTTTTTTGTTTGTGATGTATTTTTTCTTACTGATATTGTACTTCAGACACTATACTTTATTTTTAATATAAAAAGACAATAAATATATAGTGTATTTGTTACCTTATGATGATTACTTGATACTTCGAATTCTCACATTTGGTTATATTTGTAATTTTGTATCTACTCTGTAGATGATATCAATAATCATGATAAAAATAGAAGATTACAATTTATAGGATTCAAAAACTCAAGATCATGATCATAGAACAAAAGAAGATGAAACTGAAACTTACTGAGATAGGGAGGAGAGCAACGCTAACCGGTGCCTAGTAGCGGCGCAAGGCGAGGGCGACAACGCACACGGCCGGCGACGGTGCACGTGGCAGAGGGCGGCGGGGCGTGCGTCGACTGGAGACGGCGTGGGGGGGGGGCTGGCGGCGGCCCGCCCGTTGATTGGAGGCGGCACACACGTGGGCTGGAGGTGGCGCAGGGAGACGGAAGGGGTCTCGGTCTCGCTTGGCGGCTCGAATGAATTGTGAATGAATGCGACCGCAACGCTAAATTACAGAAAACCCTAAACTGGGCCAGACCGTCAGAGTCCACGGGTGATTAGTCGTTGACGTAGTTGACAAAAAACGATCGATTAACGGGCCGTGTTGACCAACTAGGATCGACTAGTCGGCCCAACCGACTAGGGAACCGACTTTGACCAAATCATGTCGTGACTAGGCTAAGGCCGCCTAGTCTCGACTAGTCGGTCGACTTTTTTGATTTTTAGAACACTGCTTATACTCCGGTTTGTTTGCAAACTAGTCCTAGCGTTTGCTCATCGATGATGTATGATCTCCAGAGGGGGAAAGAAAAACTGAGAGAATGCACATGCACGACGCCTTGTTTGTGAGTGTGTAAATTAATCCGAACGGTTATTTACGGCTCGAGTAAAATGGCACCCAGTTGGCACGTGTGGTTGAGCTACGTTATGTGGCTGGCTCTACGTACGTACAGCTAGGCCATCCTGCCTTTTGTCGTTTTCGATGGAAAACCACACGAGCTACGTTACTTGCAGTACTTCATGGTATGCGGTTGTCAACTTGTCAAGCACATACACTTGCCGGTGTTCGACGGCATGGCGACGGCAAGTGTATATCGAGGCGGCCAAAACAAAAGCCTCGGAGAGCTCGCCGCTATGCCCGATCGAGCCAAATACTTGCATTATGCTACTAATCTCTATTACACTCGTGCATTGATGCGTAGTAAGCTGGAGTGTTAACGTAGCATCAAGCGTCGGTCACCTGGGTAGTAACTTTTTTTATATATTATAAGTTATTCTGATTTGTTATTTATCGTTTAGATTCATTAACATTAATATAAATTTAATACATTAATACATAAAATACATAAAATACATATTCATTCGATTTATTTAAAATTCAAAACGTTTTATAACGTGTGACAGAGGAATTAACTAAAATAGTGCTATGCGTGGAGAGATCTCAATCTGAGGAAGAACGTGCATGCAAATAGTGCGAGAGCTACTAGGAGACAAGCCCTGGCTGCGCGCGTAGGGTATCCCCATCTGGTCGATCCGTGCATGTCGCAGCATTTTTTTCCTTTTCGATTTCTCTCCGCTTACCTTTCTTTTCCCTGCAGATATTCCTCGCCTTCTTGCCTCTCTCACTGACAAGATCCACACACAGACATACGTAGGTGTAGTATACTTATACCTACCAAAGGAGAGGAAAAAAGAAAAAGAGGAAACGAAAAGAGAAGGGGAAAATAAAGGGAGAAAGCTGTCGACTGTGTAGGCAATTCATCACGTATGTCGATTTTCGATCTGGTTGCTCTGTTTTCTTGGTTTTGTGTGAGATGGAAGAGATTAATGATAGATAGGTCACCATTCAGCAATGCACACATCAAGTAGTAGTAACCGTCGAGGTCGAGCCAAATCAAGTACTACGGAGAGTCAGTAGAAAGTGAAAAAGAGAGAGAGAGCCGATATGTGATGGAACAAAAGGGAGATTTTGTGCAGGTTTTTTGCAGCGTGGCAGAAAACCGGCACGAGTCAACTCTTGCTGGGGAACGGATCATAATCGTTTGTTTGCTTGTGTCTGGAGGCATACGCAGCATTCAACCATCTATTACTGGGTGGTCTCCAATTGGAAGGCCGTAATTTTAAGAGAAATGTTTCAGTGCTTGCACGGATAAATAAAATAAAATCAACGTTGTGATGCACGAGAAATGTTAGAGCAGCAAAGAAATGCATCACAGGTGCGGCCAGTGCATGGATTGCGTGCTTTAGCTACTCAATTTTTTTGTAAGTCAAGTGGTATACAAGTGTATTAGGCCAAAAAACTCTTAGCTAGCTACTAGCTGAGTAGCTCATGGGTGGATCGAATCATCATGAGCATGACTGCATCCATGCATGTTGACATGTTGCAGCGGCTACCAGATAGCGTTTACAGTTTGTTAATCTGCCACGACCGCATAGTTGCATTAGGTGCACGATCGATAGATACGGTCCGAATCTTCGAGGAAGCAACGTTGAAGGGCAGGCTTAACCGCTTAAGACTGACTGAGAAATCGGTCCAATGGTTGGGAAAAATCCAGTGTTTAAGCTGCAGGTGTTTCCTGTCCTTTTTATTTATTTTATTCGATCCTTTCCAGCCAAGCATACTAAATACTAGCATGGCTATACCTTTTCTTTCTTTCTTTCTTTTTTAATAAAATAACCTCATATCATATACCAATCTCACAGCTTATGCCTTGTATTACTGTTATGTAAAATACACATGGTTTGTCAACCGGATGAATATATGACAATGTTTCATGATTTTTGATATTTTGAATCGGGTTAAAATCAAACTTTTATAACTTTAACTATTTACTAATTTTAAATGTTAAAAAACATAGTATAGATTTATCTTTCAAAGTACTTTAATAAAAATAAACATGTATTTGTTTATTTATTGTATATATTATATAAGAAATAAGGTTAAAGATATATTTTATAAACTATATTACATATATTTTATAAACTATATTATTGTTAAAAACATTAAAAATTAATAATTATGAAATTGAAGAGAATAATTGATTGCAAACAGGTAGGATTGATATGACTAGCCGTGCTAACAAGAGATGCACATTTCAGCGCACTGGGCGGGCTGCCTAGACAGGAGCATGAGGGGATATCAGTAAAACCTGCACAAGGAGTCAAGGATGCTTCAGTCCAAAAACAACCAAACCATGCATATACCAACAAATTGCTCGCAGATACATATAACAAGAACTACTAGTCCTCGAGCACATACCCAATTATTATTGTGCTAGAAACAGTTCAAAGGCCTTATCCTCTTGTCATTGGCAAGCTGGCTAGGTAGCTAGGTAATAGAGCATCAATCCTAGCTGCCGTTTTCTAGGGTTTTAGCTGGGGTGTAGTGCATTTTTTTGGGGGGGCTGCATTATTTGTAGCCATGTGCCACAAGGAGCTTGGGGCTGAGGATATTCATCCACACAATCACACATACGTACATTTATGGGATATATAGGACGGTGATGATGTGTTCACTAACCAATTCAGTCATGGGCAGCTTGATATTGTAACTGGTAGACACTGCTTGTCCTCTCCAACTAGCCATGTTCGAAATGGTTAGCCACCAAGCTCAACTCCTGTCGAGACCCGTTTGTTGCTAGGCAGGCGCTAACCATTCAGGCCTAAGCTGTTCTTGGTCATTAGCATTGAACAAATCAAAATCTGCTTGGATAAATAAAACATAGGCTTCGCACGCAAGATTACTTTTAAGTACTAGTATAATGCTTCCTGTTGCTTACAATATGTATTACAACAGAGAAGGAACCATTTGGCACTTGACCAAAAACGCAGGCCGAGGACGGCATTGGGTGAGAATGAAAATGCATATAAGCTTATAAAAGAAGCATGTTTATCTTTGCGGATGTTTATCTGTCGAACATAAGCAGGATTTTGCGTGATTCAAGGCACCAAAGGCAGTCGCAATGCAAACTAAAATTCATAGCTTCGGTTTCAGACAAGCAACACAAAGTACAAAACACACCAGAAGCTTCATGCTCCCCATGGATAAGGTCCATCCATTCCAGTCCTTCAGACATGGAGAAAATAAGGGCAATGCCTGCTTTTGGCTTTCCTATGGAGTGGCTCCTTTATGGCCAGTGACCGCCATGCTCATACAATACTAGGAAGGGTGTGCCCAAAAAGAAAAAGTGGAATGAAGGACATAAAAGCCTCAAGGAGTACCCTACTCATGTTTGCTTGTGCCCTAAAGTTTCCAAGGCTAAGCAAATGCTCCTCTTTTTTTTCTTACACCAAGCTCAAGCAAATATCATTTCAGACGACAAAATATTTGCCCAATGTCTCCTATCATTCCCACTCATCTCTCATTCTGTGTCTCCTTCGCAAACCTTGTCTTGCATGTGTTTTCTGATTGAACTGGGGCAGTTGCACTTTGATATGAACATGCCTCTCAAAAATTAGATAAAATGATGTAGCTATAGTGCTTATACATGGACCAAAACCAAGCTTCAAGCATCATATAATCCTGTGTGGCCCATGGTAGTTATGGAGTACAATAGACTTCAAAAAGGACACCAAAGAAAAAAGAGACTAACATCATAATAATGCGCACAGCCAGTGGAGAACGCATATCGTACAAGTATATCTTTACCATGATTCTCCAAAGACCCAGTTTCGCTTGCAAGCTGAACTGACCTTTCGACCTTTGGTCAATTGGGGTGCCAAACTGTGGCTACAAGTGGTAATCTATGGCCTAAAAAGCTAGTAGTGATATAGTAACAGTAACATATTTTTTTCGTCTAATTCCACATAAGCGCACTGAATTGAGAATTTGGAAACTGCACAGAAGCAGGCTCGATTAGGATGTCCGACGTCCGCTCAGACTCGGCTCCGCCGTCCTCGGGCTGTGCGAGACAGACGCAACGTGCGCACAGGTATAAGGATGGGAAGGAGGTGGTGGGTACGCAAGCCGAACACGAAGCGAAATCAACGAGCGTACGACGGCAGACAAACACAAACATTCAGACACGCTAGGGTACCAGTAAAACATTATCGGGGTTTCTACATCCAGAATGCCACGGGATTCTCAAGCATAGGAATACCTCTCTTGCCTATCCCAGATGGATTGATGAGACCACCAAAGTCAGTCAGAAATGGCTATTGATGTCAAACGGATGTAGAAGCTGTAGACATGGATGAGATGACTACTGTTCAGAGGGTATATGGTGAGTACTCCGTAAAAGCTATACAGGAATAATAATGATAAGGGGACGTCTAAGATTGTGAGATAACAAAAGTCTTAAGCCTCAAGCAATATGAGAAATTGTACTGCTACAATACATGCCATATTCTCGGAAACATTTTGAGAAATTTATTTGGTTGTCAAAAATTAGTACATGTCAAGAATCACTGTTCAAAAAAAACATGAGCATCTCAAGCCACTAGAATGTCTTTTAAGATTATTTTCCCATCTTTACACGAGTGGATATACTACAGCAAGAGAAAAATTATGAAACTGGAACTCATGTGAACCTTTTTCAATCTACATAAAGTGAGCAAATTTGTCTTGACATTGCTTAAGGTCAGATACCTTAAATGTTAATTGTCTTGATCTGTGCGAGATTCAAGATAAGAGATCACAAGGTCAGCAGCCTTGCTTCCTGAAGCTATAACATTTCCAACAGCCAGCCCATCCTTGTTATTTCCTAAAGATACAGAAAAAGCTTCAATTATTTTTTGAAGTTAATTTCAACGCAAAGTATTACATGCTAGGATTACAGTTCCTGGCTTGCTCTAGGAAACTTGGACAAAACTGTCTGGATGCCATAAATGTTTTCCTTTATTTAAGCATCATTCTCAGCAAATCAAGGAGCGCCATAAGTTGCCATGAGATACCGAATTGACTAACTAGAAATTGCAAATTATTCACATATTCAATCAACAGGAATATGTTTCAAATATCTAAGATTTCTTTTGTACAATAGGGGTGCCTTAATTGACTTGCCTGCGTAAAAGAACCCTGGAAGATTTTTCTCCAGTTTTGCTATAGCTTCCAATACCAAATCGTAATTCTGGCCATATAAAGGAAAAGCATTTCTCCAATGTACATGCCTGTGTAAAAGAATATCATATTAAATTTGCAAGTGGTAGTGCAAAAACCTGAATGAATCCTCAAAACTCCTAGTTATGGAAAACCACAACGCAAGCACAAAAAAAGAAAACATATAGATACTCTAAAACCATGGCAGTATTTTCTTATCACTTACTTCACAAAAGTAGGCTGTCCCTCAACACCCAAGAGCTTTCTTAGGTCAGAGGTCACAAGTTGTTTCAGAATAGCCCTACATAAGTATATATATCAGAAAAATCTAGCAAGAAAAATAAACAACCAAAACATAAATGATCACAATATGCGGTATACGTTGGAGCCCCAGCAAGGTCTCTATTATGGCTTCCCCCAATGAAAGATGTATATAGATATTGATCATTAGGAGCTCGATCTGGAAACATCATCGAGGAGAAGAGGGTCCCTGTACAAGACGGCACGTATAGATGTAGAATTAATACAAATCAGAGTAAATAAGACCTGAGAAAAAGTAGAGCAAGGTTGATTTGTATATTGAGTTCAATACAATTTAATTCGCAAATCAAAATATAAGCAGCTATAAGCTGAATAAAATATACGTGTAAAGCTGAGTTAACCTACCAAGGGTTTTGAGATCATGCTTTTGCTGTTCCTTATAGGGTATCAAGACACCAAATCCTTCGAGTGGTTTTTTGACATCTTCCTTCTTAAAAGCTGTTACCATGAGAGATAGTGGCAGATAATCAACCTGCATATAATAAATAAATATGGATTAAGATTTCTACGCATACTCGATAAATTCTAAGGAGCCCAGGTAGGAGCTGCATAGTTTGAGTATATCAAGTTAGTTAATCATTATGACAGAAATCAAAGTCCACCTATCTCATAATTCTGTAATATGGCAGCATGTAGGCTGTAGCAGGCAAGCAGCTAACAATACAAGTTTGCTGTTGTGTTTCCAATCACACTCCAAATACACATATATCTAAGGAAGAACACATTCAAATAATAGGGGAAGTGGTACTACAAGGCATCTTAACATGGGGAAGACACTTCCAATAAGGAACATAATATGGGAAACAAAGAAAAGGTGACGAAAGGTCTGTCTTCACAGTGGAGAAGTAATCAAGCAATAATTGTGTATTCATGCCAGTAAAATAAAGTCTGATATCTCCAGCATAAAGTTTCATATTCACACTCAATAGTTGTTCAACATATATGTTTCGGGGTGAAAACGGGCGGGTACGGTTGGATCATGGCATTCCCATATCCCAACCCATATTTTCCTTCAAATTCGGAATCGGGTACGGGTAATGCCGGATAACATATCACTCGTCCCATATCCTATCCCATATTATTTATTATTTCATCTGAATCAGATTAGGGAATGGATATATATTTGTATATATATCTAAGGAAGAACACATTTAATAATGGATTAAAATGCTAAAATAGATACATCAAGGAAAAAGTTATACAATATTACATGTGAACTCGTAAAATAGTGATTAACCAATCTTTTATCATGTATATAGGTGGATTTATAATAGATTTTCATATATATTTCATAATATGGGACATACGGGCGGATACAACTCTTCCCGTATCCTAACCCATATTTCGAAATCAGAAAGTATCGGGTATCCCATTTTCTCTCCCATATTCTTCCCGCGAGCCTCAGGTCGGCGGGCAGTCGGGAAATACCCGCCCCGTTTTCACCGCTATATATTTTTTTTGAGGGGTTTTCACCCCTATATATGTTACTTGTTTTGACTGGGAATGGAAAATTTACTTAAAAATCACCAGGTGCTGCTATACAAATCACCGTTACTTTAATACACTGTTCAAAACTGTCGTGAAAATTTCAAACATGTGGGTGGCTCTTGGAAACAATAGTTTTCGTTGCCTTCTCAAATAAACCATATTACTGATGAACTATTGATTTGCTCAGATTCAAGGGAGTGATGATTGACTCCTGTAAATTTACAAACTAAGAGACAACCTTACATATATAATAGAAATCTAGAAGATAAAACAGAAATATTTTCCGTGAAATGGATCCATCGACCTAATGGGTGAAAATAAATGCAATTCGAAGGATTAAGAGGAAATTTTCCCAGCACAAAGTTCTCAAGAACATGCAACACTGCATTTGTTAAATCTAAAAGAGTGATTCTAACCTGACCTTAGGAAGAAAGTCTAGCACAAAGGGAGCTCCACCTTTTGTAAACTTCATCCTCTGGACATTAGACAATGGGGCCTAAAGGGGCAAAAAGAGAAACATGTTAAAATATTTTAATTTGTGACCCTGTCAAATGACCAAGCTTCTAAAAAGATGAACACAGATAATTTTTTTTCTTACAGTCATTATAACAGCATCAAAGGATTGGTTCTTTCTGAGATCTTTCCCTTTAGCATCTTCTGAATCAACAGAAATTGACCAACCACCAGATGAAGAGACTCCATCACAGCTACATGCCAATGACAACACTTCTGTACCAAGCTTCACGTTACCATCTCCAACTTCATTGTGAAGTGCATCTATTAGTGACTGAAAAGCAATGAACACATAAAAGCTTTAAATACCCAGATGTTAGGTAGTATAACTATAAAACTTTTCAGCATGGTTAGCATGCAGTTGGGGCAGTCATCGCAACTCCCAACTGATAAAGAATACTACATTATAAATATTTCCCAAAATATGTTAGCATCTTCTGAGATTATTCATTATCACTACCATTCAAACTATTTAGTGGTGTCTAAGGCTCTTGGTATGTTTTTTTTTCTTATAGCAGCTTTGGCTCATGTCATACTTCTGTTGCATATCCCGTACTGATCAGTAGCTTTGAGCTTTTTGTTTGATTTAGCTTCAACCTAACTTATGCAACCTAATAAGGTCATTTCAGGCCAATAAAAAAGATTATGGCAAGATCAGGGTGCAGATGGATGGATAAGCTTGGCTGGATCATGAATATAAACCAGGACATCAAGTCAAAAAATATATAAATAAGGACAGTTTTCTCTGGCCTGTAAGACTTCTTAAAGCAGCAATGATGTTTCACTGACTGAGCAAATGTCCTAGTTGCAGGAAAATAACTGCTCTTCATTTCACAACATATGAATTCAGCATTTTTTTAATGGCATGAGTGGAATTGCTCAAACTAAGGTTCAGGGTTTGTCACTGTCTTTCATATCTTTGATGCTGACAAAAGAAATTACAGGACATATGTGGAGTACCTGCATTCCACCATGAAATGAAAATGACACACGTTTATTCCTTCCTTTCCCTGGCGAAGCAACTCCTGTCTTCACTGAATCACCCTTAGTGGATAGTTTGGACAAGATGGCACCAGCAATGACAGAGCCATACCTGCGAGCATTGAAAGTACGTGGAGCAACAGATTATGAAAAAGATGACCAACGAACATAATAGGGCACAAAAGAAATGCTGTTGACCATATTTATTACAATACAAGTGATGTAGGGTAAATTAAGTGGAAACACAAAGAAACAATGACACATATTTTGACTCTACAAGCTCATATAGTTAAGTATCATGGCTCATGAAGGAAAATACTATATACTTATGAATAAATTTAGCTTCTAGTTCTAGGTCCAATGGTCCACATGTAAATCACTGCGTATCTGCTTTAGAAGCCTTTGAAGACTGTATAGTTGCATGAGTGGTACCAAAATTTCCTTCCATAGTTTATCTGATAAATTTAACTTACAAAGTAGATCATGTTATGCTCTAATGAATTGAACATATAGCAATTGGACTTTGGTTCATGATCTTGAATTCTTGATAGATATAGGTACCCACTGTATTCAACTGCCATAATTTTTTTATTTTGACATTATGATTTTTTCATTTTGATTACCAGAAATAAGTATTAATAATACCATTACTATAAAACAAAAATCATAACATTAACTTCAAGTAGGTGCATATCAGGTTAACAAATAATAAGCAGTAAGGACTGAGAGCACCATCTATCCAATGAAAAACTGATAGTAAAGTAATAGGTAACAGCAGGAACCAAAAACGAGCTAACAGCAGGAGCCAAAAAAGAATGCAAGCAACAAGGATAAATAAAATCAGGAAATACACGATGCAGTAAATATGAGCACATGGTGGTGTTGACATTTGAATGCATAGGATATAGCACGAGCATGCACATGGACAAGCGAATTAATGGTAAGGTAAATCTTGAATGAACATCAATGCACAATCTACACAATTTACTTATTCTCCAAACAAACTACTACTACAAACTTACTTATTCTCCAAATTCCATAATGCTGGAAATGCATGACGAATCTGCACAAAAGAAAATGTTACTCAAAACCAGAACAGTTCTACATAACAAGGTGATATGTTCTGATCATTTTGAATGAGAATTTGTTATTAGTTATTGATATGGCTGAAGGAGATTAGCCCCAAAAAGTTCTAGCCGTATCAATTATCATCCCCAAGAACACATCGCAAAGTCAAACACGTGTTGTTTATATGCACAATTTACATAGAACAATAATTATGACTACAATTTACTGTAGAAGTACAAAGCTACAGATATAAAAAATGCAAATAATGGGACATGTTATAATAACTTACTGATAATGACTCAGGATCTCCTGCACTTGTTCCAGCCACAAATGGATCAATAAGATAGTCAACAAACTGTAATAGAGTCATAAATTCTTAGCTTCCGCTGATCATAATGGGTATGTAAGTTGCAAAATGTTCATTGTATTCACTTAACAATCCATAAATTTCTTCAATAAAAAATGAACTTGCCTCTTTTCCAAAGTGGCGTTCAAAGAA
Source organism: Oryza australiensis (assembly GCA_019925245.2). NCBI lineage: Eukaryota > Viridiplantae > Streptophyta > Magnoliopsida > Poales > Poaceae > Oryza > Oryza australiensis. The sequence continues at coordinate 16,054,843 of JAIFGZ020000222.1, forward strand.
ACTCGCAACACTGCAAAAGAGAAACCTGATTATCTCTGCATATACACAGAAAAATCACACTGCAAATGTATTCTCTCTGGTCAGAAAACGTGATGTTTTTTACATCAATAAGGTCTTCAAAGTGCAACTTTGACCACTAAATTATGTTGAAACATATATGAAAAAATGGTAAAATTGTAATATTATAAAAATTCTTTCTCATGCATTCAATCTAAATATTGAATCGATTTTATGTTCGAAGTTTTAAAAGTTTGACATGAAAAATGTCCAAAGAAATGTTTTCATGACCAAAGGGAGTATGTGATATGAAGTCTATATCTATAATTCTCTATAGATATTCAGAAGGGCATGAGAATGAAGGAAGCACACAGGGGAAAAAACATCAAATAATATTATCAGCGATTCATGTTTACAACTCCTCAAAATAACTTGAAGGCTCACCTCTCACTTAAATGCTCATCAGACACTTTTCCTGAGGTTCTTTTGCTAGATTTCTCATAGAGAAACGGTTCCAGAAACAACTTGAGCTGCAAAGATAAGACATGTTTTACTCAATACAGTAATATAATATGACGGCCGCGATCAGTCGATCACACAGCTTGAACATGAAAGATCAGGAAATGTACAACTTTGTAATAGTGAACTGAAAACAAGTAATTCAAGTCATGGCGATTAGCATAAGAATTAGCAGTTTAATATGATTGTTTCTACACTAGTGAATTTTAATCCATCATTGGCAAGTGGCAACAACAAGCAACTTGTTGCAAATAGGTAGGAGTTCATGATATGTTGTAGCGATTAGCACTCAATAGTCAATAACTTCACATACCTTTGATTTTGTAGAAAGAACAGTGCTTTTCATCAGCGCAATGGGATCTGAGGGAATCTAATGTGACAAAAAAAAAATATTCAAAAGTGAGGCATACTATAGGAAGAACAAAAGAAAATGCATCATATCATGAAGTCTATTTACCAGTGTTGGTGCTCCATCTTTGACAATGTAACGCTTGTGTTGTGAGTTAGGCTAAAGGATATTGAAATATTAAACATATTAGTGTAATTTATGGAACAGAAGACATTCAAAGTAGTTAACCATTAACAGATAACATTAGCACATACATACTGCTGTTTGCCTTGTAGGCCAAGATCATCAATAAGCCTGCTTGCCTCCAATTCACTTTCTGTCTGGAGGCAAAATAATTAAGTTATAGAGAGACAAGCAAATTGAATCAAGCAGGCATGATAAGTTTAGCAAGAAGGTAAAAACAAATGTGACTAGTATATGACAGCAGAGGCTAATTTGCAAATGTGCCCAAGCAATGAAACAACCTCAATCTATTTTGTCAGTGGAGCATTTAAAGCATTTAGTATTTTACTAAGAGTGCAAAGTAAACAATATGGTAGTATGATAGTTATAACATAACTTTAAGACTAGATCAGGGTGAGTTAAATCGAATCAGGCTATGATAAGTTACATAATGGTGTTCAATGATGCTCATCATAGAAAGGGTTCATGTCTATTGTGGGATACAAATGCAGAAAAAAACTTCTTTCCATTTGCAGGGAAAACTGAGTGCATCAGTGAGCAACTTGCATTTCATTTACAAACACATTCTTCTCAGCCTGCACACCAAGGATCATTACTGGCTAGTGTGAATACACTATACATGCGTCTAATTAATGCGCTCCAGCCCTGAAATAGCCGCAGTAGCGCCAGTGCGCCACAATCCAAAACATACAGAAGCAGCATTGCAGCAATGCACACCAACACAGCCTAAGATTCTGATCGTTAAACAGAAGCAGCGAGCGAGGCACACCAAAACGAGCTCACCATGGTGTTGGCCCCTTCGTCCCAGATGAACCCGTTCTCGGAGTTGGTCCGTATCTTCCCTCCCGCCCTGTCGGCCGCCTCGAACACCGTTACCTGCACGCCGCGCTTCCTCAGCCTGTAGGCCGCCGCGAGCCCACTGCAGATAGAGAGTGACAGAGCCCAAGCCCAGGAAGGCACCATTTCATCAAAAACAACCTCCCACTCACACGCACCATAAACCTAGGGCAGAACTGAACTCCCACCAGCCAGAGAGACACGGGGAGCGCGGCTCCCCACCCACCTGACGCCGGCGCCGACGACGGCGACGGACCTGCCGCGGGGGTCGTCGGAGGCGGCCATGGCGCGCGCGGGGCGGAACCGGGCGGCGCGCGCGGATGCTGCGCCTGCGAAGCGGGTGGGAGCGTGAGCGCGCGACGACGACGACGACGATGAGGAGGAGAAGGTGGTGGTGGCGGCAGGAGAGAGCATCTGATTTGGGGATAGCTATGGACGGGGATTTGCTGCTTGTCTTTTGTGCGGTTCGTCCTTCCGATCGGAGCCGGTGAGGAAGGAAGAGAAGTGAGGCGTGCACTGTGTGGACTGTGGACTAGTCGCCGGGGAGGCCTTGAGCTCAAACCCCACAGGCTTCGCACACAGTTTTGACCTTTTTTTAATTGGAAAAAATCCACTTTGGCCATCTTATAAGTAAGCCGAATCTAATTCATACCCCTTAAATAAAGCCGATATAATTTGACTTCCTTAGCAATTTTAGAAGACGATTTTGCTGACATAGTGCCTTGATCCGATCCAATCGACTAACTCCATATGTCGGATCCACATGTTGTCATATTTTCTTCTCTTTTCCCCTCTCTCTCCCTCTCTCTCTCCTTTCTTCTCTCTACTTTCCCCACACAGCACAAGGCGACTTGAGGCGAATCGGGCGACGACACGGTCGAGGCGGAGCACCGCGCAGGCCCAAGGTGGGCGGCCTCGAGCTCTTCACCATCACCTCCTCTCCCCTCTTCACGTGCCATAACGGCCGCCAAGGAGGCCGTGGGCAGCGAGCAAGCGGATCCAAGTGGGTCGTCTATCGCTGAAGCACGTCGCGCGCCCTCCCTGTGGCGCTAGTGACAGTAGGGCGAGGTGTGTGACGGCGAGATGTCGCTGCACCGGCTGCATCTAAGTTGCGTCCTCCCTCCTCCTCGTCCCTTTGCATGCTCCGCCACCATGGGTGGGGACACCACGTGGCGTGGCATGGAGAAGGGGGTGGCGGCCCTATACCTTTGGTGACTGAAGCGGCGGAGCGGATACAGGAGGAAGGAAAGAGGAAGCAGCACCGAAGGTGGAAGGTGCATATGTTCTATATTATGTTTACTCATTATATGTTTGAACAAACACTATTGCACCATGACTTTTTAATCTTCTCGTTTGCATAAATACTTGTGTGGGTGAAGGAAAAGAGTGTAGGTTCACAAAGTGCTTGGATGATCAAAGAAGTTGATTGGAGACCAAACCAACATCTTTCCCAAGTCTACTTCTACCTCAGCACATCATTTTTGGTCCATAGAAGGCAAGAGATAAAGTTCTATACTTTTTAGATTTGGATTCAAGCCTCCTAATAGCATCAACTTTAAATGGACCTACCCGCTGATCTAGAAGGAACTTCGGTGTCCATGGTACTTGTTGAAAAGTTTATGGAGTCTACTTTCATATGGTTTTGGTCCCACATCAAAATTCCTCTCAGCAGTTGAGAATTTACAAAACAAGCCAAGCACCTTATCTAGTGTGAGTCTGATTTTGGTCTTATGCCTTGTAGTTGTGTCGTAGGCTAAGCCCAAGGGGGTGTGTGCCCTAGGGCTAACCCTAGGACGCCCCTACTCATATTTATTCAATAGTCATCATAGTTTAGATTCAGGTTTTACTTAGATTATTTATGTCATTACAGTTTCGTCGTTCATTAGTTTGTGGAACCCCAACTTCCAACTTCTTAATCAATCATCTATATTTGTGTTGCAATCTTTCTTGTTCTTGCTTGTGTCTTCGATTTGCACGCATGGATTAGCCTTCTCGGTGAGGTCAACAGGGCAACACATGGTTGATAACTAGAGAAGACTTGGTGCTGCGATTACAGGGTTCAGATCATGTTGATCAAAAACTGAATCGTGTGTGTCAAGTTTCACCAAATCGTGAGTTATCAGTAGCTATCGGAAGATCGGGACCTAGATATGAAACCAACTGATGAGAAACTATGTCCCGGTCTTCTAATATGTATTGATAACTCTATATTTGGCGGAAACTTGACCCACATGATTCGGCTTTCGATCAACACAACTCGAACCCTGAAATCATGACACTATGTCTCCTCTGGTTATCAACTGTGCGCTGCCCGGTTGACCTCAACGAGAAGGCTAACCCATGCGTGCAAATCGAAGACACAAGACTTAATTTGCAGATGAATGATTAAGATCTTAAAGTTGGGGTTTCACAAACCGAACTAACGACGAAACTGCAATGACAAAAATAATCTAAGCAAAACCTGACTCTAAACTATGATTGCTACATGATAAATATGATTAAGGTCATCCGAGGGTTAGCCCTAGTCCACCCCTTTGGCTTAGCCCATGATACAATTTACAAGATCCAAGGTCCAAATCAGACTCGAACTTAATGAGGTGTGTGACTTGTTTTGCATATTCTCAATAGCTCGGTCGGAATTTTGACATGGGACCAAAACCATCTGAATTTAGACTCCATAAGCTTTCCAACAAGTATTTATGGGCCCCGAGATTCCATCTAGATCAGAGGATGGGTCCATTTGAAGTTGATGCTATCAGGAGGCCCAAATCCAAATCCAAAACATGGAGAACTTAAATCTCTTGCCTTGTGTGAACCAAAAGTGACGTGGTGATATAGGACTAGATTTGAGGAAGGTCTTGGTTTGGTTCCTAATCAACTTCTTTTACCATCCAAGTATTTCATGAGCCTGCTCTTCTTTCCTTCACACACGTAAGTATTTTTGCAAACGAGAAGATAGTATAGTAACATTTGTTCAAACATATAATGAATAAACCTAATATAGAACATACATACATTTAGCTTATTTATGTGTAACATAAGTATAATTATATCAAAGTAAGTGATGTCCTCGTCAGTGGGTCCAAGAGTCAATGGATAGTAAGTCCTCCCTCTGTTTCATATTACAAGTCACTTTGACTTTTTCGTTAGTCAAACTTTTTTGATTTGATCAAGTTTATAGAAAATTTAGCAACATATACAATACCAAATTAGTTTCATTAAATGTGACATTAAATATATTTTGATAATATATTTGTTTTGTGTTAGAAACATGGCTATATTTTTCTCTGAAGTTGGTTAAACTTTAAAAAGTTTCACTAAGAAAAAATCAAAGTGAATTATAATATAAAACAGAGATAAATACTTATGCCAATATGAACATAAGGTGCAGCCCGCAAGAGAAAAAAGCACAGTCCTCCACACCCTGCACTCACACCGCTCAGTGTACAAATAATATAGTTAAGTTGTTTATTGATGGGAGTATTCATACTACCTATTAGTTGGAGTCAATCCATTCTATAATATGCCACTGACAAATCTCAGTTCTATAATATATCATTGAACAATTTGTTTTCTTTCTTATATGCCATCGACGTTAGTCAACCATTAGTCAAACATCGTTAAGGAAGGAAAAATGACCATTTTATCTCTAAGATAAAATTGAGATTTTGCACAATGCCATGTCACATTAAATATTATTGGATAATAAAAAGACAAATGATTTCTATTTTTCATCAATGAGGAGAAATAGTGGATCATGCCATGAGTACACTGGTTGTTTGATGGACATTTTCTTGTCCTTAACGAAGTTTGACTGATAATTGACTAATGAAGTTGACATAGATTGAAGAAAACTGGTTGGTCGATGATATTGTAGAATTGAGCTTTGTCAGTGGCATATTATAAAATCCATGCTTTATCAATGGCGTAGGATGGATAATCCCTGTTAGTTGCTATTGCCAGCTTTCACAATGCTTTTGTTGGCAGGTAGTAAGATTATGTTATCGCTCCTTACCTCCTTTTATACTATATTGCTTCTTACCTAATGTTGTGTTTGAGAGGAGAAAAAGAAAAAGATTGAGAACATACGTAAAACTAAATAAACCATTAGCATATGATTAATTGACTAGTAATTATTTCAAATTTAAAAATTAGATTAATATGATTTTTAAAGTAACTTACCTATAGAAATTTTTTTCAAAAAAACACCGACAAAACGAGGTACTTTTCTCCCCGTTGTGCTTCAAAGGAACATGCTATGTTCCAAATAGGATTTGGCTAAAACGACCTTCACAAAAAGGGTTCCCTCTTTTTCATTTTACGTCTTTAATTTAGGTTTACATATTATATATTTAGATTTGTGGCCTAAATTAATCCTAGTTACACATTTTGATGACCAGACTTAATCCTTGTTAACACATTTTAGCTTACATGTTGGCAAAAACACAGTATGCAGGTTCAACCCTTTTTACAAATTTTGCCTTAGCCTTAGCACAAGGTTTTTACATGTAAGTTACTAGGTTTGCCTTAGCACAAGGTTACTACACGAGAAAGTGTTTTCAACCTTCGAGGGGATATTCTCTTGTTTCGTGCATGCCATCTAAATAGTCATAAAATTTTTTTAGAAAAAGTAACAAAATATATTAATATAAAATATATCACTCCATAAACATGCAAGTTAAAACTTAACTTCTTTGAGTTGTAAAAAAATAACTGCGAACGTACAATAACTATTTTCAATTTAATTTTTTGTTGTAACCTATAGAAGTCGAATTTGACCTTAAATATTTATGGAGTGATATATTTCGTATTAATCTATGTTATCAATTTTTTTAAAAAAAATTTATAACTATTTAGATGACATGTAAGCGACGAGAGAACATCCTCTTCTTTACCTACTTAAAAGATTCGTAGTATTTCGTCATCCTCCGTAACATACCACATATCACATGGGAGCATACCACGCGACGCCAACCATGCCCGAGTCCTATTGAATGAAAATAGAAAATCAAAAAAATTAATCTAACATACCACACAGCCAAAGCCACGAAACTTTCTATTTCTATTTCTTTATCTTTTTTACCTACTTGCTTTACTTATTAAAAGATTAGTATTGTTTTTGTTGTCCGTCGTGTAGATTCTCATGCGATGCTACACCAGCGCAAGTCCGATTTCTGACCTTGTTCTTGACTGCTGAAAATCTTGATTCTTTTGTTTTGTTGTTAGGGAGAACTGGATGCTAAGATGTTAATTAAGCTTAATGATACTACAATTTTTTTATCATATATATGTTGACACGACGCACAATCACGCGAGACATCGAGTCCGTCCCAGATCAATAACTAGCCACGTGAAGCTTTCTCTCGCTGTCGTCATACTGGCGGGGGAGTGGGTGTCGCCTCCACCATGTGCAGCTCGTCCGCAGCACCTAGCCTATCGTCCACTCCTTTGGCGGCAGCGCCATCCCTCCGAGCGAGCAGGGCATGTGTCGAGATGAAGTCACAAAGGATGAGCGGGTGTAGGATTGGATTACAAGAGTGGTTGCACACACAGATAGGGACCAAGCTCAAGTAAGGGCCAAGGACGACTTGGCTATCGACGCGACGACGTCCACGGATCGAACATGAGTGGTAGCGGGCGACGGTCGTGGGTTCGCGTGGACAGACGTGATGGAGGCAGTGGTGGTGGTGGACAAGTGCCACAAGCCAGCGCTTATGCGTCGAGCCGTCAACTCGACCTGCCTGCGTATGAGTGTTCGCCTCCTCAAGACGTACCTCAATCTACTTCGTTCTTTGTCTACTCCTCTATGATCCTCAACCACGAGCACACACAACATTGATCAGATATGGTGCATCATCAATGCCGACGAGACCCTGACGTGGCAGGTGGAGCAATGGTGGAGGAGGACGTGCAGAGGTACTTAGACAAGTGCAGACCTACAACATTTTCTTGGACGGCGCCGACAACATGCCACAACGCACAGGGTGTCACTATACATATTATCTGAAACTTCGTTGATAAATGCACTATTGACTATATATTGAGGCATTAGGTGTATATGTTGACTAGTGCCTTTCATAGTTTCATTCAACAGTTATGTTTTACATATCATGTTATGTACCATTGTACCGTACGATGAAAATATTAGTTTTTATTTTAGTTATTCTCAGTTAGTTGTCATACATAATGGTAGAAAATATTTTAGTTATTCATTGATAGTTGCCATAAATAATGATAGAAAAAATAGACGGTGAATTATGCAGTGGACAGGATATATGACTTGTCATAACGTCAATATTCATTATGTCATTCATACAAAGTAAACTGTTATATACCAATATCGACCATATAATATTATTTGCTTAGTTGTTTTTTTTCAAGAGTGATTGCCTACAAACTGAATGTAGTCATGCACCACTAATTTATAAGTGTTTTTATTGTATTGCACTATGTTTTCTCACTTATATTTTTTAATTATAATAATTTGATATATATATCTATATCTATCTATAAAGCAAGTAGTGTTTTCACTCAAATTTTGTTTTGTCTGGCTATTTTGCAGAAAACCCCTTGAGTTTTTCTGAAATTAACCTACAGTCCACCTAGCTATTTTAAAAAAACCTCAGTTAAAGAAGAAAAAGGGGTTATTTTGCGGAAAATCCCTTGAGTGTTTATAAAATTAACCCGCAGTCCCAATGCTGAAAAGAAAGGGAGGGCTTGGATGAAAAAGGACCCCCTGCATTCCTCTCTTCCGTCCCCATCCGCGTCGCGCCCCACGCCGCGCCTGTGCATCGCCGCTCGGAGCTCTTGCGCCGCCGCCTGGACCTTCGCCCTCCGTCTGTTTCCCTCCCTGCGTCGTTGTCCCGTTGCAACGCATGGGCATTTTGCTAGTGTATATATATATATATATATATATATATATATATATAACTAGACAACCAAAAGGTTCATAAATTAGTTAGGCTATTGAATTAGAGGTTAAAACTTACCGTTACTTTATACATTGAAAAAAAATCAGTATCCTATGTACAACGCCCTTTTTCATGAACTTTTTTTATATCCAGTTACTAGGTACGGAGAGATGGTCATGCGCGGATAAGTGAGGCGAGTATGGATATCGTGGCATGTGAGACGAACACGAGTTAGTCAACACAACAAAAAGTTCACACTAGCCGACATAGTTCTTTCTTTGTTGATCAGCGCATGCCCCATTTCTTGAGTACCCTGGCCAAGGCCCTCGTGAACCTTCTCAACTTTGACATCGACTTGCGCAGCCGCGCCCTCTTGTCGCCGGTTGGCTCGCTACTTTTCTTCGCGGTCGTCCCCGCTTCTTCTTCTTGTTGCTGCTGTTGTTGTTGCTGCTCGTACTGCGCGTTCGCCTGGCTCACCACCTCGTGCAGTTGCACCCTTGGCTGCAGCTGCTCGAGCTCCCGCTGCCGCTTTCCGCGGAACAGCAGGAGCAGCCTCTGCGCCTTCTCCTTCGTCTTGCTCGTTCCGTTGGCCGTCAGGGACACCAGCGCCGGGATCACGCCTTCCTGGAGCACCATCTGGCTACCGCCATCGTCGCCGCTGCAGATGATCCATAGGCAGGATACGGCCTTCTCCTTCTCGGCGGGATCCCCATTCTCGAGGATGACGACGATGGCGCCCACCATGGCCGAGTCGGTCATGATCTCCTTCTTGCCAACGTGTGTTAGTGCCAGGTTGATCAATACGGCCAGAGCCTTCACCGTCCACGGGGAGGTCGGCATCAGGACGTCGTGGAGGCTCTGCATGATGCCGGAGGAAATGAGGGTCGGGATGTTCGACGATTGCAGCGACAGGTTGTACAACGTCAGGAGAGCGTCGAGGCAGCAAGTCTTGCTCCGGAAGCCGTCTTCTTGTAGCCCCCTGATCAGGAGAGGCGTGGCCTTGCTCTGTCCAATGATCACCTGCGCCTCGGCGAGGCAGGAGATATTCAGGTACATTGCGACGGCAGCCTCGTAGGTTTCAGGCTTCTGTATCATCTGCTCCATCAAGGGGATAAATTCGCCTGAGAGCAGTTGTTTCTTGTTCCTGAAAATCAAATGCATATGTGAAAGTGTGAGATGGCGCGTAATAAACTTTTGTAACAATATGATTAGAAGGAACAAAGCATAACTGACATTTTACCTGTCATTGCTAACAGCAAGGTTGAATAGAGCCATTGTTCCAACCACCTGACACTGAACATCATCTCTGCAGACTGCCTTCTTCACAAAGTGGATGAGTAGCTCGGTAATACCATTACCACCTGCATAGTTCCTAAGCTCGCTATCATCCTTCAACAGGAACCTGATCTGCTCGATCACCTCACGTTGCTCGTCGACACACTCATCGTCATCCTTGCTCAGCACATGCAGCCAAAGCTCACATGTCGCCCGTGCTACCTTCTCGGAGTTCCCATGAGGGTGTTTCTCCGGTGAGACCTCAACTTCACATATCTCAGATGGAGCCTCTCTGGAATTCTGCCGAGTGCACTTCTCCGAAGCAACTTTACTGCCCACCTTGATCTCATCCTTCGGACATGTGTCTTCAAACAAGATTGTGCTAACGCCATTGGTCACAAGACATTTGCTACTATTCAAGGATGATATCCTCAAGTACTTGAGCTTGGGAGAATCAGGCGGCGCTGCTGGAACTAGAACCCCATTCTGCTCGCACCATGATGCTATCAAACCCTTGATGCAATAGTTGGGCGTCATGGAGAGCTGGGATAATTCATTCCGAGTCTTTGGGCAAGTTGTGTTGCCGCTGCTAAACCATTTCTCAATGCAGGCCCGCTCATATGTCTGACCAGATGCGATAATAACAGGGTCATACATGAGCTGCAAGGAGATCGGGCACCTTAGTTCCTCAGGTGGCAATGGCATGCTACCTGATAAGCCTTTGATTTGCCTGAGATTGAAAGAGCCAACCCTGGATATTGGCTTCTCAATAGCATGACCATTTCCATGGTGATCAATCGAGCTGGACAATGAACTGGAAGAGCAAGAAGGGCTTGAGCACAAGGACGAGTTGGTGAAATCCACCGTTTCGCTCCTAAAAAGGCTTGAGTATTTCCTCATGAGGTGCAGTAGATAAGACGCAACTAATTCTTTCTTCAGGTCTTCCTCCGCATGAGCCCTCGCAAGAAGCCTTCTAAGTGCTCTTCTCTCGGTAAGAGCTGATGCCGATGATGCAACGCCGACCCGAAAAGCAGTTTGTCGAAAAAATTCAAGTTCATCGTCATGAAGGAACCCGTTAGATTTTGCCTCATTCTGAACTAGTTGATTCACATCAGCAGCAGCTTGCTTTTCAATCAGATCCAGAGCAAAAACTTCTTTCTCCAGATCATTTGCGATATCTAGTATCTGATTTTTTTTTCCAAAGAAATATGATTATTAGAGAAAAACGCATATGGGAAAGGCTAAATTAAATCATGTGATCATAATTATGATGCAGGATGCAGCACATGAAACTCATTCATCAATGTAGTAAATCAAATAATGGCGGTATTAATTTAAAACAGAGCTGGCAAGGACATATTCTTGTGCGTAACCAGTGATAACCTGAGAACTGGTTGCTTCTGGAAGTGTTTCTTCCAGTTGGTGAAGACTTTCCAGAAGTGCATATCTTGCTTTCTCAAACTTTGTCAGGACATTTTCTGCTGTAAGGGCCTGCAGTGCAGTTAGCATGCGTAAGTATGAAATTTTGCATTTTTGTAATAACAAATAAATTTGACAATACTTGCTATCCATATATGATGAAACATATCCAACATATTTGGAGATCAGCTCTGAGAATATCCGAGAACCATCAATTATATGCAGTAGCACAAGGACATGTATCCATACTTCATACATTTTCATTTCTCGAACTAGGAAGCAAAAATATGTTTGCACTTGTGAAAAGTGTATACCAAGTAAAGCTTGCTACATTCTGAGCAATATTGAAGTAGATTCTTGGCCTTCTCGACAGCTATGCGCAAGGAACTCAATGCAAGAAGTCCGGAACTGTTTCTAGGCCTTGTAGCTTCAAGGACAGGAATAACATCCAAAACTTCAATTACTATTTTGTGAAGTTGCTTACATAGTGCTCCATGCAGCTGCACAAAAGAGGTAAAGAACAGACCAGTTTAATCTACCATCCTAACACTCACATTATTAATAAGGCAAAATTATGACATCAAACAACAGAGCTAAAGAAAATTAAAAGAAAGAAAGTGGGCGGGATCTATTATTATTTATCACAATTTACCAACTAACAATTGGTGACCTTTTGTTGTATTGTGATATTTACACTTTTATAGGAGGCATTTGTCTTTGTTTCTAAAGGGTGGATATATAGCATGTACACAAGCATCACAGAAACTCAGTAGCATTATTCTGAAGTTCCCTACATTTTAAAATGATCTCATAACAACATAATCAATCATATTAACATTGCAAAACAATTAACTTTTAGTGAAACGAAGTCAGGTGAATTACCTTCCAATTACCAGCTGCAATGAAGTTCCCGTCGACCTCGACCTTCTCCATGGTGCCCCTCTTAGTCAAATTTCATCTGCTGAGAAATAAGAGAGATCGTAGAATGATGAACGTTATTAGTACTAGAAGAAAATAGTTTCGACACAAGTATGTGGCAAGGGTGTTCATCAACGGTTCCACCGGAACCGACCAAAACCAGACCGAGAAAACTTAATTAAGCTAAGGATTAGCATAGCCACCGGTCAATTAGCTTGCTGGCTTGCTGCAAAATCAATACAACCGATTTGACAAGTTTCTTTCAACCCATAGATAAACAACCCTAGTATGTGTTGTGGAATCAAGATGGTGTATTTTGTGTTCATGCATGAACCGAAATATCCACCATTAAAATAAAAGGCTTAAATATCTCACCATGTGTGAAAACTGATTGTATAATCTATTTTCTTATATTGATGAAATTTCACCTGAAACATGCAGAGTGAACAAGTTACACATCTTACTATACTATAAATAAATAAAAGTACTAAATAAAGACCATTTAAATATATAAAAAATACAACCTTTACATAAGTTACATTGATCGTCTAACCAGAAATAAAGCATGATGATAAAAAAAGAAATAAAGCATCTCAGTACTGAAGCACAAAACAGACGGTGAAACCTTAACATGCAATTTGAAAGACACACCGCATCATTAAGTGATGAACCAAAAGTCCATGCCCTGCTCTTATTGGCACCTCTAGAAAAGGAGCAAATGGAGCTAAAAGATAGAGTTTTAACGCTCATATGTGCAGGTGCGAAGCAGGATTTGAGAAAAGAGAGAAAAACATAGTAAAATAGAATTAATAGTCATATCATATAGTTTTCATTATATATAATAGTATTACTTAAATTTAGCTATGTGACTAGTAGCAAGATCATAGACTTTAATAATTTCATCGGTACTAATTGATACAATCAATTTCTTCTCAATATAAATTACCAAACAATCTCGCAAAAATACATCTCTCATTGTACATCTCATTGTACATCTAAGACATGTCTTCGCAAGTTTTATAGTGAAAAACATTTTTCGATGGTTGCAGTTGACACCGAAAGAGTTAAAATTAAACTTAACAATCTGTCCACTCTAAAATAAAATAAATATTTACATGGTTTAAACAATCCACTCGTTAATAAACACTAATTAAATTAATTAGTTAATAAAACACTAATTTAAGCAATAAACACTAATTAAATTAATTTGTTAATAAAACACTAATTTAAAAATATAGTTAATGAAGAGATATTAATTAATAAGCATTAACTTAAAAAATTAAAAGAATTATGAGAATGTTGGGGTGCCAGGCCCCCCTCATCCCCCCTTCCTCCGCCCCTGCATATGTGATCAGTAACTTGACACAATAAGGGGGCCAACACATGATAAACTGTAGATGAAACGATAACTACAAGTGCAAATTTTCAACTGAGCAGCTAACCATACATTAGGCAACTAGTTTTTTCCCAGAAAACATAGTTGAAGTTAATCAATTGATTAAAAACGAATTTGCCCACGTTATTTTCTTACTAATGTTGTGACCGCCAGGATTATTTTGCATAGCACGACATAATCAAACCACATGTTAAAGGACATGTAAAATCACAAAGAAAAAAGTATGCCACGACATTCAACTAACCTTTTATTCCTTTATACAGCTAGAGACCTGGTTATATTGTTTACAGGATGATGTATTTTTCTATTGGTTTACAGGATGCTGTTAGTAAGTTCATCGCCGGACATCCCCTACTTGATACTTATCCGTAAATCTAGGACCAGCCTGATAAAATAATACTTATCGATTAAGTCCCTATACATATTTACTTATATATATAGGGACTTCAATGAAATATTTTATCAATAAAACTATAAATATTTTATCAAACTATCGCTTACCTACGGATTTAATTCAATAAAACTACATATTTGATATTAAATGTATAGTAGTTTTGTGACTACTTTAATTATAAAAATACTATGTTTGCAGCCCTAATGTAACAAGAGTACTAGGATTTAAACTCTAAAATCTGTTCTTTTATAATAAATTTAATATTAAATCTGTAGGTTTATAATAATTGACTTAAATTTATATTTGTATGATAAATATAGTGTTAAGTCTATACTTTATAGTTGTATGATAGAAAGAACGTCTTAAATCTTATGATAATTTGATCCTTGCAGGCCGCTAACATTGATTTGGAACCGCTAACATTGGCATAGGTCCTAAAAGGGGCCCAAATCCACCTGCCGTTCAAGGCCTCATGCTGAAATTTCTGAATTGCCAATGCTAAACGTGCAGGTAACGTGTAAATTGAATTGAACAGCATATATTGCATAAAGCGGTCAATTCCGTTCGAGCTCCAGTACGATGCTCTAATAAAAAAACAATCCAAATCGTTGATTATATTACAACAAAGAGTTAAATCTGTTTATATTATCATTCTAATTAACACATGAGTAGAAACATAAAATTGTATTATTATAAAAAAAGTATGAAAAAATATAATCGTTATTTATTAGTGATTAAACTTTTTTTTAATTTTTTCGATGTAATATGAGCGATGTCAGCGTAATGAATGAAAAAACATAAATAACAAAATCCTAACCACTAATGTTTGGATTAGTTTTACTAGTAGTATAATATTACTAGGCATTACTTCTTTTCGATTTATTTTTACTAATAGTATAATACTATTGGCAGTGAGCATCAAAGCATCGCTCCTTTTCGGTTCTTGTCCGTTAAATATGACTGGAACGGTAGAATCAAACTGTGAAATCGGCGCCCTACTAATCCGTGCACCGGTAGAAGGTAAAACAATTTGCTGTGCTTGTGCTGACGCAAATTCAATGAAAAATATGTTTTAGAAAGGGGTTTATACATACAGTACTCCTTCAATTTTCTATTGTAATATAAGACGTTTAAACTCTTCATATTTCGTCTAAATTTGTTAATACTAAAATTAATTTAAACACATATATAAAACATATATATATTAATTTATGTATGAATCTATATAAAGTAGAATTCTGTTCCGCTACTAATGTGGTGGCCTGGTTTCATTGCACAGCACGGTGTAATCAACCCCATGTTTGGACATATGTAAAATCACACCCAAAAGAATTGCAAATCCCTGTGAAGGCCACCCCTGACAAAGAAGGCAAATGCAGAGAGTTCGATGAAAATAAATTAGGCAGAACAATACGTATAAACCCGCTACCTAGCTAGCTAAAATGTCGACGCTATCCTACCTTTGTTTTTTAATATATTACATTGTTAACTTTTCGCATCTGATGTGAT
Organism: Oryza australiensis; assembly: GCA_019925245.2. Classification (NCBI taxonomy): domain Eukaryota; kingdom Viridiplantae; phylum Streptophyta; class Magnoliopsida; order Poales; family Poaceae; genus Oryza; species Oryza australiensis. The sequence continues at coordinate 16,070,550 of JAIFGZ020000222.1, forward strand.
TTTTCGTTTTATTAAAAATGCAATTAAACATTTTTTTCATTGTGACTTGATTTATCACTTAAATAAGCTTTAAACAATACTTGTATAAGTTTTTTTAACAAAACAAATATTCAAATATTATAATAAAAATCAACGACATCGTATATTAAAAAAGATAATATATATATAATATAACTATCTATAAAGATAAAATAAAATAAAAGTAGTGTTTTTATCTAAAATTTTTCCCTTTGGTTATTTAAAAAAACATAAAATTAAAAATAAAATATAAATTAAAATTACATGAGACTTTAACTTTAAAATAATTATGATAAAATAAAATAATACTCGTTACATCACACAGATAATATATAAATAAAATCAAATATCTCCAGAGCCGACGAAGACGTGTGAGAAAACGGCTGAGGAACAATCATGGTGACGAGAGATCGTTCGTTCGTACCCGAGGGAGACAAGGCGACGAAGGAGCGAGCCTATGGCTCGATCCGTAGCTCGTCCTTTCGCCCCCTTGCTCGATCGGGGGGAAGAAATTGAAGTTTGGGCGAGGCACGAGGGGGAGGTGGTGGAGATAACACGGGGAGAAGAAGAAAAACGGTGGCTTAATTTGCCCTGGGACCGAGAATAGCGCGGCAAGGCTATTCTCGTCGTCGGGTCCCAAACTCTCTCGACCTCTGGTCGGTCGGGACGGGACGGGAGACAAATTTAGGGCGAGAGGCCGCGAGGCCGTCCTTTTCCCTGAGCACCGAGTGATCGACCGGTGAAGGCCAGCAACGGAGCACGGGTGCGGGGACATGGCTGCGCTTGCGTCGTAACTCGTACGTCGCGTTCGGGCGGGTTTCAATGGCTTGTGACGGTGCCCTGCGCTGGGTTGTTGCGGATGGGTTTAGATATGTTGTGTGGATCAAATTACAGCAATAGCTGGTTTGCCCGAGTGGTTAAGGGGGAAGACTTAAGATCTTCTGCACTGAAGTGCGCGTGGGTTCGAACCCCACAGCCAGCATTTTTTTAAATGGCTTTTTTAATAACAACTTTTGGGTTCGAATCCCACAGCCAACATTTTTTTAAATGGCTTTTGAACAACTTTTTGGAAATGGATTTTTGAAAATTTTGGGAACTCGAATAGTTTTATTTTCAAAAAAATGGATTTTTGAACAACTTTTTGGAAATAGATTTTGAACATCTTGGGAACTCCAATAGTTTGTTTTTATTATTTTTTTCAAAAAGGTATTTTGAACAATTTTGGGACTCCAATAGTTTATTTTCAAAAATAAAAATGTAAACAATTTTGGGATCTCCATACATGTTCCAAATTTTGGGACCTCCATACATTTGTACAGAAACATTTTCGGAAAAAATGAACAGTTTTGGGCTCCAATACATGTACACGCAGAATCAATTTAAGTTCTGGATTAAATTCAAAGAAAAACATCGCACTTTGCAGCAAACTTGATTAGGCATCAGCATGAGCATTGTACCTTACTAACATCTGAAAATCATCTCCCTAAGAGAGCCGAAGGTAAATTAAATTGTGTTCCCTGCTCTCTTCTTTCCAGGACTTATATTATGGCACATTTTGCTACATGATACTAAAAAATTAAATTATGTAAGTAACTGGTAGACCTTAAAAAACATGCTATGGCTCGAGGACATGTCCAAAACTAGTAATTTGCCGAAGGATATTGCAACCGTTATTTTTTGTTTCAGGTAGAGAGAGAATGTTTTTAAAAAGAAAACGAGAATGCTCTTGCCAAAATTTTTAACCTGGCGCCGGAGTAAGACGGGATAAAACTTGTAATTTGGGAATTTATTCTGAAAATTTGGAAATATGCAAAATGTACTTGTGGTGTTGCGGTGTTCTCTTGCAATTGGTTTTTAGAGATGTCATTCCACCTTAACACGCTTTTACGATAACCATCAATAAATTACACAAAATTTAAATGTCCTGTAACATAATTGATCTATTTTTATTGTGGTTTTTTCGAGCGGCTTTCAGCTTCGCCCTGATGATGAATCCATGCTAACCCGGACCAACCCTGTCCATCTTCTGAAAAATGACCAAAAATCTATAACACATCACTGAATCGTGTCTAATTTAGGTGTTTGGTTTAAGGACTAAAACCATTAATTCCTCTATTTTAGTCTTTTTTTAGTCTCTAAAATCCTAAATAGGAGGAACTAAAATAGGATTAGTCCATTAGTCCCTAATAAAGATACTAATTGGGACTAAACAGAAATATTCCATCCCATGCCCATGCTAGTCTATCTCCCACAGCGCCGAGCCGCCGGTGTCCATTTGCGCCGCCGTCGGTCCCGCGCCCGCCCTCACCCCCGCGGTGCCTTGGCCCGCGCCGCCGTGTTAGGTCGCCGCGCCTCCGTCGATCCCTCGCCCCTTACCGCGTGTGATCCCTCACCCTGCGAGACCCCAACGAAATCATTCGTGTTCATAGTACCATTTTCCTGGATCGAGTAGTCTGGTACCCACGATTACATTACTGAATCATCAAGCGTGCAATACACCAATCGTCTTACACGAAATATTACAATATAGCGCCCGAAGGCATTATCTAGAACATAGGATCAAATGGTCCGGAATACAAGCAAAAGCAGAATACAGATAAGGCAGCAGAGATAAGGCAGCGGCACGCCATCGCCACAGGCAATGACCGAGTCTAAGACCTACTGAGCATCATCGTCTTTCATACCCTCCTGATAGTACTCGTACGGGTCTTTAGGGTCTTCATCGGCCACCTCTGAATGTCTTGTGTAAAGCAAGTGTGAGTACCAACCATACTCAGCAAGCCACCACAACAACGATGCATATGATAGGGGATAATCAAGGAATGGCTGTGGTTCTTTTGCATAAAGCTAGTTTTTGCTATTCTTTTCACAAGCCTAAGACCCAAAACTAGTCAAGTTTTATTTCCATAGTTCGTTTAATCAGCGACGGTTCTGTCCACCATCCATTGTGATCCCAAGGATAGCTTTCCGCCACTGGATTGTCATGATTTTCTGGGGTCTACCCCTTCTCTCCTCCCGAGAAGTTGAGTCACCAGCACAAAAAATCTTTATGCATGCACATCCCATCATTTTTAAAATTTAGAGTCTAGCCAAGCAAAAAACTTGTCCCGATGCTCCGTATACACGAGCATGGCTATTCGAATATATTGCTTTACTCACACTGCAGTGGATGTACACTTTACCCATACTCTGTGACTTGCCCAACACATGAGTCGAAGTCCCAACAAATGAGACGCGTCACGACAAAACCTTTCAATAACCTCACTTTGACAGTACCCGCTCCATGAACTTGAGCCCTCCTACACTCTAGTCGTACACGGTTTCTAGCAGTGGGAGGAGTTCCGGCGTTCTCGAGAGGGGAAAAACTCACTCATTCTTTAAGTTATAATTAAGTCCAGTTTCAGTTCGGTTACCCACCGATGGTTACCCACCTGTAGGCTTTCCGCCTATTCACACATCTAAGTGAACCACTATGCAGGGGTACCGCCTCCGTTCGACTATTTACTTCGCTAGGTTTATACCCATCGAGAAGTACGGCTGTACTAGTTCGTTTCATGTTTATCTCATGGCTCGGTCCTTAATTGACTAGGGACGGCACTAGCCTTAACCGGATTTCACCCAAATCATCCAGCCGCCCCAGTCTAAAACATTTGTTTGGTGTTTAGTTTGTATCCATAAACCATTTCATTATTGTCATGACAATGTGGCGCTTATGTCTCCACATGTCGTATGTCAACCACCTTCCCCAAAGTAGTTACCCAAGTATATAGCATTTGATAAATATGAATGTACATAAATCTAATTTAGCATGGGCAAAGCATTGTTAAAGATTGACTACGGACACACGATACTATAGGGTACAAGGAATATACAAGTATTGAATATCATGACATGACATATAACTAGTAGGGGAATTCTCATGTATATAGCATGCATATTTGATTTAAAAAACATAAGTTCTCAAAAGGGGTTCAACATACTCAAGGGAAGTGATGACTTGCCTTGTTCGTAACCTCGTTTTCCTGGATCTTCGGCACACTCAACGTTGGACTCTATAAATACATGCGAAAGATTCGATTGAATTCGATTAGAATTCAAGTAAAATCACCAAGATGCCAAAGAAATAGCAAAAGTAGTTCCTAAAGCTAGACTACGATTTTAGATGAATTTAGGTTCAAGTTTTGATAAAATTCGGGTTAAAATGAGTGAGTTACATTAATTTGAACTTTCGCGTTTAAACCGATTTAATTAACTATGAGAGGTGATAATATTTCAAGTTAATTTATTTTAATTTAAAACTATTGTGATCGAAAATTCAAAAATATTATACCGGGAATAATTGTTAATCTCTAATTTTATTCATAATTTTACGACCGATAAGTCCTAGGTTAAAGTTAATTAAATCCTAAATAATTTACCCTAAAGCTTAATACTATATTTAATAATTTAGAACTTATATTCTAGTAAATCCATACGATAAAATAAGGATTTATTAACAAATTAAATTATAATTAAATTCCTAATATTATAATTAATATTTGTCCTATAATTATTTCATAACAAATTTTATTCTAGAAAATAAATTTTTAACCTAAATCTTTTTCCTCTTTTCTTTTTCTTTCTTTTCTTCCTTTCCTCTCCCTCTCTCTATTTACTTCCTTCTCTCCTCTTCTTCCTCTGTTCGGTCGAGCCGAGGCCGGGGGCACGCATGGCGCGGCGGCACGAGGCGAAGGGGAGGGGAGGAAGCTCACCGGTGGCGACGACGAAGGGCCGTGAGGGCGGCGACGCGGTGTGGCGCGGCGACGACGGCGGCGCGGAAAGAGGAGGAGAGGGGGAGTGGGGGATATGTGGGGAGGAAGAGAGTGAAGGGTGGTATATATAGGTGGTATATATAGGGGACGACGACCACGGGCGGGCCGGCGTGGCGGCGCGGGCACGAATGTGTTGACGAGAAAAATCAACACGCCGACCTGGGAGATCTGCTTAGCTCCAGTGCAGGTCCTAGAATCGATGAAGCGCGGGCGTGCCAATAAGTTTGATCCTGTTGACAAGATATGCAAAACAGCAGAGCATAAAATCATATCGGCCGATAGGCCGATAATCAAAACAGTCGATTTGTTGACAACCGATCGTGTGATTCCAGCCGTTGCCGATGTCCAGATAACTCATCGACTGAAACCCCGACGAAACCCTTAGAGGCAGCCAACAGGCAAGCTAGAGATTACGGTTCTAATCACGACTTAGTAGATCAAATTGAACTGATGCAACACTAAGTATGAAAAGAAACGCAATATCTAGACAATCAAGCTCTTGACTAATTTTCAGGGTGGTAGATGTCTAAACTAATCTAATCTAATATAATGATTGAGCCGATATCGGCGGAAATCCTAAAACAAGATACAACCGATAGAGCTAAATCGAGATACTAGGACTAGATTAACAGAAACATATGATAAGACCAGCTAACCCTCCGGTGAAACATTAGCATGAACCTATCGGCTTAGCAAGACTTAGATTATCGATAACAATCTAGTAGATCGGACCTAACCGATGTAGCATGAGATTGTATACGATAATCTAATACTCAGTGAGCCGATAGATCTGTCTAATATGATGGATATAACGGATCTACCTAAAGCGACATTACGTTTACAGAAACATCGACTTGATCAGAATATCGAACCTAACCGAGAAAGTCCCAACTAAGCCGATGTATCTATGAACGGTAATGAAGCTAAAGATAGATATGATATACCTGGGCCAGCGGGACCTTGGACTTACCCCTTCGTCGGAGATTGAAGCCGATGCAGCCCCGCATTGGGTGCCAAGTTCCGCCAGATGATGAACAAAGTATCCAAAAGTAAAAAAATGGTGATGCGCCGAGTTGTATTGATCGAGAGATATATTACATGAACCCTGGGCTTACATATTTATACCCATGAGCTAACAGAGATCCTAACATATTACAAATCCAAACTTTTCTAAAGATAAAAGGAAACAAATCAAATCCTTACCGAATACTAACACACTTTTCTAAAGATAAAATAGGAAACTAACAAACTCTTCCTAATTAATAGATACAGTTGCCTCTTTAGGACTCTATCCTTATATGACAATCCTCATGAAGCACATCATCTTGATCCGACAGTGTCTTCAATGTTGTCATACTGAAATCGGCTATATCGGCTTGCCTTGTCCGATTCGGTATCAGCCGATAGACACCTTAGCCGATTCGGGCTCCAGGGCTTACTAAATTCTGACGTTAACAGAATGTGACGGCGACGGGCGCGCGCGAGACGTGAGGCGCGGTGACATGACGGGTGCACGCAGGGCGCGAGGCGGCGCCGGCGCGGCAGGGGAGAGCGGCGGGGCACGCGGCGTGCGAGGCACGAGGAGGGCGATGGGACCGGATCGAGCACCTTGGGGGTGATGAACGGTGATTTTTCCTATTTTTCTTTTTATTTTTCCTTTTCTTTTCATTTTTTATTATTAATATTATTTATTATTATTTTTGCATTTCACCCATGAATTTAAACACTACTTTTGTCCAAATATAAATTTTATTAACTTTTAGATTTCCCCCAATTTTTATTTTTATAATTTTATTTATATTATATATTTGCAATTTTCCTTTCTTTTAGGGTTTTTAAACCCCTATCAATTTTTTTCTTTTTAAATAAATATTATTTTTTATGACTAGGCAATAAAGGACTAGCAAAAAGAGGCAAATAAATACGACACGATGCAAAGATCCAAAAGTTTCTATAAGTTCCGAATTTTAGCTTTTGAATTTTACGCCTTTGATTTTTAGGATGTTACATCGGCCCTCGCCCGCGCCCGCGCTCGGTCACCCTCGCGCCACCCCGCCCGCGCCCGCGTGTGCCTCGGCCCGCGCCACCGCTGTTAGGTTGCCTCGCGCCTCGTGTCGGTCCCTTGCCCTCACCCGGGCCGTCGGTCCCTCACCCTCGTCCCTCGTCGTGCGCCTGCCGCTCGGTTACCCTCGTGCCATGCTGCCCGACTCAAGCCACCGCGAAGATCGATTGAAGAAATGGCCGGCAACGAGGAAGAACACTACGATTTTTTCTCCCAAGCTCGCACACATCATCCGACCGCTGGCATCGACGACAATGACTTTGATTTCTCACAAGTGTCATCGGCCATTGGTGGATTTGGCGCTGGCTTCCATTTTTCGGCGAGGGGCTCCGGGGGGTTCAATCTGAACTCCCTGGCCGATTCCTTCCCAGACTTATCCTCATACCAAGAATTGTTGTAGCCGGATGGACATGGAGTTGCACCTATTTCGGCTGGCACGAGGTCGGCCGTCGCCCCGTTGCGTCCTCCTTTCTCTGCTACCGGTCGAGGAAGAGGAAGACGGGGAGGAAGAATTGGTCGAGGTCGCGGCAGGTCGTTGTCCATTGCACGGGATCTGGCAGGGGGATGCGCGGATTCGTTCCCCCGGTGGCAGCTTTAGGCGAAGGATTCATCAGCAGCCATGGGGGATCAATGTCATCACTCGCGCAAGATTTCACCGGACTTGGTGGATTTGGAGGTGGTGGTCGGCATCGGACATCGTCGTCGACATGTCCTCCAGCGGCTTAGGAAGAGTACAATGAGGACGATGAAGAAATAGACTTTGGCAATGAGGGTCTGCGCACGGTAAATCCTCTATATGCATATCTTGTTGAATGAATATATTTTAGTATTAGCATGTCTAAATGCACTGCATTATGCCTAAATGCACTGGAATATGTTAAGAGTAGAGAGGAGAAAAAAAAGTAGAGATGAACAGGAGTCCATTGGTTGAGATTATGTCCCATTTTTTTGCAATGGTGAATACTCCTTTATATGCTTTATACCATGTAATTCGATCTTTGCATGAGAATGCATGGTGACACAGATAAGTGATTGCGGTCTGCAGTTGTTGGGTTATGGCCTTTAACTTGATGTGTGTTGAACGATGGTGTTTATCAGATGTTTCTTTTGGCTAAATGATAGTGACTATGAATTTTTATCATGATATGTGACAGTAGCCTCGATAATGTGCAAGGTAGCCTTTTGGCTGTTTAGTCACAAGCCTATGTACCTTGTTGTTGAGAACATTAAAAAGTATAGTTTTGTAGTAGTAGCACTGTAGAAGTGGATGTTTAGGATGTTTGCACAATGATTTTATAATTCTATGAAAGCATACTGATATGTCAAGTTGAACCAAAAGTAATATTATTGGTGCCATATGGTATATATCTATAATTTTTGTATCAAATTATTTTTGTACCAAATTATTTTTGTACCAAATTATTTTTCTTCTGTATATGTATGCTGTACATTCTCCTGGAAAATTAGCTCATGCTCCACAAACAATTTTTGAACTGCATACTGTGTACTGCATATATCTCCTCCTGTTTGTTTGTATAATAATTTGACATGAACCTAACATGGATATCATTCATGATCATTTTCTGTTTCTATTACATGATCTTTTCCTATTTCTTTTTCCATTCATTTAGTCCATAGTTTCCTGAAGTTTGTCAGTCAGAAACTTTAGAAAGCAAGTTCTGGTTGTGTAGCCAAGAAATGAGATACTGTAGAGATTGCTTGTGTTAGTTCTTAACCAAGGGAGTGGCTGGTATGCAACTTGCTTGTGTCACTGTAGTTCTTAACCAAGGGAGTGGCTAGTATGCAACTTTGCTTATTGTTTTATCTGATAAGGACACCCTAAAAAAAATTAGATGGTCTAGTTTATGCAGTGTCAGCAAACTTGCAATTTCTACATCTGATTAAGTAGCTCAGGAAACAGTTCTGCCATTTTACCGAAAGAGGCAAACAGAAGAAGGGCTAAAGCCACAGTAAAAAGTAGTCCTGAGTGGTGTTTGTTAAGGTTTAATTCTGTACTTGCCTAGCAGCCATTGCAGTTACAAGGGTCATTGTTATAAGAACTGAAAGAGTTCTTCCTACCAGCATGCCACCTAGAAAAGTTTGAAAAATATTCATAACTTGTATGAATTACAGGTGTACAGTCCTACAACTTGATTGAAACATGGTGCTTTTTGTAATATATTGTAAATGTACATGACTGTATACTGCATATACTCCTCTACTGTGTGCATATATCTCCTCCTGCTTCTTTGCGAATTAACTTTATTTTTTATTAGAGTATTTATGACAAGTATATTGGACAAAAGAAAACAAATAGCCTGTGAAAAAATGAGGGATGGTAATTATTCCAATGAAACATGGACAACTAAAGGCTATCAAAATTTAAAATCTAAATGGAAGTGAAAAACACTTATGCTTGCCAGCATGATTGGTACGTATTACTTGGACTCTTATTCAAACAAAGTTCCTAGAAGAATATCACCAGATTCTGGATATGCTTGGGTAATGAGAACACTAGGCAACAGAACTGCATGTTACAATATGTTTAGAATAAACAGACCGGTATTTGAGAAATTGTATATTGTGCTTGCGGAGTCTTATGGATTGAAGCCCACCACAAATATGTCCTCAATTGAGTCTTTAGCCATCTTTTTGTGGATAGTAGGTGCCCTCCAATCACTTAGACAAGTTGAAAATTGATTTGTTAGGTCCTTGAAAACAATAGTTAGGAGGTTCAATGAAGTATTGAGAGTAATATTTAAGCTTGCAAAAGATATCATTAAGCCAAAAGATCCTCAGTTTATAACTGTGCACAAAAAGTTACAATCTGCAAAATATACACCATACTTGGATAATTACATTAGAGCAATAAATGGGACATATATTAAAGTTGCGGTGCCAGTTTCCACTGCTGTGCAAACATGTAAATAGACATAAGGAGAAGAATCAGAATGTGATGTGTGTATGCGATTTTTATATGAGATTTACTTTTGTTCTTGTTGGATGGCCTGGATCGGTTTATGACATGAGGGTGTTTAATGATGCTCAAAACAGATTAGGTGATTAGTTTTCATGACCATCTCCTAGAAAGTTTTATCTAGTCGACTCGGGTTACCAAACAGACCTGGTTATCTTGCACCATATAAGGGTACAACATATCGTTTTCAGGAGTACAATGAGGTTATAATGTCTAGAGGAAAAGGAACACTTCAATTACTGTCATTCTTCTTGTAGAAATGTCATAGAGAGATTTTTTGGAGTTGTGAAGAACAAGTGGAGGACTTTGTTTCAATTATCCAGTTATCCAAAAAAAAAGCAAAGCAAAATAATTGTCGCCTGCATAGCACTGCAAATTTCATTAGAGACTGTAAGCTAGCTGATGAAGAATTCGACCATTGTGACCAAGATGCAAATTATGTTGCATTGGTCGAAACAGGTTCTTCTCCATCAAACGATGTAACCGATTTTTTGGATAGCCAGGTGATTAATCATTTTCAAAACTCGGTTGCCGATGGCCTTTGGACTTTGAGAAATATGTGATTTGTTCTTTTATTGATCTTGTGGAACGAGTAATTTGTAATACTAAGCACCTTCATTTCAATTTGTAATAACAGACACTTGTATAAATATTGTTCATATGAGCAGGGACAACAATATTTTTGGTACCAATCCACATTATTGTATAAATGTTTTTTGAGGCATGTATACATGGTATCATTTTCTCCAATTTGCATTTTCAAAGGAGTTTTTATTTTCAGCTTGCATAGCTACATAGAAATAATATGGTCTTTGTATAGTGCAATTAATGAGTTTTAGTTTTTTTTAATCCCTTCAACCAAACAGGAAGGGACTAAAATTTTTAATACAGAGACTAATTTTTAGTCCCCTGACTAAAATGCCAACCAAAGGTCTTAGCCGGAGAATACCATGAGACCAACAACCAGATTATTTGTTAACCGCCGACTAAACCAATCACTATTTACCAGTTACCACAGCAACAGGACAGCGCTAGAAGCCTAACATACAAGAAAATTAAAAAAAATCCAGAGCATCAGAGCTACTTGTTAAAGGAGAAATTTCTAGTTGTAGTTTCAATCTTACAACTCAACAAAACGGATCGGTCACACAACGAAAAAAGACTGAACTGATTCACTGGTAAAGGTATTCATTCGATTGGAAGAGAAACAGATGACCTCCATTGCTTGCTCTTGCCACGCTATATATATGCTGCATTGCTGCCTCCTATACCTTTAGCCGTTTCCTGTTGCCTTGGCAAACATGTTTTGAGGACCAAGAGGAGAGAAGTGTCATCAAACTAGTGGCCAGCCCTGCGGTTTGCTGCACATCCCGTTTTAGTCGGCTGGTCTGTTCCTTGATGCTTGCTTGCAGCTGCAGGTGCATTTTTCCTTGTCTTCCTTCAGAGTCTGCACACAGGAAAATTAACTCAGCGACGGATCATTGTTGTTTCCGGGTTGCATTGTGCTTATATGTTACTCATATTGAGATCGAGCTACAGTTTTACAGTGCAATATATTGGTATTTAATTCATTCTAGTTAACTTGACTAGTACATCTATCAGAGTTCTTTAGGCAGTGGTTTCAGAGCCTTCAGTTTTGCCTTTCTGAGCATGCAAGTAGTAACACGCATGCATATATACCTGCAGCTGGTTCTGCAGTCCCTTGATGTGATCAACAGCTAGGTCCAGCATGTCTGAGGTGCTCGTTTGCTGCCACATTTGTAAGAAAAACAAATTAAAAAATATCGTTAATTTTAATTAAGCTCCGTTTCAATAGCCTGAAGATTGTTGTCCGACGAAAAAGTTCAGACAGTGCTACTATATACTGTATAGAAGGCACGCCCACCTTGTCCATGTTGGGCACCAGGGCCTGCAACTTCCTGAGCTTCTCGCTGATCCTCGTTCTTCGCTCCTGTCATCATCGATCAATCATATATACTGTATGCCTGAAGATTAATATAGCGTGCACGATCCAAAGAGGGACGACAAAGAATGCTACTACTAGCTAGACATTTTGAAAGATTATCGAGATATTGCTATAATTGACCTATAGTTCGTCGACAAGCTAGCTAGCTACACATGAAAAGTTGGTACTAGCTAGGATTCGTAGAATTAGGTCCCATCGTTGCCGCTGTCAAATTTTAAATTTTGAAATTAAATTTTGATTTTTTATCAAATTTGTTTTTACATTGATATTTAAGTCGAATATATATAAAAGTTTTGCTCATAAATTATTTTTTAATATGTCATATGACGTATTATTCGTATTTGGTCAAACGATAAGACTCATAAAACGTGTGTATATATACGTACCCTCTCGGCAATGCTCCGGGGGTGCGTCGCGCAGCCACGCTTAGCCCGTACTCTGAACGGCACCTGGTCATGCTGCATCTGCAGGTATTTCTCTACGCCAGCCATCTCCCTCGGCGCAACAAGCTGCATTATATTGCAGATATATACACAGATCAGACATGAAATCATGCATGAATGCACACACATCTCCCTCACATGTGTATGCCCACGTAATTTCCTAGTTATAGTATAATTAATTCTATCGGTTTATTACTGATTACTTTACTAATAAATTAAACTAAGTACAAAAATTAAAAATAAAGATAAAACGCATGCCTGAGATTCATAGTTGCTAAGGGTGGCAATGATGTCGTCGTTGCCGTGCGCTCCCGATTTGCCCGTTGACGTGGAGAACACGATGGAGTTGGAATCCTCCCATGACCCGATCGAGAACCCACCGGAGAAGGAGCGGACGACATGGTCAGTGGAGACGTTCTCCTCGGAGCGCCCGTGAGCGCCATGGATACTGTCGGTGAGGTCCGGGATGCCATCCTCGGATATCTGGGAGAGGCCGGAACCCTGTCTGCTACTAGCAAAGCTCAGTGGGGCCTTCATCTTCTTGTTGTTGTGGCTACTCATGGCGCCATGGCGAACCTCACCGAGTGATCCTGCTGGTTTAGCACTTGATGAGAAACCTATTCCCACAAGAAGATGAATATGGTGAGTTGGTGACTAAGCAGAATTTTTTTTTTGAAATGCTAAACATGCATTCCGCGCGACATCTTGGAATTTGCTCCATGTGCTAAATCTATTTCGCATGCAGTGGCGATCCAAAAGTGGACTAGAGAGGGGCTAAATAACAAATGACAAAAATATGTTGCTCGCTATACACAATACATTACTAATAGATATAGCAAAGATTAATATCGATTTGAAAATGCTCAAAGATACATAAAACTATAATATGGATAAAAAATTACTAAATACAAAGATTCTTTCTTAATAAAAAAATTTATTAAGAAACAAGCAGTATATGAAATTAGGGATACTATTTAATGCATCAAATTTTATAGACAATATAAAAAATTAAAGATTTGGATTTTGAATTTTAATTTTCACCTGAAGTCTTCACCTATTTGCTGCTACTAACTTAATTACAAAATCTAACTATTAATTAAAGTTTTGGCTACTGTTTGTCAGACTTTGTAGCTGTGGCCTTGCACGGCCTCGCCCCGGGCTGCAGCCCGAGTAGCCCGGGGCGTAAGTCCGCCCCTATTCACATGATTCATCAAGTTGTAGCACGTACAGTTCAAAATACACAATGATATGTTGTAAAAAACAAGAGTAACTTATTAATCCATAAAGGAAACACTATTCCATATACTACTCCCGAAAAAAAGGAATTTAATTAAGTCTGTATATAACACTCTGAACTTTAAATCATCTGTCATCTGGCCCTTTGAATTTTGTAATGTTGTCTACATAACCCTCTAAATCTACAATGGCTTTGTCCAAGTGACACTTGTAGTATTGCTTATAAGTCTCATATGCATACACAATAAAGTCTTCCCTTATCACTTTCCCTTAAATTGTAATTTGTACAAATGTTGTCCTGAAAACTAAAGATCGACATACTCAATGTGATACAGATAGTCAATTTGACGACCGGAGATTGAAAAATCACTTCAATAATCTATACAAAATACAAAGTAAAAGAGGCTAGACGCCTAGTTTTCAAGTTAAAGATGATAGCTAGACTTATGTTCAGATTTTATTTGAGTGTGTATGTGTTGGGGGGTGGGGGTTGGGGGGGTAATGGACGAATGTCACATGTAATCACATACTTCGATGTTACTAGTTTTAGAAATAGGATTGGTCCTTTGTTAAAACATTGTTTTTCCACTAAATTGTTGTTTCAGTTATGTATGGCAAAATTTTAGGACGAAAATTGAAAGTTCTTTCTATAATATAGTATTGTGTTATATATCTTAATATAATTAATATAAGTGTACGCACTTAATACTTGCACGTGTGTGATGTTCATCAAAGGCATTCTAGCGTGTCATGTGCATACTTGGTGTTGTTTTGTTTACACATGTTTTGAGCATATGCTTTATTAATACATACTCCAAGTAATGGAGCAAAAGAGGCTCAAAACATGTGTAAACAAAACATGCATACACGCATAGCTAGCATTTCCTGAAACTAATAAACCAAACCGTCAAACATAGCATAGTGGAGGGTGACAGTACAACCATACGAGTGGTTTTACTAAACCTACATGATCATGATTAGGATTATCACATGAATAATTTACGATATATATCCCCTGTCACACACCAATAGTCCCAATATATTCGCAATAGTGTGCGAGAAACATTTTCGATCAAAACCCATGGATGCATGATATAGTAGACCAGGTTTACAATCAGACGGGTGATGGACATATCTATATATATGTCAGAGATATAATACAGTTGATATGGGATTGGCGCTGCGTGCAGCACTCTTCAAAATTCCAATCACCCCAGCCAGCGTCATGGAGAATGAATCCAAAATTAATGAATTATTCCTCGTCGTCGTCTGGTGCTCGCATGCACGGTGACATCACCCCTCTTCTTTGGTTCGCTGATGCCGATCGATCTGCACGGAGAGAGATCAACTGAACCTAGACGGATGACAGAACCTTCGTATGCGAGGTTAGTGGGCGCAAACCTAGCTAGCTTACGTTCAATCAAGCAGAGAACCGTCCAGCCCCTTGATTAATCAATCTATACACACGGCGGCCGTAGCAGCGTGTGGGCACCCATTTGATTAACCTCTTCGGGTTATTATACATTACATACCGCCGTGTCTTGGCCATGCTTAATTTGAGACCTGGTAGAATCTAAGGAAAAGCGACTTCAGGATATATAAGAAAAAGCAACTTGAATGGCATAAGTCGACACATTGTTGTGTATGTCGTTCACATCAGGCCATGGTTCTCCTATTAGTTCGAGTGCCACTGTTTGTTCCGAACGGAAGCTATGAAACGGTACGTAAGTAGAAGAAACGGTTCCTTAAATGTGCTACAAGTGGACAAGTCCAACTTGCCAACAATTAAAAAATTTTTGAAAAAGGTCTCAGCGCTTTCTTTGATGCGATAAATATACACATCTCAAATAAGTTATGCTACGTTCAATTTTACTAGTTTTATATCAGTAAAAGGTGGATAATACGTATTATAAAAATGGATAATGTGTATTTTAAACAAGTTGTACGTTTAATTTATTAGTTTTATATATAACGAAGGGTAAACAGTACACGTACCCTAAATAAAACCTAATAAGATAAAAACAACTTATTTTATTATTTCTGAATCTAGTGAAGGGCCGATAGGACACGTCGAGCGAATCGGTGACGTACAACAGCTCGAAAACCAAAGAGAGAGAGGAAACTAGCTAGGTCCATGGCGGTGGTGTTAGGCTGCCAACGAAGCAAATATATTAATGACGTGTTAAAATAGATAGTTTAGTAAAACCGAAATAAATAAATATGTGCGAGAAGCATGTGTGGTTATGCAATCCTTAGGACCCACGCATTTCTCATTGCTAGAGCCCCACCATGAAACCACCGTAACTGTGCAGCCCGTAGTTTTCCATCCAATTATTCTAAGCCAGCCGGTTTGAAAGCAACCCATAAGATATCACATAAACAAAAACAAACCGAAAACAAAAGTTTGGATATAGTTGGTGAAATCAGAAGATTGCAGAATCAATTTAGCTAGGACTATACTCTCAATATCGGTCAATGAATGAAATTCTTAGGGTACACAAAGTCACCTATATATACTTTATATACAAACTTTGATTATCTATATATTTTCATATGTGTTTTTAGACCAAACACACCAAAAATGGTATTGGTATATTTATGCTAAAGTAATTTGCTTACGATATTGTGATTTTGTTAGCTTTGCAAAGTAACCCTTTAGAATGTGATGATAAAAAAAAGCAACATGATAAAAATATAATATGAAACCACTAGTTTTATATTACAGAGTACTGTTATCTTTTGAGCTAAGGTTTTACAAACAAGAAGATTAATCGATCATATTTCACTTTGAATATATTATAGGTAGTTAATTCTTTTGATCCAAACAGGGGACTTGGGGTTTCGAATAAGCATGATGTACAACAAGCTGTACTCTCTCTCTCATACATATATACATACATACATATATATATATACGTATGTATATGTGTATGTACGTACGTATGTAACTTGGTAGCATCGAACATCCGTTTGTATTCTAATTTCTAAATCAGCCAGCTCTTTTTCAACATAAAATGGAGTAAAATATTGCTGCCCCCGAAAGAATATTGCACGAATCGGTGGGCAGCTGCGCGCTCATGAACACATGCATGCGGCTTAAATAAACCCCCAAAAAAATGAAGGAGCTGTTGTAAATGTATTGGATGACTACATTGCACAGCTGCTGATGTACGTGTAACCTGTGCAATAGAACCAGAAACATTCCTGAAAAGCACTCAGATCTCAAGAAAATTATGGGGGAAAAAACCAAGATCATACTTGATTAAACGTCGCACCACAACAAAAACTGCAGTAAATTAAAGGAACAAAAAAGAAATAAAAAATAGTGAACAAAATGAAATACAAATGACTCAAGTCAAAGAATAACGGCGAACATTCCAAACTCGATAGTAATGGAAGAGGAATTAAGACGACGAATCGAAGGTACACACAAATGAGTAGAGAGTGCAGTACTTACCGTTATCCATGACGGGGCTCGAAAAGAACCCCGGCGGCTTGCTGTTGTGCCGCGTCAGAAACCCCGACGGGTCGGCGCCGCCACCGTCCTTCGCCTCGACGCCGAACTGATGGAAATGGTGCTGGCCGCCTTGGGCGTGGCCGTGCCCCAGCGAGATCTCGGCACCACTCCCGCCGTAGTGCTGCTGCCTTATCGCGCCGCGCTCTGCCGCGGCCGCCGGCTGCTCCCCTCCGCCGCCGCCCGGCACCGGGAAGAACGTCCGCGCTGTTGCGGCAGCCGCGCCCCCCTCCACCACCGCCGGAGGGCCGTCAGCGAAGAACTGCAGTCCGCTGCCGTAGCGCGATGGCATCTCCCCTCCGCACTGCTGCCGCTGCGGCGCCCTCGACGGCCCCGGGTTCATGTGCTAGGCTGCTAGCTAGCTATAGATAGGAGTAGCTAAGCTTCTCCGTGCGCGCGGCCGCTAGCTGCGTCGTGGTGTCGCTTTTGAGGCCGGTCTTTTCGTCGCGTGCCGGGGGAGCGCAGCAAAGCAAGCGGGCGGGCGCGGGCGCGGTCAAGCACAGGCTTAGCGAGGCCAGCCAACGAGCGACTCATCAGCGGAGCGGGCGACCGGATATTGGTGGCTTGGCTTCGTGGGACAAAAGCGGGACGCGCGCTCGTGATACGGTCTTGGGGGCCGGGGCGTGTGGACGCCGTGCGCCGTGCGCGCTGAGGGGGTGCGGGCGATGTGGAACGACAAGTGGATCGTACTGAAAGCGGCAAGTGGCAAGTGGGGACTCTCTCTCTCTCTCTCTCGTTCCGCGGTGCGGGGACGAGGCGGGACCCTCGCGCTGCGCGTTTGGAAACCGCGGCCAGTCGATCGGCCACCAGCAGCACTGGCGCCGCGCGCGCAACGGCGCGCGCGACGTGCGCTGCTAGTAAGCGGCCTCTCGGACTACAAAGCCTGCTAGTAAGCGGCCTCTCGGACTACAAAGCCGCGCCGGCGGTTTGGGTGATCCCGTTGGTGGTTGATCAGCCATCGTGGGGCCGGGTGGGACCGCGTGTTAGGGGACGAGGATGATCGATCGGCGCCTCGACTGGCAGTGGCAGGGTTCGATGCATTTGGATCGCCAGTTATCCATTTGTACGTCAGCTGTTGTTATCGTATTTATAACTTACTAGTGTATTGTTCGACAGTAGACAGGTTTTAATTAAAAAATATTATTAGCATGTTATTATTTTTAATTGATGTGCATATTTTTATATTATTTAAAATGTTAGTAGCTGTGGTCATCCTTATACACTCACATAGGTTTCATAATCTATATTATTACATCATCTACCGTTTCACTATTAGTTCTCTTCAAATTTTAAAATCCTCTATTTGTTTAAATAAGTTTAAATAAGTGTTTATAATTAATTTAATAAGGTAGAAATTTAATTTATTTTTCATTGCAGCTTTACACTATTTTTTTACTTCTTTCAAAAGTAAAGTATTGATAAGTTTGATCGTATATAATGGAGGGGTTGTCTAAGTAGGTCTTCTCCTACTTGCAACCCATGGTCTTCGATCGGTCAGTCTCTCTCGATCTGTCTAATTAAACGTAAGCGCTTGGTAGCTTGCTAGCGGCTTTGTTTGAGCTAGAGACGGTTTATAGAATCACAACCAGCGAGCATCTAGGACTGATCACAGTAGCATATAATAGTAGCTAGCATGTACCATCCGGACGGATCACAGTAGCCTGTGGTACGTGCTGGTCAAGTGGCGCATGGTTAAGCGCCGGTGGTCGGTGTCTAGACTTAACTACACTCCAACTCCGTACAAGCACGACGGAAAATTCTGTTCAATCTCTCGCGACTGTGTATGTACTTTGTACATATGCTAGTTCTCATGTATTACGCTGAGTCTTTGAGTAGTATATGACTCTATCTATATCCCCAAAGCTTTCAGAGGCGCTGACGCGTATTTTTTTCCCTCTCTCTCCTCGGCCAGCTTACAAACAAGCTATCAGGTGGTAGCACCAGTTTTGGCCAAGAATCCTTGGGAGTCGGATCTCTCGTAGTACTATCACAGTGCACTTGATGAGCATGTAATCGCCCCTCATGCATGCATATCTGCATGCACACCCAAAAGCAGAAGGGCCCAGAATTCATGTCACGCACGAGCGCTGCTCCCGCACCGCGGCCACAATCCGCACTGCTACGGCCGCGTACCGCGTGTACGTGAGATCACCGGCCGGCTAGCTTCCGATGACTGGACGAGTGGAGGAGGCAGCCAGCCAGGCAGGCAAGCCATCCAAGCACAGACAGAGGCGGAGGGAAGCAACTGCAACTTGGCCGCGCTTTTGGAGTCTCCATGCATCCCCCCTAGCCGTGGTCTACCCGCTCCAAGTTGGCGTATAGATTTATGCCCACCTGGTACGGAACCCTCGCAATAAACAACGGCCAACTGACCAAGTTGGCGAGCGCGAGAGGGAGACACTAGGACAGACAGAGGACGACGCACAGTGCGCTCGCGGCCAACCATCCGACGGCAGCGTGTGCGGGCCATCTACACTAACGAAGAAACGATTTTGCATACAAATCATAAAACATCTTTTCGTACGAAAGACCGACCTATACATATAAAAATGTTTGAAAAAATCAAATTTTTACGTGTGAACGGCCCAACCACACGTGAAAATCTATTATCCCGTGCGGGCGGCTTAAAAGGCCCATACGGAAGATCTATTATCCGACTGCCACTTAAGCCGCCCGCACGAGATAATAGATTTTTCATGCATACGTATTAAGTGGCCCGCACAGGAAGATAGATCCATCCTATATGAATTATTGAATTATTTAATGATTTAATGATATTAAATCGACAACTAATATCGATCACAAATAACACAAAATTAATTTCACATCATCACAAATTCACATATATACTTTCCAACTAATTTTTTTGTACAATTAAATTTACAAATAATTTCACATATATAATTAAATTGATAACTAAATTCACATCACAAATTACAAAAATTAATTTCACGGTGGCGTCGGCGGCGGTGTGGCATCATCGTCGTCGGTGGCGTGGCGGTGAGTGGAGGTGGAGGCGGCGGCGGTGGAGGTGGCAAGCGATGGAGCGGCGTCGATGGAGGCGGCGATGCGCCAGCACACCCGAGAAACCTTCGCGATCGTTGTCGTGAGCGGCGACGGCGGAGGCGGGTGGAGCCGAGGGGAGGAGGCGCGGCGGGAGGCGGCGGTGAGGCGGAGGGGAGGCCGATGGTGGGAGGCGAAGGCGGAGGCGGAGACGAGGCGGAGGCGGAGGCGTAGGTCACCGGCGGAGGAGAGAGCCCTCGACGGTGGAGGCGAGATCGGATTTCGTCTCGTCGGGTGTTAGAAAATTTCGGAGCTCGTGCGCACCTATATAGGCGGTGGTAATCATCGCATGCGGCGGCTTAAGTGCCCACACGGAAAGATTATCATTTTGTGCGGACGTCTTAAGCGGCCCGCACGAAAAACTAACTTTCCATGCGGGCTCTTAAGCCACCCGCATGCAATAATCTTTACATCTCTAAATTAGATTTTAAAAATATAATAATATCTAAATTTGGTTAGAAAATTTTATAAATTGACAAGACAACTTAATTTTGGTCCATAACACTGTCACAAAAATTCAATCGGTTTTGATCAAGTGAGACTATATGTTGTTTATAAATGGTTACACCTATGTTATAGTTGATGAACCATAAGTTTTAAAGTTTATATACCAACATGTATATTACTCAAATTTATACATAAACTAAACATTAACTCATTATCACAACATATGAAGTTATATTGTCACTTATATTGTAAAAAATATTGTTTTCTATTTTTAAGTAAAACCCATTTTTGGAAAAAAATTGATCTTTTCTTTATATTTTTAAAATATTTTTTATTAACTTAGGAGCACACGAGAGGTAACCACAGAAAATTTGAGCCTAAACAAGCAAAATACGTGTCCTATGCAAAATTCGAAGACACGCTCGGAATCGAGAAAAAGCTTCCGGGCTCAAAATTGAAACCTTCGAGCCGTTTTTGGAGAAAATAAAATCCTGAATGCAACAAAGCGGTGGACGAACGCATCCAAAAATTTTTCGATCGATTTTCATAAATGAAACGTCTTGATCGGAGTCCGTATGCCAAAGTTATGGCCGTTTTAAAACCGACTCCGAGAGTAGAGGACAAAACGGGAACAATACGCGTAAAAACTTGTTACACACACAAAGCGCATTATATGTGCGTGGGAGCCACTCTGTGTTAATTTTATCTAAATGAACTCTAAGTTTCAAGTTTATAAACCTTATAAGAAGTTATGAACTTGTATATATTTGTACATAACCTTAACATTAACTCAATATCACAACATATGAAGTTATATTGCTACTTGTGTTGTAAAAAATATTTTTTTATTTGATTCTATCCCATATCCAAAAATTAGATGGAGAATTCAATAGGTTTATAGATTATTAAAACCTTACATCTCTAAATTGGTTTAAAAATACATGGGCATTATCCCGTGCGGTCCACTTAAGCGACCGCATACTGCATTATCCCGTGCGGCCCACTTAAACGACCGCACGGGATAATCCATTTTCCCGTGCGGTCGCTTAAGTGGACCGCACAGGATAATGCATCTTCGGTTTTTTCGGGCGCGACCACTTATGGCCCGTCTGAAACCTATCGGGTGCCTCATACAGAAAAACCATTTCTTATTAGTGCTATATATCATGTTTATCTCCGTATAACATACGTATTACGTAGCGCGTGCGATGCGAAGGTGGATATGGATTATAGTTGACCAAACGGATCAGGTTCACTGGGCCGACACGGGCCCGATGTAAAATAGCATGGCACTAGCCCGGTGCGGCATGGCTTGGCCCATGCTCGTGCTAGCCTAGCACGCCACCATGCCCATGCCTAGGCTACAGAACCGAATAGTAGTGCCAACACGGGCACGGCCCGCTCCAACGTACCGCACAGGGACGTCATGACTGTCAGCCATTGATCTCCTCCTGCCGTACTCCTAGCCGTTGGATCGGGCCGCCGAGAGGAGGGCTATATAATCATTTCGTCGTGGTCGTTATGCTCGCTCCCCCGAAAACCCTAGCTCATACCGCTGCGACGCTGGATCTAGATCGGGATCTTGTCGCTCTCCTCTCTCCTACGGTGGAAACCCTAGCCTCTCTCTCTTTTTTCTCGCCCTTCGCCGGAGGGCCTCCACTGGGTGATTGAGTGTCGCTCTCTCTCTCTCTCTCTCTCTCTTGTCTCGCTCTCCTCTCTTGCCTTCTCCACTGTGACGGTGACTCGGGTCTCCCGCCTCCAACCTCCTCTCTTCTTCTCCACATTCGATGGCCTCTTGAGCCACCGGTGACCAGCACTAGCACACGACATGCCATAATACCCCCTTCTTCTTGATCTCGCATCGTCAATGTAGCCTCGTCCTTTCCTTGTCCTCCTCCTCTTCGTCTCCGTTGACCTCACTAGATGCCGGATACTCTGGTGCTCCAGATTCGAATCGGTTGAGGAACTAGAGGGACTGATCTATGTTTTGTCGACGTCACCGGCGATTCCGATGCTCCGACTTCAAAGGTAATCCTAACCCTAACTTGTAACACTGACACATTTTTTTGTAGCTGTTGAGGAATCGAGGCATCAGCGAGTGACGATGCTCGTCTCCGACGAATACACAGTTGAGGTCGGCGCCAACGAAGAGAGGCGGTTGTGCGGGTTGGCCAGAGATGACAATGAGGACAACATGTGCGAGGACGTTGAGGAGCTGTTTGGCTGTAGTGCTCAGGCTCCCACTGATGTCGGCGATGGTCAGGAAGGCAGGGCAGCAAACGACGAGGAAGGTGAAGGGGATGAGAACAGTGCCAAGCGCTCTCGTCCTTCTACCTCGGCAGTGTGGCTGAATTTTGAGAACCTCTTCAGAAAGGTAAATGGTAAGAAGGTCAGGTATGCAGCTAAGTGCATCCATTGCTCTAAGCAATATTATGCTCTGTCTAGTTGTGGCACTGGTCACCTCATCCGGCATAGGGATAAATACCCCAATAAGCGTGAAAAAAACCACATGTCTCAGTCTCAGATCTCTTTTAATCTTGATGGTAGTATGTGTAATTGGGAGTACTGTCCTCAAGTTGCTCATAGAGAACTTGTTCGATTGCTTGCTAGGCTTGATGTTCCTATTTGTATGGGTGAAACTGCT
Source organism: Oryza australiensis (assembly GCA_019925245.2). Lineage (NCBI taxonomy): Eukaryota > Viridiplantae > Streptophyta > Magnoliopsida > Poales > Poaceae > Oryza > Oryza australiensis. Next base: position 16,093,731 of record JAIFGZ020000222.1, read on the forward strand.
GCATTTGAGGATTACATTAAAATCGTTCATAATCCTAAATATGTGTCTGTCTCTAGGCAAACCACCACTAGAGATATACAGAAATACTTCACTGATTGTAAGGCTAAGCTTGTTGAATCTTTTAGTTCGGTGGTGTTAGTTGTGTGTCTGTGTGTTTAACCTCTGACATTTGGTGTGGTAATGCCAAAGAGGACTACCTTAGTGTTGTTGCATACTATGTAAATTCTGATTGACAGCTAGAGAAGAGGATGCTTGATCTTAGGCTTATTGATGTGTCTCATAATAGACAAAACATTGTTGACCGTTTTGCATCTGTGCTTAGTGATTATGGTTTGTCCGAAAAATTATTTGTTATCACTTTAGACAATGTATCATCTAATGTTTCAGCCATGCAAAGACTTAGACATTTACTATCTACATATCTTGGTACTGAGGTTGTAGATGATGATTATGATGCATCCTCTAATGTTTGAGCAGTTAACTCCATGTTCTTGCATCAACGTTGTGCATGTCATATCATCAATCTGATTGTTAAGGAGGCCCTTACTTCTCCTAAGCTATTGATTGAAACATTTAGAACTGTAAACTCTTTTTTAAATTCATCCAGCCAGAGGATTGCTGCATATACAAGTTACTGTATTGCCACTGGTGCTAGGCCTAGAAAATTTCAACTTGACATGAATGTTGGGTGGAATTCTACATATCTAATGTTTAAGCATTTGTTTCCTCATAAGGCACCATTTGGTACTTTCATCCATGCTCAGTAGCCTAGATTGGAGGAAGGCAATTTGCTTTTGACTGATGAGCATTGGGCTCTGGATGAGAAAGTTTGAATTGTTTTATGATGCTACTATTGCATTGTCTAGTGTGTATTATCCTACCTCTTCACTTATGATTCATTATCTAGTTAAGATTGCTATATACCTAAAGAATTATGCTAATGACACTCATATTAGGTCTGTGGTTCAACCTATGATAGACAAATATAATAAATACTAGAGGGACATACCTCTGTTGTATTCTTTTGCATTTATCTTGGATCTTAAAGTTGAAATAAAAGGTTTCAATAAAGTGCTTAGGAGGTTGGGTAACCTTATCATTACAGATTATAGTGCATACTTGCTTAGCACTAGAGCTCGTTTTACAGATATCTACAATAAGTATGAGGAGAAATATGGATCTGTTAGGTTGAGGAGGACTGTCCCTCCTAATCTCTCTGGTAAGAAAAGGTCTGCATGGGATAAAATTTATGATGATGATGATTGTGCTGGTTCTGCTGTGGGTATCCATCCTTTAGTTGTCACTCTAAATATATCTAGAGATACATCTACAACTATCCTAATGCAGGTTATAAGTTCTTCAGCTTCTAATGCTTTTGAAATTGTGTCCTACTTGGATTGTGACACTATCAACCAGTTGATCGGTGACTTTAACATCATGAGCTTGTGACATCAATATAAACTCACATATCCAGTATTGATAATCATGGCTAAATATATTTTAACTGTATCTGTGTCTACTATTTGTTCAGAATCCACCTTTAGTATAACTGACAGGATCATCGAGAAGCGATGGAGGAGGCTAAAACCTGAAATGGTGGAAATGCTGACCTGCATCAAAGACTAGGAGGCTGCAACACATGGTGAAGGACAAGGAACTTGAAAAATCATTTGAAGAACTTTATCTTGATTAATATACTCTCTTAGCGATCATTTCTATCATTTCTGTAATGAGACTTTATAACTTGTGGACTGTTAATTGTGGACAGACAGTAAACTTTAAAGGAGCTTGGTTGTACTCTTTTTTCTGTCTAGGGTTTCTCACAAGGGTGAGTTTTACCTAGACAGGTTTTTAACGAGACAACCATTGCACAAGCTCCAAATAAACTAGTTTCTTGATCTCAGCTGTGTTTGTGTGATATTTGAACTTTTTGAAGTATAACTTATGTGATATTTGAACTTTTAAAGTATAACTTATGATATTTGAAGTATTTGCTTGTATGTGATTTGTGATAATTGTGAAATATGTTTAGTGCCTATGACGGACACTAACGTATCTAGTGGCACGACACAACACGGCTAAGTTGATATAGTGTCGTGCCTGGACGTATTATAAGACACGAAGACGCTACCCGATACGACATGACTAAACTTTCATGTCGTACTGTATCAAGTCATGCCCATGCCTATATCGTGCCGGACAGCCCGTTTAGTCAACGCTAGCGTGGGTGCAGTGGCCGCTGCTTCGGTTCAGGAATCACCGGTGCCGCTCAACGGATGGTGCGCGCTCGTCTCATGAACAGGTTCGCTTACGTACTAGCTATATGGCACAGCGGCATCTGCATGCATATGGATGGTTTGCATCGGTTGGTCCTTTTTTCAAACACGTAAAAACATTGTGTATTAATATGTTAAAATATATAAAGAAACTCATTTAATTACGTGATCGTGCCATGCTACTAGTAGGCAATTGGGGGGTGAGGGGAGGGGTGTTTAGCTACTTTCTCTTTTCTGAATTCGTTGTATTAGCTATGCATCCGAATAAGTATATAATTGTGTAGGCGTGTATATAAAAATAATTAATTATATTTTAAGATAGAGAGATGGATCAGAAAATCAGGATAAGAAGTGGAGTAGCCGGTAATGATTTCTAGCATGCATGTAGCATAAAAGTTCTACGCATGCATGTGACGCATAGCCTTAGCATATAGAGGCGCCGTCCTCGATCGTCCTAGGATATGTGATTGGTACGCCGGAAACATGGTTCTCCTCTGAAAGATGCAAAACTTAAATTCTAAGCCAAGCAAATGAAAGAAAGCTTGGGCCATAGATCGAATATTGTTTGCACTTTGCAGAGGAGGACGGTGCGAGATTGAGAAGCTGACGAAGACAAGCATCAGAATATGCATGCATGTAATCTAGCAAACGCGCGCATGCTAAGAAAGAAAGTAAACAAATTATGCGAATGCAGCTGAAAGAATCCCTTGCGAAAGCCCCTTGCCGTGCCATCTTAATTACAGCTCAACAGAGAACGACACCAGCTATTATACAGTGTCCCCTTTTGACGGAGTTGCAAGATTATATCATGATGGCACAGCCGAACTTCAAACTGTTTTGCTCTTAATTAGGTTGACGAGACCTTGAAAGCGACGCAACTGGATTAAATAGATCCATAAGCAGAGATTCGCAAGCTACCGACGTGTCACACACAAAGAAAATAATTTGTGAAGCTGCCATCAACTAATGGCATCGAACCCCCTAATTTAACTTTGCTAGTATTGGAGAATTTGCAAAGTTAGATCTTTTTGGTATCAGTGTCTTAATTTATCTTTTTTTTTTCTCAATGTATCAGTGTTCTTCCAAGTTCCGACGTAGATCAAGTGGTCAGAACCAACCCTTTTCAATGGTGAGTTTTTTTTTTCCAGAGCCCTTTTTGGCGAAGTGATTCGGTTCCAACAGTTTGCTATGGTTTTGGTAGTACTAGGAGTACTATCTCAGTAGATTGTTGGGCCAAATGGGCTGCTCAGTTCGTCCATCTATGTGGACAACGGGCTGTGCAGCACTCATATCGATCGGTAACATATGGAATAGGCAGCTCGGCTGGCCCCGTCCATCGACTGAATATACTCTACTTGGTTGGCGAACGTTCAAGGCCCACCGGCATGGACCTAAACCGGGGCTAAACCGCGAAACCGGCATGGAGGCTAACATGTCAGCGTCTCGCCACCAAGGCCTCAACAGAGATAAAAGAAAGACGCTTTCTCCTGTCCAACCTTTGTTGCGACACTTCGCTAGAATAGATGCTTCACTTCCCGCGAGCTCCAGCCCTCCATCCACCGACGGCCGACGACGTCTGATCACGCCTGTGTGTCCAAGTTGTCGATCAACTTCTGTGCATGCAAACGCCCCACCTGTCAGTCACTCTCTCCCAGCGCCAGCATCTCTGCATGCACCGCACACACTGCCACACCCTCCGGCCTGGCATTTACGTTGGCCAATGCATCATGGCATGCAGCCATGCATGCACCCCAGATCAAGCAAACGCCGCGTCCTATTGGCAGGGGCCAAACAATGTACACGCGCGCGCACGCACGTAGTACGTGATAATATTTTATTCTGCCTCGGCGTCGCCCAAGCAAAGAACCATCCTACTGACCTGGCTGATGCCGCTCGCACGCCTCGCACCCGCGCGCGCGCGCGCGCGCCGCTACAAAATCGTCGCCCGGCCGCGCCGGCATCCACAGTGCACTCATAGAACGGGCCGCCGCTGGCCGGCCTCTCCTTGGCGCGTGCCGTCATGCGGCCGCTGTTCCGGATCCGCGGGGTGCGGCGCATGTCCGCATCGCTGGCGGCCGTGAACGTGGCTGCCGCGGCGGTCGGGGCGGCGGCCGAGTGGGTGGGCGTGACGGAGCGCTGCGGGCGGAGGGAGGAGGCCGCGGTCGGCGTGGCGGTCGGGCTGGCGGCGGTGAGGATCGTAGCCATGGTCGGCACGGCGCGTGCACAGGAGATGACCGCGCTCGCCGTCGTCTCCGCGGGGGACGGCGGCGAGGGGCCGACGGCGGAGTTCGCCAAGCGCGAGACAAGGGTAGGTCGCTCGCTCTCCGGCTCTCCGGTTCTCCGGCCTTGTTGTGTAACTTGTGCACTTGTGTTTTAGCTTCGTGTGTGTGTGAGCTGTGTCGCGTGACTTCGATTGGGCAGCTGCATACACAGCAACACGATCGTTCAGCTTACTGAGAGAGCCTGAGACAAACGACGCCACGTACGACGCGAGCGAGTTCAAACTCGAGGCACGACGCGATGATATGTATGGGCCGCGGCCCACACGCGTCTGTCATGGCCGGACGCCCGGACCCCTGTTTCGTTCGACAGGGAACTGGTGTTGGCATTATACCAGCGACGTGCCACTCTTGTTTCTCCTTTGATGAACGGCTCGCGTCAAAATAAGCAGTCAAGCACGAATTGTATTGCCTTTTTAAAAAGAAAAATAGGACAAACCCGGCCTTAATATACACAGCCAACCAAAATGTATTGTCTAGAAAATTAATTCGGTGTTCTTTTGGCAAACTAAAAACAAATTATATATGCAGATCATATAGTCTAAAGGATTAAAATGTTTTCAGCCAATGGAGAGAAAATTACAATCAAATGTTTTTTTACTGAAGGTCCAAATTAAACCACTTCGACTTGCTAGCTACTTAATTCCTTCGTCATTCCAAGTATAGACATATATTTTAAAACGAAAGGAGTAGAAGCTAGCCAACTTAAATATATGGGGAAGGTTATATTGGTGGTCAATAGGGAAAAGGATAAGCAACTATCAACGCAGTGAAAGGTGTCTTTAAAACAACACTCCTCCATTAAAAAGAATGTTGTTTTAAGTCTGTATAGTTGTCTACGATATTGGTTTGGATATATAAATAAAAATAATGTAATCAATTTTTTATTAAAAAACACTTGTCATACTTTTTATGTTATGTAATTTTTCTTAATTTATGTAAACAAAACAGTTGGTTAAAGTCACGTCTTATCAATTTTAAGTCCAAAATGACATTGTTTTGTGACCAGAGAGTGTGATTTAGAAGTGGAAAACGTGGTCCTTAGACTATCTTCAACAAGGGAACCCAAAACCAGAGAGGCATTTTGGGTATGGGTAGCATGGATGAGATTGGGTCGGGGACCTAAAAGATCTCCAACAGAATAGGCATATGACATGACGCGCCGTGCGCCGTTTTGTTCCCGACGCATGGAGGAAAAAATTTCGCGTGAAAGAAGTGGCATTCAGCGACATTCAACAATTCGAGCAGCTCTGCAACATCAAAAACTACCGCATCGCCCAACCACATGATACATGAATCTACTAGACTTTTGGCAACTTTGGGCTATCAAACAGATGGCGCACAAGAAGCTAGAAGAGGAACATGAGGAACGTGGCGTGGAGGTCTGGCGGTGGCGCTTGGGCTTCTTGATCCCGTTCTTGTGCGCCTTGTACGACTGGTCAGATCGGGGGAGGAGGAGCAGCGAATCGAATCGGAGGAGGAGGAGCAATAGCGATTCGAATCGGAGGATTAGAGGGCGGAAGCCTCCTCTCCTCGCCGCTGCTAGATCTCGCGCAAGGTGGCGGCGTCCCGTGCGGTGGTGCCGGTAGCTGGTGGGGCGGCGGAAGCACGTGGGGTGACAGTGGCGCGAGGGGCGGCGCCGACTGCGTGTGGGCCGGCGACGCGTTGGGCGACGGCGGCGCGTGGAGCAGCGGCAACGCTGCGGCCAACGGGGGAGGGCGCGAGTGGAGCGAGTGTAGTACCTGCAAATCCTTCCCCACCTGTGCTTCTGCTTCTCTCTGCCTCTTGCTCGTCGACGGCAAGCCTTCCCACCGGTGCACCCTTCTTTCCTCCTCCCGCGAGTTTTTTCGCCGTGGAGACTGGACGGGAGAAGACCCTGTTTTGGGTTCTGCCTGGCAGCTCACCCAAAATAGGTCGCCCCTTTGCATAGTCCGTTGGAGACAATTTTTCACCCAAATTACTATATGCACAACCCAATTTTAGGTTTGGGTGACGATATGTTTGGAGACAATCTTACTCTCACTGAAAAAGGTGAGGAAATTGGGTGGGTGATTATGGTAGAATCAGGGCTCCTTTAGATTGGAGGATTTTCAAAGAAAAAGAGAATTCAAATCCTTAGGTTTTTTTTCCTTGAGGTTGTTTGGTTTGTAGTATTTGGAGTTGCAAAATACCTTTGGAATGCACTCCTAGGCCTCAAAATCATAGGATTTTGAGGACCTCATGTTTTTGTTTCCTTTGAGAATGCCAATGCAACCTCTCTCTTTCCACTCTCACTCAATTTAAGTAATATATAATTCCAAATTTTTCTGTTAATCATCCTTACTTAAAGTAAGTAATTCCCATGTTTTTCCTCGTAGGATTCAACATTTTGTGATAATCTAATTATACGTTTTTTCTATTCCTAAGTTTTTATATTCCCGCATTCAAAGGAGCCATCGCTATCTTTTTATCATTTTACTTCATCACAAAATGTTTTGTTGGTGAAAGTGACATTGATATATTAGGTTGATTTAGTTTGACACTTTACCAAAATTTGACAATGCAAAGTCAGCAGGGAATGAGTTAAAATAAAATGTTTGGGTTGATGTCAAAACTACGTGAATATGAGATAGACATGTGTTACCCAAAATTTTGTCAAAGTTTTGGATAGAATTGTTTTTGTCTTCTACTACATCAAAAAATTAGTGTCATAAAATTTCGATAGGGTGGCAGACTGAACTAACCCTTCTTTCTCCCATGCCTATGCATTCCGCGTTGCACTAAAATTTTCTTAAAAAGAAAATGCACTTATAGATGTAAATAACGACACATAGCAAATCTATTCCGGTAAAGCCTCGCCTCCCTCGTACCCAAAGTTCTTTCTCTCTATTTTATAACTATCATACTGTTTAATAAGAAAAACCATATATTGTTGTATAATGGTTGGATAGGACAATGGATGGGCTAGATAATTTCTCTTGGTCTATTACTTGAAGAAGTGAGAGACCAAAAGTGAGACCAAAATCCCAACAAACAAATTACATAAATAAGATCTATTTAGCTGTGTGGTTGTGTGTGGTTATATATTTGAAAATTATGTCATAGTACGACGTTTTTCCAAACCCTAAGAGTTTCTTTCTTCCTTTTTAAAACGCACCTATGGTGCTTCTTCTTTGGAACACATGTATTTAAAATACAAGTTTTCATTTATCTGTCGCGAAAGAAATTATTATGGCTTGATTAGCATACAAGATAAAGAAAACATATGAATAGAAGAAACACATAATATGATAGGATTGTATATGTGAAATATATGATTGAAAATCAGAAAAAAATAAACAAATGAATTAGCTAAACACAAGAATCTTTCAAAACAATCACATTAAATTAAACAAACTTTCTTATGTTGTTCTTATAGTCACTTAAAAGTTTTAAGGATTGATTTGCCTTGACCTAGCAAAAGAAAAAAAAAAAGAAAAAAAAAAAGAGATTTCAGTGGATGTTTATATTTCTACGTTATTATTGTGAAATGCATGGCAAAGGAAAATTTCCTTCACTCTTTCTGTAACTTAATCCTCCATTCCGAATGAGTAAATAGTCTTAATTTATATAGGAATTTAAATCCTCCATTTTTTAAAAAACCCTTTAAACCAAAAACTCTTTAAACCGAAAGAGCCCTTACCAGCTGGCTCTTTTCAAAATCACAATCAACAACAAAAGAGTGCAGGAGCAGACGAAGAGAAACTATTGCTTGGAATGAACGTCAAGTACTCACGTGGTCCACGAACATTTAAGCCCAGATCTAAAAAAGCGAATTCCGAAGGATAGCTTCATAAGGAGAAAATAAAAGAGGAGATTTAAACCAGTTGTCACCTGCCAGTCATCAGCCCGCAGCCGCAGCTCGCGCACCAGAACAAACAGCGGGCGGCGGGCGCCGCCGCGACTCCTCTAGTCGTCCGCCCGCCCCATCCACCTCCCGCGACCGCGACCCCGACCCATGCCCCTGCTTCGCTACTTCCCCGTCCTTCCGATTTCTATTTCCGTGGCCGCCTGCAACCACCCGCGAGGCCGCGACCCTCTCCGCTCTCCATGGCCGTCGCGGCCGGGTGAGATGCCTAGAAAGCCCCTCCTCCCCACCCTCGCCACCCGCGGGCCCCGTCCCCGCTCCTCCTCCCCTTCGCCGCCTCCTCCTCCCCTTCCTCCCCGCCGCCGCCGCGCCCTCCTCGCCGCCGCCACCGCCGCCTGCTGCCCGGCGGAGGCCGCCGCCGCCGCCGTCGCCATGGCGGGCGCCGGCGACCCGTGGCCGCTGCCGCTGCTGCGGCGGTGGCGTCGTCGTCGGCCGGCGCGGCCGCCGCATCCTTCCGGCTCGGGATGGTGCGGGTGGTCTCGTTCCTCGTCGGGGGCCTCAACGTGGCCGTGCTGCTGCTCGGGCTATACCTCATCGACGGCGTGCTGCCGCCGGGGTGCGGCGGGGGCCTCGCGCTCGCCGCGGCGCCCGCGCTGGCGGGGGTCCGCGTGCTCGCCATGATCGGCACCGCGCGCGCGCAGCACGCCACAGCGGATGCCATCGCGAGGCGCCACCTCGACGAGGGCGCTGCGTCCGTCGCCGCTGATGCCGTTGCGCGCCACGAGATCAGGGTGAGAGCTCGAGCTCCTTGCAGGAGGTTAGCTTAGGCCACTTCAGTTGCGTGATTTGCTCAGCCTATCTCCGAGGTATCGCGATAAATTGAGCTTAGATTTCAGTTGGTTTAAGGACAAGCCAACACACTTTTTTTGCTTGTCTAGGCTTATGTTACAATTCGGGATTATTTGAGACAAGATCAACCTAAACAAGTGGACTTGATTTCACCATTTATCAGAGTTTTAAGGCGAGTTGGATGCAAATGCGTATAACTGATGGGAGTAGTCAATGGTGCTAAGATACATGGTATTAAGCTTAGAAGAACTGTGAATACATCTTATTAAGAGCTTTATCTGATGAATATGGCTGGAGGACGATGTGCTTATAGCCAAACACTATGAAGCGACTCCGTGTTACATTGTCACCGTGAGCTTGAGCACCTTTTTATTAGATCACAGAGACCTGACATGAGGGTTTAGGGTTAAGATTTCGAATTGGGACCTAATTTCGTGTTTGTGGATTTGAATTGTTTTCCTGCTACTTGTTGGCATTCTGCATTGTTCAAATTGAGTACATTAGCTTTGCAATCATATTTACTCTATTGATATAGGTAGTCATAAACTTTTTACAATAAACAACACACACTAATATCATTATAGATATGGAGAATACTGTTGATGATGTATCAATGAGGATCATGTGGATTCATGGTTCTTAACTCTCTAGCATAGCATTATAAATCTGTAGTCGACTATCCTTTAGGATGTAGCAGTGAGGAGGGTTGGGGGCTTAGAATATTTTTTTATGGATAATGACGAGATATTTGTATTGTGCCATAGAAGCTAGAGTAGATCTAAGAAGAGTAGAGTTTCAACTGAGCACTGATTTATCATACTGCTATTTTTGTTTTGTTTTGCTCAACAGGTGAGGTATAAACGCTGGTTGTGGTGGACTAGATTCGGCATGGCAGTGGGTGCAATGCAATTGGTTGGGGCAATTTATCTCATGCTTGTCATTCTCAGAGATCTTTCAAATGAAAGAAGAGCCACTTCCTGTTTCTTTGGTATGTTTGAGTCAGATGATCAGATCCTGTCATACATCTGTAATGCATTTCAACTGTGAATGGTGAACCTTTGTTAAATGGAGTCTTTCTGCCAAGTAAACTTTATACATACTTAAACATTACTTGAGCCTTATCTCCTTAGAGATTCCAAATGAAAAAATTATGGGTAAAAAGTGTCAATAACTTTCGCCTTAACTGAATACTAACCTAGAGCCCATACGTTGCAAAGGAAAACAAATTGAAATTTTACCTTATTAAATCAATTAATAAACACTTATTTAGTCCAAGTAATACTATTGTTTTTCTTATTGAACAAGTAGATGTTTTTGAAATTTGGGGAGAATCAATAGTGAAGCGAGAGAGGACTCATTGAAAGGTGGTGTAATAATATAGATTTGAGGCTCACATGTTAGTGATAGACACCACCACTACTAATACATTTTAAGTAGTATAGATAATACTAAATCTATATCTTCTACATAGTTACAACCCACTACATCCTAAAGCTTAACATGCAAATATGCCAGCCACATCATCATCCACTAGAAATTATTATATCTTAAATTTCATGCAAGCATGTCACATCATCATTCGACATTATTTTCACAATATTTTATCATATATTCATCCATCATTTCTATAATATTTTTCATACATTCATCCCACATATTTAGCAGCAAAGTGTGTGGCATCATCTAGTTATGATATGTTTTGATGGCAGTAGTATTTTATCCACTGCTACTTTCTTATGATTATTTTGTCTCATGCTCCATCAATTCTATTCAATAATTGATCTGCTTTGCTCGCAATCTAGGACAGGATGAAGCCGATCAAGTCTCGAGACGAGCATTAATTGCTTTGTTTCTTATTCTTTCCTGGGTTGTGGTCATTGTCCAATGCTTCACGGGTTCTGATATATTAAGGTGGCGGTCGTTCTATGCAACGCATGACATGGCATGGAAAGCTCATTACAGGGAAGTGTTCGATCATGGAATTCGAGAAGCTTTATGCTGCCTAGGGCGTGCAAAATATCTGTACATCACTATCTTATTCTTTTTATGCTGAGAAATATCACTATTTATTTACCTATATGAGCTAGTTGTCTTACATACTGATGCAGGACCGTATTGGAAGAGGATGAGGTTTACTCTGTGGCAAGACTTCTGGGTGATTTGGTTGCATATCGTGCTTCTGGGACAGGACATTTGGAACTTTTAGCAGGTCAGTTTTCTGTTTCATTGCTTTCACATCAAATATGTTCTGTGTCCTATTTGGCCTTTGAAAATTAAATTTGATGCCAACACACATGATGACATGAATATTCTAAATTTTGTCACTTACCTTCTAAAGACGTGCACAGCTATGTAGGTGTTTAGGTTTTCAATAAACAGTGAGTAAATTCTACTAGGTTCAATTGTACCATTCAGAATTCCAACATATACTTCCGTTTTAGTTACCACCTACTTGTAGTCATATTTGTGCAATTTGTCCACTTCCTAAAAAACATGACTTCTGTACAAAATCTAGAAAGGAATCTATTTAGCACAGAAAATTAGAGGAGAGTAAATTGTAAGACTGTTACTTTGGTGTTCCAGATGAAACTCCATTAATTGCAAAAATCTATAATACATATATTTTGAATTCAGATGTTTTAATGAATATGTATAAGTTACATTCTTCATAGGATATAGATGGGCTTGGTGCAATCTACTTGATAGAGCACGGAAATTTCAATATTGCAAAGAGTAGAGCTTAAAGTGCTGCTCTGTTTGGAGTTAAATTACATAGTCACCCTCCTTTCGTATTTCCTAGTTTGAGTAGTTGCCTGCTAATGGTTGGGTTATTCTAAATTGCTTACTGTTATCCATGGATGGTTAACTAAACAAGACCAGATTCTCTGCACGGGTTGTATTGCTGTGTCACTTCATGACAAACAATTGTATCAATATAATTTAGACTGTTCTGAGTGTACAAGCATCACATATGATTGTTTTTTATGTAACTCCTTGTTATTGTCACTATATTGAAAGCATACTGAGGATCCATTTTTTATGTAAGTCCTTGTTATTGTCACTATATTGTTTTTTTCTAGGGCTTGCACTATTGCAGAAAAATGAAACTTTACCTCATTTGCAAACTGACCTTGTGGAGGCGCCTCGTAATCTTATGCAAGAAGCTGCTAACCTTCATCCCTTTGCTGAAGCATGTTACACGGTTGGAGACACTATCTAACTGGAACAAGTTTAATTCCTTCCTTCATTGGATAATTGCATTTGACGTGGTATTGTTTCAGGGACCTCTCCTTGATATCGGGAGAAACCCTATTTTGTTTCCCTGTGCATGGGTTTACAGACAAGGTGTTTTAACTCCATGGTCGCGCAGAAGGTATCTCCTGAACTCTGTTATACTTCTCAGTTGTGTGTTTATTTCCAAACATCCCTATGGTTGATGATCCTCTTTTTGGCCAGTTCAGCTGGAAGTTTTGTTCTGTAAAATGTGAAGTAAGCTAAATTTGATTATTATTTTGCTTAATCCTCCTTGAACTGGAGCAACTGTTACATTGAGATAAGGTCAAACATCTTATGCTGTTCTTTGCTTATATAACAACCACATATTGGTCTTCATTCAGGCGCCCTGCACTTGATGGTGACAACTGGTGGCGAGGGCATGCTGCAGCTTTCCTTAGATTTGTTCATATACCAGCTACAGCACTTCTACGGGGCCGTGTTTGCCAGGTAACACTAATTTGGATAAAATTGGGTTTTTATAAACTAAAATTGCAATGAGGGAAAAAATTTCAGCCAATTATGCAATCATTCCAAGTGACAGTTGTAACATGCCACATGTTTGTTACTTTAACTCGTTGTTGTTATTAACTTTATGGATCCCGCCGGTACCTAATTATGTACATTTGGACGTTATTTGGTGAATTGGTTAAAGTAAGCCATCCTTTAGGTTGCAGTAATGTACTTCACGTAGACATACACCTTAAGTAGCTGTGTCATGTGCCATTCATGGTGACCCAGGCAAATGGGCCTGCATAAATAGAGGATAAGAGATAAGCTTCTCTCTCTCTCTTTTTTGTAGTTTTACAAGTTAGTCTAAGATCTGTAAGATTGGATAGTTAGTTCCTTAAGATCTCTTAATTTGTGTGTTATGATGTGTTGGGCTTTTCTATGTAGGTGGATAAAGAATGACTAAAACAAGCAAGGGAATTATCATCCTATTTCCTTCCTCTATCATGTTTACTCTACCACCTTCTCACCCCTCCTGCCCATTCTCCTTCCCCTAGCCATGTTACCACCATCTGTGTCCTGGCTGGTGAGGCCTATGCCCAATGCACATATTGCCACATTTACCCCATACATGCCCTCAGGAATGTGATGAGCTGTGAGCTTGAGAGTAATGTGGATGACCAAATATGCTTGCCCTACTGTGCTGATTTTGTCGTTACATTAGACATGCATACAGTTCAATGGAGGCATTGAAACCCAGCCTTACTTGATAAAGATCATAAAACTGTTGCTTTTTCCGTAAAAGCATTGAACTTGATTTGATTTTTTTAATGTATGCAGAGCAAGAGGGAAGCTGCTTACTTTGTTGTGGTCCTCCATGACAAAAAAACGGTTGTTATTGGGGTTCGTGGTACCGAAACACCAGAAGATCTCATAACCGATGGATTATGCAGAGAATGTGCATTTACTATGGAGGATTTGGATGGACTAGTAAAGTAACTCCCTCTTATTAGTCATCTCGTCTTCTGATCTAATCTTTCTACTCTTATGGTCAAAATTAATCTCTTTTTCCAATCGACTACTTGTTGCAAGCCATTTTCTGATACTTAAATACCAATGGTCAAACCTGTGCGGCTCTGATTAGCATTCGCATGATTAGAATATGAAATCACAAAATTATTTAGCCTGTAAATTTCAAATTTAATTATTCTGATCCTTAAACTCCTGTTCTTTTGAACCTATTCTTCTAATTTCCTCATTTCCTTTTACTTGTCAGTTTTCATTATTTTTGCCATCATGATCAGTTATCTCAACAGAACACCATGCAATGCAGATTGTTTTGTACCCTTCAAATAAAAACGTTTGCATGTTGTAGGGTTGTTGTGTTAATCGATTGGAGGTTATGTGGTAAATATGATTATAATGGCAAGAAATTCTATTGAAGGCTCATAGGAAAATACATCTGAGTTATCACCATTTGGCAAAGTCCATAACATGTACACCCAAGATTTATGTTACTGGTAATCAAATCAGATCATTTGATCTTAGAGATGGACATAGGTTGTCCGGTTCATCTACCTCACTTAATCAGCTGTTCACTTTCCATTTAATTTGGTAGTCCACTTTGTTTACATCCTCGAATTGTTTGTCAAGTAAATGACCTAGGATGGGTAAATGGGTTAGCCACACCAGATACTTTTGCATCCCTATTTGACCTACTGTAGTACAGTGTATGAGTGTATACTATCTTGAAGTAAAACTGATAGAAGAATGACAATTAATTAGTTCATGAGGTTGAGGGACCAATTTAGAAACTGTGGATCGTTTTTTGGGAGCAAACCTATATATTTGCTGGCCATTTTATTGTACTATTCTATCCACAATCTGTTTTGTTGACAGTGCCAATTCTTCAGATGTGAACAGCTACCTGCAACTACAAGAGAGAGAGTTATTTCTACCTTTCCGCATTATGGACACGGTGGAATTCTAGAGTCTGCCAGGGAGCTTTTCATGCAACTCAACGACTGCACAGGAGGTGCTAGTCTAGTACTGTTTGTTGTCTTGCATTGCAATATTTGACTGTTTGCAGCAGAATATGTACTCTTTATTTTAGGAAACTAGTACCTCATATTAGAAGATTAGATGCAATGTATGTGTTAATCTTATTGATTAAGTACAATAAATGATTATAGTGACTAATCTGTTCTTCTCTTGTCACAATGCCAACTCAGATAATTCATCGTCCAGAAGAGTTGGATTTCTTCCTACACTGGTGGGGGAAGGCAGTGAATGTCATGGATATAAAATTCGAGTTGTTGGGCATTCTTTAGGGGGTGCTGTTGCTACAGTTCTTGGAATGATGGTAATGCTGGCTGAACCTTCACTTTTTATCTTTAGCATAGCATGTTGGTACTGATCGTATTCCTCCTGCAGCCTGCCATTATCTTTTTCTGATTTCCCTATTGACCAACATCCTTCACCGCTATATAAGTGGGTTACTGTAGTGTAGGCATTATACATGACAACATAAAGAGCATCTACGACTATCCCGTTAAGCTTGCGGCTGAACTATAGGAACAGCAGAGACTGCAGTCATCTGTGTGTGTTCGTGTGTGTGCATGTGACGTGTTGCCCCAAAGGCCAAAACTTCACAGTGAACTTTGTCTGGACTAGGCCATCGTATGATTATTGATTTGTGTTTTTATTTTTTACTTTGTTTAATTCCCTTCCTATAATTCCTAATGCATGTTACTTTTATTTGGAGTGTATGGTGTCCATGGTTCTCCATAGTTTAACTTTGTTCCCTCACAGCTTTTTGGCAGATATCCAGACGTGCATGTATATGCATACGGACCACTACCTTGTGTGGACTTTGTAATAGCTGAAGCCTGTTCGCAATTTGTTACAACGTAAGACTAAACTAAGAATCTATTACAATATTCATTTATCAATGGCCTTCAATTCTTGGTGTATTGTCCTCTTAACAATTTAGTAAACGTTTCCTCTTCCTTTCCAGCATCGTGTGCAATGATGAGTTCTCTTCTCGCCTTTCAATCAACTCAATCTTGAGGCTGCGGTCTGCTGCAATAAGAGCTCTTTCAGATAACTCTCCAGCTGATACAGCAATGATACAGAAACTTGCTCGCAGAATTTTGAATGTTAACAAGTATCATGATACTGGTCCTGATGGTAGCATAATGGAGGACCACACTGCTAGGCACACATTGGAAGGAAATTCTTTTATCTTATCCTTTTGTTCCTTTTGAACAAATATACAAGAACTGATGACTTGAATCAATCTTCTAATATTACTCATAACCTTGATTTTTTTAATCTCATTTGTGTCTTCAACAAGTTTTTTTCTGAATTGCATTTTCGCTATTACAGGGAGGGCAGTATCTACTGAACGACGGTTTCCTCACCAGGATGCACCTTGTACTTCTGAGCTAGACCTCCCAAATTTGCAAAATGGCATCAATGGGAATAATGGGTCTAATTCATCCATAGATGAGTATATGAGCTCTCGGGGTGTACATACTGATTCTGATGCCCAGACGATTTCCCTTCATGGGCTTGATTCTGGTTCAGAACAGCGTCGCACATCTTATAGGGATATACCAGTTGAGCCTCCTGAGATGTTTCTTCCAGGTCTGGTTGTTCATATAGTGCGGCAAAGAAGAAGCCTCTTCCCTCTTTGGAAATGCTGGAGCTTGCAGGGAAGTGAACCACCATATAAAGCTTTTTGGCAAAAGAGAGAACTTCACTGATCTTGCCGTTACTCCTTCGATGTTTACGGATCACCTACCATGGAGGTAAGAAATGCACACATAATACATCATATTTTTTAGGTACCTTGTATAGTAGCCAATGCACTGTTGCTAGTACTTTTCCATGGCTATGTTGCTAAGAATTTGTTGGACCTATATAGCATTCTCATCTGGAGTTACTTGTTGGTGATGACCAGCATATGACAACAGAACAACACGCGAAGAATGAATGAAGAACTGATAGTTACTCCCTATTGTGTTCTTATGTTTAATGTGCATCTCAGTCAAGTATTCGTGTTTGTCTGTCATGTCAAATATAATTTTGTTGATTTCTCGTGTGAAATATGCATACTCTGAATAAGAACTCCATTTCTAGACTGGGGTTTTCTTGTAATGTCACGTTGATTTGAGTTAGTAACCTTTTTCCAAAACTGACTCCATTGGAGTGCGTTAGGACTATAACCATTTTTTTGCAATAGCTGTTGACAATTCAATGGAACTATGTCTTTGCTAGTTGTCTTTTTGGCAAACTTGCCTTTTATCTGCGCACCAGAAAGTATCGTGCTCACTCAGTTGCCGTTACATTTGCATTGATTTCTCCTAGAGACTACTAGAGCTATTCTAATGTACTGTTCTTTTTAAATTTTAGGTGCCACTATGCAATGCAGAGAGTTCTGGAAGCGCAAATGTCAGCAAGTTGCACTAGTTCTGATTCACCGGTAGAACGTTTGGTCTGACCAGTCCTCGGTACAGCTGAAAGCAAATAGAGAAAGAATGTATATGGGTGCCACTTTAGGAGCAATGCAGCTTCACTTAAGACTGAAGGAGCAACTTTTCACATGCTGCCAACATATTTCTATGGAAAGCAGTTATGTCTGTTTACATGAGATCTCTGTGACGACAGCTCTACATTCCGCTGAGCTTACTGACAGTCCTAGACTGCCTAGGCAGGCACCGGATGCATGGTTCAAAAGAAATCTGACGACTTCATACACAGGAGAGCAACATCTTATTTCTATCTATCTTCCTACCTTCGCAATTCCTTGTGCGTGTACACTGATCATCTGGTGCAGCAGCCCTACACCCTGGTTGTAGCGGTTTGTTCTCATCCTTTATTCTGCAGCCATTCCTGCTTGTTCATATCCATTTTTAAATTCTGCCAAGTTAACATGATGTACATATTCACACAATTGTGTTAGCTAGATTGACAAGTGACAATTTAAATGTGAATATTTAACACCGAGATCAATGGAGATGGTTACCACATTTTTTTCTGCTATCCAGCATTCTGTTGTCCAATACTGCATCTATTCAGAGATAGAAGATATAGAAGGTATACAATCCGCTGGTCTTTGTTGATTAATATATGGCTTTTGTGTAAACTTTACTAGGATTTTCCTACTGTGCCCTTTCTATTCAAAGCTTATGTGCATTTATCTGTTACCTCCACATGTTTGTGAGCGCCAATTGCCAAATCCTTTAAATTCTCCGATTTTCCTGCAAAGTAGTATATCTTTTTTGCCCTACCAGAACAATTATGAGTGTATATTCATTTTCTCTCTTGCTCTACTCAGCTATCTTTCCAATCCTTACGAAAAAGTTCAGATATTCGTTGTGTTAATAATTAATGATTGTTGTGCCAATCACAGTTCCTGCTAATCCGACTGGTTTCTCATGTTCTTGCGGTTTGTTTTGATCTCATCATGCGAGCGATGCAACTCAGCTTCCGCGCGCCAACACAAAATATTTGAGAGGGCCCATTCTTTGTGGAGAATGAATTATCGTGAACATGTTTTCTACACTACTAAACGATATTATAAAATATTTTTATCTCAGAAAACTTTTTAGATCAAATTATTAACTTTATAATATTTAATTTATTCACTTACGCAATCAAATAGTTGTCATATAAACTCAGCTTCAGTCATCATCTATCGCCAAAGAACTCACCTTAAGCGTTTCTCGCTTATCCTATTTTAATGATTCATGCGCACTGTTAGACTGAGTGGCTAGCGAGAGTATTAGTGTTATATACAGTGCTGATTCATGGTACTACTTGCTTTCCATGTTTGCTACCAGCTTGTCCGCAATACTGTCGGTTAGGCTGTTGACGAATACCATCTGGTGCTAACCATATAAGCTAATCCGGACACACGCATTAATCCTTTTCACCCAAACAGGCACGCATGCAATCGGTTCAAACTTGATAGAAGTGCTGGTCATAGAGGACGACATCGTGGCCAGACATACATGAGCTCTGTCTCGCGTTGCTTGATGCTACTTACCTGGAACATGGACGTGTTGTTAGGTACTAAATGCATCGTGCCAAAGACAGCGGTGCACCAGGACTCAGCGGATCGGAAGCAGGAACAGTTAGGAACGACACTTGGGCATTGATGATCTCTAGCTGGACGTACGCCACAGCTACAGTGCGCAACTAAGTACACACAGCGTGTCTCCCCCTTTTGCCTGCTGTTACCTCATCTAGCGTGTACATGTGTGGAGCCGGAAACGGGCCAGCGTCTAGAGATGCTTTAATAGGCTGGTAGGAGGTCAATGAGTTTAAAGACCGAACTTTAGTCCTCGAGCCCCAAGCCGGCAAGCCCCAACTGCTCTCAAGTCTCACCCCTGCTTCTATAGTCTATTGTTAGTTTTTTAGTATCATATTGAAATCACGTAAATAGATGGTTCATGATATGACCATCCTCAGATTTATGGACTTGATTTCATTCGTGCTTCTTCCATTTCTAAATATAAACATTTATAAGATCCAAATTTTAATCCGCATTACAAGACACTAAGTATTTTTCAACCAATCCGGTATCTAGAAGGAGAATATAAACATTTAAAATTTTAATCAACAAGGTGATTGAAAAAGATCTTCTCTCTTAACTTTTTTTTACAAATACAATACAAACGTAGACGCTCACAACACGTGCACATTTATTCATATGAATACATATATACATCTTAAGATTTAAAAGATTAACAAAGTCATCATGGATGTTTCGTTATTGACAAGTATACCAAAATAATTAATAATGATGACTACGTCATATGTATATCTTAAGATTAACAAAGTCATCATGGATGTTTCGTTATTTGACAAGCATACCAAAATAATTAATAATGATGACTATGTCAAAATAATTAATTTTGGCTTAAACAGTACATTACATTTAGTAACGGAGAAAGTATCCTCTAATTTCTTATTAGCATAGAGATGACAAATTAAAGAACGAGACATTGCATGTCCTCTCTCCTGAAACCAAACAAGTTGTTTCAACTCAAAGTTGAATAGGGGTCAGTGGTCCATATATACACCCCTGATTCCTCCGACCAAGCGGGCCATTTCCATAAAAAAATCTCAACGTGTACGTACTCCGAGGGTGTCGATCCATCACTCGCTCGTGCAGTCACGCCGCTCGCGTGCCAAAATCCAGTGACGCGTAGCGATCCGCAGCGACGGACGCTGCGCACGAGAAGGGGACCGACGGCACGACGGACCGCGCGCCCTGTGCGCACTTGCGCTCTCCGAGAGCCAATCCGATCGATCGTCGGCACGCCAAAATCCACGAGGAGAGGACCACTCGCTGCGATCGCCGACGTCGCGCCAACCAACCAATGAACCGAACAGGCCACGAACCCGCTCAATCATCGTCGACCTCGGCGGCAGGAAAGGAGAAGTAGCTCCCTGTTGCTCTCCCCGATCAACCGAAGTAATCAACGCCTCCAAAGTCGAAGCCGCGCGAGCGGCTAATCAATGGAAGCGTGAGCCAGCCGCGCGCCTCACCTCACCTCACTCTCCTCCCGTCCCGTGCGTTCGCTCGCTCGCTCGCTGCTGGCTCGGGAATCGGCTGAGGCGCGCACACTCCCTCGGTCGGTTAGGCGAATCGCCCGCGCGCGTGGGGTTGCAGGGGAGGGGAATATCGCGCGTGCCGGGCCAGCATCTCAACGTGAGATCCTGCGGTTTGGCCCAGGGTTTTTCTTTCCACAAAAACCGCCACGAAATTCGCGGTTTTCGATCTTATCGTCGTGAGGTAACGAAACGACAGTGACGCGTTTCATTTAAAATTTTTTGTGAAGATTCAAAAATTTTAAAAAAGTTCATTGAAAAAATTTACAAGAATTATGGTAATTTTTACGCATGAAAATACATAAATTATGGGCGCTTAAAAAATCGTTTTTACTTTTGGGAAAAAGAAAACGAAAAAAGTATTATGCAAGCATATTTTTCATGAAGCTCATTCAAGCCTATCACCTTTTCTTCTAAAAAATATATCCTTCTTCAACCGTGAGAGATGCAGTCGGATTCCCCTTTATCACTCTTCCATCCTCTCCCTTAAAAGCCAACGCCGGAGCTACACAAACCGCCGACGACGACTTAGATCTTGTGACGGCATGCGCAGAAACCGCGGCGAGACGCGCGAAAAACGTGGCTTCAGGTACGTCGTCCCCTCCTTGCGTCAGCGCACGGTTTTCGCGGGATTTAGTTTGCTTGCCGTGTAGATTTGGGCGGTTTTCACGGGCGATTTGCTAGCTTGCCGTGTAGACTTCCGTGGTTTTCGCGCAATATATGGCGGCGAGGGGCGGCATGGCATGGACGTCGTCTCGCGCGGTAAACGGCGAAAACCGTGGCTGTGACGCAAGCTTGCCACGCGAAAGGCTGCAAAAACTGCCGCTCTATATAGCCATTCTATATATAGTCGTTACTATTTCATCTCAAAATCAAGTTTATATATAGACATACTTATAAGAACTTTATGATATTAAATTATAGATGATATGTTATGCTTAAATATGATTTAAGATGCTTTGTTATAGTGATTGCTATAGTGGCCGATAATGTGATATTTTTGCATATTGAGCTTTAACTTCGCCCACGCCGTTTCAATTGCTTGATTAGCTTCACAAAGCTTTCTTCAATATGTCTATTGAGTGACATCGTGCGTTACATGTTTATTTGTCCATTGTAGGTTCAAAATGGCAGACCAAGACATTATGTGGCAACATGGAGCAAAGCATGGTGGTGATTTTCATTGCAAATATTATGGTGTTAAGAGGAGTGGGGATGGAGCCATAAGATTCAAGTACCATTTGGCTCATCGGTTCGAAGGAGTGAAGTATTGCACCGCCGTTCCATCCGATGTAAGGAATTTCTTTAGCCGACAGCTGGATAGAATGGTCCAGGCTTCTGATGAACGGAAACTTGAGAAGTCAAGAAAGGAGGATGCAGCTGCAAGAAGATATACTCATTTAACTGCAGATGATGACGAGGAAGAGCAGATGAAGGCGGCGTTGGCAGCATCGCGCCATGAGGCGGAATACAAAAGGAGTGTGGAAGAAAGAGGTGGTGTGTACGAACATGAAGGTGGAAATGGAAGTGGCCGAGCCGCACCTTCCCGATCAACAAGGCAGTCATCTAGGGGTGGAAGTAACCCCATAACTGATTTTATGAGGCGATCAACTTCAACTAGAAAAGTACCTTCGCAACTATGGGAGATTATAACATCGTTGCTTCGAGATCAACGGTGCAACCTAGGATTGACACAAGTTGGTGGTATAAGAAGGAAAAGTTAGCTAAGGACGCAATTGAAACGGCGTGGGCGAAGTTCTATTACACTGTCGGCATTGCTCCATGGCAAGCGGATAATCCATACTTTGTAAGTGTTGTTAAAGAAACACAGAAGTGGGGTGAGTAAATGTTTCCTACTTTATTTTTTACATATATTTACTTACTTAATGTGCGATGAAAAATTAAATCACCTATGCAATGCAGGAGAAGGGATCGTATCACCAACTGGACGTGATATCGACGGCAAGTGCCTTGACACAATTGTGGCAGATGTGGAAAAGCAATTTGAAAAGTTCAAGGAGGACTGGCCAACATATGGTGTGACCATAATGTGCGATTCGTGGACTGGACCTACTGAAATGGCAGTGATCAATTTTTTGATCTGTTGTAACAACCAGTGGCAAACCACCGCTGCTTGGACTGGACAGACTTGGAATGAGTACAAGGCGAAGTTGCTCCGAACTAATGGGCTAATGGTAATGTCCACCGAAGAATATTCGTTGGCTTGCAGACAATGGAATCAATAGAGTGCACATCTACAACCATTAAGGTATCCTCTCCCTTCGTTCTACATTATATGTTAATTGCATTGTGACTATGTGATATGTTCATGTCCTATGTGAATTATGAAGTTATGGCTCTATGATATGTTAGTTGGGGAATGTATAGTCATTGTACATATGTTCTATAGGCACATATTAGGAAAGGTCATACCAAAATTTTCAACATATTTCATACTTAGCCAAATTCATTGAGGACTTCAAATTTGTGCCAAAAATAGTTATTGATGCTGACATATCTTTATTTATATGCCGGACTCGGGCGAAATATGCGCGCGCTCACCTTTTTGGTCATGAAAACTGTAACAACTAAAGGCGAAATATGCGGGTGCTTATCATGTTTATTTTCAATCTTGTTATGGGACCTATTTGCAACTTTGTAACATATACTAACACGAATATTTCGTTCTCGTTTCATAATCTAATTATTCCGTGAAGTTGGTCAAACCAAGTTTATTATATCTCTTTGCACAAAAGGTTTTTATCAATCAAATATATTAATGTAAATAATATACATAATTATCACTTTTTTGTTTTTTACTATATTTTTAACATCACATTAAGTATTTTTTCCTGGTATTTCATACAACCATACTTATGCCAATTACATATTAATATAAATTTTGTCACACAAATATATTAGTGTAAATATCATAAATATGTATTCATTAATTTTAGTATTATTTCCTAATTTTTTGGACATCGTTTACACATTTTTCACGACAGTTTTGCTATTTACCGCACTTATCTTCACGGTTTTCGCGCGGAACACACGAAATCCGTGGTACGCCAGAAATCATCCAAATTCAAATTCTCATCATTGTTCATCGCCGGGCGGTTCGGCGAAAACCGCCTTACCGGCGAGGGACGGCATGACAAGGGCTAACGGAAAGGTGAACCCTGGTTTGGCCTTCTCCCTGCGGGGCGCAGGGCGCGGGCCATACGGTTTAGTTGTGTGGGGGTGAGGGTTTGGCTAGCAGTGGTGGTTTGGTGGTGACCAGTGTGTGGGTTTCGATGGAGTCCCTTTGGCCGAATTTTTGGTATTTTTAATTTTATTTTTTCAAATATTTACAAAATTAATTTTTCATTTTAAACGATTATAAAAATGGTCCCCCGTTGCCCTCTGAGAAAGCTTACAGAGACGATTTTTTTGACGCCGTTGACCTCCGTTGACGTTTTGAGCGTTTTTAAATTTGCAAAAAAAAACAAAGGGTCTATATGCAAAAATTTCGTCCTGTGTTGCTTTCGCGTGCGCTCCACTGTAGGCTGCCTCCGCGCGATTTTTGCACACCCTCAAATTTTTTGCAAATTCAAAAAACGTCTCAAACGTCGACGGAGGCCAATGGACCTCACGTCACATCACAAAAATCAAAAAACATCCTCTCAGAGAATAGCGATGGACCATTATTATAATTATTTAAAACGAAAAATTAGTTTTACGAATCTTTTAAAAAATAAAATTAAAAATACAAAAATTCCTCTTTCGCCGTCGCCTTTTTCTCCTGCGAGATGCGACCCGCCAGGAAGGGCAGGTTGCAGTTACTCAAATTGAGGGATCGGCGCGTTAGCAATGCACTGATGTGTCATTCGGCCCCATGGCAAAAAAGCAAATATTTCACGCTACGTCGTCAATCTGCGGAGCCAAACAAAGAATCCATCGCCAAATTTTTACGCCCTGTCATATCAAAAGTTTAGACACATAAATTTTTACGCCCTGTCATATCAAAAGTTTAGACACATAAATGAAGTATTTAAAATGAATTAAAAAATAACTAATTGCACAGTTTGCATGTAATTTACGAGACGAATCTTTTAAGCCTAATTAGACTATGATTTGATAATAAAGTGCTACAGTAAACTTATGCTAATGACGGATTAATTAGGCTTAATAAATTCATCTCGTCGTTTACAGACGGATTCTGTAATTTGTGTAATTTGTTTTTTTATTAGTCTATGTTTAACACTTCAAATCTCGACACACGCTACGTCGCCAATCCGCGAAGCCAAAAAAAGTACGCGGAGTCAAAACTAGACACACGTTCTCCGTCTCCATCGAGGACGTGCGACACAGAGAGAGAAAGACATGCCGCGCGATGATGAGGCGGAGCCTCGCATGGCGTGGCTTCACACATAGGGATGAAAACGGACGAAACGGATAGAAACATTCCATTTCTACTTCCGTTTTTATATTTGGCGAAAAGAGGATTCGGTTCAGAAAATACGGGTTCGAAACGAAATTGGAATATACGGGTGCACGGAAACGGTCGAAACCGGAACTTAAGTCGGAATTTACATATCTTCTAACCACGTCTTGTTTGTTCTTTTGATAATTAATAAGATAATTAAGATAATTCTACCAACTAGTCAAAATTATAAGATAATTGATATGAACGGTCTATGATGACATACAATTATTCACTTCAAAATTAAAAGGATCTTGATGAATGGATGATATGGTAGGTTTTGTTTAGATAGGCCCGGCTGGGTCTTCGAGACACAAATATTGATGAGTCTAAAATTCGGGTTAAATCCGGATACAATCCAGAAATATTCGGATTAAATATGAAATTCCGCGAAAACGGACGAAAAAATATCATTTCTACTTCCGTTCCGTTTCCATATTTTTTCGAAATACGAAAACGGTCGGGTTAAATGTAGAAAAACGGATGAGTTTGGGACGAGAAAAATTCCGTCCGTTTTCAACCCGTTTCACACAGACGTCCGCGGACCTGTGATGTGGAGCTTGTTACTTACAACGGTACTGGGCCTAGCTGGCTCTTGGGCCTCTCGAATGCGTAGCCCGCGCTGTGAACGGACTAACGGTGACTTTGAAGACGACGACATGAACTCACCGGCCACTGATACGTTTGGGCAGTGCAGATCGCTGCCCTGCTGACGGGATGCGATGATATGCTATCAAGGAGGGGAGAGTTTGGGGAGGAAACCTGCCATGGTGTGGCTACTTCGGCTTCACAAAACATATATAGTCCAGTTCACCTGCTCACATGGTGCCTTCAAGACCACCATGCCTCATATTTCTACTCAGAAATTCCACACTGCAAGATGCAAAAATTCCATTTCAGTTTTCATTCATTTCAAGGTTGCCATGCCCATATTCAACTTTACTTACAATTCTGCATGCACAAAGGGGACAGAGAAATGGGATCACCATGCGCTCATGGCCATTGACAAATCCTTGTCATGCATGGAGAGGCTGAGTTGGCCCTGCATCCAACTTGAGCATCAAGGGTCGCTTTCCATCTCTACAATTGTATTTCCGATGTAAGTATAGGATAGCCAGCCAAGAACGCAGACGTCTCTTGTCTTCTCCTTTTCCACCCTCTCTACTCTGTAAATGTCTAGCGTTTATCACTAGCTCATCTTCACCTCCCAGGCCAAAAGATTATTTCAAGTCAAGAAAAAGATGGATATAAGTATTGTCGCGATACAATTACACGACTTCTATCATTGCAAAAAAAAAGAAAAAGAAAAAGATCTCCAAGGCTTTCAAGTGATTTGTACCTCCTTTGTAAAGAATCTCTAAACGCTCATTGGCTTGTGGGGAGATAATGCTACCGCCAATGTACGATCGATCAGTGCGTCAACTGTTGAGTCAGAATGGCTACTCTTCAATTTGCTGGACACACAAGCTCAACAGCAATATCAAAAATACTATAAAACAATAATACCGTTTCAATAAAATATCAAAAATACTATAAAACAATAATATCATTTCAATAAAATAGCTAATGTCATAATAATATCGATATAATATTTAAATATCAAATCTAATGCATACGAGATATCATGTCTGACATGTACTATATCCGAAACCATGCTGACGTCAACATAATGGCTAGGTATCTCTAATGCTAAGTATCATGTTTAATATCAAATGTACCAGATCTGATATCTATCTAATACCTATGATATTATGTTGATGTCATATTAACATATGATTAGCTATTCCGATTGAATGGTCTATTGTTCTGTTGTTTTCTGAAAAAGAAGCGCAAAGAAATGCAAGGAAAAGAGAGTGCACTGATAGGGTAAAGCGAAACTTTAGATCGTCACTTCGGGAGGAGAGTACAATATCTTTGCCAATCTAGGTTTAAAAAGTTGGCACTTTTCCACTTGTAATTACCTTTTGTATTTTTCCAATTTATTTTTGTTAGGCACACGATCGATCAGTGCTCCATGGAATAATTTGACCCGGCAGAAAAGCAATGTGAGATGCTCAATATTGTAAAGGCCATCTTGATCTTGTGTTCCAGCCACATGATAGAAATGAAGAACGTGATTTCTTTTTTGATCATGAGGAATCCATGATTTCCCCCTTTTTGCCGAGGGACGAACCCAAGTACATGAGTTAAATAAGTAGCAAACCAACTATGTGCTCTTTTTTAAATTTCTCGTCATGAATATGCCCCTTTTAAAATTTGTTTACGAGGACAATTAAAAATGCAATTACACACTGAGATCGGATATTCTGGCAGACGAGAAGCACTGAACTGCTTTTGGTCCATCTGATGATCACGCAATGCAGTAGTACTATATTGTATATATTGTACAGGACACACCTGTCTTTCCGTGAGTTTTTTTAAAAAAAGAGAGAGATAATGCCAGTGGCCGCTGACCTATTTGGACCATCAAATTGATATATTTTTAGCTTGAATTATATCACATCGCGCTATCTATAGAAGATTAGTTATTTCTGCTCCTCAACATGACAACATGCATACCAAGAAAAAGAACTTTTTAGTCTCCATCGAACAGTCACCAACCCACAACGAAATACAGTATATATCTGCGTAATCTTGCCTCATCTCTGACGCAAAACGGGCACCACGTAGTGCTTTCGACGCAAAAGTCTTCCTCTCAGCGATGATGCTATTATTTTTTTCTTCCTCAAAAGAAT
Organism: Oryza australiensis; assembly: GCA_019925245.2. Taxonomy (NCBI): domain Eukaryota; kingdom Viridiplantae; phylum Streptophyta; class Magnoliopsida; order Poales; family Poaceae; genus Oryza; species Oryza australiensis. Next base: position 16,121,504 of record JAIFGZ020000222.1, read on the forward strand.
ACTCCATTCTAAAATAAAAATTATGTTAACACTTTCTTATTTGTCTTAAAATAAATTCGTCTTTAAACAATCATTACATTGAAGTTTTATAAATTAGGAGACACACTAGAGCTACATACAGCAGAAAACAATTACATTAAATTTAATAAAGTTAAGAGTATTTTAGTTTTTTATTTTGTATTGATCAATATAGAATTGATGAAAATGAATTTATTTTAGGAGGTCATATGTTATAGCTTTTAGTGAGACAAAAATTTTGTCATTGGTCTCGGTTTTTTAAAGATTGGTTAAGGGAGCATTTTTCAATGTGTGAAATGTGTGAGTTTAATGTATTTGTGTAGTAATATGTATTTTACGTGTAATCGAAAAAAATCTATAAAGCACATGGTATAATTTGCTCGTTCTTAAGTTTTTCGAGTGTAGCAATGCTACTAAAAGCAAAAGTTATTTCCAGAAGAGAAAAGTCAGGAAAAGTAGCACACGCGTACTGCCGGTCCTTAATTTACCGGCGAAAACGAGAATGGTACATGAGAAAATACCATATCGCTGCTTTGGAATTGTTTCTCTGCTAGTTCGTGCATATGCTTTGCATGATTCAGACAGATACTTTACGGATAATGCAACGCCAGAATTTGCTGAAATGTCTCAAAATCCATTCGCTTTAAGGCAAAGGCCACAATGCCACATACGACGTACTGTCCTCCCAGCCACCATACACGTACTCAGTACTAAAAAAATTATGAACATAACAAGTATGACATCCAACTTCGATCTGTATCCCAATGCAACGAGCGTGGCCAATTTGGCACCTGTTTCTTCTAGTCTGAAATGTGGGTTAGTGAGGTTTAATCCGCATAATTGGTTCGGTCAAGCTGTTCCTATCAGATCATAAATATACCATCAAATTTTTGCAGCTAGCCAACAAGAAACTGAACTTATGGGACGTGTGCCTTTTCCCCCATTTTTTGGAAGTACTGTTCAAAACTTAATGAGTTCTTTGTTGGAAAAGTCTTTTCGTCCCTTAGAGGACATTCCCTTTATTTCTTATGTCCCTCAAAAATTCATAACTCTTTTTATCAAAATATAAATATAAATTTAATTAATCTAAAATAGAACACATAGTTTATAATCAAATTTATTTTTAATTATATAATCAAATTTAAAGTTGGTAATATATTATATATTAATTTAACTTCCTATTTTTTAAATAATTTAACAACCTTTTAAGGTAACATGAAAAAGAACACGGAGACGTCCCTAGATGAACGAAAAACCATCTCCTTCTTTTCTCACCATGTGACGTTGGAATTTCCCGGAAGGCACGAAGGCTTCAGACTATGGAGATCTGCAGGATGCGAATAATGTTGACGTAAAGATTCTTAAGCACATTTTATTTTTGGATTAAACGGCAGGTCTACTGCATGGTCAGTTTAGGAACAAAGTTTGTTGTGCAAGAAGCACATGAAAAGTTAAATAAATCTTGTTTGAATTTTCTGCCAATGATAAGGAAATTTTAGTTATAAAAAGGAGTGTTTACACTTACTACTAGTACTAGTTTATTGGTACTAAAGACGTTGACATAGCTTCACGTGTGCTCACGATTAAGCTAGAGAAGCATGCTGACATGCAAAACAAATCGGCGTGGACGACGTTTTTCTCCTTTCTAAATTTCCTTTTCTCGTAAGGCCCTGTTTAGTTTTTTTAAAATTTCTATAAAGTTTTTGAATTTTAGATACTTTTATAAATTTTGAAACTAAATTATGTATAAACTTGTAAATGTGAGACTCAAAACTATATAGACGAATTTGACCTTTTACTCTACTATACAGCAATACATGTATTTAAAATGGATGACAGAAAAAAAAATTTTACACAAACATCTAAACACATATTGTTATGTATAGTTTATTAGCAAAAAATTTTGGGTGTAAAAATTTGACATTGTAAATGGAACCAAATATTTTTTCCTCCTTGTAGAACAGATTTATTAGATCATAAGATTATTTACATTGTTGATCCATTTTGTGTACATGTTAGGGCATTCTTATTATAGTTCTCACCATATTTTGAGCACGATGCATCTAAGGTGAGGCACAGTTTTTTGACAGAAACATTAGATGAATTAGATGAAGCTCCTACGATCGACTCCACCTAGTAAAAAAAAGATGTTTAATGACCAGATTCATCCAAACTTTTCAAATTCTGATTATCGATAATTTCTCAAAGCCATACTTAGAAAAGAAACGAAATATTATACATAAATTTATCACGAAAAGTACTATCGTAATATGATAAATGCATTTGAATATAAAATTGATTATCGGAATATTAAAAAGTTTGACTGAATCTTATCCTAAACGTAAATATTTATGATCATATGAGATGTGTAATTAATATACATAAGATGAAAAATAAAACTAATATATATTAAACCTGTTTCTAAATATTGGTCGTCAGTATTATTTCATAAGGTTTTTTAAGTGAGTGGTAAATTATTGATGTCTTTAAAAGTAATACTAGTATTATGATGGTCTTAATTTGTTTATATATTTTCTTTTTAAAAAACCCATGGGTTGATCAAGTACCTTCTCAGGCAGCTGCTTCGGATTGCCGAAATGCCACAACGTTGCAGATGATACATGTTGCTAGTATCTGACCTTGTTCATGACCATGACCATTAGTATGTTAGCTATAGAAAATCCGTGTCTCGTGCACTATTAAAATTACTATACATCAAAACTCATGTAAAAAAACTCATGTAAAATGTTGATTCAATATATATGAAAAACTGAAAAAAAAAGAAAAAACACTCATATGGTTTATCTGCTAGCACAACCCATACAAAATAGTAATTGTTTGTACCTAAAAAGAATGAAAAAACATATTTTCCATCTTTTTAACACTTAAAGAAGTAATTTGGTTTATTTTGATTCTTTGTCATAAAATTATATTATGGACAACTCACTGACACACAGTAGATTGTAGGGAAGCTACAACATATAAGTGCTATTGCTGGTCAAAGTTTGAGTCCCTGGTCTTCTCACCATTTTTCTCTCTTAGTAATTGACACTAAATTCTTAGTATCCCACTTTTGAGGAGTCTTCTAGAGGCTTTGGCTACCATCATAAATGACGTGTTAGTACAAATATGTTTAAATCTTCTCTTGTACAAAAATATCACTTTTGAAAAGTGTCATGATGTATGGTGCATAATAACACGGGTGGTGTGATAGCTCACCTAGGTTCGAATCCTTTATCAACAAAAATATTTAAGAGATTGTTTTTTTTCTCAAATCTTGTTTTTATCGACATACACCTAATTTATTTTAATTATTTAATAACTAAGATCCTCCTTAATTATCCTTATTTTTGAAAATTAATTATTTAATAAGTAAGTTTCTCTTTGGTTTCCTCACTTTTCAAATAACTTGTCCTAAATCGGTTTCACGACCAAGCGGTCCTTCTAGAGGCCGTACAAAGACCAACAAAATCCGCGCAAGACGAGGCCCCGAACCGCAGTCCCAGGTAGACCTGACGAAATCCACTCGATTTCTCCCAATTTCCGTCCCTTTTCTATTGCAAACACCACAAAACCTTCTTCGCATCGCACCAGACGATTCCGGTCCACGCGACACAGCCCTCCCTCAATGCCTAAAAACCGTAATACTAGCACCACTAAAAATCTAAGTAAAAACACGCCCATTCAAAAAAAATTAAGCACACGCGCACACCGTGACTGTGCGCCTTTCGCCTTCGCCTCCAAGGAAGCCGCGGCCGCATAAATCCCCTCGAATCAAACCGCAACTAATCCCCATCTCACGCTCCCTTCCCCCTCGCACACCGACCCCACTCGGATCCTCTCCTCCTCACTGCTGCCTCTCCCGTCCTCGAGCGGTTGGTCGATCGATCGGCGCGGTCCTTCGCCAGCCATGGCGACGGCGGCGATGGCGCCCTCGCCTCCGGAGCCGGCGCTTCCGAGGCAGCTCAGCCTGGGGGACCTCAGGGCGGTGTCCATGCTCGGCCGGGGCGCCAAGGGCGTCGTGTTCCACGTCGTGCCCGCCGCGGCGGGGGAGGAGGAAGGGGTTGTTTCCTCCTCCATGGCGCTCAAGGCGGTCTCGCGGGAGGCGGCGCGGCACAAGAAGACGGGGAGCGGCGGCGAGGACGGGCACCGGCGGATCTGGTTCGAACGGGACGTGCTCATGTCGCTGCGCCACCCGCTGCTCCCCTCACTCCGCGGCGTCCTCGCCACCGACGCCGTCGTCGGGTTCGCCATCGACCGCTGCGGCGGCGGAGACCTCAACTCCCTCCGGCGACGCCAGACCGAGAAGATGTTCTCCGACTCCGTCATCCGGTACGCTTCTCGCATCTCCGTTTCGCCATCGCCTGCCCCCACCCACCCGCACGAACGGGCTAACTAACGCCTCGCCGTTGATTGTTGCTTCTGATTGCAGCTTCTACGCGGCGGAGTTGGTGCTGGCGCTCGACTATCTGCACAGCCTTGGCATCGTGTACCGCGACCTCAAGCCGGAGAACGTCCTGATTCAGGACAGCGGCCACATCATGCTCGTCGACTTCGACCTCTCCACGAGGCTCAAGACGCCGCCGCCACCGGAGGAGCAGGACGCGACGACAGCTGATTCCATGCCGGAGCCTGGGCCTAGTTCACCGTCCCCTAACCGCGCGAAGAGCAAGAGGCAGCCGGGGGCGGCCTTGTGCTTCCGTTCCTCTCGGTTGGCGCCACGAAGCCGGCCGCGTCGGCGGACTCGCCGTCGCCAACGTCCACCTCGCGCACGGCCTCGGCCTCGTCCTCGTCCTCGTCTTCGACGACTACCACCGCGTCCTCCACCGCCGCTGGCGTGCGGTCGCCAGCGAAGTCGAACTCGTTCGTGGGCACGGAGGACTACGTGGCGCCGGAGATCATCGCCGGCAGCGGGCACGACTTCTCCGTGGACTGGTGGGGCCTGGGCGTGGTGCTCTACGAGATGCTCTACGGCCGCACGCCGTTCCGGGGGCTGAACAGGAAGGAGACGTTCTACCGCGTCCTCACCAAGCAGCCGGAGCTCGTCGGCGAGAAAACACCGCTGCGCGACCTCATCGCCCGCCTCCTGGAAAAGGACCCCGAGAAGCGCATCGGCGCGCGCGGGATCAAGGCGCACCAGTTCTTTAACGGCGTCGACTGGGACCGCATCCTCCGCGTGACGCGCCCGCCGTTCATCCCGCCCCCGCCGGAGGACGAGGACGCCGGCGAGGTGCTCGACGTCGAGAAGGTCGTCAACGAGGTGTTCGCGGCCAATGACGGCGGGGCCGCAGCGGGGGTGGTGGAGAAGCCTTCGCCGGAGGCAGGTGGAACTGTCGCCAGCGGCGACGGCGAGCAGAGGAGAGATCCGTCCAAAGAAGGCGATTTCTCCGTATTTTTCTGAGCGTATTTATTGTGTTCTTTTTTAGCGTTCTCTCTCTCTTATTAAAAAAGAAAATTATATACTAGTAGCTATTTTGGTTTTTGGTGGGCTTTATTAGTATAATAGACATAATTAGGAGAAAGTACGCCGCGGTGGAGTACATAAGTCGACTTTGCTCTTGTGTTTAATGGAGCACAGTCTGTATAGTATTTTTCCCTTTCCCTCTTATTTTCTTCTTTGTTGGATACATTTCCCAGTGCAAGCTAGGGGATTTTACGGAAGAGTGTACAGAGTGTACATAAGGAATAATGAACAGCAAAATTGACCTAATGTTGTGTTCCGGTAGTCATTGATGGAAAGGGCACTCTTAATAAAAAATTTATATATTATAGACAATTTATTAATGTAATAAGTGATTTAATAAAAAAAAAATCTAAAAACCAAATGTTTACAGTTATCAATAGACATTAAATTATTATAATCCCACCGAGAGAGCCTTGGGAAGTGCCCTAATACCAGAAACTTCTTTTAGCGTTTTTTTTTTACATTTTTTGAAACATTCTCTCAAAGTAGTAAATGCTTTGAACTGCTCTTGCGCAATCAATGAGGTACCTATGCAAACAGCAAACATATCCATGGCTGGAAATGAGGTACTGGGGTCGCGTGATTGACGGTTTGCTAAACCCAGATAAGGTGTTACTTGCTGGCCTGTCACAAGAAGTATGGGTATGGCTAGCCACCCTTACACAAGCTTAAGTAAAATAAAGTGTCTTTAACACGTGGGTCACATGAAAAATATGGTTAGCCATACGTTAACTCAAACAACTGATTAAGAAAGTGTAACCTGTCTAAAGTTTGGTTTTGACAAGTTAAGGCTTATACTAATTATCTAAAAAAGGTTAAGGTTTTACTGTTCTATATCAACGTGGTTCTGGCAAAAAAAAAGGTTTACATAAACTATTTTTTATTCCTGCAAAATGCACCGTAGTAAATCCCTCTGGGACACCACACCAGTGTTCCATGTGGCTGACAAATGCGTTGAGCTGCCCACACAGTGAAAGTTTTCCGGGAGTCAGGGAGTCAGGGTGCCCACTTGGCCAACCACCGTCCCTCTCTCCGTTGGTACGCCTAGAGCCCTCGGATCCACTCAACACCCACTCCACTGGTCGCTGCTCTAGTACCAAATGCGTGAAGCTAGCTCGAATGCATTCTCAATTTCTCATCAGGCTTCCATAACTGACATCGTACTGCGATCTGATCTGCCCGGGGATCCCAAGTGTTTAGGAGCAGTTGTAAGTGGTGACTGCGCGGCCGCACATGCACGGATGCCGCGCGGTTGGTGGCGTCGTAAATTTTGGCTCGTCCGCTCCGCTCCACCGTTCGCCCGATCACCTCCTGCACTGCAACTTCCGCGCGTGAAAAACATCAAAACACCACCGGGGCGGCGTGAGCGGCGGGCGGCCGAATGGGGGTCGACCTGCTACGCATGCAGCATGTCGAGATTGACGGGGTTAGTTGTTCTCTTTACGTGGGGTTAGCAGCGTTAGCATCTGTGGAGCTCTTGGTGCCTTTTGGTGGTGGCCTGGTAGGGTGGTGGAGATCGATGTGGAATCGAATACGTACTCGGTTCCGAGGGCCACCAACTATTCTTGCCCGCAGCACCAATGCCAATGGCGTTTGGATTGGATGCATCTGCGTGTGGACGACATTACCGTGTCAAGTTTGCTTTGTCCTGCTCGTGTCGTGTGTGCTACCTGCATTGCCGGGCGATTATTCGCTGTTTGGAACCCGGGGATGCGGGGAACGTACGTGCGTGCGTGCTTATTACGGATTTACGGTGATGCTTATGCTGGAATAATCCGCGGGCAAGACTGAAAAGAGTGCACGGCAGCAACATCCGGCTATATATCCTCTTGTGGAGGGGCGGCGGCCAAGCTTCCGGGCAAATCCTTGCGTATAGGTCCGGTCTTCACCTGGTAAATGCTGTTGTTGATTGTTTGATTATGTGGCAAGCATCTGATTTTGCGCAAAAGTTGATGAGATTTGCCACTCCAGCTTGCCACGTTGCTTGTATTACTACTCCAGGACAATGGCACCTTGTATCATCTGGGTAAATCTATATGGTCCAGGATATCAAATAATCACTCTCAATTTATACACTCAATTTACACGTATATGGTTTAGGAATGAAAACAATCTGGAATTTCCTAACCAGACCAACTATTTGTGTTATTTTTGTTTGGACTTTGGACCATTATTTATTTAGATCTAGTAAATTAGTAATGTCTGTAAATGGAAATGGAAATAGTGGAGAGTTTTTTCTATTTCCGTGATATACTATTTTCATCCAAAATTTTTTAAAAAAATGATATCAATACGGCATAAGAATGAAAAAACCTTAAGTTTAATCCTTATATATTGTTAGTGTTGATGCATATAATGAAGTATTTAAATTATTATATATACTTCCTGCATTGAATTGCCTCTAATAGTTACATTGATGTGAATTTATAATAACATAAGGTGACTATTTGCTAGACAATACCACCTGATATGATATATGGAGTAAAAATTAGAATTTATTTTTTGAGAAAAGAATGATAATCCTAATAAGCTACTATGGCTCATGGACTACGGAAGGAGTACTAGTACTTTCTGTGTCATGTATGGTCATATCGGTTGAAAGATTCTTTTTTTAAAACAAAACATTTTTCAAGCTGTACGAGCTTCTTTCAAAAAATATGTTTTTTAATGTATATAACGATCTTTACACGTATGGATCTTATATGAGTCATACAAGACGCTTTTTTTTAAAAAAAATCTCCTTTTAAGTTTTAACAGCAGGACACTCATGTAAGCCCATTGTACTGTTGCAGAGTCGCGGTGCTGCAACGGAGACGGGCCTACGAACGACTCCACACGAACGTATAGTACCACGATTTCCATCCACCAAACACCGGACGAATCTTACTCCCTACCAAAAACGTTGTCAACAGAGGCGCACGCGCGCTCGCGTCTCGGTTCGCATCGCGCCTGGCCCGACCGGTGAATGGGCTCGTTTCGTCGGCGAGTACTACTCCACTCCGTCCCCGTGACAAAAACATCCCCGACTCCAGTACTACTCCACCCCGTGACATCCGCGTGAAGCTATCGCGCGATGGACGGACGGCCGGCTGATGTGTTGTCACCTGCCGCGCGCGCCATCTCTCGCGGCGCACGCTCCAAGCAAGCACAAGTGAGCCTCCCAAGAAAGAAAAAAAAAGAAAGAGCACGTACTACAGGCCGTGTACGCGAGACTGAGCTTTCCGGTTGTTTTTGCGGGCGTGGGGGACCGGCCGACCCGACCCGAGCGGCGCGCGGCGGCTCTTTCCTCCTCGGAAAGTACCCTGTACTATTGTTCGGCTACTCTCACTATTTTAAAATAAACAAAAGTTAGTGTAAGATATTTCCATCAATCTATAAGTCTAAAAGTCGACACATTTTCTTTTATCATACTAAAAAAACTAACTCATCCATCATGTAATAAAACTAAAAAAGTATATTCATACATGCAACCAATAAATATTAGAATAATTCATGTTTTGATCAGTAATTTAATTTATCAAATAAAGACTACCAATATGTCTATCTTATCTAGAAAAATCAGAAAATAAAATATGTCTTGCACTCCTGGATCGGATCATGAAGGGAGTATATCACGTCCCATACAAACTATGTTTGGGACGGAGAGAATACGTGTTTTCTACCTCCTCTGTCTCATAATAAATATATTTTAGCTCCTTTATTTATTTTAAAATAAATTTATTTTTAAATCATTGCATCGAAGTTTATAAAAATATATACATTGAGAGTAAATAAATTAAAAAATACTAGCATTGAAATTTAATAAAATAAGGATATTCTATTTTTTATATTAGAAGGAAATAGGTGTATTAAAAATAGATAAATTTAGAAATACAAATTTAATAAAATAAAAATATTTTAGTTTTTATATTGATATATGTAAGATAGAAGAAAACTAAATTTATTTTCATACCGACAGAGTACGTGAACTGGGTCAGTGGACTGGACCGGGTCAGTGGACCACCACTTTATTTTTATTCCGGGTTAGATAGAAGGTTTCTTTTTTAATCCTGGTTGGATAAAAGGTTTGAAAGAATTTTTAATATAAGGTCTAACTTTATGAAAAATTTTCTACGAGTCTATTTGTCTCGTCTAACTTTTATACATTTATATATTTTTTCAATCAAACGATCCTATGTTTTGTCGTAGAATTCTAATCTTATGTTTTTCTGTTTTTTATTTTCCCAATTCTTTGATTCAAATGAGTCCAAAGTTCAACCGCCAGCGTAAGGGAAACAGCAACCAGAAAACGAGTGCATGCAGTTTCCCTGATAACTAGCACAATTGTTTAGTTAGGCAGCGTGGCGCGTACCACACGAAATCCCCTTTTCTTGTCATTCTTTGAACCGTTCAACACCTGAAAAACTTAAGAATAACTAATCAATCACCAGCACGTGTTTGTTTTTTCTTGTTCGCCTAGGAGAAGTAATTTTCCTGCAAAGCGAGGTGTTTTCCCTGCCCGAAGCTTGCTATGCTTGGTGGCCAAGGCGACAGAGGAGGTCAAACCAACAGGTCCATTATGTATGCGGAGTGTTCGTTCTTGGAATATTCCAGAGAGAAAATTTTCTTAACGCAGGTCAAACTACGGCTACGCGAATTGAATAGCGCCGCAACTTCTAGAAGGGTAGGCAATAACTACTCCGGTACAGTATGTCGTACGTACTGATGATAGCAGCCACAATATCTTCAGATAACCGTACTCCACTGCTACGAAACACCAAGAAAAAACCAGCCATTTATTTATCGGTTTATTTAAAGCCAACATAAAAAACATTTTTTATCTTTTTATTTTATAAAATTAAGAACCTGCATCTATAACTTTTCATTGGACTAGATCATCTATGATACTCTATTAAATATAGTATTAAATATGAATTTTAAGTTTGGATGATAGTTGTCTTAAAAATATCATTTTCTTCCAAGACAATAAGTTTTTTTGTGAGATAGTAAGAAAGCTTTGAAAAAAGAGGCCTTGGTTCGAACCTTGCCTGGCACATTTCGTTAATATGGGTTGAAAAATCATACTGGTTTTAGAACCATATCAATGACTATCCTCATTAGTTCCGTTAAATTAGCGTCGGTTCCAAAAAGACATCTATGAAAGGTTTAGAACCGGCACTACCGAAGACGGGATCCCCAACAACGGAAGAGTAAAGACCCTCCTTTAAAGATTCGGTCAGGGGCGAGTTGCACTCGCGTGGGTCGAAGACAAGAGCTAAAGAACACAGAGAGCTAAAGAACACAGAGCAAGTATACAGGTTTGAGCCACACGGGTACGTAATACCCTACTCCTATGTGTATGGGTTATCTGTAAGAAACTTGGATTATAATCAGATATGAGAATTGTGTAAGCTTCCAACATTATCCATCCAATCATCTTATTAAGTTGCACAACTCTTTATTTTATACTTCGAAGGGGAGCCTGTAATTACACTTTGCATGGTAACATGTTTATGCAGTCTTGTCGTTGTCCTCCTGGCAACCCAATTGGATGTGACAGCCTTGCTTTCCAGTTGACACATGACGCAGGAGTCGAGCAGTATCCGCTTAGTCACCATGGAGCCCACCAGTTAGTACTTGTGATGTGGCAAGTTGAAAACCGCTGGGGCGCTATGGGCGCGACGCGTCGCGCTCCTCCTATTCCTTCGGCAGACGTGGATATGTAGGAAGCTGCATGCAGCGCCACGTCCCTAAGATGAAGGCAAGTGAGTTGTTCTTCAACTGTCTTCCTCCTGCAACAAAAACCTTCACATTTGGAAGGAGTTAATCCCCGGGCCCACTTAGCAGCGTGGAGAGAATCCCACCATGAGCCCAGGTTAATAGGGTGTGCTCGAGCACCAGCGTGGCCTCTAACCACTTAGATTCTGATCGACAATGAATTCTGTGTATGCATGGATGTTCTTGCAGGTCCAGAGAATCCCAGTGTGAGCCCAGGGTAATGGGATTGCTCGGGCACCTGCTTGAGGCTCCTAGCCACCTTCATGTGCCCCCGGGGCAGTCTCCACTCCTCAGGGCGGCTGCCTACCCTGGGCCTATTCCACGCACGAGGCCCTCGGGTGTACTCGGGGCCCTGCGATTGCTCCCTCTGATTTTTTATAGAATGTCTCATTAATTTGGACGAGCCTCTCGAAGATGTCGAATATAAAGTTGTTCATGATGGACAGGTCTTAGGCGGAACACCATCATCAAGATACACCTATACCAACGCTTTGAAGATAATAGATTTTGTACGTCTCCACACTCCTTTTGGTGTCTTGAAAAGGTTAACCATTCACTGCATCAAGCGTCGGGGCTCCAGGGCTCGGGAGGAACAGGGCCCCTATTCCCACCTGACATCGCTGGTCACCTACTGCCTTCGCAGTTTTTGATCTCAAGGAATTTGATGTATGCGTGGATATTCTTGCAAGTCCAAAGTGTGTGACACCCTTGGAGGGAGAGGGACCCTGGCAGGGCCGGTCCGTAGTTTTTGGTGGCCCGTAACGTAAGTCTATACCGAGGCCTTACCGAGTCCCTATTATATAATATACATATATATATATGTAATTTTATAGCACACGTAAACTAAAATTTAATATTCAACATAAAGGTCATATAATATCATAAAGATAATGAAAGAATACATAAAACCATAAATACTTACTTGTTACTTCATCTTACATCACTTCTTCTAACACTCTATGATACGAACTCATTGATTATACTATTAAGATCAATTTCATCCAATAACTTCTTCTCAATACATAGAATCGTCAAAGCATTTAGCCTTTCTTGAGTCATTATTAACCTTAAATAGTTCTTCGATAATTTCAACTTTGAGAAGCTTCTTTCAGCCGATGTAACGGTCATAGGCACAGTAAATAAGATTTGATAAGCAATAGACATTAGGATAATAATCCATATACCTAACATGGTCGAAAATCCTCATAGCATACAATTCTTCATCTGTTAAAGTGAACTTCAAAAACCTTAATTCAGAAATAAATTCATGTACCTCCACATCAGATGATCCATCATGAGAGAAAATTTTTGCAAATTTAGTGCAACACTCTTCAAGTTCATTATTACTTAATGTCTTCAAGGTGCTTAAGCTCAGCGGTGTGGTGGGCCACATAGAACTCCGAATTTTTGAGGCCCTCAAGAATTCGAGGCCTGCTGCAGTGGCACCGACAGCTTACACATATGGGCCAGCCCTGGACCCTGATTCCCATTTCTCCAACAGACACCAATAAGATTTTTTCTACTAGTGTGTCCGTATATGATGGTACTCTCCGTATAAATTGATCTCTATACTCTATATAGTTATATAGAGTATATATTACTTCACACCTAGGAGTATAATTGTAGAAATTGATTTTGCCTAGGTATATAACTATAAATGTATTGTAACTGTACATATTTTTAAAATAAAATATGAGAGTTTTATATGAGAATATATCCTAGACACAATGTTTCAATACACTCACTATGCACAACAAATAACAAATATCACAATAAATTAAAAGAAGTGGTACAGATACTTCTAATAGTATTAATTAAATAGCAATGGTGAAGCCTCACGTTCAAATTCAACCTAAAAAAGAGCAAAACGAAAATTTTGATAGATTTATGCTCTTAAAAATGACATATTTTTTTATTTTTTGTTATGTATAAACTATAATGAATTTGAAAAATGAGACTTTTACATATATGTGTAGTACTATTAGAGGTATATGTATATATTTCCTTCGGTTAATAATATTTATTTGGTGTTTTGGAGAAGGACATGATCTCCAAAAATAATTTAGCCACCTTTTTAATTATAATATATATATATATAAATATGAGTTTATTGAAGGATGAAAATGATAAAAAATGGTTGGAAATGGTCGGAAAATTTCTATATTTATAAATTTAACTATTCAATGTCAACTTCAAAGCAACGTTGACAGAATTAAAAAAAGTAACCGTCGGTAAAAATAATATTATTATATTAGTTTACGGAAATGGTACCGATATGGTAAAAAAATTTCATACCGTTTTCACCCTCTATATATATCGTCTTTTAAATTCATACCGTTTTCACCCCTCTATACATATGGTCTCTACGTTTCTAGAATAAATATTTTAAAAGTTATTTATAGTCAAAGATTTTAAATATTGATAGTAGCCTTGTCAGAAAAAGACGAGTAGTATTAACAACTCAGAGCTAGTAATTTTTTTCTACAAACGTTTGGTATATGTATAATTTTTTGTGATATTTATTAGTTGATGTACATTGCATTGCATGTATAATCTACCCCTACATTTCCTTTTTTACATATAGCAAATATAACTGTAGATAGCCCAGGATAATTTACGCGAGAAATTGGGCTGGTAGCCTCGTACACTGTGCGCCTCTATGGCCAGCCGGATATTGTAGTTTTGCCTCGTCAAAATGCTTTTCTTTTTCTTTTTCTTGCGCGTACGTGTGATAAAATGCATGCTGGATCGATCGTGGCAGGGTGATCGACGTCATCGCGTGTGTCACATACACCGCCCGGCCGCTGGCCCTGCCCACACCGCACGCCTCCCCATCGATCTATCGAAAAAGCCGTGTCAAAGTCAACAAAGGATGCATATGGGAGCAGCTACCTGTGCATATATGCTTGAAGAGATGTGGTGTCACGTTCGGCATTGCACTACTACGTGTCTCGAGCCTGCGCTAACATGCATGAAACCTTTTCTTTTGGGGGTGGGGGGGGTTGGTCTTTCTATTTCGCATGCAGATTTTTCCCGTGCATGTACTTCCCATGCATTGGAAGATTCTGAAATGAACCCTTTATTGACGTAGAATTACGGTGACATATCGTAAGCATATTACGTGTAACTCATAATGACACCCAAATACGTGCCGTCGTAGAAAATGAGTAGATGTCAATAAATGAACATCTAGAAAGGATCTCGTCACTTTATTGACGTAGAATTACGGTGACATACCGTAAGCATATTACGTGTAAAATGAGTAGATGTCAATAAATGAATACCTAGAAAGGATCTCGTCAGGAAAAACTGTGTCAGTTTGTCTTAGGCTCGGCAGACTAGCTAAGATGTCCTCTATCACCGTAGAGACGAGAGACGACGAGCAATTGAAAAATTTGAGGAAAATAAACTCTGGGATAGGTAGCAATAAGAAGGAAGATCTCTACACTGGAGGTTAGAAAAAAAACATGTCATACACTTACCATAGTTATTTTACCTCTATAAAAGGAGTTAGCAACGTTTCCATCCACCAAATAAATACTCCATCATGTTAGTAAAAAAAGTCTCTCCTATTTGTTTATAATAAGAAATGGCTGAATGAAAAAAGAAGAAAGAAGAAGGTAGAAAATATTCTCAATCATTATGAAAAAAAGGAAAAAGAGAAAAGGAGTGCTCATAAATGTTTTTGAGCAATCATGAAAAATATAGTTGAAAGAAAAATAGCCATATCTCAAGTTAGAAATAAAAGAAAGTCTATGACAAAGGAATACCACATACACATTCCACAATATATCCACACACTTTGCACGTCTTGATGAGATTGTATGATTTGTTTTCTCCTTGCTTTTTTTGATTTTGCAATATATGTGATACAAGTATTGTCACATCTTTTATCTCTATCTTGAGCTCCACATATAAACCTTTAGAGGTAGGATGATAAAGAGACAATGCTATGTCTTGGTGAGGAATATTATATATATTGAGCGATCGAGATTATCATTCGAGAAACTTTGGTTTTAATTGTAAAATTCTTAAAAACCTCCAGAAAGAAAGTTGAACAAAGAGTAAGTGATTGGTACTCTATGATCTGCTCTGTCTTTCAACCATCCAAGACGAGAAGAAGCTACAAGCACCATGAGAAATAAGGTAATAAAGGTAAAAGTACTACCACCAACTTATTTAAATTCTAGGCAGAAGGATGTGTTGTAGGCATAATACTATGGTGAAATAAAACATGGGTAGCAATTCATGATCTTGGGGGTGTTAGATTGGGTAGTACTATATATGTTGTAGACCTAAGTTTTATCTTTACTCGGGACGAGCAAAGGTTTAGCTTGGGGGTGTTCTTGATGGTCGTTAAGTACCAATTTCACCGTCAACTATTATAATAAATAAAGGAAAAACTAGCATTTTTTTACATGTATATCAATAACAAATAATGTAGTTCTACTATGCTTGGAGAATTAACATGGATGCAGAAAATATACATCAAAGTGAAGGAGAAATGAAACCGGCATGCAAAGAAACACACCTCCCACGAATCACGTGCGAGCACACGGATTGGGAGGCCCACAAGTCAGACCAAAACGACCTAAAGTGGGACCAGACCACCCTCAACTGTCATAGGGGCTCACCTGTCAGCTTCTGGTGAAAGACGGTTGAGAGGAGCTGGGGTCAGGGTTTGGTCGAACTGACCTTGTCTCCTCTCATCTTGGCCCTCCATGTGGCACTTCCTGGTTGGCTCCTAATGACGGTTGTGGGATTTACCGACCTCCACAACCGTCATAAGCCACCTATAAATAGAGCTCACTCTGTTCGCTTGTAACACATATCTCAAGGAGCAATTCTCTTTATATATTGTATTCTATAATATTAGTGGAAATATGCTTATAGTATCTTTGGTCATATAGTCTTCTCAAAGATTCCGTTATGTCTTTAGTAATTTACTCCTCTTGTAATACTGTAGTTGAATTAATAGAATTATCTTATTTATATTCTTGTGTTCATAATTCATATATTGCTTTATTAGTTATATGCTATTCATCATTTATATGCTTCACTTGGTTAGGCTAGTCGATCTATGCTACAGTAACGGTTCAATGACCTTGATAGGTTGCTCTAGCTTTAACTTGTTAATCCAAAGGATGAAAGTCCCGGGGAAGTTAGTGATATTATTTACTAGCATAAACATGATGCTTAGGTTAGATAAATATCATTGGATGCAGGTGTGCCCCATAAAAAATGAGGTAGGCAGCAGGTGATGGCAGCCCTGTCCGTTCTTTGTATTCAGACCAGCAGGGATTGGTCTCTCGGTAGTACCTGGGTGTCTAGATATAATTCTTGGTCTTGTAAGCATGTATGTGTTAAGTATATAAAAACATGAGTAATTTAGAAGTACTGTTGTATCATAGTGCTCTTACATCCTTTTTCACTATACTAGTTAATTAGAGATGAATCTCTTGTGTATGTCACTACCCCTTAGTCATATTTATCTTAACCATTGTTTAGACTATGATGACTTAATTATGATTGATTAATGATGTATAAACTGAAGGGTTACGCGGAGGCTACGCTAGCCGAAAACAAAAACTTTTAACCGCGCAAACCAGGAACACTTGCAAGTAAGGGCCGATAGATCGTTACCGATTGGAGTAGAGTGCAGCGGAATAGCCAATCAGGGCAATCCGATCGGAACAGTGTAGCCAATTCCCGGAGACAGCCGATTCGCCAATCAGCCGATTCGAGTCGTCCGGCCGCGTTCTCACGCCTCGCTCCGATGCGCCCGACCGCAGCCGATTCCACCACGGCCGATCGCTCTGATTGCAGCCGATCCGAAGCCGATCAACAGCGCGCAACGTAGCAGCGCCTCTACCAGTATCCACACGTCCGGGGATAGAACGCCGAACACCCGTGTGCTAGCATGCGATGCAAGGCTAGGGTTTGGCTCAAAAGTGGGGAGGGTTTCCGTGGAGATTGATCTCGGCGACTTCTGTTGCACGCGATGCAATTGATGTTCATGCAGCTCTCCACCCCTCCCTCCTTTATATAGAGTTGGCCGACTGGGACTAGTGGCCAATCAGGACTCTATTTTGAATCGGATCTCATCCGTATCTCATAGAGTTGGCCGCCCACACGTAGTAAGCCCATAGGACTCTATCCGATCGGATCCCTATCCGATCGAGCCGTATCCGAGTCCAACTCGAATGCCTGTTCTTATCCCCTTAAGCGTGCGACCCTGTAGGTTCAGGTATACTCGGTTTCGGCTATAGTCTAACTTAGCCGATCGTCGGCTCGAGTCCAACTCAGCCGACCCATCAACAGCGGCGCCTAGCAGCACATATTGACACCATAGTATACAAGAATAATATCGGCTCTAAACCTGTAATGTGTACACAAATCCCTTTGCCTCACGATATCAATTAAGCTATAGGAAAGACGTGTGCCATCCCTTAAATAGCTTAACCATTCACTCGAACCGTATTGGATTATCTGTCTGTTGATTGACTCCTTAATCAACTTAGCATGGCCATGCATTTCCATAATCCATTACCTCGAGGGGCCCAGAGATATCTCTCCAAAGGAGGGGCAAATTCCATCTTGATCACTCACATCCCACTCCATGTTTCATAGCAAACCCGAAAACTACCTTTATAACTACCCAGTTACGGAATAGCGTTTGGTAGTCCCAAAGTAGGTTACTACACATGTTGGAATCCATGGTGATCTCAGGTCTAAGGACTTTGTACAAACACTACCTGAGACCAACTAATGGCACATTGATTCCTGTAGTGTCTCATGGTGGGTCTATCCAACAATGTGTTCTCTAACACATATGTCCATGTTTATTGATTTGGTATCTCCATACCCATGATCTATGAGACATGATCATCAATCAATAAACATGCCGATCTTAGAATCATATTTGTTCCAATAATATGACATATGATCAGGGATCATTTAGAAATAGATTCATACATATCGAGTCTCATAAATAAGTCACGTAATTATTGATCAATACAAGATGTCTATTTCATGGAACTGAATAACATTTTATTCATAAATACACAAACATTGACGTGATATCCAACATCTCCATGTTGCCTCTAGGGCATATCACTAACATAAACTATATCTTTACACCGTCGTCTTCCCTATGAAAATATAAATACGATACCCTTGAGAATAATCATGGGTGAAATGCTACATCGGTATTCGTGCATCTGCGAATTTATCTGTGAACGTAAGAAATACCAAGAACGATGAACCGAAAGTAATTGTATTGATATATGAAGATCTTTTGCAAGGACCCTGGGTATATATATTTATACCCTCGGGTTGATACAAGTATTGATCGGACACGACACATGTTTCCTAAAGATACAAGGAGAGATATCAAACACTAGATAAAACTTACTAAAGATAAAGATAAAGTTATTAAAACCTACCTAATTAATAAATAAAATTAAACTATCATGCCATGATCTTCACGATTTCAAGATACAAGGAGAGATATCAAACACTAGATAAAACTTACTAAAGATCTATACCATTATATAATGCACCTTATTAACGGCTGAGATACATCCATTTTCTCTTACTCACTCATCATCTAACGGTCCATATCACATGCGCGTTTCCATCACACGCGGTCTCCATCGGCGCGGGATCCATCCGGCGGTTTCCATCGGCGCCGCCGTGCATCCGCGGCGCCGCCCACACATCCGCCACGCCCACGCCGCCGCTCTCGCCGCCGCCCGCGCGCTCGCCCCGCCGCCCTCGCCGCCCCTACGATGACCCGCCGCCTCCCTCACCTGCGGCGGCGCCCACACCCTCTTCCTCACCGGTACTCCTCTCCTTCCTTCCCTTGCTTGTGTAATTAATTAATCGAGAGAGATCGTGCTCGCCTGCGGTGGCGCCCACACCCTCTTCCTCACCGGTACTCCTCTCCTCCCTTTCCCCTGCTTGTGTAATTAATCGAGAGAGATCGTGTTGAATCGAGATTAATGTGGTTTGTTATATTGGCCTGCTGTTTTGCGCAGAGAGCGGGCACATGTTCGCTGTGGGTCTCAACGACTTCGGGCAGCTCGGGATAGACTCCTCCGCGACTCATTCGCTGGTATTGCTTCTTGTGCATCATGCCTCCATGTGAATTTTTCATCTAGATTGCGACAATGCACGACGGTGACAATTTATGTTATTGATTTGGTCACCAAAGTTGGTGTTCATGTTTCTGATGGTGAAGCAGTATATTCTGATAAGTGAAAATTCTAAGCTAATTGCTCTGTTTGGACAAGAAAAATATTGGGGGTTGGGATTTTATGCTTCAGTTTGATTACCGCGGCATTGATGATATCCGCAAGAGATTTAAGTTTCATACTACAGCGTGATACATGAACACTACCATTCCTGAAGAATTAGAGGAAGGCTTCTACAGTCAACCTAAACTATGTGGCTGGATCTAATTTTCATCTACATTGTCAGTCAACCTACTTTTGCACATGAAGCGAAGTTGGCTGGACATATCGGGATTAACCAAAGCAATTTTGACTCCTATTACATGTTGCAAAACCATTGTACTGTATGAGTTCAGAATACATGAACGTGTCAAAGTAGGCAGTTATTTCAAGTATCATTTTTTTTCTTATTAGAGCTTAAAAAAATAAAACATACTTTTTTCAATTATCGATTTTACAACATTTATTGATAAAATTTTTGTCTAGGTTGTTATGAAAGTAGAGTTTTCCCCTTGACAAATAAACTATTGTACTGGTGAGCAAAAACGAATATACTAATGATAGCACACTTAAAGGATGGGAGCTACCTATTACTTTACTGTAAATTGTAAATGGTTTGAACTTCTTTGTTTTTCACTGTAGTAGTAGTCATTTCATAAAAATACTGACATGGCGGATAGACGACCAATCCGCACTGCATTTGGCGACATATCAAACATCATCGGAGGAGGTATGTTAATTGCCATCATACATATTAAGTTTTTCTGATTTTAGCGAATTGTGACACATATTATACTTTACATCAACAGAGACAATACCTGCAGATGATGAAGAGAGAAAAAAGAGGGAAGAGAGGAATAGAAAACAACACGAATATCACGCGTAAAAGAGGGCCGAAGAAACTAACGAACAAAGAGAGGAGCGGAATAGAAAGCATTGTGAATACCGTGCAAGGAAAAAACACCGGCAGTAGTAACGACGCCTGATCAAGGTATCCACGATCTTGTCATGTATACTGTTCTTCTTTGTTTATGTCTCAAAATGAGTAACATGCTATATTTTTATACACGCATAACAAATACCAGCGGTTATGATAATGTATACTATTCATCTTTGGTGTTGTAGATCCTATTTCCGGTTGCACATATGTTAACATGACACCAGCGGTTTATTCCATCTTGCCGCCATCTTGGTTGGGTGCGTGGTCTATGTCGATGCAATTTTGATTATAATACTACATGATCAATATGGCTATGGTACATGTTGTTTTACTGAGAACTAAAAGTTGCAGGAGGAGAGTCACCACGAGAAGATGGTGTTTCAACCATTTGTCAAGCATCAATCCAACGTGACAAGGAAAATGATGATCCAACGGAGTCATGTGACTGGCTACATAGGAATGATGAATACGTCAGGAAGCGAGGATCACCGTTGACGCCTTTACAGACCCAAGGTTCAAACAACAAGATAATTACTCCATGTATGTTATCATCTAACTAATACATTGTAAATTTCTGGGTGTGTGGTTTATGTCGATGCAATTTTGATTATAATACTTCGGTGATCAATATGGCTATGGTACAAGTTGTTTTATTGAGAACTAAAAGTTGCAGGAGGAGAGTCACCACAAGAAGATGGTGTTTCAGCCATTTGCCAAGCATCAATACATCGTGACAAGAAAAATGATAATCCAATGGAGTCATGTGACTGGCTACATAGGAATGATGAATACGTCAGGAAGCGACGAACACCATTGACGCCTTTACAGACCCAAGGTTCAAACAACAACATAATTACTCCAGGTATGTTATCATCTAACTAATACATTGTAAATTTCGAGGAGGTGCATGTTTGATCCAATTTATCTCTTGTGTTTAATAGTGATCAATTGCGGGCTCAAGCACGCCAAACTACTCGAAAACGAGACGTACCTTACCAAGGATCGTAAAAAGCAAGAGCAACGGATAACAACCGCCGAGCGTGCCTGGTCTTGCCCATGAAGAAAATGTTAACCATATAAGCTGCGACACTGTATAGTCAAGATGTGTACACACCAATGATGAAGTTGAATTTGATATTGGTTTATTCAAACCTACAAACCATGAATCAAATGATGAAGGTTGGTTTTACAAATATTTTCACAAATGCAGTTTTCCCTTTGTAGGCATTTGTTGCATGCATATTGTTAATTGCAAGTGCATGTGCAACAGATCATCTATGTGCCATAGAAGAGGAATATGTCAGAGAAGAAGAAGATGGTCCTATGGATTTTGAGACTATGCAGCTTCTTGGTGAAGGTAACTATTTACTTTTACTTATAAATAATTACTGTTTGTAACCGTGTGTAGTCACTATATTATTGACATATTTTTTAATTTAAAAAGAAGAATATGCATTCCAGTCGTATCGTGTCAACGATGATTGCACTAGCAACGCTGCCGCTGATGATCCTTGTGATTTCGTCTACCATAATTTACCGAAAAAGCACCATGTTTTGAAACAAGTTCCTGACTGTCGATATTGTGGAACCATCATATTTGAAGGCGAACCATCGGGATTCGTTATAGGATGGGAAAGATAAAAGTGCATATCAATGATGTACTGGTGAGTTGAAGAGATTGTTCACGAATCAAGTGGATAATGATGCAATATATTTCAGAAAACACATACGGTACTTCAACTCTCACTTCTCATTCACAAGTCTCGAGCTACACTTGGACCGAAATACGCACCTATACATTCCGCGTACATGGTGCGATGTATCATCGTTTGGACCATTTATTGCCGAGGATCGAAGGGCCACGTCACCTACAACTTTACTTTTATGACACAGAAGAGGCGATACATTGTCGCATAGAGTGAAAAGGTCACACGATCTTGATATTAATATCATAAGAAATGTGCTCAGTATACTACAAGCGAATAACCCTTATGTACAAACCTTTAATAGAGTTGGCTCTATTCCAAATCTTGGTGACTATGTTATTGAGCTCAACACTAATGTGACACCTGACCAACTAAGGTACAACCTCTTTATATTACTCGCTATCTTTTTAATTTTTTAATAACCCGCAAATATACTACTTCCTCTTTTACTAATTAATGGGTGCATAACAATTTAAGGTATAATGCCCCTACTTGCCTCACAAGTTCTTTGCTATCGGGTGATGGAGGTGACCCCAAAGATGTTTTGATAGGAGTGTTATTGCATATCTCAAAGGAGAAAAGATGCGATATATCAAAGCATATCATGATTGTTATGACCCATTAGCATATCCTTTATTAAATCCTAAAGGAGAAACTGGATGGAATAAGTTCATGTCGTTGCAATCTTTTTTGGCATCCCACCAACAGTAAGTTTCTACTTCAACAGACAAACAACAAAAATAGCTCTATCCGCCACAGGGAGAGGAGGAGGATGGGCGCGGCGGATGGGGGCGGCGATGGATGAGGGAGCGGCATCGAGGGCGGGGTCGCACGATTTGGAGAGGGTTCAAGACTTTGAATGATGACTAATATAAAATGCTTTAAAAAAGGAAGTTATGGTTGTGTTCTTCCCAATATATAATCTGTCAAGATCCATGCCTGCTCAAACATACATATCATTTCTAACTAACTTTACTTTATTGTGCCTTATTATGCATGAATGTATTTCGGATTATATTTATGGTCATATACAATTGTTGCGTGAGACAAAAACTATGAAAATATCTTACCGTCTGGTTGTTTTTAAGTGCATATCTTAAATGAAACCGTGGCGTTAGCACGAACACTATACTAATAAAGATAAAATTATTAAAACCTACCTAATTAATAAATAGAATTAAAGATATGATCTTCCCGATTTCTTTTGGAACTTGATCTTTTTAGATAAATTTTCACCGGTTGATCGATTTTTTAAACAAAATCCATTAAAAATCATACCAAAATTTAATGGGAACACTGTACAACGGTGACGATGTAGGAGATGGACGGCAGCGCTCCCCATGAAAAAGGAGATGGGGTCGGGCTGTGGATAAGGCGGATCCAGCGCTGGCGGTACTTGGGAGCGTGGGATTTGGCGCAGGCAGTGTTCTTACACCACGTTCAAGATGACGACCTAGATGGAATTGACGACAATGATGGTTACGACAACGACGACGATTTCGAGTGCGTGACGGCCAAGGGGAGGGGCGGACCTCTCCTCCCTTTCTTTCCCTCACCATGCTCGCAGGCGGTGGTGGCGCTCGGGAGAGCCAGATCCGTCAGGTGGCGGTGGCTGCAGCTCGTCTCTACATGTTGGACGTTGAGTACCGGCTCATCTCGACGTCGGCTGTTTCGTCGATGGCTTTGTCGTCAGGAGCAAAGGTATGTTTGGTGTTTTTGCTACTATTTATTGCTGGAGTTGATCAGAGCTGGTTGCATGCGAGGAGGATCCTGTATGGCTTGTTGGTTGTCACTTTCTTGAACGAGCTGGCCACGGCAAGGAGCTGGGAGGGGATGAACGGTAAGAAACTGGACTTCGTTTTGTGATTTGTTTTAGGAACCGTAGTGTCCTACTGTTATTGATTTTTAGGACGCCATTGTACTCTAGATGTCGATCGATCTAAATAATGCATTGTTGGATGACGTGTGAATATTTTCTGGATGTTCTAAATGAAAATGATTTTGTGATTATGTGCCTACAATTTATGATTTAATCTCAGAATTTTATGAATACGAGGCTTGATTGGGATTGGAATTGGGATGGGACCTGTTATTTATTTATTTTCTGTCCAAATATGTTTGTGCAGGTGGACATCTTATGACATCATTTGTGATAATCAGATTTTTACAAACGAACATCTTTAGGTACCTATCAGCGAAAATATATTTTTACAATCTGGACATACAACCGCTTATAAAAATTATCGATTTTCACTAGCGTCTACCCACAGGCAAGAGGTTTGACCGTGTGGAAAAAGCTTTTTTTACCCTTCTGAAAAAGGGGTTTCTTCTAGCAGTGCGGGCTAGAAAGATTAGGAATCAGACTCACAACTCACACTCACAACTCACAAAATTAAAAGGCCGAACTTACTTTAGGCAGAAGAAATTAAAAAGTTGACAACCTATAAGGATCAGGATCAGGGAAGAAAACTCCGACCCTTTCACCTGGTCACCCATGGTGCCGTACGATTGGTTCCATCACAAAGGCCTGAGGTACACAGTCCCGCTACGGCAACGACGACGCAATGCGGCTTAAACCTCTCAACCCATGTCCGCCACCGCCGCAGCTAGCTGTCATGTCGCACAAAAGGATATGATCAAAGGATTTAAACTGGGTTAACCTGGACACTTTTAATTCAGATTCTATCATAGTTTTTATCTTTATTTATTATTTTTTTATTTAATAAAATTTACTTGATGTGACATCTTCAATAATTTATTGAAGAGAGAAGAGAAAAACAAAGTCTACTCATGAACTGAAGCTAAAGAAACTGGCATTGGGAGGACGCGGCCCGTGTGCGAGCCTCGTCCTCCATCGTCGTCCCCGCACCAGACATGCCGCCCCGTGCCGCAGCAGCCGCACCGCGCCCGGAGCGATGGCGGCGGAGCACGCCTCCTCGGCGTCGGCTCCCACATCACCCACAGCAGCAGCGCTGTGCCTCGAAGCGACGACCAACGACGTGGTTCCTTCATCGCTCCACCCCTTCACGTTCAGATCCTGTGCATCGCCTCCCCATCCCCGCTTCCCCACGTCGCCGCCTTCAAGCCTCGGGCGGCGATCCAGAGCCCCGCCCAGCGCCGCCCTTCGACCTCGCCTCCTCTGTCGCATGTGTCCTCTGTCGACTCGTTGGGCATGAACTCGTTCGGCAAGATCGTGTTCTAGGGCCTGGAACGCAGCTTGAGCTCGTCGGCAGGGAGCGTCCACTCGAGCCTCTGGTCGCGGTCACGCGTTATGGATCGGTCCTATTTCATCGGCGTCCGTGCCATCCCCGTCATGCTCAATGTGCCCGTCTATTCCTGGTTGGTGTTTAGATTCTTCAAGGACAAGAAGGACACGCCGGTGTACGAACCATTGCACAGGAGCCAGGACCGGTCCGTAGTTTTTGGTGGCCCGTAACGTAAATCTATACCGAGGCCTGACCGAATCCCTATTATAATATATATATAATTTTATAGCACATGTCAACTAAAATTTAATATTCAACATAAAGGTCATATAATATCATAAAGATAATAAAAGAATACATAAAATCATAAATACTTACTTGTTATTTCATCTTACATAACTTATTCTAACACTCTATGATACGAACTCATTGATTATACTTGATTATACTATTAAGATCAATTTCATCCAATAACTTCTTCTCAATACATAGAGTCGTCAAAGCATTTAGCCTTTCTTGAGTCATTATTGACCTTAAATAGTTCTTCGATAATTTTAACTTTGAGAAGCTTCTTTCACCGATGCAACGGTCACGAGCACAATAAATAAGATTGTAAATAAGATTTGATAAGCAATAGAAACATTAGGATAACAATCCATATACCTAACATGGTCGAAAATCCTCGTAGCGAGACAATTCTTCATCTGTTAAAGTGAACTTCAAAAGCCTTAATTTAGAAATAAATTCATAAATAGTTCTTCGATAATGAGAGAAAGTTTTCGCAAATTTAGTGCAACACTCTTCAAGTTCATTATCACTTAATGTCTTCAAGTTGCTTAAGCTCGGTGGTGTGGTGGGCCACATAGAAGTCCGAATTTTTGAGGCCCTCAAGAATTCGAGGCCTGTGCGGTGGCACCGACTTACACATATGGGCCGGCCGAGCAAGCATATTATTGTTTTGGACTGTTATCTTCGTGCCACAAAGAGATGGCACAACTTATTAGCTTTTTTGCATATTTAATTTTTTAGTCTATAGAAACTACTATTAATGACTATGTATTGGGATGATAGTCTCTTGTTGTGTGGTCTTCGAGGTATAAAAGCTATGGATAGTTTCTACATTAGGTGTGCCCTAAGCTCATCAATTCTTGTTGATTTATTATATATCACCGACATGTTAAAGGATTCTGCAATGAACAGAACGTAAGCAGGAAACACCAAATTGTCTTTCATGTTGTTCATCACTTTATTAGGGATTCCGTTTTAATATAATTTTCAAAACAATCTCTTTCAAAACAAAATTTAAAAAATCTAACAATAAAATCCCTTTATCTGCATCATTGTGTATTAAGCACTGGCAGCTATTATGTAACTTATGTCGAACCGCACATAGATTGGAAGAATGAGATTAAGAGCATCTCCAACAGTATCTTCACTCTACTCTTCAAGTTAAATTTTAGCAACTTGTGACAAAAATACACTTCAACAAACTAGCCAACCGAATGGCCAAGCCATCCGGCTGGCCAAACTTCTTCTCGCACTGGCCAACTTTGGCCATCCAAAAGGGCCTTGCCAATCGTGGGCCTCACGCATGGGCCCAACGTCTTTTCTTGTCTTTCCTCTCGTCACGTGCTCTCTCTCCCCAAGCAGATCGAGCCTGCCGTCTGCTGTCGACACCGCCGCCATCTGCTGTCGACACTGCCGCCGTCGGCCATTGCCGATGCCGTCGTCGTCCACCGTTCCTTGCCGAGGCCGCCGGTGTCAGTCGTTTGTGGAGTGGATGGGGACCCCCTAGACCCATTGATACCAGCGATGTTGGGCGGCTCCACTGCGGTGCACATCGGCGCCAGCGATGGGGGCGTGGATTGCGACAACATGACCTCCTTGTTGGCGGCGTCCAGCTCGTCGTCGGGGAGCGAGGACATGCCGCTGAGCTTCTTAACGATGCACCCCACGCGGCCCCGCAGCGAGCCGCCGTCGGAGTCAGATGCCAGGTCGCAGGGCCACGGCGTGACGCGCCCCACCGCCTCGATCTCCCGCCACCGTTGGATCAATGACGACGCGCACGACGCCGTGGGCAGGAGCCCACACCGCCCTGGAGTCCCTTGCCGGGGATGTGGAGTGGATGGAAAGAGGGAAGATGTGAAGTGAAAAAAGAGAAAGAAATACAAAGAGATTGACATATGGAACCTACATGAAGATTGAAGAGGGTAATAGAGAGGCTATCGGAGTGAAAGACAAATTTGACTCTTTATTTTTTTTCCAGCTGCTCAAATAGATTTTGGAGAGTTAAATTAGCAAGACTGTTGGACATGTTTAAAAAGGGTCGGAGAAGAAAACTCTGAATCAAGGTTCACCTTTCCATCGGCCTATGTCTGAGTCCCTCGCCAAGCACGCGATTTCGTGCGGAAACCGCAAAAACCACAAAACCGCCGGCGATGAACAATAAAAATTTGAATTTGGACGATTTCGTGCGTACCACAAAAAACCGCGCCAAAAACAGCGAAAACCGCGCAAAAACCGCGAAAACCGTGCAAAACACGCGGAAACCGTGAAAACCATGAAAACCGTAATTTAAATTTGGACCAAATCTAAATCTGCGTCGTGTCGCGGTTTTCGCTCAAACCGCATCACATCCCGTGGTTTCCATGGCAAACATCGTGAAATTTATATTTTTATAAAAAATATATTTTTTGTTAACATAAATTTTTTCAATTTTTTTGAATTTCCACAAAATTATTTAAACGAAACCACGGGGATGCCGTGCCGCACCCCACGAAACAGGTGAAAACCGCGAAAATCGTGACGGTTTTCGCCCTGCTCTGAATCCGTCGACCCCATTTTTATTCGCTTGTTATTACTGAGCGTATGATTAGTGGACCGGATTGTTAATAGATCATTTTTTTCGTGCTACGTTTCTGTCTTAACGGGCCGAACATACTTTAGAGACTGAATATTTGGCGATCAAGGCAGGTCGGAGAAGAAAACTTTACCCCTACAGATTGAAATTACGAGTACTTCAAGTAAAAACATGTTTCCGATTGAAATTAATCTTGCTGTTCTCCGAGTTCTCTTTTTACTTTTGTTGAATATATTTCAATGAAGTTACGACTACCTTGGTTTCTTTGTCCTAGCTACTCGTAGTATGTTGTAAAGATAATTAGCATCGTCTCTGTTTACGTTTTTTGACCATTACGACGCTGAATGCCTGCACAAATTTCTTGCAACTTGACGAGTATGTCGTCAACGAGCGAGGAATGGCCCAATTCACCGTTAGGATTTGGAGGGTCACATCCTTGTCGCCCTCAGCCTAGATTCTGCCCATACACAAACGAGAAAACTGTTCAAGATCGATATCTTGATGTGATCTGACCCTGACGCTGACGCGGACCCAATTTCACACGAAGACCAAGCTTAGCTCAAATCAACGTCAAGTTGGTGCGCAACTGCGCATAAAATCAAATCCTCTTTTTGAAAGCAAGGGAAAAATTCGGGCGTGCCTTTCACACTCGGGCTTTCTAGCTACCCGTTGGCTACCGCGCAGCATAAAACGTTTGATTGGCCTAAACCTCGTGTTGGTTTCTTTTTTGCGAGCATACTAGTTCTGTCAATTTGTATTCAAATTCAAGAGAACTAGATAGCTACTTTAAACTTGTAGGCCTCGTTAAGAATGGAGAAATTATATAGGATTAACTAGATCATGTGAAAATCCATTTAAATTCTAGCGTTCAAAGGAAGCCGCTATAGTGATAACTTGCACGAGATTAGCTAGGTTTAGTGGCGAAGCCAACTCATGGGCAGGTTGGGCGACTGTCCGGGCTTTGTCACTGTGGTCTCTTTTATCGATAGCTATTGACACATATAAGAATTAGTCGATACTGAAAAATGCTATTGGTCGCTTCGGTCATATGACTGCCGCTGGCTAGGTTGATGTCTCCCGTGGCCCTTTTGCTCACCTAGCAGAGAGACATAAACAGCTGCCGTAAAAATGTCTAATCTAGTCTAGAATAACAGAGTTGAATTAAGAGTCTATATCAGCAATTCAGCATTGTCCGGGAGAAGATGTAGCTCCAGGTTTCAAATTTTCTAGATGGTAGGAACATGAGCTAGTCAAAGTCTGAATGCTCTTGACATTCAAAAGTCCGAACCTGTGCAAATTTGCAATCAGCTGAGCTGTGCTGTGCTCAGCAGAGGAAACCAGTGATTTGGGTCGCTTACATATCAAACATAAAAATGGGCCTAGCTAGATCATGAATATCCTTAGCGATCCATACCTGGATGGGCTTCAGGATTTCATCATCTAGCCGAGCTTAACTGGGCCAACATGGTTGAAAATCTAGTTGTAGTTCGACATATTTTAATCAAAAAATATGATACTAACATGGTATATAAATAAAAAGATGATCTAATAATAATGCTAAACATGAACATGCCAATAATAATAATAGCATCATGTTTAACATTAAAGTAAAATAGAATGATATACCATGAGAACGCTTCAGTTTTAGATGCGACATTGTTGCTGATGTTGCCGCTTGTTGTTGACGTTATCGCTGTTGTTGACGTTATCGTTCTCTATTCCTCTGTTGCCTTCGTTCCCTTCGTTGTCGGTGTTGGTCGACATTGACATAGAGGAAGCAGAATGTGATGCGAGAGAAAGCTGTGCCGAGAGCAGTCACACGAACAACATGCTTTCAAAAACTTGATCGCCGCCAACCTATGCAAGTACTCAGCTGGACAAAGTTTCGAAGACCTGTCCCGAACACTCGTGTGTGCAAGTGATCAAGAACAATGAGAGCTTTTGTAGCGTAGGAACAAAGGGTGAAGAAGTATCACGAGAGAACCGAGAGGAGACAGGAAGATGGACGGAGACTCTCTGTCTATCCCGAAGAAGGAAGATAACGGGAAGCGAGAGGAATGTTACAATAAGGATTGATGGCTCATTATAGTCTCGTCCATTACCGAGTAACGTCACCCGTTGGTTACGCCTTCGCTCATAAAAACACCAATAGTAGTCGTGCAAAGAACGTACTCCCAAAAACTTGATTGTCCGTCTACCCATGCGGATACTCGGCTAGACTTGATTGTCCGTCTACCCATGCAGATACTCAGCTAGACAGAGTTCCAAAGACTTGTTCGTCCTAAACACTCGTGGGCGATGCAAGTTATTAGGGCCAGGGAGAGCCTTTGCAACGTAGAAACAGATCATCCTAAACACTAGTGCGTGCAAGTGATCAGGACTGGGGAGAGCCTTTACAGCGTAGGAACAGAAGGTGAAGAGGTGGAGAAAGTGATCAAGACCGAGGAGAGCCTTTGCAGTGCAGAAAAGAAGATGGAGAAGGGAAGAGCCTTTGCAACGCAGGAACAAAAGGTGAAGTATCACAAAGAGAAACCAGAGGAAACAAGAAGATAAAACAAAAATGGTCGAAAAAACCAACCCTGTCAGCTCGACGCGCGTATGTGTAGCATTTCCACCCCCACATCAACCGCTCAGCAAGTGCTCTTAATTAACAGCCTATTTAATTTGATGTCATTTCTCATTGGTTTCCCAAGCGATATTTATCTTTTAATATTAAATATGAGTCTTTTGAAAATAATAGAATTAAATTGGATTTAGCTCATTTAATTCTAACAAACATTTGGCAGAGGCCCACGAGGTCTCACCGAACATCATGCGATTGAGTTTTAAGCAGCAAATACATAGCTCCAAATTTCCTCTCCAAAAACAAATAGTATTCAGTACTGTCAATAAAAGGGCGAATAGTAGAAATTTCTTACTCTGCAAATAAATATCAGAACAGTAGAACCATCAGAACAGTGTTGGCAACCACCTACTAATGCTTTCTGGAGACAAGACAATTTATACAAAGGTTACTGAAACTTTTGATACACCGTTGCTAGTCAAATTGCACTCCGGTATTTCTTCAGAATATGCAACACAATCAACAGCCAGTCATTTAGGAGTACTGAGGTCCAGATCCTTCAATATAGAGCATGGAATTTAGGACCCGAGCGCAAAGGCAAAAGGATATACAAGGTCATTGCAGAAATGCAGACCATGATTTTCTGATCCTGTCCTGATTTTAGTTCACTCATGAATAGAGTGAAATATGTTCTAAGCATACCAATAATAAGCAGTAATTCGGTTTCAAAAAAAAAGAAAATAAAGAGCGAGCAACAGTTGGATGCAACTAATCTAACATCAATAAATCATCCATAACTTTCTGTAATTTGTCACAACTCACAAATGCATAGCCAACCATCCAAAAGTAATTGACAAAACAAGCTGGCTGGACAGTCCAAAAGACTAAAAGTGGCAGCAGCAATATGATGATATTTTTGAAGCTCAGGGCAGTTTAGATTGATGTCACTTTAAACCATACAACCATTATATGGCTGCATTTAGTTTGTTATCAATATCTATGAAATTTTGACAACATTATATTAAGCATATCCTATCAAAACTTGGCAATGTTGCTAATTACCAAAATTTTGCATAGGTTTGTTTTAACACCAATCTGAACAGATCCTAACGCAAGCTATTGCCTGTTAAAAACGATCCATTAATCGAGCTGTATATATTCATACGCAGCAGTTAAGGATAATGACAAAATAACAAGAGAAACTATCACAAGGTGGGTTAATTGGAAGTCAGCAACTTGCCATCCATTTTTTTTTAAAAAAGGCAAATCTTGCTATCCAATATCAAGAGATACTTCTAGCACAACCCCCCAAAAAAAAGAAATATACCAGTCTCAGTGATTATATTCCCTATAAAACAAGAACAAAGAAACAATCTGTACCGGCTCATACGCATAAACAAAAGGTGAGATCTGGATGCAGAGGCTTATCGATCGATTCCAGCGTTGTATTATCAAGAAACAGCATGCGCATCGATCGGAGCAGCACAAGGCAGGGAAGAGATCGATAAACCACTGCGCCCAGGCATCACCCAAACAAACCTATACAGATCGATGAAGAGAGAAAAAAAGCAGAGGCAATACTGACTGACAGGTATGGAATGGACTGCGAGCAGCCGAAACAGCAAAAGAAACAGATAATAACCTATACAAGAATATTATATCACATTGTGCTTTCCTAATGAGAAAGAAGTGAGAGATCTGGATCTAGCGAATGCATGAGGTTGCTTGTGTGACATGGAAAACCATAGCAACAAAGCAAGGAGAGGAGAGGACTAGGAATCTTCTGTAAGTTTTTGCAATGTGGTCTGCAACTGCAACACAAAACACTTGTTCTCTCTGTCTCTACTCCCTTGATCTCTCTATAATAGGAGAAGTATATTGGCCAGTAGGGAGTGGAGAGGATAGCTCTGACATTGGTAGGCTGGGTCACTGGGTGGCTGGACACAGAATGGGGAGGCAAAGATGAGCTCAGCTCAGCTAGGCAACAGCATATGTATTGCTACTGGCCACTAGCCATCTGTCCCTGTCTACTGTTCTTAAAGAGAAGGGAGAGAGGGTCATCTCTACCATTTGCTCAATACAAAATGTGGTTTTGACAACCTGATGTGTAAAGGAATCTGAAGATTACCTTGGCATGATTAATCAGTTGATTTAAAGTGAAATACAGATAAGAAATGTTTACCCAATTACTACATTGTTGGCACAGTTTGGTTAAGAGGAGGCTTTGCCCGTTGGACTAAGTTGATTTGCATTGCATGAAAATATCAGTTGCCACGGAGTACAACTCAGCGATGGTACAAGTTACTGAACAATTATTATAGATGATGTGCGTTGAGCAAAGCAGACATTCAAAACGAAAATTATAGTTAGAGAAGGTTGATGAGCCGCATGAGCCCACATTAACCTGAGACAGGATAAACTCATCATATGAGTTTAACAAAGTTAGGATCAGGTCAGGATAGTATGCTTTGCACAAGAGAAGAACAAAAATGCTTGCTTATGTGGCGTCCACATCTGTATAACATTACACTTTGCCCAAGGTTGGTACTAATACTATACAAATTACAGTTGCACCATTGCAAAAACAAAAACAGTTGTTGTACCTCTAGTTGCTAACAATGAAATCAACTCTTGGCACAGCAGGTCTTCACAGGACAGATCAAATGCTACTGTATTATTTGCATCTTCATAATATATGAAACAAAAGAGGACCGATGAAGCTTAGTGCATTTAGGTGTAAAACAGCATTGTCATCGGTCCAATTACTGGGTCCAGGAAATTAGCATAAAAATATGGCACAAGGCTACAGCCTTTCCAGCAAATGGACTTGATCTGAACCAAGTTCCATTAAAAATTAGATAGCCTTTTGAGATGATCAAGATCAGATAGCTTGAACTTTGCATATGTACACACCGGATTTCAATCATATATAATCTGAATCTCAAAATAAATAGTTGTTATCATCACACTACAGTATACCACATGTGGACCAATCTTTGAAAATCTATCCACCAACTCAAAAACTATACCAGCAACAAGAAGCCTGCCTTCCCATAGGAGAACAAAGCTGAAGAAAGCCACAGAACTATAGATCCCTTGTCCCAGTAATAACATCGTGAGGGCATGCTATTTTTTCACCATCTTTGCCGTTTTTCAAGATTTAAGAACATGTCAAAGCACCAGTAGGAAGAATTGCAGGTCAGCTAGCAAGCTTGAAGGCATCAATAAACAAGCCATATGTGAAACCCATCTTGAAGTTGTTGAGGAGAGCAAATGGGAAGGTAACCTTAGGCCGGCTGTAGTAGAACTTAGTTACATATTCAGTCAGCAGGACACACACAACTGCTGCTATGACATCGTTCACACCCAATGCTCCGAAAGACAGAGATATTGTCTGCGCCACATAAAAGCCACCCAGAAGTGAGATACCGCCAAAAAGAGCTCTCCTTGACCGGCTTCTGAAATAGTTTCTTGAGAGTTCAGGGATGGTTCGGATTATATCAACTAGTCTTCGACGACCATCATTGCCCTGTACTGCACGGACTTTGATAAATTTGTAAGAGGATTTCTTTGCATAGTTTTTGTAGCTTGGTGACAGTAGCCTTGCCTCTCCATATAGATCACTGTTGGCAAAACCAATAGAGATTGTCTTTGAAGCACATGCCATTGAAAAGTGCCTATCACTGCTTGAACATAAAATTTTCAATTATGCAATTAGGGATTCTATTGTTGTGTGAGAGGCACAAATTTGCAGACAAGAGTAGATAAGAAAGAAACAGAACAGTAGAAAGAATGAACACAACAACTAACAAAGATATCAGTGGATTATCTGAAGGAACAGACAATGAGAATAGTGACAATGCAAAATATGAGAATTCTACAATATGGCTCAGAACCATGCTGAAAGGATGCATTAGCCTGCTAGCCATTCCAAATTCCATATCATGTGGAAATACTTTGCCATCAAACATCCTAAAATGGAAATAGTTTATTGTTTGCCAACGGCAGTATACTATACACTATACAGTGGTTTACTGACGTCCCAATATACTTAAAATGTGACTGAGTCCTAGCTGTTCAGTGTTATTTCAGTCCTCAAGCCTTAAGCATTAATGCAGTATATTTGGCTCAAACCAGAGCAACCATCACCTTCCACAGATGTGGCAAAGGCAACTACGAGGCACTAACAACTTTCCTAGCACAGCACCTACCATCGCACAGGGAACTATGCTCAACACAGAGAATATGTAAACACTTAACTACTTCAGCTTATTTGTACGGTTTTACCACATAGAACTACCATCAGAGCAATAGTCTCCAATAGACTTAAAAATTTAATCTCATCGGAGCAACTCCTAATGGCAGCATCGACTTCGCTGCGCAAATACATCAAACAGGTAGCGTGCGATGCTGCGAGTAGTGGCAGATGCAGGATTTTGCTGCCAGTTGTTCAGTTAAGCAAAACACACAAAGTTGACCGTAACATGTTGTTTCCCGCAAATACGTCAAATCTACCGTCTTCTTTCCCCCTCATTTTCCAAATCTCGCACTCTTACGATTGATTCAGTGGCCAATTCAATTTCAGATCAACAAAAAAATGAATATAGATTGTGGGAACTGGAAAGGGATTCATTTTGAATCCTTACCTCTTGCTGCCTTGCTGTGGAGCGTAGAGGGAAGAGGAGGCTGGCCGGCCGGCCGGGCAGCTGGCGCAATGGAGGGGGAACCGGAGTCCTTCGGCTGAGCCGCCTCCGCCCTACCGCTGCGCGGCCGCGCGGGCGAGGGGGAGCGCCGCCGAGCCGGCCGACGCCCGAGGAGACGACCAGACGACGGTGTGAGACTGGAGGAGAGAGAGATGAGGGAGGTGTGGCGCTGTAGGTTCGGTTCGGGTGGGGCTCGGCTCAGCGAGGAGTCACTCCCTTCTCCCACTGGAGCGTGGGCCCCACTACCAGCTATTTACGGGAGTGCCCCTCCCTCGCTAGGGTTTAATCCCCCTTCCCCCAAAACCTCCATGGACGGAGTTCCAGGCCCCACCGCCCACGACGCCGCTCGATGATCCGCCGCCGCGCGGCGGTGGCAGCACTACGCGCCTCCCTGCGCCGCCGCGCCTGCTCCTCCTCCACCTCCCACGCCGCCGGCGAGTCCGATGACCCCCTGCTCGGCCTCGCCGAGCCACCCGCGCCGCCGCAATCACCCCGGTCTCGCCTCGGCCCCAGAGACTTCGAGTTTCTTCGGGAGCCCGCGCCTGCCCTCCCCGCCGTCGCCGCCATCCCGCCACCGGAGGCCGTGCTCATCTCCAAGGCGATCCGGGCCTTCGGCGCCGACTTCGACGGCAAGGCGGAGCGCGTCCTGCGGCGTTACCGCGGGTTCCTGACCGACTCCGTCGTCGTGGCGGTTCTCGGGGCGGTGCGCGCCGCCCCGGAGCTCTGCGCGAGGTTCTTTCTCTGGGCCGAGCGGCAGGTTGGGTACAGCCACACGGGCGCATGCTACGACGCCCTTGCGGATGCATTGGGTTTCGACGGCCGCGCCAGGGCCGCCGAGAGGCTGCTGAGGGAGATTGGGGAGGAGGACCGTGAGGTGCTTGGCAGATTGCTCAATGTGCTAGTGCGGCGGTGCTGCCGTGGAGGGATGTGGGGCGAGGCGCTGGAGGAGCTCGGGAGACTGAAGGACTTTGGGTACAGGCCTTCTAAGGTGACCTACAATGCGCTGGTCCAGGTGCTCTCGAGCGTGGGACAGGTGGACTTGGGGTTCCGGGTTCAGAAGGAGATGTCCGAGTCGGGGTTCTGCATGGACCGGTTCACCGTTGGGTGCTTTGCGCATGCGCTGTGCAAAGAGGGGCGGTGGGCTGATGCACTAGACATGATAGAGAGAGAGGATTTCAAGCTTGACACAGTATTATGTACACATATGATCAGTGGGCTGATGGAGGCATCATATTTTGACGAGGCCATGTCATTTCTCCATAGGATGCGATGCAACTCATGTATTCCAAATGTGGTCACATATAGGACGTTGCTCTCAGGATTTTTGAAAAAGAAACAGCTTGGCTGGTGCAAGAGGATCATTAACATGATGATGACTGAGGGCTGCAATCCAAACCCATCCTTGTTTAATTCCCTTGTGCATAGTTATTGCAATGAAAAGGATTATGCATATGCTTATAAACTTTTAAAGAGGATGACTACTTGTGGTTGCCCTCCTGGTTATGTTGTGTACAATAGTTTTATTGGATGTATTTGTGGTCAGGAGAAATTACCGAGCCCTGATTTGCTGGATTTAGCTGAAAAATTTACGGGGAGATGCTGGCTGCTAATTGTGTTCTTAATAAGGTTAATGTTGCCAATTTTGCTCGATGCCTTTGTGGTGTCGGGAAGTTTGACAAGGCATTTCAGCTCATAAAGGAGATGATGAGGAAAGGTTTTGTCCCTGATACAAGTACATACTCTAAGGTGATCACTTTTCTCTGCCATGCTACTAAGGTAGAGAAAGCTTTCCTTCTGTTCCAAGAGATGAAGATGGTCGGTGTAACTCCTGATGTGTATACATACACAATTTTGATTGACAGCTTTTGTAAAGCTGGACTCATTGAACAAGCTCAGTGTTGGTTTGAGGAGATGAGGAGTGTGGGTTGCTCCCCAACCGTGGTGACATATACTGCACTTATTCATGCTTACCTCAAAGCTAAGCAGGTACCTCAGGCTAATGATATTTTTCACCGAATGGTTGATGCTGGCTGTCGTCCAAATGATGTTACTTATGGTGCATTGGTAGATGGTCTCTGTAAAGCAGGCAACATCAGTAAGGCTTTTGAAGTCTATGCCAAATTAATTGGAACTTCTGATAGCGCAGATTCTGATTTTTATTTTCCATGTGAGGACAAACACACACTTGCTCCAAATGTTGTGACATATGGTGCACTAGTAGATGGTTTATGCAAAGGTCACAAAGTGGACCATGCTCATGAATTACTAGATGCTATGTTATCTTCTGGTTGCAAGCCCAATCACATTGTATACGATGCTCTTATTGATGGCTTTTGCAAAGCTGGAAAAATTGACAATGCTCAGGAGGTATTTCTGCAGATGACAAAGTGTGGGTACCTTCCCAGTGTACATACATACACCTCGTTGATTGACAGGATGTTCAAGGATGGAAGACTTGATCTTGCAATGAAAGTTCTCTCTCAAATGTTAAAGGATTCTTGTACTCCTAACGTTGTTACTTACACAGCTATGATTGACGGTCTTTGTAGGATAGGTGAAAGTGAGAAGGCACTAAAGCTTCTGTCATTGATGGAAGAGAAAGGATGCAGTCCGAATGTTGTAACTTACACTGCTCTAATAGATGGATTAGGCAAAGCTGGTAAGATTGATCTGAGTCTTGACCTTTTTACACAAATGAGCAGAAAAGGATGTTCTCCCAATTATGTTACGTACAGAATTCTGATAAACCACTTGTGTGCTGCTGGCCTTTTGGATAAGGCTCGTTTACTGCTTGGTGAAATGAAGCAGACTTACTGGCCGAAGTACTTACATGGATACCGTTGTGCAATTCAAGGTTTCAGCAAGAGGTTTATCGCTTCTCTCGGTATTCTGGAGGAGATGGAATCATATGGCACAGTACCAATTGCTCCTGTGTATGGAATGCTGATTGATTGTTTCTCCAAAGCTGGCAGGCTGGAGATAGCTATGGAGTTGCACAAAGAGATGATGGAAGTTCCGTCATCCGTAAAACTGACAATGACATGTACGCTTCATTGATCCAGGCACTTTGTTTAGCATCTCAAGTTGAGGAAGCATTTCGATTGTATAGTGAAATGACGAGGAGAGGCCTTGTGCCTGAGTTAAGTGTCGTTGTTTGCCTCATAAAGGGATTAGTTGAAGTAAAAAAGTGGGATGAAGCCCTCCAGTTGTGTTATGGCATATGTCATGAGGTTGGTCTACTTCTTGCATATACCACTCAAATATTTCTATTTACCCTTGTTGTTATTGTTGTTGGTTATGGCAAGAATTTATATCCACAGGTTGACTTGGGGGATTCATTTATTTCTTTCACAGTATCAGCATCAGCAAGTAATCTCAAGACTGCTGTAATATGTAGACACTCACTTATTAAATTTTACAGTGTTATTTAATGAAATATGCATGTAAGCTATTCAACCATTTGTTGAGCATCTCTAGACTGAACCATCACTTTGCATTATTATTTTTTCAAATAGAGAATTGCACTTGATTCAGTAATAGTGGTCTATTGGTCTGCTTAAATATTTTTCTTTATATTGTATTTTGGGTAAGGGCAGCTTTTTGTTGATGCAGCATACTTGTGCACAATTACACTCCTGATTTTGATACACCTTTTCTGAATCGTAGATCCTCACATAGGAGCATCAGTACAGTATTTTCTGCTAACGGCTTCCACAATTTGTTGTTAATATGACATTTCACATTTTGAGCTTTATTATGATAGGTTTCTTCTTCAGTTTTTTTACCTTTTGGGTGATTTGCATTGTACCACTACTTAATATTGGGTATTGGACCAGGGTGTGAACTGGCAGGGTAACAAATCCTTTCATGGAGGCTAGAGCTGTGTTGTCTTACTGGCAGCCTGCTCTGTTCTTGGCGGAGAAGGAAGACGATGGGGCAGACCGGCAGAAGGAATAGAATGAGGCGGACTAGATGGGAAAGAATCGGGCGGGCGGCAGAAATATGGCGGTGACTGATCGGCTTCCTAAAACGTTTAAGTTTCCCAGGAATCATTAAGCGCTGATTTGCCAGGCCCATCTAGCCAAGGCGTCGCCTTTCACTGCCGCCTTACCGCCCTGGAAGACGCTGCGGTGACGCCATGGCGTGGAGCGGACGCCCTACGGCAGCATGACAAAGCGAGGTCGAGCCTTACAGGTCGCCGACCGCCTTACCGCCTTAGGCGACGCCTAAGCGTCGCCTTAGTGACGCCTTGATAAGCTTGCTTACTGCATCATAAATCATGCAAATGACAACACTTCCACCTAAGGAGTCATTTTCTTGTATCTCAAGACTGTTGTGAGATGTGACACAGAGACCTAAAGTGCAATTCATGATGACTCAAGAAAACTCGGAGGCCATGGAATAACACTACAGAATGAACAATTCTGCATGAAAAGCTGTACCATGTATGTATAAACCTTATTTTGTCAATATGGGCAGGCATTTTTTAGGTTTATGAACTCCTTTGCCTTTGTAATTTCTGACCCTTTATTTTTCTTTCAATTTTATTTAGGGATAGCCGATTCATCTTCAGATGGGCAAAGCCTCAAAGGAATCTCTCTATGGTTATCAAGTCCAACATTTGTATATAAGGCCACGATGGTTATACAAAAGGCATTTGACTGAAAATAATTTCAAAGTTTCATAGTTCCTTTATTCATCAAATTAACAATATACCCTTCTATTTCCTCAGATTTCTTCTTCAGTGATAGAGTAATGGAGATATACTATCAGCCTTTTGTTTGTTCTCAATTTTTTTAATGATTATTTGAATAATATTTGAACTGATATTATCCACTGTAATTATATCACAGTTAAACATTTAATGTTTGACAACTTTACTTTTGTGGACCAGTTTGTACCGTCTGAGTCCTTGATCTCAGCATGTCACAGACTTCAGTCCTGTTTATAGAACCTCTATTTATATCACAAAGAAAATGCCTATAAGGTGAGTTGTGTGAAAAGATCCTTCACCAGCTATGTCTGCCATGTTACGTCACTCTGGTAGCTTCATATTTGATCCAGAAGGTTTCATACCATGCTAAACATTAATTTGTGGCATCCAACTGATTTTCGGAAGTTAATTAATGCCAGAATTTTTTGCCCAATTTGCTACTAAAATATAATTAGTTTTAACATGCTAGTACCATATTTTACCATCCCTAGAATCTACCTGCAGCTGCAATGCCTTCAACACTAGTAGCATATGACATGTTGCTATATTGGGTTGCCTTGTTATTTAAAAGTTATGTATGGCTGTTATTGGATATATATTGGATCAAACAAGTATTGTGGTTCATATTTCCTTTCATCCAGTTGCGCACTTATTATCGTGCTGAGGGGAGAATGCGAAGTTCCTTTTTAAAAAAAAAAATGAAAACCATGCGTTTGTGCAGAATTCTAATCTTTCTGATTTCAATTTGCAGTTGAGACGGGGATACTAAGCATATGTGGCTCACCATTTCACGGAATATATGCATCCTTTTGGGAAACTACGGAAATCTGTAGAGTTCATGAATAATTTTCTTCATGGGTTTACTGCTAAATGTAAATCTTTGCATTAGGGATATGCTTCCTTGGTGCCTGCATAGATGCATTCGGATGAATTGTTATGTAGTAGTTGATAATTTTGAGGAAATGGGTGGATTATATATCAAGTGGCTGTTGCGTCACAGGTTCATAAAAATGTATTTATTGATCAACTTGTGAAGTTCACAAAGCACTATGTGTGGTTCATGACCATTATCATGGTCGCATAAGATCTTTGAGCCGATCATGATGCAGACGTACTGAGCTATGGGCAGTGCTGTGCGGACTAATCGTTTTAGATTAGTTCGTCAAAAATTTTAATCAAACATTGCTTCAGAAAGGTATGCTTCGGACGCGCCAATTTGAGTCTTGTTATCTGGGGGCAGTGTACTATTATTTTGTTTTATTGCAACTTAAACACATGATGAAATCTCTTGCTGATGATTGTCAAACTATTCTTTGTTAATGATGAGTTTTGAGCACGTTGCTGGGAATTATGCTGACAACATATATGCTATGCTGCCTCATAATGTCGACAGCGAGAATATGAACGCTTAGCTGACAACGTATTGATACATACAGAAAATAACGTCAGCATTCTGAACCTGAATGCACTATCCTTGATATATAAAAATGCTTGAGCTGTCAATAAAAAAACCCGGAAGAAATAAAACGGGCCTGCATAATAGCAGAGAAACTTGTTGAAGAAAATCCGTAAAAACCGATACTTTTATATGGTTGAATCGTATTTTCAGGATATTCAGAAGATTGAAGTTTCAAATAAATATTGCACGCATGTTTAACATTGTGAAAAATATGAAAGCATTTCATTTATACACATTATTACCAATCTAATTCTTCCGGGGCATAGATTCTGCATCCTACAAAACTCCTGTCTTATTCGACGAGGCATAAGTTCTTCCACAGCCAAGCTGCGCCTCTCTTTTGACCTCGCAACTGTTTTTGATGTGATCACTGATCCAGATGCATCACCTTAAAAATATGTCAGCCGCAACACGAACGCGTAGCAGAATAACAAAAAGGCAAACAGATCGTCGTGTGCACCTGCTGATCTTTGAAATTTCGGCTTGTTTGTTCCGCAACTTGCTTGATATCAGGATATGTATCCAGCCGCCCGGGTTATCGGAGTTGACGAGAGTTAGGATAGATAGAACTTGATGCAAACATTGGATTGGATAAGACCATAGAGGCTTCAGATGAAGCTATGTAAACAAAGCGATATGCGTGGCTTTACCTGGGCCAACTGATGCTTCTAGTCCATCATCAGATATACACACGGTAGGCCTGGCCTGATATCCATGGAATGTGTTATATACACAGGTCAACTGCACAGTGCTGACGAAGGGATACTCTCGATGAAGCAAGTCTCGTCGACGCATATATCTGATCTGAATTCCGAAAGCACACATTAGAGGTCGCTTTCTGATCCGAAGGCCAGTCTTTTGCGTTGCTTTCTGATCTAAAAGACCCAAAACCTTGGTGTTGCTTTCTGACCCAAAGGAAACCAATGGCAGCAGGCACTGAGGTTTTGTAGTATACTTGCCCTCATCAACTGGTTGATGGCGACGGTGATCGAGAGCAGCAGCAGCAGCACGATCATGTTGCCGTTTCCGGCAGATTTTCGCCTCGCGATCCGTCTTCTGGAATCTCCTTTGTAGCCTTTTTCACAGAGAAGGCCTGTCCATCTCGAGAATCCAGCGCCGGCGACCGGG
Organism: Oryza australiensis; assembly: GCA_019925245.2. Classification (NCBI taxonomy): domain Eukaryota; kingdom Viridiplantae; phylum Streptophyta; class Magnoliopsida; order Poales; family Poaceae; genus Oryza; species Oryza australiensis. The sequence continues at coordinate 16,164,256 of JAIFGZ020000222.1, forward strand.
CGAGGACCACTGCCCCCTCTGCAAGTCCTATCGATCATGCAAGTCCTATCGATCACGCGACGAATGGGATGCGCCCACGTGAAGGGGGATGGTGCATTGTTCTCTGCCTTGTTCAATTGTTCTCCAGTCAAGATTATCAAGCCAGCCACAGTTCGGGGCATGGATTCGAACTCCCAACCTGACATTCGCTTCGTCCACGTAACTGAGCTCTTTGCCTTTCCTGCTCCCCTAGCCTCCTCCTAAATTGCCATGACCACATGTGAAATCTTTGGAGAGCAACCTGGTAACTAGCATTGGCAGTTCCATTTTCTAAAAAAAAAGAGTAAAAAGAACTAGCATTTGCAGTTTGTTGGAATTACCTTCCAACAGTTTCACCGACGAAATGGTCAATAAGACGAGACAGTGAGCTCTGCTCTCCAGTTTCTGAAACAGGTTCGAACAAGGACAGAGAAAATCACAGTGGCTTCCTCCGTGCAGCTCAGGCCTGCGTTCTGCAAGTGGGAACAAAACATTATCAGAAGGTGGGGGCGTGATTGACGTAAAATCTATGGTGCGAATTACAGGAATAAAATGGGATTCCACGGGCCCCTGTTGGTCAAGAATAAATGTAGTAGGCCTTTGCCTTATCTATCTCTGCTTTCTGCGTCCACTTTATCTAGAGTCCATCAGCTCCGCAGGCATATTCCTGTTATGATAAGAAGATTAGGACATTGTATTACACAAATCATATTCTGTCAGAAAGTAAGGAGGACAGAGCTGCAGACATTTCAAAAGGCAAATGCACCCCCTGGCAGTATTCGTAAGAAGCTGCATTCTGACCGATTTGTCAGAGATCATATTCCATCAGGAAAACTAGTAAAATACAGATAGTAGAGTACGATGACTTCAGTAGAAAGTTTATTAGCAGAACATGCGTGCTGTCAACAGCCCTTAAGTGAATCTCTGAGTTTCATGTGGAAGTTTGAATCTTGAGAACAGCTGCACAAGTGAGTTTAGAACTTCAGATGTTCAGTTCCGCAATATGAGGAATTGAGCGTTAAGCAACTTATAAAATGATTCTAGAAGGCCTACAGCCCTTGGAATGTGGCTGGGACTGCTGTTTAGGTGGCTATGCTTTAATTTAGAGGAGTGAATAGCACAAACTCGGGGATGAGATCATAGAACTACAGAGACACAGCAAAAGGTAAATGTTTTGGACAAAAAAATGGCAGACTGATTTATATTATAATTGACTTCACCACCTATTATGCATATTAAAAGAAAAGAAAATTGGGTTTTCAAATTTTGTCACAACTAGAGGTGACATGCGACAGTTCAAAACATGCCAAAATGTTTGTTTCGAAAGAAGGCTGTTTTAGTCCTTCGGGCAAAATCTTGCTTGATAGATAAACAACATAACTGATATGTTTAGAACTTTAGATAGACATACTTGCAGAGCAGTGAATAACAGAATGTTGTAAATCAATAAAGCCAATTTGCCATCGTGTCATCATTATCTAAGCAACCACCCTAACTTATAATCTTTGAATGATGAAAACTTGATTCTGAATTCTAGATGTCGGCATGAATTGAAATAAACCACACAGCTGTACCACTAATTTGCTTATCAAGCATCTACTTGATAAAGGAACTACTATAAAGGAAGACAGAAATTATTGTTTTGGTAGAAGACAGTGAACAAGTGTCAAGAAAATCCTCTAGAACTTTTTATCGTTGCAGTCCAATATTCCCAACCAATCATGCTCGAGAAACCTCTTTTGTAATTTATATTGAGAAATGATCCTCACTGCAATGCCATCAAATAGTAGGTACGCTCTAACTTGTTGTCTACAGGAAGGAGATAGAAGTATAGAACCTTGGCAAGTATTGGCCTACCAGGGGGCTGATGCTTACTTATCCCATTTGCCTACAACTCTTACTGAGGAAGAGTTTCAGAAAGTTCTTATTGAGAATGAGAAACATGAGGTGTCAATCTAAAAGACAAGTCCAAAGGCAATCTACTTTTCAGCAGGAGCGTATCATGTTTAGGGTTGCAGATATAGGGAATAAGTGACAGTGGTCAGCAGATTTTATTCATCGATGTGGAATAGCAATGAACACTCCTTGTTTTTATGTAGGCTATGAGAGTGGACATACTACAATATTTCCAGTGATGGCAACCAATATAATACTGTACACCTGCCTACACCTTAAAGTTAAGATTCCAAGTCTTCAGGAGCTAACAACTCCTGATATCACGAATGCCTTCAGCACTTAGATTGTGAGTATATATAGGGCACATACCTGCACTCATCAGTTCACCCAAGTTCAACATTTCTGCCCAAGTTAGCTTCTTAGCACAGCCTCTTCTTGCTCGACTCAAGATCATCAATCTTCACTAGCCATGTCAAGGGACCCACTTGTCGTAGGACATGTTGTTGGGGATATCTTAGACCCATTCAACAAATCAGCATCACTCAAGGTCATATACAACAACAAGGAATTAACAAATGGGTCTGAGCTCAAACCGTCACAGGTAGCAAATGAACCAAGGATTGAAATTGCTGGGCGCGACATGAGGAACCTTTACACTCTGGTAAGTCCAAATCCTCCTTACTGCATTGAACAGTATTGAGTTCATAAGGCATATTCGGCATCTAACCCAACAAAAAAAATAGCATGTGCCTAAGTACACGAGCCCCATCCAACTGTGTAGCATGCTATACCTGTAGCATGTGCTATTGGTGTTCATCCACTTCAATTGTTTTCAGTACGTATAGAACACTGGAAGCAAATATTCTCAGCTTTCTGTAAGTTGTACAACTTCATCTGTGACTGGGTGGATTGAAAAGACCTTTGAACCTCTATTTCTTTATTTCGTGTAAACAAAGATATTCTGCTTGCTTTTGATAGGTCAGCACATATACCTGCACCTTTGAATGCTGCCCGTGAATCAAAATTATGCACGTCAGCCATGAAGTATAGGAATCTGAATCATTATGATTAGATGCATTAAAAAATTAACTGTACTTTGCTACAATCATGAAGATGCATTAGTAGTGACACAACTATTGAAACTAACAAAATAATAGTGTTATAGCAAGTTATTTTCTCCGAAAGCATCAAAGTTATGGAGAGCCTAGTATCTGGGGTTATGTCAATTAAGAAAGCAATGACTATATAATCTTAGTGGAACACAAGTAACTGAGATGCACAGTTCATGGACCTTATACCCTCAAACTCAAAGTTTTCATCCTTTGCTTGAAATGATAATGTTTTATTTAATTAAAAAGTTATATTTTTCCCTAGAAGTAACACGCTAACTTGCTATTAGGTGATGGTGGATCCTGACTCGCCAAGTCCAAGCAACCCAACAAAAAGAGAATACCTTCATTGGTAAGATCTGAAACATTTCAGAATTAATTGGTTCATACAATTCTACTTCTCCACTAGTGACGTGACAAATGCAAAATCAAAAGCTATTCTTATGGTTATTTGCATGTGACAGGTTGGTGACGGACATTCCAGAATCGGCAAATGCTAGTTATGGTGGGTTCTTCCTATTATTTTTCTTTCTGAATTTAATGTTTTGGTGGCGTCAAGTCATCCAAGATTTTAAAGCAAATACATATTGTGCGGGTCCAGATGGCAACATAATTAAAAAAACTAGCAAAGTGTATCATTTGTAATTACATTTAATAAACACTAAAACTAAACTATAAGAGTACATAGTAAATCTGAAGGATAACGGTACACCAATATCATACCTGGATTACAGATGATAAACAGCAGATCATCCTGCCTTCGACATCAACCCATGGAAATAATTTCTTTTAGCTATGATTCATAAACTTGTCTGATCTGACTGCACTGTCTCTAAAAATGGATTAAGTGAATTTGTGTGATACTTTAACTGAGCTCAAAATGAGCATCCCTGTGCTCTTCTTTTATTAACCTAAACTTGACCAATGGATGTGCATACTTCATAGATAGCACTTTTAAGTTTGAGAGGCTGAGAGCAATACTCATATGAACTGACTTTAACATGTTTTAACAATTTTTATTACAGGAAATGAAGTTGTCAGTTATGAAAGCCCGAAACCAACTGCAGGGATACATCGTTTTGTCTTTATATTATTTCGCCAATCTGTACAACAGACTATTTATGCACCAGGATGGAGGCCAAATTTCAATACAAGAGATTTTTTCGCACTATATAATCTTGGACCTCCTGTGGCAGCAGTGTTCTTCAATTGCCAGAGGGAGAATGGCTGTGGAGGCAGACGGTACATTAGATAAAAGTCAGGATCATTCATAGTCCTCTACAAGAAGAGGTGATATTCATGTGAGAAGATGAATGAGGTCAGGCACATCGCAAAGTGGTGGTCAATGGTGGACCTTTTAATGTATCTTCATTTAAGAACTATTACCTTTGATACGTATCGAGGCACTAAACAAGGTGCTTTACAAATGAATTTAGCTTCAAATCTCATCTTGGAGAACACTTTATCTGGTTCTTCAGCAACGAATTCTGCACCCAACAACTATTGTCCATGTCATGTTCAAAAGAGATTATCAAAACAACAAATTGAGTGCATCATTGAAGAATGCAACTGATAACATCTCATGTTCTTTAAAAAGAAAGCATCCTAGGCTTCCTGAGAACTTCGCATAACTATTGGTGCAATAATGTGCATAGAGGAAACTCTAGCAGTCTCAATATTGTGCCAATGGCTTATAAGTGTCAGGTCTATTCCTCCATTTTTAAGTCTGATCATGACGCTGACTTGCGCATTTCACTGTTTATCATGCCGAGGCTCAGCTGACATCCACTGTTAGGCAGACCACTTGACTGCTAAACTTTAGTACCAAAAATCCTCACATTAGCTTAGGAATAACAAATAGTGAAAATGCAAACACAATAAGCAATCCAAGACTTAATCGTTGATCATCATTTGTCCAAATGAAACACAAGTAGCAAGATGACCTTGGCAGAACACAATAACCACCTAAATCCTAAAGAACTAGAGATCATTCAGATGTATTTGCTTCATTAGTACGGAAAGCATTGCTAGTACATCATCCATATACAGATGGTTCTGTTGCTCAACTAAGAATTCACAGGTCTTTCCATTCACCTCAATCACACTGGATCCTGGTTCTTTCTGTATGCCTTTCTCATTCATGAAACCTCTCGCCTTCCCTACATCTGCCCATCTATCACTCACTGCATATACGTTGGAGAGAAGGACATAAATCCCATTCCCAGATGACTCCAACTCATGGACATGCATAAGAATCTGCTGCAAGAAATTCATTCGCCCATGAGCTTGGCATGCACTTAGTAGGGCTCCCCATGTGAACACACCAGGTCTCATAGGCATGGATTTAATTACAGCATATGCTTCCTGGATGAGCCCAGCTCTTCCAAGAAGATCAACCATGCAACCATAATGCTCTTCCCAAGGTGAGAGCTTGTAGGACCTTGTCATCAACTCAAACAACTGACAGCCTTCTTGCACTAAACCAGAGTGGCAACATGCACCAAGGACAGTTATATAAGTGATCTCATTGGGGTGCAAACCTGATGTAACCATCCTGTCAAAGCAGTCAAGAGCCTCCCTGACACGACCATGCAATGCAAACCCATTGATCATCGCATTCCAGGAAGATACATTCTTGAGGGCATCTCTTGGAAGATGGAAACAGCAGTGTCCAAACATCCACACTTGACGTACATATCAACAACTGAAGTCCCCACATGCACATCCCACTCGATGCCCTTCCGTTCTATGTACTTATGAACCCACCTACCAGACTCCAGCGCGCCCAAGCTCGCACAAGCTGAGAGGACAGTGGAAAGAACAACCTTGTCTGGCTTCACACCTGAAATCTGCATCGCATTGAACACCTCCAATGCCTCACTAGGACGCTTGCACTGCACCAAGCCACTTATCATAACCGTCCATGAAACAATGTCCCTCGCCAAAAGCATGTCAAATACTCTCCTTGCAAGATCCAGTTTCTCACACTTGACATACATATCTAACAGAGCATTGCCAACAATTAGGCTCAGCTCCTTCTCCCGCTTGAAATACCATCCATGCACGGCCTTCCCAGCCCGTGCCGTCCCCAGCCTTCCACAAGTGACAAGCGCACTTGCCAGCGTTCCCTCGTTCGGTGTAACGTCCATCTCACCAAGGACCCCGAGAGCCTCCACGAACATAGCTCCCCTGGTGAACGCGGACAACAGTGCGGTCCATGACACGACGTCCCGTTCTGCCATTTCGTCGAACACCCTCCTCGCGTCGCTGCACTGGCCGCAGGCACCGTAGAACGTGACCAGCGCGTTCTGCACAGGGACGCGCCCAAGGAACCTAGCCTTCTCCGCGACCGTGTGCGCCTGGCGGCCCTCCCGGAGGCCCCCAGCCGCGCGCACGCCTTGAGCGCCGCGGGCAGCGTGTACCCGTCTGGCCGCGGGCCCACGCCGGACGCGAGGAGGAGCGCGAAGGCGCGGAACGCGGTGGAGGGTCGCCCGCGTGGGTGAGGTGGGAGATGAGGACGTTGAACGGGTGGACGCAGCGCGGGCGGAGGAGGAGCAGCGCGCGGAAGGCGGAGGAGGAGGAGGAGCGGTCGTCCGGGAGCCCCGCGCCGAGGCGAGGTGCCTGGCGAAGTGTGCGAGGAGGGAGGCGTCCGCGGCGAGGCCGGACGTGAGCAGGAGGGCGTGGGCCGCGAGGAGCGCGCGCGGGGAGAGGTGCCGGCGACGCGAGGAAGGCGCGGAGGGAGGAGGCCAGCATTGGAGATGGAGAGAGATCTCGGAGTCGGAGCCGTGCTTGAAGCTCATGATATGAGCCGGCACCAAGCAGCAGCCAGTCACGGCGAAACCGCCATGATGTGCCGGTGCGGCGGCGCGGACGCCGGAGAGGGAGGGAAGTAGGGAACGGAGCCGAGGAAGAAGAGGTCAGAGTCAGACAGAGGCGAGGGGTTCTCGTGCCATCTGAAGCATTAATTATGGATCCAACGGCCTAAGAACATTCCCAAGAGATACCTAACAATAGTGAAGGTCAAACGGGCGGCCCTGCCCGGCATGGGCCCGTGCCGGCACGGCCTGTTTCGGCACGGGCCCGTGCCGGCACGGTCTGTTTGGCACGGCCTGTTTCGGCACGGCCCGTTTAGCTTTGCTTCATAAAATGGGTCGTGCGTCGTGCGCCACGTGCCCAGGCTCGGCCCAAGCACGCACGTGGGGCCGGCCGGCCCGTGCTTGGCACGCCGGTGGCCCACGGCCTGGTCGAGCCCACGGCCGTATTTTTTACAATTTTTTAATAAACGGCACATAAGTTTAAAAAATAAAGTTTTCAAAAAATAATGACTAAAAATAAATCCATATTTACGAAAATATTGTAAAAAAATTGTTAAAAATAGTAATGACATTTATTAATGTTTATATCATTATATGATACAATGATACATGCTGCCTCGTTAAAACTTTGTCATATAAAAACTCGTAGAGAAAACTGAGAAAACCATGACAAAGAAAAGAGTACAGCTCAAAGGTCAGAACTACGTCTAACAAAATTCTACTAGGGTTGGTCTGGATCCAGGTAGAGTTGCTCGAACGAGCGGCCAATTCTTGGTTGTCGTAGTGTATTGGACATGTTGTCGAGCAAGCTCTCGTCTTTAACGCTTAGTAGCATTTCGACATGGTCACTGCTCAGATTCATCCTTCGGTCTTCGATGATACGGCCGCATAGACTCAAAGCCGATTCGGAGGACACCGTCGAGACGGGCATCGTCAACACATCCCGTGCTAGTTTTGAAAGCACGGGATATGCTAACTTGTGGTCATTCCACCACCCGAGAACGTTGAAGTCTTGTGCTTCATGGTGGATGGCGTCGTGTCCAAATAAGCTGGACAACTCTTCGGCCACGCATGCGAAGAGCCGTCTCCACTTATGGCCGACGAACTGCCACCACCTTGGTTTGAAGAAGATCCACCCCAAATACGACCCATTTGTATCTTCTTCTTACCTGTAGTGGGGATAGGAGGGGGTCTCGTTGTCGAACTCCCGAAACTTTAGTTCATATCTTCCAAAAACTTCATATAATTTACTTTTAACCTCGGTATAGAAAGAACTATAATCTATACCTAAAGTATCACCAAGAAGTGATAAAATAGCGGACAATCCTCTTAATTTACACCTAGGATCGAAAGCAAAAGCAAACGATACAACATAGGTATATTTTTTCAATATTTAAAATATTTTTGTTTCATGTGAAAGACGAGTTCGGTTAGAACATCATCATTTTCATATTCTTTAAATAGAGAAGCAATTTCAAGAATATTGTGCAAAATTATATTAGAAGTTGGATAATAACGTTGTGACAAAGTAAGAGTACAATCATAAAAAGTTTCTAAAAATTGGTTATATTTTTGGACAATTGCCCAAACATGCTCATTCGTATTGGTGACTGTCATTGTTTCGTGGGCCACCACGTGATTGAACAAAATCCGTAAGTAATTCACTATAAGGTAAAACAACTTTTAACATTAAATATGTTGAATTCCACCGATGCTCGGCATCGGTGGCAAACTCTACGAGCTCTCTTACCGCCGCATGACAAAACCTCTTCCATGCACCGATCCACGGGTTCGAAACGGTTAACCACGCGATTGCTTGACGAACAACATCAATATGGTTATGAACCCTTTTCATGCCAGTCTTAACAATCAAATTAATTATATGGCATGCACAACGCTAATGTAATAGAAACGATTGAGCATAAACACAAAATAAAGGTTACTATATTTCCATAGCACGAGAATTAGCAGATGCATTATCTAGGATGAAAGCAAATATCTTATCAGCAAGATTAAATTCATTAATTACTTTCTTAACTCTTTCGGCTATGTTTTCTCTGTATGTGAGCCATCTATTAACCTAAGCCCTAAAACTCTCTTTTGTAATTGCCAATCATCATCAATAAAAGTGAACAACAACGCTAAGATAATCATGCCTAGCTCTACTACTCCATATATCTGAAGTTACACTAACAGAGAAAGTACATATACTAAACAGTTCCTTAAGTGCATTTGAATCCTTCTCATAAACATTCTCTAAATCTCTAGTTGTCGTTTGCCTACTTACAGATTTAAACCTAGGGTTATGAGATTGCTGAATGTATTGTTCATAATCAGGAGTCTCTCCAATGTTCAGGGGTAAATCTTGCTTAGCGATTAACCGGACAAGAGATTCCCGAGCAACCATGGGATCGTACTCCCAACTACGTACCGTACCATCCGGGTTTAGCATAAGTTGTTGTTGCCGGAGTTGTATTCCTTGCTTCTTGGCACACGACTCCGCATGACGCTTGAGATGACCTGTACCAGCAGAACCACGAGCAGATAACATTTGCCTACATATTCTACAACGAGCTTTTGATACCTCCCTTCCGTCCGGCATGTTTCCTTTATCTCGTCGAAATGTTGCCATACACCGAGAGGTTCTCAATCTTTTCGAGCCGGTGCGTGTCGAAACACTTCCGCTCACGGATCCGGAAGATAATCCTTGAAGCCACCGCAGCTGGCAGTCGAACCGTATCTCCTCCACGGATGGTGGAGTTGGAGCCGATCCGGAGACATCTTCAAACCTCGGCATGTAGTTGGGGTCGAAATCACCCAAAGTGAAAGACACGGCCGGTATGGATAGTTCGGATCCATTCGAAATTTTAAACCGACATAAACAAATTGTAAAATATTTATTGAATTCATAAACACAATACAAATAATACACAAATTTAAATATTACTTACATCTTTCCAAGCTGAGAACTTCAAACTTCGCGATCAAACTATTGAAATACGAAACTAATTTTGATTTTTAACAAAATTTGAGCAAATTTTGTCAAAATAAAAAAAATGGATACTTGAGAGCAAAGAGAGCACTTGAGAGCACAAAATAAGAAGTGAGAGGTGAGGAGAAATGGTGGGGTTCATGCCCTATTTATAGGGCGAAATTTCAATTTTTGCAATTTTTTTAAAATTTTTATGATTTTTGTCTCCAACGGCTAATTTGAAATTTGAACACCATAGAGCCGTTGGTGACACGTGGCGCGCTCCCATTGACCGCCGAAGAGCCGTTGCGCAGACTGCTTCCCATCACGCCACGTGTCGCGCTCCCATTCGACCGCACGCGCAAACGGGCCGTGTCGGCGTGCCGGCCGCGGGCTCGGCGGCTGGCCCAAGCACGACACGGCTGGACGGCGTGCGCGCACGGCCCGTTTGCCTATCGGGCCGTGCCGGGCCATGCCGCTTGTTCACGGCGTGCCGGGCCGACCGCGGGAGCATGGCCCATTTGGCCGTGACTACCTAACAATCACACCCCTAAATCTCTTTGGGAAATTATCAAAAACCACTCTACAACTCACTTGACATTCTACCCTATAAATCATTTTATTGCAAATATTAAAATACCCACCCCTATTTAGTTTTTTTAAAAATCCAAGTGGGCACGTGCTTAACATAATTAACATATTTTCATAAAATTATGAGCCATCAATATGGTCTTTATTAAAAATTAAATATTTGTAGAAGTACGCTCTTAACATTTTTTTACGATTTCATAAAAAATTTATCGATGAGAGCTTAACCAGTGTCTAAATTTGGTCGCTGATGCTTCAACTCGAGAGATATGGATTCTCCTGTCCTAGTTCCCTCTTCAGTCCACTCTATTTATGCGTCTTTTATTTAGACAGCACAAATCCATACATATATGTATGACCTACATTATTCTATTTCTTTTTAAATTATCAGACTATACACATATTTATGTAACACCTTGATCAGTGACGGAGCCAGACATGGTCCCAGGACAAAAAATATAAATAAAATATATATATATATATATATATATATACGTATGTATATATATGTATCTTAAGACAAATTATCTCCTCACAATGCGTGAGCTCTAAATGCTTCACAGCGAGAGAGTTGGAAAGAAGGCACTCTAACTCAGCCATGTAATGCTCACAAGCCACAGACACAGACCTGTTAGGCTTCTCAAAGGGCCAAGTTCAGGTGTCAGATGGAGGGCACAAAATCGAAGTTTAATGTATCGAAGTGAGTCTCGAACCCCATCAGATAAAAGTGAGCATGGAAAGTTGTATTGTCTGATTGTTTCAGATAAAAAAAAGGGAGAGTTCTTCAATCCCTGGTTTAAGAGTAATCTGAAGCCAACTTTCAAAACAATTAGTTCCGTCGTACCCACAAATGCCACTGTAGTCAAGCTTGAATGTTTCCAAGCATGGTTCCTGAGAATGCTGCCGATCTTTTTGTGGAAATTCTCTCCAAATGCATTTTTCTTCAAGCCAATCGAATCTTTCATAAAGATGAGATTGGGATGACATCTCGAGGAACGTAGAAAGGCACGAGATACGCAGGCAGCACGAGCAGCTTCACGCGTCGACATTAGGGAATGTATATGAAACAATATGTCCTGCATACACAAGAATCAGATAAAAGATCAACGTTGATATTGTAAATCCATATGGTACGTCCATTGGAGAGAGAAAAACAGCAGAACCACAAAGAGTAACGTTCTGCCCCAGGTAGCTCTCCACATGATTGCACAGGGTGTGCTGCATTGCATATGTAGATAGTGCAGAGGAACATAACCGTGCTAGGAAAACTCAGTACTGCATAGAGAGATTTTCCTAACAACGTTATTAGTGGTTTTCTAAAGGGAAAGTGACAGTTGCTAACAGCTAGCACCAATTATTATACTAACATAGTTCATGAAATATACTTTTACTTGCATTAGTAGTTGGCCATAATCTTTTTCTGTGCATTTGCAACGATGACGTGTCATAGTACAATAGCATATTATAAATTATAAATAGGTTAAAACAGAGAAGAAACATAAAAGAATATGTAACTTCTGCATAAGGTACAGATTGACGCCCATGAAAAATCTGACAGTTTTTGCAGTTACATTGACATGAAACCTTGGTAATAAGATGAAAAGATACTTGATCAAGAAGACCATAAAGATAAAAAAAAGCTAAATTGTAAAAGAATGAACTCAATTCATGATTTGTTCTGGATTTAGGTAGCACAACAGCAAAAAACCAATGCCACAGCATCTAGAGCACAATTGCGCAATCTTGTAATCTTTTTATGGATTTAGGTACCACAATAGCAGAATCAATGCTTTGGCACGGAGTGTGAAGCAGGTGGAAAGATTAGCCACTTTTCCAATTTCTTCTGGAATGAATATATATGTTAATCAATGATCGCATGAAACTTGGTTGCAGCACAAAGCTAGCAACATAATACTAATTAGCACCCAGTTATTGTAAGTTGTCGACATAGTACCAAAGCATCCCATTTATGCATCAAATTCTCGTGAGATGTGTTGTTGATGTTAGCAGCATTTGCAGAGAAGAAAAAAAACCTTGAAAGGAGGGGCAAACTACTCCACTCACCAAAGTGAAAATTTAAAGTGAAACAAATGAAAAATCGGTAGCCGGCTCACATCAATCTACTAGATGGATCAGTTAGGGAAACACGAGGGATAGAAAAAGATCATCCATCTTCTTATGAACTGACAATGAAGAAAACATCGACCGAGCCAAGCGCAACATTTAAGGAGCTGTTAGGAGGAAGGAGGGCTTACACCGGGCTTGGATTTGCCGGCGCCGCCGCCGCCGCCGCACGGACATGCTGACGAAGTCACGAAGATTACCCTTCCTCCCTCCTATAGCTGGCCAAACGGGCCATGCCAAGCCGGGCCGAACCAAACACTACTGTACTATAGCAAGGCCCAACATAACATAGCACGACGACATATGGGCTGTGCCGGCATTGTCTGTTTGCCCGTATCGTGCCTGGGCTAGCGTCTCAGCCCGTAAATCGACATGGCATGGCCCATTTACTATGGGGCCACTTCCCCCGTTCCCCTCACGACAAACACCGGCGCCCCTTTCTCCATTCCCCTTCCCCTCTCCTCTCACAAGGGCGCGGGCGCCGCCGTCGCCCGGCCATCAACCGCTCACGCCCGGTGGCCGGCGTCGGCTCTGGCGCTCGCGCTCCCTCCCACACCTTTGGCGTCTCCGCCGCCGCTCTCCCTCTACCCGCTCTCCCTTTTTCTCGAGCAAGCAGGAGGTCACAGCGGGAAGAAGGACCGACGCCGGCGGCAAGGAGAAGCAGGCCATGACGACGAGATCCCAGATCCTCGTCGTTCTCCTCTCTCCCTCTATCCTTTCTCCCCGTGCTGTTGGGACCGCTGGGTATACAAGTGGGGTGGATGTGGACGGAGCGCCAGCGCGCGGCGAGGAGGTTGATGGCGCGGAGAGATGTGCGCGGTGAAGGACGCCAGCACCGGCTCGACGTCAATGTCGCGGCGTCGGCTCGACTCGACGTCGACGTCGCGACGCGCGCGGCTGGCCGGTTGGCGTCGAGAAGAACTAGAAGAGAAGAAGGTTCACGAGCGCTAGGGCTTTCCTAGCCAAACGGGCCAACCTTGACCCATGGGCCATTAAACGAACCCGCATCGGTACGACATAACTCGATCCGTTACAGGAGTCATGTTTAATGGACAATGCCCTAACGGATCATGTCGTTGACGTGTCCGTGCCATCTAGGCCGGCCGTTTGACCAGGTATACTCCCTCCTGACAAAACCCTTGTACGGAGATGAATTAATTTCATATCTTCTTTGTTTGAGAATAAATTGATTTGATGGCAATCCACCGGCGGGCCTGGACATGGGCTGCTAGGCAGGCCTATCGCGTCGTAGGCCGTGGTCTCTCGGCCCATTCAACGCGACTCAATCAGGGATGCGATGCGACGCGACACCGTTCGACGCCTGCCATTTTTATCTGGACCATCTGTGGAAGATCTAGTGGTTGAGATTGCTTCCAAGCGCTCTAACGGAACACTGGGCTTTGCTACCATCGATTGTAGCGAGTGCAGACTGAACCTCTGACAAGATCTGCGGTTGCTATACTCTCTCTCTCCTCTGTTTTAAAATAAAACAACTTATCTAATACTATAAGTGGATAATGAGTCACGTCCAATCTTAAAATCTTATAATCTTATGTTGCTATATTTTAAAAAGCAAGTAAATTTTTCATGCCTGCCTTTACAAATGCCTGCCTTTACAAAAGAAACGGGAAGCAACGCTCAGCTGCTGCGCTCTTGAATCACCTGGATTCATTTATACCTGAACCGCCTGAATTCGGCCAATCCTGAATATGTTTATTCGGCTAAAACGAGACATTCAGCAGTGATATGTAGATTCTACTGCTCCTGGACAACCATATTTTACTTTAGGCTGGAGAAATCTTCGACAAATAGAATTACTTAACAAATAAAAAGAAAGAAGAATTAAAAAAATCAGAAAAGCATAGCTTCTCAAGTTCACAATGGAACAGTGAGAAGCTCGAAGAATGATGGCGACTGTGTTGACTGCTTTAACCACCATGGCAAAATGATAACCATACTTTCAATAAAAGCAAGCTTGGTTACTATTTATCTCTGTTTCTTTTAACTTACGTTTACGTATAAACAAGCTTACGGCCTACTATCTTCAAAAGCTAAAACTACAAAACGAGTCTGTTTCACAACTTTCTTTAATATTAGTTTTTTACCAAACGAAGTTCAAAATATCAAAAACATATTTTAAAATAACCAACAAGAAAAACCAAGCCGGACAATCGATACATTGAGTAATTTTTTACCTCAAAAGTCGGAAAAGCTCACCCTAATAAGCTTTGTAGTACAGAAAAATCAAATGACTTAAGCTAAACATAGAAGCTAAAAATCAACAACACATAGAAGCTAAAAATCAACAACAGTTGATGTAAAAAAATAAGGCCTACATTGTCTTCAAATCACCATGGCTTGCTTCCAAGTTCCAACTCATAGTGTTTCCAAACTGTTCCCAGTTGCTTCATTTCAAGATTCAACAACATCATGGCAACCTCACAAATTACAACTGAACGGAACACTGGCGATCAAAAGCTCTGAAAAGAACAGGGAATCTAACTGATGACAAAGAAACTGCAATTTACAACTGTTGTCATTAAGTTATTATAAGTAACTAAGTTATCCATCTAAAGGGGAAATAACTAACATCTCTATATACTCCTACCCATCTAGCGCCATACATGCGCCCAACTAAGTATATACATCTGACTGACCCATCATAAACATGCTACAGAAGATAAAACAAGGTGAAACGCTCATCGGATCTTTTTTCCCATCGAAAACTACCAATGAACATGTTGAGTCAATTAAGTCATTGCTCCTCACTACTCCGCAATACCGCCTCGAGCCGCGGAGTCGCTGAGACTATGATGTCCTCATAAGCCTGCTCTTGATAGACTTCTATGAGACTACCACTCTTCAGAATCTGCAGAAGAGAGCAAACGGCGATATGACGACAATACAAATTGCTATAAGGATCATAGGGTCTCAATGTTATATTTATAGGAGTTGAAAATATGAAAGATACAATCTACATTTGAGTTTTGATAAACAGTATGGAACAAACGAAGTGCTTGAATATTTCCCAAATAAAGCACATGAATTACACTAAAAGATGTACATATTAATTTTATCACAAGGAACTGTTCTAAAATAGATCAGTAATACACAAGATGGGATCCTCAAGACCAGTCATTCTCCAGTGAAAAAAGCAACCAAAACTCATGCAGATACTGTGTCCAAGAAATAAGTACAGAAAATGTACCAGAGTTTCATAGAAGAATCTTGCTGAAGTTGTTCTTTTCGTTCCTTCAAGTGCTTGACCAAGGCGTACAGAATTGTTCCCTTGCTGGCACTTCTGGTCCACGAGTAGTTGATGGAAGTACCTTGCTACAGTCCTGAATTAGTGCATTTAGAGAATGTTATAGATTAACGACAGCATGAAGAAAAGAAATGAAAAGAAACAGGACAAGTTCATTAGCCACCTTGTTCTTGTTGAACGCAGCAAACCTTTGCAAAATAACAGTGTGAGTAGAGCTTGGCAAAAACAAACATCCAACGTACAGACTAAGTAAAAACTAGAATAGGGTGTAAAAGAGTACCTTCATCTCTAGCATGTTGTTCATCCATAGGAGTATCCTGCCAGATGCAATTTTCAAATGATTCATTTGCATAAAATATACATTAACAATGAATTGTTTGCATGGCATTTTGCACAACAAATCCAGATATTTTCAGAAGAATCTTACAAAAGAGTTTAATGTAGACAGTGTTACCTCATCCATACTATCTGTAGCAGCATCCAATACCTCGTCGAGCAGTGGATTTTTACTTTTCAATGCGTTGAGTCTTTCTTGCAGTCCTGTTGAATGAGATTCATGTCGTCCAATTGAGAAATCCTTTTCTTTGACTGTACCATCATTAAATCTATAATCATCATCATTGTGATATTGTGCACTTTCAGTGTAACACTCAACAGTTGTCTGAACATTATTTGTCAGTTCATCTAATTTTCTCTTTCTTGGTTCATCTGGAATGATTTCACCTTCTACAGTTTTAGCATCATCGCAGATATTGTTGGATTCAGAAGGCTCCAACGAAAGTCGCCTTCTTGATTTAACTGACTCCCTGCATGAATTTTCTGGTGTATCTGCTGTAATAGTGTATCTAACGTACACCGAAATTGGATCTGTGAAAATAAAATGGCCCCTCTTGAGTTGATTATGGAGGTTTCCATCACTAATTGCACCTAGTATAGATGAAGACTTACACAAAATCAATGGATCCATGAAAGTAACTGGCAGAGAACGAATTTTGCGCTCCTTCCAGGTATAAAGACAAGTATGAGGTGCCTTCCTTCTCTGGTGCACTAGATCACTTGCATCCTCTATTGTGTTTCTCAATGTTCTACATTAAGAAGGAAAAGAATCCAAATAATTAGCAATTAACAAATAGAAGTACCCCATATTGAATAATCAATGTTCCAACTTATACTACATGATCACATCAAAAACATAATGGCAATGCAGACTACCACCTAATCCAAACCCCCAAACAAAACTAAAGTGCGGGAACAGGAGGCTAGCCCCCAGCCATGATCTCTGGTTCCCAGTGCAAACAGGTAGAACCAATAAGAGCACCTGTGTTAAGGATTTGAATCCCAGTGGACAACACGAACATCCTCAGGGCCAGCCAACCAAGCATCTTGGTACAACGCTTTATGATGTTATAGGCTTCATAACTTACTCTACCTTGCCTTAAGCCTTAAATATCTTAGCAAAAAAAACAACAACAAAGAATCCTAAATCCCTGCTTAAGCTGATAAGATGAGCCCAAGTTAGCCAAACCAGCTCCTAGGATGCCTAGAAGATCAAGCAGGAATAGGTAATGCAACAGATCGAAGAGATTCTAAGCTAGAAGCTCTACTTACTCATTTGGTAGAACAATATTTTCATCATATAATGCCCTTGTTCCTCTTCTTCTAACCTTCCGTTTGTCTCCTCTGTCTGTTGGTATATAATCCTTATTGTATAATCCCCTTTTCGTTTTCTAGTCACCCGGTGCTTCTCCTTTTTAGCTGGTGTAGTAACCATAAATTTAGGAGAGCAGGGTAGCCCTGAATAAATCAGTGAAACCCACACATCACAAAATTAAGCATGATAATGATCACAAATAGAAGAATTTTTATCACAAAATTAAACCTGTGCCACCCTCTGTCAAGGGCTCCGGAGTGGAAGGTGACAGCTCATTGATTAACTTTGTCTTACAGCGCAAAGTTGGTTGTTCAAGAGACTCAGGTTCCTCAAAACCATCACATGATGGGTTTGTGTTAGTTCCTTGCAGTGACCCATTTTCTGATTCATCAATTGTGGGACAATTTGCATCATGAGTTGGAAAAGTCACATTCTCTTCAATGTTTTCAGATATTTGCACTTCCTGACTTCTGTGTCAATAAATATGGTCAGCATCAATGCACTATTTTTCACAAAATATGTTGAAGTAAAAAATATTTGATGTGACATTAAAATCATAATATGGTAAAACCGTAAAAGGTAACATTTACTTACCCTGACAAAGGGATATGGCAAGCGGAATTCCTGTTCTCATCCCTATTCAATTCTCTTTGAGGTTTTTCCCCCTTGTGCTTTTATCTGAAGGATCATTTACTTCAGCCATCATATCCACCATCTCAGGTGGAAGAATACTGTTCCAGAAAAAAAAAAGATCATCGGCAACAGAGGAAATGTGTGTGCACTGTAAAGAGAGAAATGTGACACCAGATATACTTACTCCTTCACTGGTGTAAAGCAGGCAGATTCAGCATTGTGATTTTCAGGTTCACCCCCAATGCTACTCAAGCATAGTAGACTGTTGACTTCACTAATGGCACTCATCATTTCAGTTGGGATAGTGCTGCATTGAAGCTTCATTCAGAAATTCAGTGCAGATAATCTTTTTAGTGTCATTGAGACAGTAATCTCTATACTTACATGCGTACTGGCATAATGCAGGCAGAGTCTAGATCAGCATATGAGCATGTCACCATCTTATAAGACTGTTCCTTGCACCAAAATCAGGCTTTAGTTTCCCGAACAGATAATATATGAAACAAAAGGAAGACATGGTTATTGGATTATAATTAATAGAGTAGCAATAATGTGGAATTATTTATAAATAACACGGGGAAAATGAAAACCTGGGTGTAATTCGCTAACCCAAGGGCACTAGGCTGTCGTAGGGTGGTTTTTGGTCGTGTGTCACCTTGTGTGGTGCTGTTTGTAGATGTGTGGAGGGCTCGTGAGCCCTTGGTTGTATGGGTGGTTTGCTTTCCTTCTTAATGAAATGAAGCACAGCTCTCCTGCATTTTCTTAAAAAAATAAGACAATCACAGAACTAACCCCTAAACCGCTCAGTAAGTGACAACTGGCACCTGTAGCAGTTCTCTGTATTGTTGAACAGAATAATCAGCACAAGGTACAGCAATTTCCACAGACTTGGTATGTGCCAGTTAAAGCATTACGGACTCAAGTGCTCCTTTTTTCGCAAAACTACGTGCTTGCCTAATCAGTACTATGTCCCAAAATATAAGTATTTCTATAGGTTTTCACAGGAATTAAGAAAATAGGTGAGGTTGAATGGTGGAAGGTTGTGATTGGTTGAGAAGAGAATGTAGGTGGAGAAATTTAATGGGATATGATTGTGATTGGTTCAAATGACGAGGTAGGTGGAGAAATAGCTACATTTTGGGACAAATTTGAACTCTAGAAATACCTATATTTGAGATGGAGGGAGTAGTACTTTGGCCTGCCTGGGAGCCTACCTCACTTTGGGATCACCGGATCACACATTCATCTAGGTGGCTGCTTTGGTGGCCACCCTATATCAATGCTTAGTCAATACCAAGTGTTACTAGTATGCATACCATTAGTTAGTTTTTCCATTTCTTCATTTCAGATGTTATTAAATACAGCTCATGTATGCATGCATGTGTTGGATGAGTGTGCAGCTCGAGCACCCAGTAAGGTACTGCCCACCCAGGGCTTGAATCCTGCGTGCCGCAGTTGTGTCCACCTCCATGCACAAGATTTCGTGGGCCCCTTCTTTAAAGCTAAGTCAAGGACGACGTCCTACCCCTAGATCAAGTTTTTTTTGTGCATGCATGTGTCGGTAAGTGGTGTCGACAGTACAGGAGAGAGAAGTGTACCTCAAACAAACAGGATGTATGGTGATTCTCATCTTCCAACATGGTACCTATACAAAAGAATGCACAACATAAATAAAATGGTTTCTTAGCAGTGGTAACAACATCAATCACAGCATTGCTACCTTGATGTGGCACTTGGTGAAGATTCTCATCATCATCATCCCTACAAAGAAAGTTTAAACAATAGATCAGAAACCACGTTTTAAGCAACAAGCTAATAAAACTAGTATAAGACCATAACTTGTTACCTATCTTCAGGAATCCCCAAATCGAAAGAGTCAAGCTCAAATCTTTTGGGTATTGTGAAAGTTGGAAGATCAGCTGTAACGTGTGCGTCTCGAACTTCAGCTATCTGTGAAGTAGCTCTTGTTTCTGCTCTCATTGTTCCCGCAGCTTGCACAGGTTTTTTACCTTGTTAGCACCTTCTTGTCTTACAACTAATCTTCTTGCACGAACAGGTTTCATCGCTTGCTTTGAGACTCTATTTGTTGCTCCTCCAGTTGGGATACTTAGTTCATTGCAATGTGCTGATCCATATGATCCAAGAAGCTCATTGCATTCATGGCAGAGGTATTCCACTTTCTTGGAATAAATCCTAACAATGCCAAGCAGAAGCAGTCCCAATACTCTGTATATGGTTTCGTCGTTGTCATCAGGCAAAATCTTGTCTGCCAGGGGCAAGAGGAAATGTGCAAGCGTTACAAGCATATTAGGGAAAGAATACTGAAAATAAATCAATCTAGAAAAGTAAACCCTTATCAAATGTCACAGCCGCATTTACTGTTCTAATTTGTTTCATATGCCTTGGATATAGCATTTCCCATCTCATTATGACTATATGAGATCAACACTTTTGACACCTGTATTTCCGTTACGAATCAGTCCAAACAATATTTACAAGACTAGTAGATTTGTTCAATGCTATTATGTTGAGACTATATGCTTGGGCCTTATTAATGGATCCATACGTACGTCCTCGTACAAAAAACCCTAAACCCCAAACCCCAAACCAATGCCATCTACAAAGTACAAAACTTTCCACCATCCAAAACCCATACCTGCAGGTTCATGTTATACAGCCAAGGTGTTACCTTTTCCTTTCACCTCGAGGAAGCTCCGCAAGGAATTTGCGGGCAATGCTGTCCCCCATTTGACACAAACCTAAAATGGGAGAGTGCTCTTCGGTATGCAGTACCCAGTAAAATTCACATGGAAAATCGAATTGCCACAACGATTACCACAATATATTACCCCCTCAAATTTCATTCCTTTTCTTTGTTTGCCAGATTCCCATCACATGATTCGTTTCATTTCTATAACCTAAACTCCTAAAGCCCCACATAAACACACTTCCGCCCCCGCCTCCCACACTGTTCCACTGCCTCCCACCTAGACCGCAGATTCGAGACAAAAACCCAACCAAAACCCACGAAAAGACACGCTTTTCTCTCGCAGTGCATACAGCCAAGGCGGTGGAGGAGCATCGTATCGCTTACCAACGCAGGCGACGATGTTGGTGCGAACCACCTGCTCCCGGCTGAGCGCCGCCACGCCGCTGACCGCCGCCACCCACACCGTCCCCAGCACCCCCTTCTTCGACAGCAGCGCCTTCGAGCAAGACATCCCGACGCCCAAGCCAAAAAACATTCCCTCGACGTCGACCCGCCGCCACCAACAATGCAAGCGCCTCGCGCAGGCCGCCCTATCACAGGGCCCGGCGCGCCAATGGCCTCCGCCCCCTCGCCGCTACGGACGGAGGCGCGAGCCGAGAGCTCGCCTCCTCGGGGTTCTGCGCCGTTGAGGGGGAAGCGAGCGAGACGAACGGGAAGGGAGGGAGAGAGCAGAGGAGGAAGGGGAGGAGGGAGGAGTGGGGAGGAGAGGCTTCAAGGGGAAGGAGGAGAAGGAGAAACGGTTGGGCGATGGGCGAAATGGCGGAGATGCCCTCGCGTTTTGAGAATTGAGAATTTGAGACGTTGGTAATTTGGTCGTTTGAGAGTGTTTACCGTTTTCTGGAAGTTGCATTGCATGTGTATAAGGATGGAAATTTGCTTCTTTTCGGTGATTTGTATTGGATTTGTGACGTTTGTTTCTCATCCTTTTGAGAAGGGATAAATTTATACAGTTATGGGAGACTATACTATAAAAGGGAGCTAAGTGATTGTGAACAATATCTTGCAAAAATGGAGATTGCCGTTTAATTTGTGTAGCCTAAGTAGGAAATTTGCCCTTCTCTGATTTGTTTTGGATTTTTGTTACTCCTTTCTCCTTTTGAATGACAAAGAGAGAATTATATGAGGAAAAATATCCATCGACAACATCATAAGAAAAAGTTTCAAAAAACATCATAAGAAAAAGTTGATTAAATCTATGTTGTTGAGAGATACTCCTTCCTACTGTAATAAGTTTATTTTTAGCTTTTTACATTTGTTCCAAAATAAACTTATTTTTAAATAATCATTGTATCGAAGTTTGTGAAAATAAAGAATAATTGTATTGTGAGTATATAAAGTGAAAAGAAATTGTATTGAAATTTAATAAAATAAAGATATTTTAGTTTTTTTAGATGATGTATTGGTATACGTAAGAGATGTGAAAAATAAATTCATTTTCATATGATATATTAAGATTGTTGTCACGTTAATACGCCATCTCAAAAAAATCAAGTTAATACATCTTAGTCATTACAAATTTCGCACTTTTTCTGTAAGCATATCTAGACAGCATTCATTACAGTTAACTCTAGTACTAAATGAAAATAAATATCCTCTGATCGTTTCAGGAAAAGAAGAACATGCTGCCCTGATGGTGAGATCTTTGGAGGAAGACAAACTCTAGTATGTCGACTTTTTATTATTCTTTTAAAAATACATATTGTATACGTATTGCATGAATTACAAATAACTATTGAGGGTACGATTTCTCAATACGATTTTTTCTATGTTCTCTCGAGCCTTGCGGGATAAATATATATTTTAGTCTTTATTTGGTTGCTTACATGCAAAAGGTAGAAAAGCTTGTAACACACAATTGTAGGAAATGGTTAAATAGAGTGGTGCAATGTATCCTGCCGAAGTCTTCAACAATAATAGGTTTGCTCTAGGATCAAACAATATTAGTTATCATAAATATGTTTTAAAAAAACAACACGAGAGTTATCATAAGTATCACGACGTGTTATTTGTATAGTAGAAAATAAGAAAATAAGGTAAGATCCACCTAAAAGTGGTTGATCCCATACCTTCTATTACCATTTTGCAAATATACAAATAATATAGTTTATTTGCTTACTGCTGGCGATAGCCATATGACATAATAGTTATTATTGTCGATTTTCACGGTTTTTCTGATCCTAGTAAAGCTGTATTTATTATTTATTATTTGGTTTTCTACTATATGAGTTGTTGGTCTTAACAAGATAAATATTAGTGGATTAAGACAACATAATATGGATTTAGCATATTAAGATGACAATCAATATCGCAAATAATTAAAGGAACACTCCAGCTAGCTCTAGTGACCGACTATTACAGCGAGATTAGAAATCCATGTAACATTTTACTAACGCGAGATTGAGGGTAATTGATGAGAGGGAACATGAGTTTAGAAATGTCTCTTGTTTGGTGGAAGTTTTGGTAGTAAGATAATGGAACATAATATGGAAGTTTTGAACCGCTGGTATTATGACCCTCTAATCATCTAGTGAATCTATTTTTTAATAATAAATTAAAACCCAGCCTCTAGTGAATTACATTACCGTTGCATCTAACGCTTTTCCACCCGGACCCTTCCACCGAACCCTGGAACTGGAAGGTAATTCCACCTCGAGGATGAGGATGAAATCGACGAGGCAGCTACTGACTGAATGTACTCGTGTTTTCCGGAAGGATAAACATTCCTCATACCGACCGACCGATCAAAGTGACCAGGGAGTAGTAGTTTATTTATTACCGCCCTTCAGTCTTCCAGCAAGGACCATCCCTTGGTTTACACGTAGGCTACGGACGTGACCAGCTCACTCACCACCTCAGCAACGGTGGCCGGTGGGTCAGGGTCGATAGAATGACACGGTGATCTCCGATCAACGTGCCACCGACGTAAACCGTTCTGTGGATTCGCGAACGCTCTTGGTTTCCTCCAGACGGATTTATCGAGCATTTGCAGACACGTCAAGTTTTGCTCTCTTGTAAATTGTTCGTTTTAAGGACTAAATTTTTATTTTATCACATTAAATGTTATTTTATCACATCAAACATTTAAATATTATTTAGGGTGTTAATATAGATTATTTATAAATTAGATGTTATTTAGATTATTAATATAGATTATTTATAAAATTTATTCATAATCGACAAATCTAATAAGTTTAATTACATAATTAATGTTACAATAAACATTTTTACAAATATTAATTAGACTTGATATTAATTAGAGATAGATTCGTCTTACCAATTAACCATTGTTTCTACAATTATTTTTATAATTAATTTACATATAACCCTTTAAATTGGTATAATTATTTTTATAATTAATTTACGTTTAGTCAAAGTACAAATATTCGATATGACTGGAACACGAATCCAAACACACCAACTTACTTAATATTCGATATGACTGGAACACGAATCCAAACACACCAACTTACTTAGTAATAACTCAATAACTACTTATACAGCAATAGCACTCCACGTTTACAAGCAATCACATTGGTAAGCACAAAAGGGGGAGAGAAAAACACCATATGAAACAATGCCCTACACAACTGTAAACTACACTACGAGTGAGAATGATACATGCATGTATGCTTCCTCTTTCGTACATAGAATCATCTGCCACCCCCAGAGCAATGCAGACAGGCCTCGGATATTCGAACAGGCAATGCCGGCTGAATTAGAGAGGCTCTTCGAGGCCACGTTAGAAGAAAATAACGAGCACGAATAATCAAACCAATGCATTAAGATATCGATAAATCCCAAAACTCATGTGATCGGCAAGGCATGGAAGACATGTTTGAGGGAACAATGCGCACGATTACGAAAAGAGGACCAAATATCAAGCGCGCACGATTACGAAAAGAGACCCAAATATCACTCAAGCGGATTATGCAATCATCATATATGATTTAATGCATTAGGAGCATCCTATATTTTCTGTTCCCTTTATTTGCAGAAGGCTATGCATATTCTTGTCCAAGTTAAAGTGGTCTTGAATCCGTGGAGGATTTGCGCAGTTGAGCACCCCTCACCTATTGCAGCACAAGCTGCTAAAACTATGCAGAGCAAGCTATAACAGTAGTACCCTTGCCTTTCAAGCTGTGTGATCCCATCTAGAACTAATCAGATTAATTTAAGGAACAACATGATCAAAGTTTTAAGTAACCTGCTCCACTATTTCTCTTAGTAGTTCAAAGTTCATAGTACCAGTTCAGGTGTTCATGTACTAGTTTCCAAAGTTTACAGGTAATGTCAAGTAGGCAAAGTTTAAGGAGAAAACAAAATGTTGTTCATGAAGAGAACGACAACAGCCATTTGAAGAAAAGGTGTAACACCGTAACCATCCCAAGAAATGGACGAGCGGTGCCCCAAATCAGTCAGAAGTATGATGTATATTAATAGACAAGGTAGGATAAGTAGACTGACCAGTGACCACTATGGTTCACTAAAGTAACAGTTGAACTCTCTTGAAGACCTTCCACAAAATTTAGTCACTTAGGTACAACAAGCTGAGGGCCATCAAGCTTCCTATCTTGAAGCAGCCACAGCTTAAGCTGCAGACGTGTCACAGACAGAACAGCTGTAGTGAGTTCAAATAACTCTCCAAGCACTTCAGCAGCATTTAAATTATCACCAAAATGCAAAGCACAAAATGACTGAGCATATGGTCTGCCACCAGTTCACAAAGCATAAAAGCAGTTTACTCAGAACACTTATATACAGGAGTTAACTAGCATATCTTCGACAAGTAAAAAGTCAACACATTGCATAAAAATAAAGACATTGATTTTTTATCTCACCACTTCTACCTCGCATGACTATAACTTGACTAATGGTTAATATTTTACAGATGTGCTTAGTTGATTAAATCAACCTCATTATCATTTAGATAATGGAAACAGACCTTTTTTCAGGTTGCAAGTCTCACAATCCTAATAGACAGTTCCTTCTAATATCCTAAAAATGTGGTATACAGAGAGCGAAAGCATCAATTGGAACAAGACAAATTTGTTTCCCAATGAGTTGAAAACCATTCAGATTGGAAGGATACAACACAAGGACTAAATATTATTTACAAACAGTCGGTGCACATTACCCCTGAATAGATAGATAGTCCATGAAATAGAACAGCGAGGGAGCAAGCGATCAAACACATGGAAGGGTCCACCGCATATAATGAGTAACAGAGTACTGAAGTTTACTTCTCTTTTAAAGATTTTATAGAAGTTAAAATGAAAATTGGCTGCCAAACAGAAAAAAAGACCAAGCATTCACTTCCAAGTTCACAAATAGATATCTTATGAACAGTAACTACAACGAAACATTTCATTCTTCCCTCATTGTATCCTACAGTTGATTGGTGCATAGTCAGATGGGATGGGAGTGAAAATATAGTGCTGAACAGCACTGTTGAGTGTTGGATAAAGAAACATCAGTTACAGTTACATATAAGCATTGTTTTGCACAAATTGTTAAGGTGCCAAGGATATTACCTATAGAACAGTATTATCTGTTTTTCGTTTTTCTATTTCATTTTCCTTTAGTCAGTAACCCATATGGGACCATGTGTCTGTCCATATTCCAGACAACATTTAAAAAGACCAATGAAAACACAGATCATCTTCAACCACGACCTTCCATCACAAATGATCTTTTGCACGTGCACTCATCAGTTTTAGTCAGCAATACATCACTTGAGGTAAATGGTTTTTGAATATATTTACCTTTCAAGTTGTATTACTGTCCATTGATTTCCTGGTGAAAAGCAAAAGGCATCCTTCCCCTTCACTTCTCGTGTCTCTTGCAAACAAAATGGAAAGATCAAAAGAAAAGGCACTAGGAGAATATAGAAAAAACAAAATGATAGAATATTCTTATTTTAAATCCAACGCACTGAACATTGTTTACAACGTACCAATCTGGAATATTTTACATACAGAAGTTCCAAAGGTGAAACTGCTGTTAACCAATAAAAGCCAACACGCCACACCTTACGATGCAGGCAGATTAGATTTGCTTTTATGATCAATCTGGTTGGAGTTAATCCTGCAACAAAATTTCTATGATGGGCCAGGGAGAAACCTATCAACTTAAACCAGCACCATGCCTGCTAAAGAACACTATCAGTTGCTGGTAGACACCAAGATGTGTGATACTTCATGTCCATGGCACATCTCACCTCAGAGTGTACCTGACCTCATAGATTCAGAATGAAGCACGATAGTCAGGACCAACAGAGCCCAAACAAGTTGCTAATAGCTCAGCCAAAAAGACCACGGTTGCCAATGTTCCCTTGTAGTTCTTTTAACCGTTGCTCTTCTAGAGGATCAGGACTCTTCAAATACCGTTTGAGTACGCCTGTGTAATTTTAGGAAAATAAATTTTACTATATATTTAAGCAACACTACAAGTAGAATAAATGGTTGCGAAGAAGTACCTGTCTAATTCGTTTAGAGCAGGGAATGTTGGCATGAAATCCTTTGATTTAGGTAGAGGAACTTCACGGAACCACTCATGCTGCAAAGCAGCGTCTGCTGATAAACGCTGTAAAGCCGAAACAGGCGTGCTCAGATTGAAGTATGTAAATATGAATGCTTGATATAAATCATGAAAAGAAATAGCACTAGCACATTACCTTCTCAGGATCATATGTTAGAAGATTATTTAACAGATCAAAACCTGCTTCAGACAGAATTGGACGACCAGAAAAAGATGCAGCTGGGAACTTATCTCTTAACCGGTTGTACCTGACAAGATAAAGAAATAGGAATTTCATCACAATGGCATATAGACACTCATCAGACCAAGAAGATTAGGTATGCATTATCCAGGAGACACTTACGGTTGTTTGACAAAATTGACTTTTACACCCGGCAATTTGGCATAGCCAGGCCATATCTTCTCATTAGGTGTGCCAAGTGTTCTAAATATCTGCAATAAAAGTAGCTTCACCATGAGATATGATCAAATATAATATTTTATATATATATATAAAGGTTTATAGGTATCTGCAACAAGAAAGGAAATCCAACATGAGACCTCTGAACAAATTTATAGTAATTGCAATGCAAAATCAGAAGTCAAACGAAATACCTTATCTAGCTGTTCAAACTCAGTTTTCCCATTAAACAATGGTTCTTTGGCCAAAAGCTCTGCCATTATGCAGCCCACAGACCACATATCAATAGCGGTAGAATATTCCTTTGTTCCTAATAATAGTTCTGGTGCCCTGTAACCAGAAGAAGCAAAAAGGTGGGTCAGGTTGATAAACCCTCACAATGGAAAAATTAATGGGAAGCCAAAACACTGGGGAGGAATCTGATGTTGGCCGATGACCTACCTGTACCACAAAGTCACAACCAATTGAGTGTAAGGTTTTAGCGGGCTTCCATATTGACGAGATAGTCCAAAATCACATATTTTCAACTCACCGCGGTTATTCAGCAAAAGATTTGAGGTCTTCAGATCCCTGGTAAAATGGCAAATGCATATCAGTACACAGGCATCAGGATAGATTTGAGGATACTTGGCAAACAGAAGTAGAGCATCAAATCAACAGTTACCTATGAAGTACCCAATTGTCATGAAGATACTTCACACCCTCCAACAGCTGGAGCATCAGGCATTTGACCTCACTTTGGCTATATGGCTGCTTCATTGCCTCCATGACACCCTTAAGATCATGCTCCATGTACTCCATCACCATAAAAATACTATCTAGGCTACTACCAACTACTACTTCCTTAACATCAACAATTGAGGGATGGTGAAAAGACAAAAGGATGTTTATCTCCCTAAGAGATGTTAATGGGAAACCTTCTCTCTCCTTCTCCATCTTGACCTTCTTCAACGCAACAATCTCACCAGTCTTCTTATCCCTTGCCCTGTATACAACACCATAAGTGCCTTCATTAATCTTGTTGAGTCTCTCAAATTCATCAACACTTCTGCAACCTTGAAGCATATTTATACATCTGTGTGGTGGCTTCACTGGCTCTGGTGTTTCAGACCGGCGCACTTCATACTCCGAGTCCGTACCTGACTGATGATTCGCGATATCACTGTTACCAGCATCCTCTCTGTCAATGTCCATATTATCATCTTTATCGACTTCCAAATCCTCATTCTCATCAGCACCCAACCTCCCTGAATCAGACGACCTTGACATGGTCCTCCCTCCAGAGATATCACTGGCCACAACCTCACCAAGTTCTGGGCTAAGAGCCTTCATCCTCTGCCCCAACTCAGCGGAGTCTGCAGGCGATGCACTTTTCTTCTTCCTGTGTGGTGCCCCCTCTTCCTCGTCATCATTAGCACCAGCCCACCTTGAAGTTGATATGTTCCTCATTGTTGAGTACTCCTCTTCCTCCTCTATCACTCTACTCTCCACATGCTCCTGTAACTGCTCAGGACTCCCGGAACCAGCAGGCTTGACATCCATCTGCGAATTCTCCACAGCCAACCTCTCAGGAATGTGATCCTGCGGAGGCAGAGGGGGAGGGGGAGGAAGCTCGGGAGGCACAGATTCCACTGCCTTCTTGCCCTTTGCCACATCAGAATGCATTGGCTTTGGGCTATCCCTATCCCATATTATCGGTGAGAATTTCCTTTTCTTGCTAGGTGATGGGGCCGATACAGCCACCACCGATTCACCATCCCTACTAGAACTTGATACACCATTCTCCCTCGCTCTATGCGGCCTTCCACCAGAGTCATCTGACGCGCTACCGCTCAGCACTTCGCCAGGCTCGCGATCCCCGAGCCTCCCTGAAAGGCGGCTCCTGGGAGGCGGAGAGCGGCGGTGGCCGTACCCGTTTGACAACTCCCTGCCGCCCCTGCTGCGACCGCCGTCACGGCGCCGGTCCGCTTCGCGGCGGGGTCGGCGTCGCCGCGGTGGTGGCGGCCGCTCGGGTGGTGGTGCTGCTGCTGCTCCTTGCTCCTCCTGGAAGCCTCCGCGTCGAGCTCCCGCTCCCTTGCCTCGTAGTCCCTGTATCCTCCGTGGCGCCCAGCGGCCATGAGCAGGAATCCAACCAGACCGTGGAAGCCGAGAGAAATTCGGCAGAATTCCCCCCGAAAATTTTCCACGGCAAGCCAAACCCTAGATCCGTACCAAAACCTAGAAAAAAAATCGGCGCGATTCGGACCTGGGAGGGCTGGGGTTTGGATCTGACCTCAAATCGAGCGGCCGCGTGGGATCCGGCCGGGCCGTGGCGGCGGCGGCGGAGGGAGGAAGCGAGGCGGGCCGGAAGGGGAGCGGCGGCGGCGGAGCGAGGTGGAGAGAGGAAGAGATGGGAACGGAAGCGAGTCAGAGGCGCCGCTTCGCGTTGTTTCGAGTCGGCTTCTGGCTTTCCCTTTTTGTCGAGCCGGGAAATCCGCGCGCTCCTAGCAAGGCGTGGCCCTCGTGTGGATGACGGGTGGGCCCATCGTGCCAGCGACTCTGGTAATCTCGTGCTTGCGGCGGTGTGAGCCGGCAAAGTTGGGCTCGGCCGTTCTAACTTAGGCCACCTCTGGGCCTATTGAAGGCAAGAATCACTCATGTTACAAATTTACCAGTCCAGAACAGATTACAAGTAGTAGGCAATGCAATGGCAGGTTACAGGTACTCTAAAGTCTACTCCCACCGGTTTCTTTTGGACGATGTTGCACTCAATTTTTTATAACTTTTGACTACGATAGTTTCAAAAGTATTTAGTTCAAGGCACTGAAACAACGAATGTAGATTTGGGTACTATAATAAAAGCAACAATGTATTTATTTATTAATATATTTATTTATTGTATATATTACTAGGAAGCGTGCCCGTGTGTTGCAACGGGTGAAGTTGGGGTGCGGCGCGGGAGCTTCGAGCAGCGACGGGAGGGAGGGGCGTAGGCGCGGCGCGGGGCGTGGCGCGGATGGGGACGGGAGGGACGGACGCAGGGAGGGAGGGGCACATGAGGTCTTTTTTTCATCCAAGTCATTCATTTCTTTTCAGCATTGGTACTGCGGGTTAATTTTATAAACACTCAAGGGGTTTTCTGAAAAATAGCCAGGCAGAACAAAATTTTGGGTGGAAACACTACTTGCTTGTTTTATAGCTAGTTATAGATAATAGAAAACACAAAAGATATATTTTGAAGACTGTGTTATTGTCTAAAACGTCAATATTACGGAATTGGAGGGAGTAAACTAGTTGTTAACATCAAATTTTGGTAAAATTTCTTAACGGATTCGGTTAAGGGACGAGATTAACCATCTGATAGAAATTTATACCGAGTTTAAGAAGGAAACATGAATATCACGGCATGGTAGCTAAATTTATCTATTAATTATGCATGGTTTTGTAAAAAAAAATTATCTTTTAGGAAAGTGTGTTTAGTGTCCGATGAGAACTTTATGTTTTTCCTTTTATCTTTAGAAAAGTTTGTGTCGTGTCCAATTATGACTCATATCGGCTGTGGGTGTCGACGGGTGGTCGATCGGTCCTCAAGGGCTACCAAGAAGGTGAAAGAGTGGTCGGGCGTCTACCGAAAGGATACGATGGTCGACTCGGAGACAATGCGAGCCAAAGATTTTAGACAGTTCGGCCCTCCCAAAGGATAGATAAGCCTATGTCCTATGTTCTTTGTTATGATGGTGTATGAATCGAGTATAATGGTGTGAGTTTTGGGGGCTCTAGAGATTAAATCTAGCCTCCCCAGAATCGATCCCCCCAGCCGCGTAACCTGCCCTCCCTTTTATAGCTCAAGGGAGCAGTTACAAGAGTACTTGAGGGCAAAAAAGCTAAGACTAGAGACTAAAAAACAAATACAAACAATATTTGAAAAGTATATAGAGATTCCCGGGTCCCTGTGCGCCGTGGGTATCTCATGCTCCATCTTGCATTGGGATCTGTCCTCCGTAGGTACCTTCTACACAGTCCTATCAGGTGACGTCATCTTTTGTCGGGTTGTCCCTGCATTGTCTCCTCTGCGATCCTTGCGAAGCAAGCCTTCCTCCCGGGAAGATCTGGGGTCGGGCTAATGAGTCGAAGTCGGGATAGAACGCTGAAGTCGGAACAGCGGGGAGGTCAGGGCGGCCGACCCCATGAAGTGGTCGGGCTTCTGACCCCCTCCCGAGGATACCAGTCCGACTTCAGCTGATCTTAGCTCTGTTCTGTGAGCTACCTCAAGGTGATACCTCCTATAGCGGGTATAAATATATACACCCTAGGTCTTTGTAATCCATATCCACAGATCAATACAATTACTTTCGATGCATCATCACTATGGTCTTCTAGGTTTTATTTCGACGAGTTCTTGTTTTCGATCATGGGCTGCATCGATTGAGTCCGACCTTTGAAAGTGAGTTTCGTCATCTTCGCTTGCGTTGGCGTGGCTAGTATTTTCTCGTTGAGTCCGGTATTCTAATCAGGCTGACACAAGTGTTGTCTATCTCGTATATCATATCTATCTTTAGTTTCATTACTTTTATAATCACATCGGCTTAGTTAGGATTTTTTCGGTTAGGTCAGATATTCGATCAAGTTGATATTTCTTTAAACATAATATCACTTTAGATAGATTTGTTATATCCATCATATTACACAAATTTATCGACTCGGTGAGTATTAGATTATCATATACAATCTCGTGCTACGTCGATTAGGTCGGACCTACTAGATTATTATTGATAATCTTAGTCTGTTAAGCCGATATGTTTATGATAATGTTTCATCAATGGTTAGCCGATCTTATCTGATGTGTTAAATTTCTCTTTGATGATTTTATTGTTAAATTTAATACATGACCACTTTGATCGATATCATATTGGTGGTTTAGATCTATCAAACAATTATCAACCTTATGCTACATTGGTTAGGTTCGACCTATGGGGTTATAGTTATAAGTTAGATTTATTTAAGAGTAAACATCAATCATTGTTTTATAAGGTTTCAGCCAATGAGTTATTTAGATACCGTTTAAGTGTTGCATCGGCTTACAAGGATTATATACAAGTTGGTTTTAGCCGATTCTAGCAAAGGTTTCATTGATTATTTAATAGTTTGGATCTAATGATATCGGACTTTCCGTCGATGTATGCTTTAATCATCGGATCAGCATTTATTATATCATATTATTATCGACCGATTAGTTTGTTGGATATTTACTTCATTATATTTATACCAATCGATTGGTTCATTATCTCACTACATTATTATCAACCGATTACCTTTATATCATTATTTATCTAAGTGACGGAATCTATATCGAATATATAGTTGATCGTTCAAAACTCTATCAGCTATCGGCTGATATCAACAACTATTGGGTTTCGGCTATCACGCTATCGACCGATTTTACATCAAACTATCGGCTATCGGTTGACATATATGGCACGCTCACATCTTATTAATATTTCAGGATTTTCACTGAAGGTAAGCAGATCTTTCAGGCCATTGTATGTATTGATATAGTTCGTATCAACACAGACTTGACACCATTGACCGGGACGTGAATTTTTCGTTAACTATAGTTATGACTCTACCTTAAATATGACACTCAACAGAAAAAAAAACTGCAGAAAAGGACACCGTTTACCAGGTAATACTGAAGCTTTAATCACAGTTAATCCCCAACTGTTGAAGCTCTGGCCACAAAGCAAGACACAACAGAATCAGACAGTAGGATTGTGAAGATTTCACTGTGGTGACAATACATATCCCATTCAATAGAAAAAGACTGCCTTGGAAAAAAACCATTTACCAGGTAATACTGAAGCTCTATTGACAGTTAATCTCCAACTACTGAAGATCTAACCACACAGCAAGATACATCACGTATTCAGAGAGCAGCATGTGAATATTTAACTGTGAATCTGAGTAAGTGAGTAGCTGACAAAATACATACTGTCAAAGACTACAGTGAAATTCAGAATTGCTACTTGATAGTCGAACTGAATGGACTAACAGGTAGTACACACTTTGCATGTAACAAGTGTTATCCTAAGGTTCACTTTACTGATAGACTAGTTCAGTTTTCAGACATTGCAAATGCTTTTGCATAAACGCGACAGTAGACCAGGGACTTTGCAGCGAAGAGTGAATCAAGATGTTCTAAGCCCCCATCAGTAGACATTGTCCTATGACTGAAAAAAATACTCGATTCAGTGGCAATTGAGCGCTTAGCTACTCCCATATGAGCAAAGGACAGGAGTCATGTACCGATGATTCGGAGCGCCAGAATACTGATATTTCAAATGCTGTCAGATGTTTCGATGGTAAGAATTATAAAACAAACCTGAATTACAGCTCTGACTGAACTGCAATTTCCATACGGGCAAAACTTTGAAAGGGCAAAATCTCTTTGAAAGTGCAAAACTCTGACTGAGTTATCAGATTTTTCAGTTTCACTCTTTTAGGAGCAAAATAACTTGTTTACTGATTCTGGAGCAAGATGACATATTTCAGTTCAAATTGCCTGGACTCATCTCACCCCATCACAGTTGCACACACAAAACGCACAACCCTGGCATGGTCAACACACTGATACTATTAGTAGTACAGCACTATTCACCATTTCTTTTTTACTTAAACCAGTGCTGAATGTCAAAATCAGAGGACAAAACTAAATAGGAGGAATGTCTTCGGTGAGACAATTGTATGTTGATTTCGGCCATGTAACATGGCAAGAATACAAAGATGTATATATAGATGAGATTATCGGGGTGTTTGGTTCCCAGGTCACATCTAAACACTGTTATTTTATAGTATTAAATGTAGACTATTTACAAAATCCATTCATAATCGGTGGCTAATTGACGAGATGAATCTAATGAGCCTAATTACGCCATGATTTGACGATGTGATGCTACAGTAAACATTTGCTAATCGTGGATTAATTAGGCTTAATAAATTTGTCTCGTGATTAGCCACTGATTCTGCAATTATTTTTATAATTAGTTTATGTTTAGTCCTTCAAATTGACGTCCAAACATTCGATGTGACACGGACTAATATTAGTCCCAGAGAACCAAACACCCCTACATGACCAACCACCCTAATAAGCCATGTTTGTCTCTATCCATATTTGATACAAGGAAACATCTAACACTCCCCCTCAGTCTGATCTTACAAGTTTTAGATTGTTCTTAAACATCTCAAATGATTTTACAGCTAGAGCTTTAGTGAAGCCATCAACGACTTGGTCCTTGGTAGAAATATACTCAACCTCAAGGAGTTTTCTTGTCACTCTTTCTCTCACAAAATGATAATCAACTTCTATGTGTTTAGGCGTGCATGAAACACTGGGCTAGCAGACATATACTTAGCTCCAATGTTGTCACACCAAATTTTTGCAGCTTTAGGTGCTTGAACCCCAAGTTCCTGTAACAATGTTTGAATCCACATGATCTCAGCAGTTGCATTTGCTAGAGCTTTTGTATTCAGCTTTTGTACTTGAATGTGACAATGTTGCTTGCTTCTTTGCACTCCATGACACAAGGTTGGAGCCTAAGAATACAACAAATCCTCATGTGGACTAGTGATCATCATGACTACATGCCCAATCTGCATCTGAAAAACCATTCACAAGCAATGATGAGGATTTACAAATCTTAAGTCCTAACTTAGCAGTGTGCTTCAGATATCTCAAAATTCTCTTAACTGCTGCCCAGTGTTATGTGGTTGGAGCATGTAGAAACCGACACACTTTATTTCTTGGAAAAGAAATGTCGGCCTTGTTAAAGTTAAGTATTGTAGTGCCCCAACAACACTTCTATACTATGTTAAAGTTAAGTATTGTAGTGCCCCAACAACACTTCTATACTGTGTAGCATCATTTGATCCCAACAAAGTACCCTCATTAACTAAAATTTTTTCACAAGTGGACCGAGGAGTAGCAACCGACTTGCAGTCACTCATTCCTACTCTTCTCAATACATCTGAGATATATCTTTCTTGACTTAAAAATATTCCATTGGATACTTTGCTTATCTCAATGCCGAGAAAGTAGTGAAAATCACCAAGATCCTTTAGAGTGAATTCTTTTCCAAGATCTTGTAATAAGGTGAGGTTGTAGTAGGCACAGAACTAGCTACAATAATATCGTCAACATAGATCAATACAAAGATAGTAATACCTCCTTTACTATAGAAAATAGAGATGTATCTGCCTTTGAAGTCTTAAAACCCAATTCTTGTAGCTTAGTACTCAGTCTTAAATACCATGCTCTAGGAGCTTGTTTTAATCCATATATTGCCTTATCAAATTTGCAAACATAGTTAGACAAGGAAGCTTTCTCATACCCCGGAGGTTGTCTCTTATATTCTTCTTCTTCTAATACTCCATGAAGAAAGACATTTTGCACATCCAATTATTGTAGGCTCCATCCTTTGGACACGATAATAGATAGAATCATTCTAATAGTAACAATTTTAACAACAGGACTAAAGGTTTCTTCATAGTCTATTCCATACCTTTGCTTAAATCCTTTTGCCACCAGTCGTGCCTTGTACCTATCTAGGGTTCCATCAGCCTTTCTTTTAATCTTATAAACCCACTTACAATCAACAATATTTCTTCCTTTATGAGGTGGGACCAAATGTCATGTCTTATTTTTTATCAACGCCATATATTCTGCATCCATTGCTTCTTTCCAGTTTTTGTCACTTAATGCTTCATCTACAGTCTGAGGTTCTCCGGATGATGTAAAACAAGAGTATCTAATTGTACCAATGGTGTATATTTTTTCTTTGTGTATTCCACTTTGCAGACGAGTGTGAGGTCTAGTCCGTGCAGAAGGCCTTGGAGACTCAGCCTCTAGAGTGTACGCCTCTACCCCTGGTTCATCACAAGATCTTGCAGCTCTTGCGCCTTCAATTTCTGGACCTGCTACTGATGCGCCACTTGATGTTGTTGCAGGCGACAAGTTAGTGGTTGCACCTTTTGACGTTGGTGTTCTCGTCGTGTTGCCGCATGGTTGCATGGTAATGTTCTGATGAGCAGGAACCATATCAGCCAAATCGCGTGTTGCTAGTGGGCTGGTTCGTACTTGGCTTGTGTTGGTCACATTCACGATGCGTGGAGAAGATCTTTGCAAAAATACCATGCGATGTTGATTTCCTTCGCTTCATTCATGCACGAGTTACTCCCATGTGCATCTTCTTGATTGCACATGATTATCACTGCACTTTCTCCATGAAAATTGTTAGCGACATTAGGAGAGTGAGACATATGGTTATTCTGATTTTCTCCCCCTTGATCATAGCCGTGAGGAATAAGGGCAGGTGGAAGGAGAGAAATTTCGGATTGCAAAGAACCAACATTGGAATGCATGTGAGCAAAAGGAAACACATTTTCATCGAAAGTAACATCAAGAGAGATATATAGTCGACCAGAAGAGGGATCAATACACTTTAAAGCCTTTGTGAATTGTACTGTAACCTAGGAAAACACATTGTTTTGACCTGAATTGGAGCTTGTGCGTGTTATAGGGACGGAGATTCGGCCAACATGCACACCCTAACACACGAAGAGTGGTATAGTTCAGTTGTTATTTGAATAGCCGTTCCAAAGGAGTTTCAAAGTTGATGACTTTGCTAGGAATACGATTAATAATATATATGGTGGCAAGGAAAGCTTCGTCCCAAAATTTTAATGGCATAGAAGCATGCGCCAAGAGAGCTAGACCTACTTCAACAATATGACGGTGTTTCCTTTCTGCTGACCATTCTGTTGATGAGCATAGGGACAGGAGACATGGTGAGAGATACTGTCATGCCCAGAAATTCAAACCAGAATTTCTGAAGCTATATGTGTATTAAAATTCCTGTCCAGGACCAGCCAAGGTACACATACGATAAATGATTGATATTACAGTTCCACGTCTTAGAAACATTAAAAAAGATTAAAAAAAGCAGCGAAAAAAGAAAAGGGTCTAAGCCTAAACTTGACGCTCGCAGCGTGGCTTCAACCACTCCACAGGCATCTTCCAGAGTGCAGGACAAAGCCTATTCAACTTCTTCTTCTTCTTCAGCTTCTTGCTCAGGTTCTGGTGATGAGACAACGATGAGTACTTTCACATACTCAGCAAGTCATACTGGAATAAAGAATGTATGAATGCAAGGGGAAGACAAGGATTTGGCTTGGGTTTGCCTTTAGCACAAACACTAGAGTTTTTAAACAAAAGGAGATTTGAACACGAAAAAGAGAAGTGGTAAATTAAATAATTAATTCATATTAAAACCAACACTGCCCAACGTTATCCCCACGTTGCGACAGGCCCAACCCATCCAACTATACTAGCCATGATCCATTAATCAGTTTTTAGCAGTGTGGGACTAATCACGGTGAAATCGGTTGATCGCCCATAACCGCGGGCACGACTAATTAGAATAGTTTTAACTCTGACTAGAGGTGTACATCTGTACCCACAAGACACAACCCCTAACACGGTCTCTCGTGCGCCAGAATACCGCCACGGTTCCCTAGAAAGGGACTGTGATAGGACCGCTCGTATAACCCCTCGCTAACCAAGCAAACCACACCAAGGTTTCGCCCCCACTCCCGTTCCTGGGCCATGGGCAGCCCCCCCGAGTGCCACGGTGAATCCGGCAGACCAACAACCGGTAAGCCCCCGGCCGACTGCAACTCTATCACGCTCACCCTTGCCAGGGTTCGTTGGCTAGGAAAGGCTACACTACAGGACCCACCGTTGCCCATTCTGGCTTGTGGTTTATACGGTCATTCTTTCGAAGTTTCCCGTGAACCGGTCCTTAAATGCCATGGGCACCACTATCAAAACCACAGTGCCCACAGCCCACCATTTGTCATGTTTTAGCCATTTGTCCGGTCCACAAAGTCCTCGGATTATATCTTTTATTTCATGTATCCAAATAATGTCGTCTAGGTGAAAAGACCTATTTAGTGTGCTAGTGAGTCTAAGCAGGTCTAAGCATAACCTAGGCCTATGAACTAGTCATGTTGTTTCCTAAGTTTATCAAAGGTTTAGGATGGCAAACCTAGGGCTTAATACTAACCATAAGGTGTAATGTTCCCCATAAGATGACATTTCAAAATAAATGCAGTTTAGTAGAATAAACAGGGTATTTTAGAAAAGGGGAACAATATGATCAAAAATATAGCATGACTTGCCTTGCTCTTGGTGAGGAAACTCCGCAACGACTTGAAGTACACGGGATCGGAGGAACTACCCGGATCTACACGACAAACAAGACACTTCAACAAACAGGTTGAAAAGGTACTGAAACATGTAACAAAACCATTTTTAAGAAATTATTGGCATTTTTATGAATTTAATGAAATTTGAATGGGCTTAAATGGAGCTCGGATTGAAAAGATATGAATTTTAGAAGATTAACGTGTTTTTACTAAAATAGGAAAATCCTTAATGTTTTATTGCGCAATAAATCCCATAATTGCGTCGCGCTAGGGCCGACATCGGCGATGGCGTCATCGGCGCGGGAGCGCGGTCCATGGTGGACCGGGTCCACGGGCCGAGAGGCGGTGCACCACGTGGCGTCGACGCAGCGGCCACGTGGCGTGCCACGCGCGGCGGGCGGGCGGGCGGCTCCGTCTCCCGAGGCGGATCGGATGGCGGGAGAGGGCGCTTGGCGGCGCGGTCGGCCGGCGGCAGCGCCACGGCGGCGGGAGGCGGCCGACGCCATCCGAGCGGCGCGGGCGGCGGAGTTCCGTGGCTAATGCGCGGACGGAGCCACGCTCACTCGGGAGCGGCGGTGCGGCTCGGTCCAAGAGGGGAAAGGGAGGGGCGGCTCACCGCGGGTCGCCGGAGTCGAGGAAGACGACGACGGGGGCGGCTCGGGAGGTGGCGGGTGGCGACAGAGAGGGGCGACCGAGGGTGCTCAGGCGCTGGGGACGGAGATGGAGGCCGTGACGAAGTTCGGGCGGTTCGGGAAGGTGGGAAATTGCGGCCGAAGGCTGACGAAGAGCGACGAAGCTCGGGCGCACGGTGCGAGAGCGAGAGAGAGAGATGAGCTCGATTAAGGGTGTGGGGAGCTCGGGGAGGATGGGGGCCTGCTTTTAAAGGGGACGGGAAGGTCGGTGGTGGCCGGGATAAGGAGGAATCTCTCGCTGGAGTAAAGGGGGAGAGGGATTTGGGGAATTGATGACCGGCGATCAATTTCGGTCATTGGAGGGCGCGGGAGCGGCGGCCGGGGCGATTAAGGCCGGCGGGAGGGGCGGGGCATTAAGGGCACGCGGGAGGGGTGGACGGCCGAGATCCGTGATGGGAAAGGCGCGGCGCAAATGGCGGCGGCACGGCCGGAGGTAGGGGACGGGCCTAACAGGTGGGCCCCACCTATCGGTGTCCTGGGGAGAAGGGGAGGCGATGTGGACTTATTTCGCGGGCGCGAGGGCAACCTGGTCGTGGCCTTCGGCTGCCGCGAGAGAGAGGGAGAGAGGCGCAGGCGCGGGAGGACGGGCGGCGGCCCAAGGCCGAATGGGCGGGAAAGAGCGGGAAAAGGACGGAGGAGAAAGAAAAGGATTTTTCGAGGATTTATTAATTCTAATTTTGATTTTAATTGGTTAAAAATTATTTTTAGTGCTCGAAAATTTCACTAAAAATCATGTTAGTGTATTTTGACATGTAGAATTTAGGAAAATCCTACCATGCCATTTCCATTTAGATTTTTGCTTTTAAAATTATTTATTTGCTCCAGTTAATTTCGAACTATTTTCTTTGCGATTTTTCTTTAGGATTTTAAAAGGGGAGAACACCCAAGGGTGTGACATATACCAATTTTGTTAAAGAAAGAATTGAGTTTTTGATACTCTCTTCCCGAGTCGGTTTGCATAGTTATGATTTTACAATCAAAAAGTCCTAACCAACTGCTGAAATTTATGAAATTTATCAAACACCTCAGATTCGTTTTTAAGAAGATAAATCTAGGTGAATTTGCTATAATCATCAATGAAACTAACATAATATTTTTTCCACCGACAAAACTAGGGGCAACACCCCAAACATCGAAAAGATAAATTCCAAAGGATGGTGAGACACACTTAAAGAGCTAGAATAACGCAGTTGATGACTTTTAGCCATTCGACATGCATCACAAACCGACTCTTTATTGGACTCATAAAGACATGGTAAATTATTTGTGCTAAGGATTCTCGTAACAACTAAAGTGGATGGATAACCCAGGCGGCTATGCCACCTAGAGAAGGATGGCTTGACCAAAAACACTTGTTTCGCCGGTAAAGATGGAAGGAAGTAAAGACCTCGCTGGTATCTCCCCTTAAGAATTGTGTTCCTCTTGATTTGATCCTTAATCAAAAAATATTTGGGTAAATTTCAAGGAAAGCAAAATTATTCATGGCAAGGCGATGAGCGGATATGAGGTTCTTTTTAACTTGAGGCACATGAAGTATATTCGAAGGGTTACGCGGAAGCTACGCTAGGCGAAAACAAAAATTTCTACCGCGCAAACCGGGAACACTTGCAAGTAAGGGCCAATAGATCATTACCGATTGGAGTAGAGTGCGGCGGAATAGCCAATCGGGGCAATCCGATCGGAACAGTGTAGCCGACTCCGGAGACAACAGATCAACGCGCGCAACGTAGCGAGCGCCTCTACCGGTATCCACACGTCGGGGACGAACGCCGTACACCCGTGTGCTAGCACGCGATGCAAGGCTAGGGTTTGGCTCGAAAGTGGGAGGTTTCCGTGGAGATTGATCTCGCGACTTGTTGCACGCGATACAATTGATATATGGCGGCTCTCCACCCCTCCCTCCTTTATATAGAGTTGGCCGATGGGATTAGTAGCCGCTCGGGACTCTATTTTGAATTGGATCTCATCCGTATCTCATATAGAGTTTGGCCGCTCACGTCGTAAGCCCATAGGACTCTATTTTGAATTGGATCTCATCCGTATCTCATATAGAGTTTGGCCGCTCACACGTCGTAAGCCCATAGGACTCTATCCGATCGGATCCCTATCCGATCGAGCCGTATCCGAGTCCAACTCGAATGCCTGTTCTTATCCCCTTAAGCGTGCGACCACCAGAGGTTCGGGTATACTCGGTTTCGGCTATAGTCTAACTTAGCCGATCGTCGGCTCGAGTCCAACTCAGCACATGACTGTCAACAGCGGCGCCTAGCGGCACATATTGACACCATAGTATACAAGAATATAATATCGGCTCGAACCCGTAATGTGTACACAAATCCCTTTGCCTCACGATACCGGTTAAGCTATAGGCAAGATGTGTGCCATCCCTTCAATAACTTAACCATTCACTCGAACCGTATTGGATTATCGTCATTGATTGACTCCTCAATCAACTTAGCATGGCCATGCATTTCCATAATCCATTACCTCGAGGGGCCCGAGATATCTCTCCAAAGGAGGGGCAAATTCCATCTTGATCACTCACATCCCACTCCATGTTTCATAGCAAACCCGAAAACTACCTTTATAACTACCCGATTACGGAATAGCGTTTGGTAGTCCCAAAGTAGGCTACTACACATGTTGGAATCCATGGTGATCTCGGGTCTAAGGACTTTGTACCAACACTACCGAGACCAACTAATGGCACATTAATTCCTGTAGTGTCTCATGGTGGGTCTATCCAACAATGTGTTCTCCAACACATGTGTCCATGTTTATTGATTTGGTATCACCATACCCATGATCTATGAGACATGATCATCAATCAATAAACATGCCGATCTTAGAATCATATTTGTTCCAACAATATGACATATGATCGGGATCGTTTAGAAATAGATTCATACATATCGAGTCTCATAAATAAGTCACGTACTTATTGATCAATACAAGAT
Source organism: Oryza australiensis (assembly GCA_019925245.2). Taxonomy (NCBI): domain Eukaryota; kingdom Viridiplantae; phylum Streptophyta; class Magnoliopsida; order Poales; family Poaceae; genus Oryza; species Oryza australiensis. The sequence goes on from JAIFGZ020000222.1 coordinate 16,206,920, forward strand.
GTCTATTTCATGGAACTGAATAACACTTTATTCATAAATACATAAACATTGACGTGATATCCAACATCTCCATGTTGCCTCTAGGGCATATCACTAACACTTTAGACACAAATTACGGCAAGGGGTAGAGATAAGGAATGACCAACATGCTTAATCTCCATACCTTGACCATTGGCCGCATGGATTTGATCCTTCCCTTTGTAATTTTCTCGGACAATCAACTTGTCCAGTTCACTTGGTGAGATGATTGGTGGCGCCTATGTCTAGATACCAACCGGTATCCACTTCATATGTGTGGGTGGCGGTAGCAACATGCCTCTCATTAGACACATAATTTTGATCAAAACAATGCCAACATTCCGAGGCCACATGATCTCTTTTGTAGCATACTTGACGGTGGGTCGATTGTCACCACACCGCTGGTTGCTACCACCCTTGCCATGTCCATCATTGCCATGGCCTCACGGTGCACCACGGCCACTCCCGGTGCCGCCGCGATTGAGCAATGCACCATGCTCACGATTCGCAGCATTCACCGAGGAGCCATTCTTGTGAAGAGCTTGCATGTTCTCAAAATTTAGCAACCGAGAGTACAAGTATGTCATGGTGATGGGTTCTACCCTTGCCACCAATGCGAAACAACAGATTCAAAGTCATCATCTAATCCATTTAATATGTAAGCCACCATGTGTTCTTCATCTATTGGCTTGCTAGATGCAAGCAATCTCATCTTCGAAAGACTTCATCTTGCCAAAGTATTCAGAGATGCTCATGTTACCTTTGCATGTCGTCGTGAGGGAGAGTCGGACATTGAGAGAGTGTGCACGTGTCCGAGACGTGAACATGCCCTCTATGGTGCGCTAGGCTTCAATCGTCGTCTTGCATGTTGCGATCCGGACGAGCACCTCTCGTGATAACGACGAGAAGAGGAAGCCAAGGACATGTTGGTCCTCGGCAAACCGCCGGTAGGCTAGATTGGCGATCATTGTCACCTTGTTGTCTTCCTTCCGCTCGATCTCGTCGGCGGAGCCATGGTCGTGTCGTTGATGTGATTATCCAATCTTGCGCGTGTATAGCGGCGAGTACTGCGCACTCCATAGCTCATGATTTTGCTTACCGAGCTTCTCGGATATCGGAAGCCAAGCGGAGGCTGGAGACGTCAATGGTGGAAGAAGCTGGACATATCAACGATCAATCTAATCTCATAAAGGCTCGATACCATGTCAAAATCGAGGGCGAGAAACTAAATAGGAGGAATGTCTTCGGTGAGACAGGTTGCGTGTTGATTTCGGCCATGTAACATGGCAAGAATACAAAGATGTATATATAGATGAGATTACATGACCAACCACCCTAATATACGAGAGAGTAATCTAATCATTCTATCTATAGACCATGTTTATCTCTATCCATACTTGATACAAGGAAACATCTAACACTCGAACAACGAATACATTGGGACAGTCACAAGATCCAATAAACATCAATATCTCAAAGCTCGTCAATTAGTCAATGAAGTAATCAACACCACATCAAACTGAATATTACAAGCGCAAGGCCGAATCTAGCGGTGGGTTGGGGGGCTAAAGCCCCTTAGCCCCTCCCATCAATTTTTAGGTTCATATGTGTTGCAATGAGAGGTGGAGATAGAAGAAGATGACTTCGGCCCCTCCTATGAAAATATTTCTAGATTCACCATTGACAAAGCGAGAATGATGCGGTGCAATGAGCCTTATTGGCATTGGCCAACAACGAGATCAATCATCACCAAAAATCTAAAACAACAAAACAGATGCAATTAATATTGCGAAATATCCATTTCTCACGCAATTTGAAAACCATGATGCAACATTCAACAATAAGTTCAAGAATTCACCAAAACTCCAAAAGCAATCATCTCGCTTGAAATGTTCGTTTTTACTCCATCCTAAAGAACTTACGAACCGTAACAACATAGCGAGAAAAGGATATATTCGAGTTGTTCATCAAAAGTCTAGAGTTACAATTTTTGATGATAAGACAAAGTAGATGAATGTGATACACGACACCTAAAGAACTGAACAAAAATCTCCAATGGAACCCGAGTAACAATTTCGATGGAAAGAAAGGCGAGTGAATGTGATACTACTACGATCACCCCAATGAACAAAAATCTCCAAGGAACCCGGAGTTACAATCTTTGACGGAAAGGAAGGCGGATGAAGATGATACTACTACGGTCACCCCAACTGAAATCTCCAAGGAACCACGAGTTACAATTTCGATGGAAAGGAAGGCGAATGAAGGTGATACTACTACGACCACCCTAAGAATTGAATAGAAATCTCCAAGGAACCTAGGCGACACCGATCGGCTCAAGAAACGAGAAACCTATGCAAAAACGCCGAAGAACACACGAGATTAGCAAGAGCGCAATCGAAACGAGAAAATGATGAAAGAGAACTGCGCCTACACATCGTCGATCGAGGGCCTCGTCCCGTCAACTACCGCTACATGGGGGCGATTGATCGGCGGCACACTAGGCAAGCCTTCTTGTTGTCGTGGAGCCACTTCACGATGTTGCAATCCTCGTGGAAGTCATGCCGTGAGAGAGCGTGAGGACATCGTTGCGACCTCCATCTTTGGCGGCTGGTCTAGGTCCGACACGACGTGAGCACGAATGTGTTGAAACCTCGAGCGTTGTGGTCTATCGATTATCCGCGATACCTTTCACGGTAGTGTTAGATAGATAGATATCTTGTAATCTTTTATATAACAACTGATAATGTCGTTGGCTAGGGATTCGATATTGTTATGTTTGTTTAGATAGAGTTAGTTAGCTTCTGTAATCCGAGATGGATCTGGCCGACGAGATAAGGGTTTGTTACACCGTTGTAATCTCTTGCACATGTGTGTGCCCATATAACATGAAGTTGTCATTGTCAAGGGCAATGAGCAATGTTCCACCCAATGGCGAGATCTAGCACGGGGATAGGGGGCTCTAGCCCCTAACGCCGGAGAACCCCTTAGCCCCGTAGAAATTTATGCCATGGGAGAAAGAAAGAGAAGGAAGAAGTAGAGCGGCGAGAGGTAGAAGATGACTCGTGGACCGTTTGATCGAAGATCGGTGGTCTAGATTAGAAGCCACATACCCCTTCGCTATTTTTGTTTAAGAAACCCTTGCCTATTTTACATTTAACCCTTAGTCCGTAGTAGTTCAAAAATATTCATGTTTTGGTCCTTAACTCTTACGGATAACCCCTCAACTCCTCAATAAATATTCTCATAGTCCACCCTTGTTGTTTACATGCTACATCTCCGATTTATTTACATAATTACATATAGGTCCGCTTTTGCATTTTAAACCCTCTAAACTCTGTTTTCTTGCCAACCAACACCTAGAACTTGTTTTATACATAACTTTCTCGTTTTAAATCCAATTAGTGTGATTTCCATGCCCATGTGTTCGTAGTTACGCGTAGATTAATTTTAAATCTCTTGTCCACTCTATCTTCATTGATTGGTGTATTGTTCTAATTAATAGTAAGTTTATTTGCATGTCTTGCTTGATTTGGATGTTTGTGTAGTGTTATTAATCACATATAGACGAAGAGTTGTATGAGTTAATTACAAAATCTTGAGGACAAGCATTAACAACAAGCATTTGAATGTGATAGTTCAACCCTCTTAATATTTTTCGAGATCCGTCATTGGTTCCACCCACGCTAATTGCCCTTTGATTTTTACGGGCGGCATGTAGCGAGAGACACAATTGCATATTCTCGCATCTCATGTTGTGCTTGCGGTTGCGGAGATGCTCGTCGATGCAAGCCTTGTGGAAGACGTGGTCGCAGGAGAACGTTCACCCATGCTAATTGCCCTATGATTTTTACATGGTATCGAGCCGCACATCTCTAAGCCGCCACACGCCATGTCGTCTTCTTCGGCCCTCCATTCCAACCCTCTTGTGGTGAATGTCGTCACGAGAAGCTTACGAGCGAATGACGCAACGGAAAGCTCAAGTCCACTCCGCCATGTGTGGAGCTGAGTGGATGGCCATCTCATTGGGGCCATCAAGCAATTGGCGCAGGAGATCGATGATAAGGATGACAAGAAGGTGCCCAACCCGCGTTCGAGAACGGGAGGCAAGGGATGAGCGGATCCCGAGCTTCCTCTTCGCCTCGTTGTCTAGGGACATCATGACCCACGTCGCCAAATCAACGACGACCACGAAGCATGGGGATCCATTGAGGCCATGTTTGCCTCGAAACCCGTGCTTGCACAATAAATCTGTGCATTGCTCTATCCAATACCAAGAAGGTACTTCATCCGTTATTGACTATTTCGCTAAGATAAAGAGTTACAATGATGAGATGGCGGCAATCGGACAATCCATCACGATGATGAGTGGTTGAGTATATACTCACCGCCTAAGCCGGAGTTCGAGTCACTAATTACTTCCCTTGTTACAAGGGTGGAACCGGTGTTGGTGGATGAGCTATATTCGCACTCCTCACTTTCGAGACTAGATTAGATCTAGTCAATGGAGGAGGTCAAAGCTCGGTCAACATGGCGGACGTGAAGGAGGCCGTGGCAACGACAGTAGGCCGTGGTGCGGCTCGATGCATGGAGGCCGTGGCCGTGGCGTCACCCATGGTGGTGGCCGTGGTTGTGGCACTAGAGGCAACTTCGGCAACAATCGGCGCCAATGCACGCACAACAACGGCGGCTATGGCTTCCTAAGCGAGACAACCGCCCCATTTCTTGAGAAAACTGCAATTATAGGACTACAAACAATACGCTTCGCAATTATAGGACTCCAAACATTGACTTCATTAAAACAACATTTGAAACGTTGGCTTCTTGTATCTTGTTATACATGACATTTGGTGTTTTTAATCTCTTTTCTCATCACAAATACATGTATTTTGCCATGAGATGACCATTTTGCCCTCGGGCTTTGAAATGACGTGATCATGCCTCCGTTGTAGAATCGGCAACGGTATCCCGCTTGGAACTCTTCCAGTGACTGCGCCTCCGTTCGAGGCGAACACGAACCCGCATTGCGATCTATAATCATCCTTGTCCTGTTTGGAAGCTAGCATCGGTGTAACCACTTACAACGAGCTCTTCTTCACCTCCATAGACTAGGAACGTATCCTTAGTTCTTCTCAAGTACTTAAGGATATTCTTTACGGCGATCCAGTGACCTTCACCTGGATCGGCGGTATCGCTCGTAGCACTCAAAGCGTACGAGACATGCGGGCGTGTACAAAGCATGGCATACATGATGGATCCAATTGCCGAAGCATATGGAACCATACCCATCTTATTCCGCTCATCATGTGTCCGAGGACACCGATTCTTGCTAAGATTAATGCCATGTGACATGGGCAAGAAACCTTTCTTGGAATCATGCATGTTGAACCTTTTCAACACCTTGTCAATGTATGTACTTTGGCTTAATCCGATTAGCCTCTTGGATCTATCTCTATAGATCCGAATGCTAATATGTATCTTGCCTCCCTAAGTCTTTCATGGAAAAACTATTTTTCAATGAAGACTTGACGGATTCTAGCATAGGGATATCATTTCCAATCAACAATATGTCATCCACATATAAGATTAGAAATACAATTGCACTCCCATTGCCTTTTTGTAAACACAGGCCTCTTCTTCGTTTTTGATGAAACCAAACCCTTTGATTACTTCATCAAAACGAATATTCCAACTCCGAGATGCTTGCTTCAATCCATAAATGGATTTCGTAGCTTGCATATCTTTCGAGCGATCTCGGATCGACAAAACCCCGAGGTTGTATCATGTATACATCCTCGCTTAGGTTTCCATTTAGGAAAGCCGTTTTGACATCCATCGCCATATCTCATAGTCGAAATATGCAGCAATCGCGAGGATAATCCGAATAGATTTAAGCATTGCGACGGGCGAGAAGGTTTCATCATAATCAACTCCTTGAATCTGTTTAAAACCTTTCGCCACCAATCGTGCCTTATAGATGTGAACATTTCCATCCATATCGGCCTTTTTCTTAAAAACCCATTTACACTCAATGGTTTTGACACCATCAGTGGATCAACCAAGTTCCAAACTTGATTGTCGTACATGGATTCTATTTCGGATTTCATGGCTCCAAGCCACTTGTTGGAATCGGGTCCCACCATCGCTTCCTTATAGGTCTTAGGTTCATCGTTGTCCAACAACAATATATCACGTTGTTCCGCACTTGTGTACTGTCGGCGCACGACGTGATCTTTCGACCTCCGTGGGGCGGGTGTATCTACAAGCGGTGGCGCAACTCTTTGCTCCTCCTGTTGTGGTCTACGTGGTCGCCGATACATTTTCGGTGTTTCTTGAACTTCTTCAAGATGCACCGCTCCCACTAACCCTTCTTGAAAGAAACTCTTTCTCCAAGAAGACACCGTGTCGGGCGACAAACACTTTGCCTTGTTCCCGATTATAAAAGTAATATCCCTTAGTTTCCTTAGGATATCCCACAAAGAAGCACTTGTCGATTTGGGTGTGAGCTTGTCGGACGTAAACGTTTTACATAAGCTTCACATCCCCAAATTTTGAGAAAAGACAAACAAGGGGTTGCCCCGTCCATATCTCATATGGTGTCTTTTCAAGCGACTTAGATGGAACTCTATTTAGTGTGAGCGCAGTGTTTCAAGAGCATATCCCCGGAAGGATAACGGAAGATCACTTTGGCTCATCATCGACCGCACCATGTCCAACAAGGTGCGATTTCTCCGTTCGGACACCCCATTCCATTGTGGAGTTCTGGCGGAATCAAGCGTGGAACAATTCCACAATCTTTCGGATGATTACCAAACTCTTGGCTCAAGTATTCTCCTCCACGATCCGATCGTAGAAACTTGATTGTTTTCCCTAAATGATTCTCAGTACTTCATTCTGGAATTCTTTGAACTTTTCAAAGGATTCGGACTTATGCCTCATTAAGTAGATATAACCATATCTACTAAAGTCATCAGTAAAGGTAATGAAGTACCGATAACCACCTCGGCCGTTGAGCTCATTGGTCCACATACATCGTATGTACGAGTGCCAATAAGTCACTTGCTCTCTCACTGTGTCCCGTGAAAGGTGCCTTTGTCATCTTACCAAGTAAACAAGACTCACATGTCTCAAATGATTCAAAATCAAAAGAGTGAAGCAATCCATCCTTATGGAGCTTCTCCATGCGTTTCTTATTTATATGGCCTAAGCGACAATGCCGGATAAACGTGGGGTTTATATCATTAGAGAGTTGCCTTTCGTATTAATGTTATAGATGGGAGACGCTTCAAGATTCAAAACGTATAATCCATTCACCAATGGAGCATGAAAATAGAACATATCTACGAGATATATTGAACAACCATTGTTCATTGATCTAAAATCATATCCTTCCGCTTGCAAACATGAAGCGGAAATAACGTTTTGACATAGTGTTGGAACACAATAACAATTATTTAATTCCAAAACTAATCCCGAAGGTAGATGAAGTGGTATCGTGCCGAGCAAGCGTAGCAACGCTTGCTCCATTGCCGACGCGCAGTTCACCTCGCCCTTCTCAATCCTCTACTTCTTCTCATTCCCCGCAACGATTTGCAAATATGAGCTACCGATCCGGTATCAAATACCCAAGAGTCGAGAGGTGAAGTAGCAAGATTAATGTCTATAACATTAATACCGAAGCGAAGTCGTACTTTGCTTCTTTTTGAGATCCTCCATGTACTTCTTGCAGCTCCTCTTCCAGTGGCTTTGTCTCCTTGCAATAGAAGCAAACGGCATCGATGCCGCCGACCCCTTCTTGCCCTTCTTTGCATTAGAGGCACTCGCGATCTCATCGGGAGTTAACTTCCTCTTGGTGCAAAGTTTCTTGACAGTGGTTTGCGTTAGCCTTCGCATCATCATCACATGATGACCATTCTTCGGATACTCTCCTCACTGTCTTTAGCATCCCATGCAATTCAGCCAAGGTTCTATCCATATTGTTCATGTGATAGTTTAATATGAATGGCTCGAAGCTTGGAGGGAGCGACCGGAGAATCACATCGTAGCCAACTCTTGGCTAAGGGGAAAACCTAGTTTTCCGGACTCTCAATGTAGCCAATCATTTTTATCACATGCGGACCGACGGGATTCCCCTCAACAAGCTCGCACGCAAACAAGGACTTTGAGGTGTTGAACCTCTCGGCCGTGCTTGGTTCTCAAACATGCCACGCAGTCCCGAATAATAGTGTGAGCATCACTTTGCTCTCATATTGCTTCGAAGCTCGGGGACATTGTAGCAAGCATGAGACACTTATATCTAGGGCATCATTAGTGTGCTTCTCATAAGCCCTCCGTGCGGTTGCGGTGGCGTTATTAGGCAAATCCTCGGGATAGGGTACTTCAAGAACGTACTCCTTACGCTCTTGCTTGAGAACAATTCTCAAGTTGCGATACCAATTCATAAAGTTTGTTCCATTTAATTTTTCTTTTCGAGAATAGATCGCAAATTAAAGGTACTGGGTGTAGTATTAACCGCCATTTATTCTACAATGTAGAAAAAGCAAAGTTTAGCACAATGTTTATGCTATGTCTTTTGTTAAACAATTTAACATAAGACTCCCATTACGTATTTTCCACCTTCCCTCTAGGTTACGTATTGGGTCAAGATCCACATGTTAATTAATTTTCTAGGTGAGCTTTGGCATCACCGCTAGAAAATTAGTAACATCGGTAAGCAACACCTTGCTAATCACATCTCTATGTGACTCTTGTTGTTGGTGTGGCATCTCCATGCCCCGGCCCCAATCTATGCCCCAAGGCCCAAAACTGTTTTGATAGCCTTGTTAAGTAAACCAAATGCTCCGCTTGTATATGTCGACATATACCCCTCGTGTTATGATAGAGAATGGCACTCGCTTAAGTGACTCCACCATTGACGAGCATAATGGTGACGGTGCAACATTTGGAAGGGCATCATTACTACTTAATTTTGCGAGGATGCTATCCTATCAAACAAACATATCACATATGAAAGCAAGAAGAATAGCATATAGTGAAATAGTATGGCCCCCTTCACATGGTGATCTCCATCTCCATGTCGCGCCGAGGATCTCCATCTTCGCACCATCTTCCAAGTGTCGAATGCTTGATATCTTCAAACTAAGCTACTACTATAGAAGCTCTAATTGAAGATTACATCGACTCGCAGTCGTGAAAGAATATTACAAGCATTGCACGTATGAAAGAATATTACGGGATTGCACATATGAAAGAATATTACATGCATCACATGCATCTCATACATACAATAGGGCCATACCATCTCAAAGCATTCTCTGCAAAAACAAGTTAGGCGTAGAAACGTTTTCTACCTATCGCGAGAGATACGGCTTCGAGACGACCTATAAGGGGGTACGCACACGGCGGTCCCGCTAGTCGGTTAGCGGGCGGGGGTCGAGGGGAAGCCGCCCTCGCGGGCTTCCGGGCTTCCGGAAACCATATCGGCATAATCACATTATGCCGTCCCGATACACTATCAAGGGAGATGGTTTGCGCAGACGCGAGGCAAGCAAACAAGATCGGACTACGAGATAGCTTCGGCATAATCACATTATACCGTTCCGATACACTATCAAGGAACGCTATCTCGAAGCCGACTCAAACCGAGTTCTATGGATATTGCTTCGACGTAATCACATTACGCCGTTCCGATACACTATCAAGGAACGCAATTACCATGAACTCTCCTCAACAAATCCCGTAAAACCGATTGATCTAATCAACCCGTGCGCAAAACTTGTTCCGATCCAATCTAAAACCCGAACTAAGCAAGAGAAGCTCGATACCCCGAAGGGTTACGCGGAAGCTACGCTAGCCGAAAACAAAAATTTCTACCGCGCAAACCGGGAACACTTGCAAGTAAGGGCCAATAGATCATTACCGATTGGAGTAGAGTGCGGCGGAATAGCCAATCGGGGCAATCCGATCTGGAACAGTGTAGCCGACTCCCGGAGACAACAGTAGATCAACGGCGCGCAACGTAGCGGCGCCTCTACCGTATCCACACGTCCGGGGACAGAACGCCGTACACCCGTGTGCTAGCACGCGATGCAAGGCTAGGGTTTGGCTCGAAAGTGGGGAGGGTTTCCGTGGAGATTGATCTCGGCGACTTACGTTGCACGCGATACAATTGATATATGGCGCCTCTCACACCTCCCTCCTTTATATAGAGTTGGCCGAGGGGATTAGTAGCCGCTCGGGACTCTATTTTGAATTGGATCTCATCCGTATCTCATATAGAGTTTGGCCGCTCACACGTCGTAAGCCCATAGGACTCTATTTTGAATTGGATCTCATCCGTATCTCATATAGAGTTTGGCCGCTCACACGTCGTAAGCCCATAGGACTCTATCCGATCGGATCCCTATCCGATCGAGCCGTATCCGAGTCCAACTCGAATGCCTGTTCTTATCCCCTTAAGCGTGCGACCACAGAGGTTCGGGTATACTCGGTTTCGGCTATAGTCTAACTTAGCCGATCGTCGGCTCGAGTCCAACTGCGAGGCACTGTCAACAGCGGCGCCTAGCAAGCACATATTGACACCATAGTATACAAGAATATAATATCGGCTCGAACCTGTAATGTGTACACAAATCCCTTTGCCTCACGATACCAGTTAAGCTATAGGCAAGATGTGTGCCATCCCTTCAATAACTTAACCATTCACTCGAACCGTATTGGATTATCGTCTATTGATTGACTCCTCAATCAACTTAGCATGGCCATGCATTTCCATAATCCATTACCTCGAGGGCCCGAGATATCTCTCCAAAGGAGGGCAAATTCCATCTTGATCACTCACATCCCACTCCATGTTTCATAGCAAACCCGAAAACTACCTTTATAACTACCCGCATTCGGAATAGCGTTTGGTAGTCCCAAAGTAGGCTACTACACATGTTGGAATCCATGGTGATCTCGGGTCTAAGGACTTTGTACCAACACTACCGAGACCAACTAATGGCACATTAATTCTGTAGTGTCTCATGGTGGGTCTATCCAACAATGTGTTCTCCAACACATGTGTCCATGTTTATTGATTTGGTATCACCATACCCATGATCTATGAGACATGATCATCAATCAATAAACATGCCGATCTTAGAATCATATTTGTTCCAACAATATGACATATGATCGAGGATCGTTTAGAAATAGATTCATACATATCGAGTCTCATAAATAAGTCACGTACTTATTGATCAATACAAGATGTCTATTTCATGGAACGAATAACACTTTATTCATAAATACATAAACATTGACGTGATATCCAACATCTCCATGTTGCCTCTAGGGCATATCACTAACACTTTAGACACAAATTACGGCAAGGGGTAGAGATAACAGAATGACCAACATGCTTAATCTCCATACCTTGACCATTGGCCGCATGGATTTGATCCTTCCCTTTGTAATTTTCTCAGACAATCAACTTGTCCAGTTCACTGGTGAGATGATTGGTGGCGCCTATGTCTAGATACCAACTGGTATCCACTTCATATGTGTGGGTGGCAGTAGCAACATGCCTCTCATTAGACACATAATTTTGATCAAAACAATGCCAACATTCCGAGGCCACATGATCTCTTTTGTAGCATACTTGACAGGTGGGTCGATTGTCACCACACCGTTGGTTGCTACCACCCTTGCCATGTCCATCATTGCCATGGCCTCACAGTGCACCACGGCCACTCCCAGTGCCGCCGCGATTGAGCAATGCACCATGCTCACGATTCGCAGCATTCACCGAGGAGCCATTGCTGTGAAGAGCTTGCATGTTCTCAAAATTTAGCAACTGAGAGTACAAGTATGTCATGGTGATGGGTTCTACCCTTGCCACCAATGCAGAAACAACAGATTCAAAGTCATCATCTAATCCATTTAATATGTAAGCCACCATGTGTTCTTCATCTATTGGCTTGCTAGATGCAGCAATCTCATCTTCGAAAGACTTCATCTTGCCAAAGTATTCAGAGATGCTCATGTTACCTTTGCATGTCGTCGTGAGGGAGAGTCGGACATTGAGAGAGTGTGCACGTGTCTGAGACGTGAACATGCCCTCTATGGTGCGCTAGGCTTCAATCGTCGTCTTGCATGTTGCGATCTGGACGAGCACCTCTCGTGATAACGACGAGAAGAGGAAGCCAAGGACATGTTGGTCCTCAGCAAACCACTGCTGGTAGGCTAGATTGGCGATCATTGTCACCTTGTTGTCTTCCTTCCGCTCGATCTCTGTCGGCGGAGCCATGGTCGTGTCGTTGATGTGATTATCCAATCTTGCGCCGTGTATAGCAACAGTACTGCGCACTCCATAGCTCATGATTTTGCTTACCGAGATTCTCAGATATCTGGAAGCCAAGCAGAGGACTGGAGACGTCAATGGTGGAAGAACTGGACATATCAACGATCAATCTAATCTCATAAAGGCTCTGATACCATGTCAAAATCAGAGGGCAGAAACTAAATAGGAGGAATGTCTTCGGTGAGACAGTTGCGTGTTGATTTCGGCCATGTAACATGGCAAGAATACAAAGATGTATATATAGATGAGATTACATGACCAACCACCCTAATATACAGAGAGTAATCTAATCATTCTATCTATAGCCAGCCATGTTTATCTCTATCCATACTTGATACAAGGAAACATCTAACACTGAACAACGAATACATTGGGACAGTCACAAGATCCAATAAACATCAATATCTCAAAGCTCGTCAATTAGTCAATGAAGTAATCAACACCACATCAAACTGAATATTACAAGCAGCAAGGCCGAATCTAGCGGTGGGTTGGGGGGGCTAAAGCCCCCTTAGCCCCTCCCATCAATTTTTAGGTTCATATGTGTTGCAATGAGAGGCTGGAGATAGAAGAAGATGACTTCAGCCCCTCCTATGAAAATATTTCTAGATTCACCATTGACAAAGCAGAATGATGCCGGTGCAATGAGCCTTATTGGCATTGGCCAACAACAGATCAATCATCACCAAAAATCTAAAACAACAAAACAGATGCAATTAATATTGCAGAAATATCCATTTCTCACTGCAATTTCGAAAACCATGATGCAACATTCAACAATAAGTTCAAGAATTCACCAAAACTCCAAAAGCAATCATCTCTGCTTGAAATGTTCAGGTTTTTACTCCATCCTAAAGAACTTACAGAACCGTAACAACATAGCAGAAAAGGATATATTCAGAGTTGTTCATCAAAAGTCTAGAGTTACAATTTTTGATGATAAGACAAAGTAGATGAATGTGATACACGACACCTAAAGAACTGAACAAAAATCTCCAATGGAACCCGAGTAACAATTTCTGATGGAAAGAAAGGCGAGTGAATGTGATACTACTACGATCACCCCAACTGAACAAAAATCTCCAAGGAACCCGGAGTTACAATCTTTGACGGAAAGGAAGGCAGATGAAGATGATACTACTACGGTCACCCCAACTGAACAGAAATCTCCAAGGAACCCTGAGTTACAATTTCTGATGGAAAGGAAGGCGAATGAAGGTGATACTACTACGACCACCCTAAGAATTGAATAGAAATCTCCAAGGAACCTAGCTGACACCGATCAGCTCCAAGAAACGAGAAACCTATGCAAAAAACGCCGAAGAACACACGAGATTAGCAAGAGAACTGCAATCAGAAACAGAAAATGATGAAACCGAGAACTGCGCTACACATCGTCGATCGAGGGCCTCGTCCTGTCAACTACCGCTACATGGGGCGATTGATCTGGCGGCACACTAGGCAAGCCTTCTTGTTGTCGTGGAGCCACTTCACGATGTTGCAATCCTCGTGGAAGTCATGCCCGTAGGAGAGCGTGAGGACATCGTTGCTGACCTCCATCCTGTGCTGGCAGCCTGGTCTAGGTCCTGACACTGACGTGAGCACGAATGTGTTGAAACCTCTGAGCGTTGTGGTCTATCAGATTATCCGGCGATACCTTTCACGGTAGTGTTAGATAGATAGATATCTTGTAATCTTTTATATAACAACCTGATAATGTCGTTGGCTAGGGATTCTGATATTGTTATGTTTGTTTAGATAGAGTTAGTTAGCTTCTCTGTAATCCAGATGGATCCTGGCCGACAGATAAGGGTTTGTTACACCGTTGTAATCTCTTGCACATGTGTGTGCCCATATAACATGAAGTTGTCGCTGTCAAGGGCAATGAGCAATGTTCCACCCAATGGCGAGATCTAGCACGGGGGATAGGGGCTCTAGCCCCTAACGGGAGAACCCCTTAGCCCCGTAGAAATTTATGCCATGGGAGAAAGAAAGAGAAGGAAGAAGTAGAGCGGCGAGAGGTAGAAGATGACTCGTGGACCGTTTGATCGAAGATCGTGGTCTAGATTAGAAGCCACATACCCCTTCGCTATTTTTGTTTAAGAAACCCTTGCCTATTTTACATTTAACCCTTAGTCCGTAGTAGTTCAAAAATATTCATGTTTTGGTCCTTAACTCTTACCGATAACCCCTCAACTCCTCAATAAATATTCTCATAGTCCACCCTTGTTGTTTACATGCTACATCTCCGATTTATTTACATAATTACATATAGGTCCGCTTTTGCATTTTAAACCCTCTAAACTCTGTTTTCTTGCCAACCAACACCTAGAACTTGTTTTATACATAACTTTCTCGTTTTAAATCCAATTAGTGTGATTTCCATGCCCATGTGTTCGTAGTTCGCGTAGATTAATTTTAAATCTCTTGTCCACTCTATCTTCATTGATTGGTGTATTGTTCTAATTAATAGTAAGTTTATTTGCATGTCTTGCTTGATTTGGATGTTTGTGTAGTGTTATTAATCACATATAGACGAAGAGTTGTATGAGTTAATTACAAAATCTTGAGGACAAGCATTAACAACAAGCATTTGAATGTGATAGTTCAACCCCCTCTTAATATTTTTTCGAGATCCGTCATTGGTTCCACCCACGCTAATTGCCCTTTGATTTTTACAGGCAGCATGTAGCGAGAGACACAATTGCATATTCTGCATCTCATGTTGTGCTTGCGGTTGCGGAGATGCTCGTCGATGCAAGCCTTGTGGAAGACGTGGTCGCAGGAGAACGTTCACCCATGCTAATTGCCCTATGATTTTTACATGGTATCAGAGCCGCACATCTCTAAGCCGCCACACGCCATGTCGTCTTCTTCGGCCCTCCATTCCAACCCTCTTGTGGTGAATGTCGTCACCGAGAAGCTTACCTGAGCGAATGACGCAATCTGGAAAGCTCAAGTCCACTCCGCCATGTGTGGAGCCTGAGTGGATGGCCATCTCATTGGGGCCATCAAGCAATTGGCGCAGGAGATCGACGATAAGGATGACAAGAAGGTGCCCAACCCGGCGTTCGAGGAACGGGAGGCAAGGGATGAGCAGATCCTGAGCTTCCTCTTCGCCTCGTTGTCTAGGGACATCATGACCCACGTCGCCAAATCAACGACGACCACAGAAGCATGGGGATCCATTGAGGCCATGTTTGCCTCAGAAACCCGTGCTTGCACAATAAATCTGTGCATTGCTCTATCCAATACCAAGAAGGTACTTCATCCGTTATTGACTATTTCGCTAAGATAAAGAGTTACAATGATGAGATGGCGGCAATCGGACAATCCATCACTGATGATGAGCTGGTTGAGTATATACTCACCGGCCTAAGCCCGGAGTTCGAGTCACTAATTACTTCCCTTGTTACAAGGGTGGAACCGGTGTTGGTGGATGAGCTATATTCGCAGCTCCTCACTTTCGAGACTAGATTAGATCTAGTCAATGGAGGAGGTCAAAGCTCGGTCAACATGGCCGGACGTGAAGGAGGCCGTGGCAACGACAGTAGCTGTGGTGCGGCTCGATGCATGGAGGCCGTGGCCGTGGCGTCACCCATGGTGGTGGCCGTGGTTGTGGCACTAGAGGCAACTTCAGCAACAATCAGCGCCAATGCACGCACAACAACGGCGGCTATGGCTTCCCTAAGCGAGACAACCGCCCCATTTGCTGAGAAAACTGCAATTATAGGACTACAAACAATACGCTTCGCAATTATAGGACTCCAAACATTGACTTCATTAAAACAACATTTGAAACGTTGGCTTCTTGTATCTTGTTATACATGACATTTGGTGTTTTTAATCTCTTTTCTCATCACAAATACATGTATTTTGCCATGAGATGACCATTTTGCCCTCAGGCTTTGAAATGACGTGATCATGCATGGTATGATTATCTCATAATCAATAATCTAAAGCACAACTGATGCTAGTAGGTTAGTGAACCTTCCCCGGATGGCGGTCAGTTCCTTCGTCGTGTGATCTCAAGTTTCCTCTGTGCTACGAGTTATCCAGAGGATTAGACGATGCATTCTAGGTGAATAGAATTCGTTAAATTGTTGATGCATTACAACTCCTGGGCATGTATGGTGCTTTACAACTCAGAAATTTGTAGGAATGGTGGATTGGTGGTATTGCTCAAGGCAAATCTTAGCTACAGGGCATGTCACTGTTTGAGCAGGGCATCTAACACAATGTGGTATTTCTGTGCATGTTGTTGTTTATGGGTATGTAGAGTGTTCCATGAATTTGGTATATTTGACAGTGATTTGCTGGCATTCAGGCGAGTTTGGATTTTTTTTCTCTCTTTTTATCAGGTTGTGAACAGTACCAAATTATTAAATCCTTGTGGTAATACCAAATTATTAACTAGTTTGGTATGTTTGTTCAGGAATTATGAGATTATGAACAGTACCAAATTATTAGGTTCTGAACAGTACCAAATTGTGAACAATTCATTATTCACAATAAGCACCCTCTTCCGCCATCGCGCGTGGGGGTTGACGGAGAGCAGGAGGGCCGCCGCGACGAGGAGAGTAGGAGGCAGGCGGCGCGGCGCGGCCATTAGGCGTCGATGCAGGAATTAGCGGCACATCCATGGCGTCGCCCGTGGGTCAGGCAGATGAAAAGTCGAAGCACGTGTCGCTCGGTTTGGCAGATGAACAGTCGGGCAAGTGAAAGTGCAAAAGGGTCACTTTGGTAATAAATACATGTATTTGTGATGAGAAAATAGATTAAAACCCCAAATGTCATATATAACAATAAGTCAACATTTTAAGGATCGTTTTGGTGAATTTGATGTTTAGAGCCTATAATTATAAAGCTTATTGTTTGGAATCCTATAATTGTAATTTTCTCCCATATGCCCGGTCTGCCTCAAGAAAGGGCACACCGCCACTGAGTGTTGGCATAGGTAGGGCTGGGCATTCGGGTTTACCCGAAATTTTGGGTCGGGTAGTTCGGGTTTTTAGAATTTCGGGTTTTCAAAAAGATACCCGAAATATTACTCGATCACCCTATTACCCGAAATTTTGGGTACCCGTTATTTTGGGTTCGGGTTTCGGGTAACCCGAATTACCCGAATTACACTAATCGGCCGAAGGAGGAGAGCCTGAGTGCGGCGGGTGAGGCGGCGAGCGAGCGAGGCCGGCGACAACGTGACGCGAGGGCCTGGCAGCGAGAGCGATGGCGCGAGGGTCGAGCTACGACGACGCGAGGCGGAGCGCGACGCGCGAGGAGCGACCGCCGACCGCGCGAGCAGCGAGCGGCCACGAGCGCGAGGGCAAGCAACGAGCAACTCCGGCGCGGTCGCGCGAGGAGGGCGAGGCGCGGCAGCGGCTCCGGCCGTCGAGGACGGAGGCGGCGGCGGCGGCGGCCGATGCGCCTCGGTTAGGGTTAGGGCGGCGTGCGCGTGCGGAATGGTGTGAACGCGGACGGGCAGGCAGCAGCACGGGCGGGCGAGAGCGAAGATTTTAGTTCGGGTAGTTGGGTTATTCGGGTACCGCCAATCACTACCCGAATAACCCGAAATAATTTCGGGTTTTTAAATTACCTATCCGAGTTCACTTTTCGGGTTTCGGGTATTTCGAATTCGGGTTCGGATTTTTTTGGGTTCGGGCTTCGGGTTCGAGTTTTATGCCTACTCCTAGGCATAGGTTCGACGAGGGCTACGTGGCTGAAGAGAAGCTTGCGGCAGCAGCTACTTCATACGACGTCGACACCAACGGGTACACCGACACCGGCGCCACCGACCACATCACCAGCGAACTGGTGTTGCTGCTGGTGTACTCGTCGGCCGACGCGCCCGGGGAGGAGGAGCCGCTGGTGGTGCTGCTGCTGTCGCCGCCGCCGTGCAGATTCATCCGTGCCCGGGTGAGGCAGGGCCAGGAGGACCAGGCATCATCGTCAAGTTCGGTTCAGGACTCAGGGGTGCAGCAGAGCTCGTCTTCGCCGCGGCCGCTGTCGCCGTCTAGATTCGTCCGGATCCATGCCCGGGCGGAGCAGAGTCAGGTCCAGGCGTCACCGTCGATTTCGGTTCATGACTCCGAGGTGCAGGAGCGATCGTCGTCGCCGTCGACAGCGCCGTCCAGATTCGTCCATGCCCCGGTGGGAGCAAGGTCAGAACCAGCCGCCATAGTTGAGCTCTGTTGAGGATTCAGATGTGCAAGCGAGCACAGCCATAGGGATTGCATGCTGCTCTCTGAACTGAGATACTGCATCGTGTCGTGTCGGATCTTGATGGTTTATTCGTTAGGTTTCTTGAAGGATTTGATGATTCTTTTTTCTGTTAGTACATTTCTTGGAGGCCGTACAAATATTCGGGCCTGTTCGTAGTTTCTTTGGATTGAAGACTTAAGAGATCGATTTTGTGGAGGTGTTCTCTTCAGGTTCTCTCGTCCCGAGCTCTGCAAGTTTGTTGAACTGACCGACTGCGTATTCACAACAGATGATTGTTACTTTTTTTTTGCCTGTTCTCGAATTCTTGATGATGTTATTCAAGATTCGGTACTTTGTCTACCGGTATGTGACAGAAATACTCTTCGCCGTTTGCATGGCATTTGGTTTTGCAGCATACGGAGTTCAGTTGCAAACCAGATTGACACTCAGAATTCAGTTGAAAAAAGCTGAGCATTCGAGATAATTTCTTAATTTCCATTATGTTTGTGATTTTTAAGTATCAATGCAATAATTAGCAACTGAAAGAGTGAGTGCAGCGGAAACACAATTTAACGTGCCCTTCGTTCTTAAAAAATTCAAACCAACTACAAATTTAGACATAGACTTATTTAAATTTATGGTCAGGATTTATTTTTTTAACGAAAGGCTAATACTAACGTATTAATTAGTCAGGGTTTATTTCATTGTCTGGCTCCGTGTAGATTCTTAAGGAGGTGTATCCTAGATCCTAATGATGGAGTAAAGTTAGAGCCATGCCAAACGTCTCAGCTCTAAATAGATTTAGATGAAACACTCCAGTAAAATAAACATAAAATAAAAATATCCATGTAGATCGTTAAGGGGTGTATCCTGAATCCTGGTGAAATGAAGCTGGAGAACCGTGCCAAATAGAGCCCTGCCAAACGCTTCGACTCTAAACAGATCTGGATGAAATACTCAAGTGAAGATATTTTTCATCAGCTTTAGACTTTAGCTTGGAGCTTGAAGTTAGGCCCCGTTTGACACAGCTCTAGCTCCCAACTCCAACTTACCTAGAGTTGGAGTTGTGCCAAACGGTATAGATTCTCTATTTTTCCGAGCGGAGCTAGCAGAACTGCTCCATAAAATTGTACTACAGGATGGAGCTGGGTTTTTGCTGCTTCACAGCTCCACTCCAACCTAAAAGACCCACTATCCTTTAATTTTTAACATATTTATAAAAATGTCACTGAACTACCCCAAACTCACCTCCTCACTCCTCTCTCCCTCTCGAAACCTCACGGGCGGAGCGGCAGAGCGGTGGCACTCGATGGGAGGTCGGCGGCGCACGGCGGCGCGGCGAGCGACGCGAGGGGACGACACACGGCGGCGATGCGCGGTGGGTGGCGGGCAGCGCACGGACGACGGTGCAATGGGGGACGGTGCACGAGCGACGCGGTGCTTCGGCGAGGACGAGCAGCGGCGTGTGCGCGAGGCGCAGCCGGCGTGTATGGCGGCGGCGTGCATGGGAACGGGATTGGGGATTTTTTTTTAAATTTTAGATCCAGAGCTGAAAGCTAGCCAAACACTTTTCAATAGATCTTCAACTTTTATAGGAGGCTTTCATTGGAGTTAAAGTTTAAAGTTAGAAGTTAAAGTTTGAGGACCTATCAAACGGGGCCTTGAACCTTATCAAACACCTCCTAAATTTGGCCGGCCCAAGTGATTTGCTCGGCCCAAATCTACCGAACCGAACCATCCAGAAGAACTCGGGTCCGACTCCGAGTCCGACCGACCTAACCCAAACTCCCTAATTAGCTCGGCTCCGGCAAGCTTAGCCTCTTCCCCCAAAAACATCGAAACCCTACCTGCCGCCATCCTCCTCCCGCTCGCTCCTTCCCCTTGCCGGCGCGGCGCTCCACACAAAACCCGGCGGCGGGGGAGGGAGAGGGAGAGGAGATAGATGGCGTCTGAGGAGGAGACGAGCCGGCTGTTCCGCATCCGCCGCACGGTGTTGCAGATGCTGCGGGACCGTGGCTACCTCGTGGCGGAGAAGGACATCGACATGTCCAAGCCCGACTTCGTCACCCGCTACGGGGATCCCATCAACCGCGACGACTTCTCCATCTACTGCGGCAGGAGGGGCGACACCGCTGACCAGGTACGGCTCCTCCTCCGCCGCCGCCTCTGTTTTCCGACGGGCGGGCGCCGCCCACCGTGTGAGTTGTGACGAGCGGTCGCCGCGAATTTCTTTGTGTTCCCCTCTTCGCAGATCTACGTCTTCTTCCCCAAGGACGCAAAGCCCGGGGTGAAGACGATCAGGAGCTACGTGGAGAGGATGAAGCAGGAGAACGTCTTCAACGGCATCCTCGTCGTGCAGCAGGCGCTCAGCGCGTTCGCGCGCAGCGCCGTGCAGGAGGTCTCCCAGAAGTACCACCTCGAGGTCTTCCAGGTCGCCCTCTGCCACATCCCTTCACCTCTGTACTCGTTTATCTCCATCTACTCGACGAAACGTGGAGAGCAGTGATTGATGTTTCAGGTAGCACTTGTTTGTGCAGGAAGCCGAACTGCTTGTGAACATTAAGGATCATACCCTAGTGCCAGAGCACGAGCTCCTGACGCCTGAGCAAAAGAAGACGCTGCTGGAGCGGTATACCGTGAAGGAGACTCAGGTCTGGAAATAGACATTTTTATTTTGTCATAGGTGTAGTGTTTGAATTAATTTGAGCATAATGTCATCGGCGTTTCATTCATGTGTTGATGTCTGCACACTACTAAAAGGTTTACAGAAAGCAATTTTGGACAATTATCGGTGAACTATGACCATTTTCAGGAGGCTTGCATATATGCGTATTGTTTATGTCACCATTAAACATGTCACAGAATTCCTGATACTTATCATAGACAATAGGCATAGGGAATAGACAAGTGACTCGTAGTTATTTTTGAGACATCGTGGCCTGTTTGCATAAATGACCCCTTTGTTTCACCTTTTACTGCATTCGAAGTTTGATATCTGCCACACACTAGTTAACACATCACAGCTCAGGTGATCTAACTACTTGCTGTAAACCATCTAACAGATTAACAAAGCAACAGGTTTCTCGACATTTAATGCTGCAAAATGAATTAGATTGTTTGTAGTGGGCTTGAAGTGCTGGGCATACATTTTAAGTTTTAACCAAACTCCATGAGTGCTCTTTTATTGACCTTTCTTTTTCCCTTCTAATTGTCCAGAAAATTAGAATTCAGGTTTATATGCTGTTGATCTTTATCCACCAGTGGAAACCAGGGCTGTTCATAATGTTGTTTTTAAGTCATCTTGTTTTGTGAAGTATAGTTATTGTTATTTATTATTGCCTCTTCACAGTGTGAACTTGGGACTGTTCATGTTAGTTTTGAGATAACTGGTTTGATCAAATGTGTTAGGTCATAGTTTAGGAGAACACAAATTCTATATCACTGAAAATGACAAACTGGTCCTTGTTTTAGACTTAAAGATGCTACTTGAGAGGAGCTGATAATGCAGTCCAATTGTTGATAATATGTAACATAAGCTAATACAATAACTATATCAAAGTTCTGTCTGTTATCTGCTTTGAATGTGACGCTTTCAGATCTTAACACTGATGAGCTTGACTCATTACGAAGTTACCAGCTTACCATTATAAATACTCTAGTTGGTTATGCTTACTCTGCTGCTTGTGATTCTTTACTATGGCATGTATCATATTGGATAATGCTAATAATGTAAATGTACCTGATGTGCTGGGTATGTTGATCGGAGTAGCTGTCTGTTTTCATGCCATAACATTTTATTTCTTTGTTTATTTGCAATCAGATTAATTTGACACACAATTTATGAAGATAATAAGTAGCAGATTCAACAAGTGCCAGCTGTATCTGTTCCCTTTTATGTTTATTACATATCCCTGACACCTCATTCTAAAAGGGTGTCCTCACAATTATCAAGATAACTTTGAACCGTGTCGGATGACTAATTGAATGGACTCCACCTGTAGATGTTTCTGTAGATTTAACTGCAGTAGCACGTTCTGTTCTGATGACCTTGAACTTGTCTTGTGAATGCAGCTCCCCCGGATTCAAATTACGGACCCAATAGCAAGATACTACGGTATGAAGCGTGGGCAAGTAGTAAAGATCATCCGAGCTAGTGAGACCGCTGGAAGATATGTGACGTACCGTTATGTTGTGTGAGCGTCACTACATTTTCACGCTTGGACCTACATGGCAAATATTACCAGAGAAAATCCCTCTGTTGCTAATTCATTCCTGTAGTAGGAACACTCCTGTCAGCAAGTAACTGAAGTACTGGGGTGCCTTGTTCCTCTTTCTTTAGAGCTTGTTTGACATAAGCGGTGTTAGCGCTAGACGTAGGTTTCTCTATCCGTATTCGATTTCACCCTAAATCATTTGCCTATCTGAAATGTGTGGTTGGGTGGTCTGTTCTCTGTTTCACCTTTCGCGCATGTATGATGTTTGTTTGATTGAAAATGGCATGAGCGCCTTCCGGGACCATCGTTTGCCTCATGTGCAACAGGGCAGCTGGAGATAAAAACACGAGGGAGGGAACATGGGGTGTGCATAGTACATCTGTCGGGTGGATTTCTTGTCGGATGGACGGATCCTGGATGGCTAACATCAAACCGAGCAATCTGTGTTTCAGCCTTCAACGGGATTGTATCAGACGAACTAGCTAGGCATACATCAGTCAGTAAAGAGCGGCAGCATGGCTGAAGTTTCAAATCCCAACTCCCAAGTAGGTTTGTCATCACATATTTCAGACCACTAGCTTACTCTCCCTCCAAAAAGAACTAACTCGAATGAAGATGTGATCCATCTTAATGCAACTGGACAGAAAATTCGTTGTATTAGATCCTTCCGTTCAGATTTATCGTATTAAGACGAATCACATTCTCATTTAGTGAGTATGATGTTGTTTGGATATCTAAACTAATTTAAGTTCATATCACATTGAATGCTTAAAATGTTATTTTGGAGTATTAAATGTAGACTATTACAAAATTTATTTATAATCAGAGACTAATTCGCGAAACGAATCTAATAAGCCTAATTACTTTATGATAATGAGCCTAATTACTTTATGATTTGATACTTTATGATTTGACGATGTGATGTTACAGTAAACATTTGCTAATCATAGATTAATTCGGTTTAATAGATTCGTCTAACGAATTATTCTTCGCTTCTATATTTCTTTAATAATTATTTCATATTTAGTCATTTAAATTATTCAAACATGATATGTATTAACATAAATTAAATTTTATAGTCCTCAATCCAAACAGCACTGTAAGCTACATCTTACCTGCGGAGAAAAGAGTAATATAGAAGTTTCAGACTTCTCAAGGCCATCTCTGGTACAGGAAAATCTACCGCATTTTTAACGTTTCTGCAGTTCTGTTTTGTTGCGGGCACCGCACGTCAAGAAACGGAAGGACTCTTCCCACCTTGGCTCTGCCCAGTCGGTCAACGATGGGAACCGAACCGGAGCGAGGGAGCGAGCGTGCGACGCGACGGCGACATGCGCCCAGCGACTTGGACCGGTCATGGCCGTTGTCGAGCACCACTCGCGTCGTCCAAAGCCTCCAAATCTGCAATCCACCCCTCCCCGCAAATCTGGCGCGGAGAATATCCGCGTGTGTTACAGATCGCAACGAGAGCTGTTGCTGCTGCTTCGCGCTGCCAGCCTGCCACCATCGTGCGAGCCAAAGGCCCAAAGGCCAAGCCATATCGTGCCGAGGGGATCAACGTCGCCGGTCCGAACATTCGCCGTGGGAAAAACGGCTAAACCGCCGGAAAAAAAATTCGAGGCAATAACACGGCACGCGACTGGTCGCCGTGGAAACGAAGCCGAGGGGTTGAGAAGAACGAAAAAAGCGAGACAATCCACGGCCACGTTAACCGTTTGTACTGCGCGGAGAAAAGAAGGAAAAATCTCCGCTGTCCCTCGTCGTGTACTAGTAGGTCCTGACAGGGGCAAATGCTGGTCTATTCAGAGACAAGGCCCCGATCATCATCGCAGCAGCAGCCGATCTGCAGATGCCGTCCGTTGAGCCCACCTCCAGCAAATTGATGCTGTAAGGCTGTCTTTTAATTATATGGATATCCAAATCCAAAATAAATTTTCGACAATATTGTATCAATCTTCAACAGAGTATCTATATAAAAGATATATTTTAAATATAAGAAGAGACAGAACACAAATATAAATATTCTTTTTTAGCGTTAGGTCTTGTATTTTTTGTATTTTAGGTATTATTGTTTTTAGGTATTATTGTTTGGATATTATTGTTGGAGATTGCCTGACTTCGAAGCACACAGCAACACACAGACCAAACTTTTGCAAAAATGTAACTGCGGTAATGAGTGCTGTCAATCCAGAGACTGACAGTGAGGAAATCGAACTGGATTGAGAGGGGGGGTCGTAGTAGGTAATTAGGCTAATTGGTGGCAGCAACATTGGGAGTAGTAGTAGAAAAGAAAGATGATGGTGCGGCCGCATTTTTTTGTCTACATCTCGCAGCATTTTCTCTGTGCAGCATATGCTCATGCAAATCTGGACAAAGCAGCCACTAGCAGTAGTTCAGTACAATAACTGCAGGCACCAGCTAAGCACATGATTCGAACAGGGTTGCAAAAGGTACGGCCCGTTTCTTCACCCCTCGATCTATATCTATGTAGAGTCACTTCACACATCATCTTGTTAACCATGAGGTATCTTAAACAGGAAGTAGTCAAGGCACCCAGTAACATTCGCTACCGCAGGTAAGTCAAATTTATGATTGTTCAATGATGGTGACAATTATTATGAGATGGCATGTGCAAGGGCAATTGTTAATTGTTCTTTGCCACCAAGAGCTGACTTTCAAATCAAAGAAAGCATACAATACATCAAGTAAGACAACTAGATAACACTCAAGATACCGGTACACAACCAAATTAGAGAAATGGCTAAAAGCGAGGCTGAAGGTGACATTTTCCAATCGTGATGCTTCAAATGTATGGTCAGAGTGTAGAGCAGAGACCGCAGGTAGATGGTCCAAGGTTGACAAGTATAACACCCACTTTATAGCTATACTGATTTTGACATCAAAACTGGAAAACTAGAACTGATAAAAAAGAGATCTGGAGGAGAGTCCCTCCAAACATTTTTTAAAAGAAATTGGGAGCATGTTGGGGATTGAACATGGGACTTAGGGTACACCCTTGCCACTGCACTATTAAGTGTATCTAAAAAAATATGAACTGATAAGTGCGTACTTAATAGTAACTATGACAAATCATGTTTATACAACATCGTTTAAGTGGATGTGAATGAGGTACAGAGTATCATCAAGAAAATTCACAAAGAGAAGATGACAAAAGATTTATAACATGCTACTTGAAAAAGGTTTTAAGGACATGACAGAGCGAAACATTCCTGTAAACTTAAGATAAATTGGTCAAGATTAGTTTCTTTCAATGCCAATATCGTTCTTAGGAGATTGGGAAGGAGGCAGGCTGTTCCAAGAAGGAAGGTCATATCAGGATTTAGACATAAAGAGAGATACTACAAGCGCTAGCAATAATGTAAAAAGGTAAAGGACAATAGAGACTAAATCTTACAGCTTACACGCTTATCTCAACAGGAGATGAGGCGAGGATCGAACTGATCATCCAGCAATAATTATCATGCCAATATGGTTGGCTCAGCATGCTCTTCATCAATTCAAGTAGCAGGACTACTCAAAGAAGCAACCATTGAGCCTGACCGAGCGCGGTTCACAATCCCAAGCAAGACCACCACCATTAGTTACATGGTATCTGATTCATCCTTGTTATAGGCCAGTGGGAACTCATCAAATTGTTCCGAGACATCACGACCCTGTCCAATGCTCTTCAGAGAGTGGTAAACCCGGTACATTGAGAGCCTCTCCTCGGGCGAACCATGATACACGCCAAAGCTATCTTCACAAACTCATCAATCTCTGAATCATGGCCATTCCAACGCAATGATTTATGAACAGCATCACCGATCTGGCCGGAGGCCTTAAGCTGATTTACCCAATCCACCAATGTCCCCTTGAATCCTTCACCTGCCACATCACTCGCGACAGTGCCAGCCTCCTGCCCGCTCACGAGCTCGAACAGTATCACACCAAATGCGTACACATCACCCTTCATGGTAGCAACTGGATTGGTAGCACACTCAGGGGCGACATACCCATACTCCCCGAATTCCCCATTCAGGAAGGGGCTTGTGTCTCCACCCTCGCCTGGTGCCATCCGGACCAGCCTCGTGAGCCCAACATCTGTGATCCGAGCTTCATAATCCTCATCCAAAAGCACTGCACTTGAGCTCAAATTCTGGTGAATTTGTGGAACTTGGAACCCATGGTGCAGCCAAGCAAGACCTCGTGCCGCCCCAACAGCAATCCGAAGCCGTGCCGCCCAATCCAGCGGTGCCTCCCCTGGCTCCTTCATCACCGAAGAAAGAGCTCCACTCTCCATATGCTTGTACACAAGCAGCCGCTCATCCTCAACAACACAGAACCCCAGCAGCGGCACGATGTTAGGGTGTCTCAGCTGCCCAACCCGTCCCATCTCTGCCCGGAACGCCTTCTCCGACAGTGGGCACGAGTGGAGCCGCTTCACCGTCAGAGCGGAGCCGTCGCGCAGCACAGCACGGTATGCAGTCCCTGCCCGCGAGCTCCCGGCCACCACGATGTGGCTTGTGCTAAAGTCCTGGGTGGCCGCCATCAGGTCGGCGAGCTTGACCTTGACGATCGGCTTCTGGAACAGCGAGACAGGCGCCAGCCGGTAGTGCGCCGCTCGCAGCCGCTCGGCCCACCAGCTCCCGTCCTCCGCGGAACCGCCGCCCGACTCGCTCCCTCCGCGGCGGCGGCGGCGCCCGCCCTTGCTCTTCCCGGTGCATCGCCAGAAGAAGAAGGCGAGGAGCAGCGACGCTGCGGCTCCGAAGACCCCGGCGGCGATGACGATGCCGAGGCCTGCGCCGCCCAGCGCGCGGCCGCAGCGCGAGGACACGGGGCGGCCGCACAGGCCCTTGTTATCGGCGAAGGAGTCCCTGCCGAAGGTGGCGAGCTGGGGCGGGATCTGGCCGTCGAGCCTGTTGCCGGAGAGGTCGAGCGACTTGAGGCGGTCGAGCCGGCCGAGGGAGTCGGGGATCTGGCCGGAGAAGGAATTGCCGGAGAGCTTGAGCGAGTTGAGGAAGCGGCAGTTGGCGAGCTCGCTGGGGAGCGGACCGGTCAGCTGGTTCCCGGAGAGGTCGAGGTTGACGACGAACGGGATCCACTCGCAGAGCGCGGAAGGGATTTGGCCCCCCAGCGCGTTGCTGGAGAGGTCGAGCGTGGTGGCGCCGCTGCAGAACTGGAGGTCGGAGGATGGCGCCCTGGAGCGCGAACCCGGAGAGCGAGAGCGCGATGATGCGTAGCTCCTGCGGGTTCCAGCACGAGACGCCAGCGTAGGAACAGACGGCGCCCGAGGAGAGGTTTTCGAAGGTCCACGACGAGAGCCTCTGGTCCGGGTCGCGGAGGTCCTTCTTCACGCCCCTCAGACACCGCACGTCGTCCTCCTTTGGCGTCGCCGACTGCGCCGCCGCCGGCGCGGCGGCGAGGAGGACGGCGACGGCGAGGAGGAGGAGGAGGGGAAGGGGAGGCGGCGAGGGAGGCATGGTGGTGGGGGAGGAGGGGGAGTGGTTTGACCAGGTGGGGAGACCGGACTGCGAGGGGTGGAGCGGATGATGGGGGTGGTGTGGTTTTTGGTGGGGTTGGGTTGGGCTGCGCCGCAACGGGAGGGGAGGGGTTGGTATTTTGGTGGAAAAAGAAAAAAAGATGAGATTGGGGAAGTGACCCAACCACAGTGGTGGTGGTGGTGGTGACTACTGTCCCCGTGGTCGTCAGTGACAGTGAGCGCGGAGTGGTGCGGTTTTTGGCCCGGTTCCCCGGTCGATTTTCGGGCTCAACGACACGTGTTTTTTTTTGTAACTGTGTGTACGAATTGGGGGCAGTGAGATGAGTGTTTTGAATGTAGGAGTACCATCTTTAAATAGAGTTTTACGAGTTGCGTAGCTTACATCTTGTGGATGCGTCTCCGGTAGTCCGATTGTATCGGATGCAAATCATCATTTCAAATGACTTCTTTATCTCCTATTTTATTTAAATTTTAGAAATTTAGACTACAATTCAGCTTTCAATGGATGTCCTATCACATTTCCTAAAAATTTTCATCCCCTATTTTTCCCTTCTCATTCCCCACTTCGGAAGTAAGATCTCATCCTCTATCCGCTCTCCCGCGCACGTATTGATGCAAAATGACCGTTTATTTTTTAAAAAAAATATATACAGATACCTAAAAATATTTTATATTAATAAAATAAAAGTGTTTTTCCTAAAATGTAACAAATTTTGATTAGAGACTACAAATCTAAACTTTATTCTAAATTGTTATGTTTTGAAACGAATATACTACCCGCATCTAAACTTTATTCTAAATTGTTATACTTGATTAAAATCAGTATTTTCAGGTACATGGGCCTAAAGTACAAGATTAAAATCAGTATTTGGGTCCAAAAAATAGGGTCCAAAATATTTTCAAGTGGCCCAATCCACGAATTTAAATTTATTGAAAAACTTTTTGGGATTCCATGGGATGAGAGAGTAGGTTGAAGGATATATTTTTGACATGTATCTCCAAAGCGTATTATATGACACCATTTTATAGGAAAGCCATTGGAGATGGACTAAGGCAGGGGGTTACTGTTGTTAGTGATATGCCCTAGAGGCAACATGGAGATATTGGATATCACGTCAATGTTTATGTATTTATGAATAAAGTGTTATTCAGTTCCATGAAATAGACATCTTGTATTGATTAATAAGTACGTGACTTATTTATGAGGCTCTATATGTATGAATCTATTTCTAAATGATCTCGATCATATATCATATTATTGGAACTAATATAATTCTAAGATTGGCATGTTTATTGATTGATGATCATGTCTCATAGATTACGGATATGGAGATACCAAATCAATAAACATGGACACATGTGTTGGAGAACACATTGTTGGATAGACCCACCATGAGACACTAAAGGAATTAATGTGTCATTAGGTGATCTCAGGTAGTATTGGTACAAAGTCCTTAGACCCGAGATCACCATGGATTCCAACATGTGTAGTAGCCTATTCTGGGACTATCAAACGTTATTCCTAACCGGGTAGTTATAAAGGTAGTTTTCGGGTTTGCTATGAAACATAGAGTGAGATGTGAGTGATCAAGATGGAATTTGCCCTCCTTTGGAGAGATATCTCTAGGCCCCTCGAGGTAATGGATTATGAAAATGCATGGCCATGCTAAGTTGATTGAGGAGTCAATCAATAGACGGATAATCTAATACGGTTCGAGTGAATGGTTAAGCTATTGAAGGGATGACACACATCTTGCCTATAGCTTGATTGGTATCGTGAGGCAAAGGGATTTGTGTACACATTACAGTTCGAGAGCCGATATTATATTCTTGTATACTATGGTGTCAATATGTGCCGCTAGGCACCGCTGTTGTGTCGACGAGTTGGACTCGAGCGACGGTCGGCTAAGTTAGACTATAGCCGAAACCGAGTATACTGAACCTACTGGGTCGCACGCTTAAGGGGATAGAATGGATATTCGAGTTGGACTCGGATACGGTTCGATCGGATAGGAATCCGATCGGATAGAGTCCTATGGTCTTACGACGTATGGGCGGCCAACTCTATAAGATTCGGATAGGATCCGATTCAAAAGAGAGTCCTGATCGGCCACTAGTCCCAGTCGACCAACTCTATATAAAGGGGCGAGGGGTGGAGAGTTGCATCATCGCATTGAACCGGATCCTTAACAGAAGTCGCCGAGATCAATCTCCACGGAAACCCTCCCCACTTTCGAGCCAAACCCTAGCCTTCATCGCGTGCTAGCACACGGGTGTTCGACGTTCTGTCCCCGGACGTGTGGATACCAGTAGAGGCGCTGCTACGTTGTGCGTTGTTCATCGGCTATGGTACTTCAGAGCAAGGCGGCTGCAGTAGATCGGCTGCGGTCGAGCGTATCGAAGCGAGGCGCGAGAACACGGTCAGACGACTCGGCGAATCGGCTACATCCGCGAATCGGCTGATTAGTGAATCGGCTGTCCTCGGGAATCGGCTGTCATCGGCCAGCACAGTTCCAGATCGGATAGCCCTGATTGGTTGTTTCCGCTGCTTACTTCAATCGGTAACGATCTATCGGCCCTTACTTGCGAGTGTTCCTGGTTTGCGTGGTAAAAAGTTTTGTTTTTCGGCTAGCGTAGCCTCCGCGTAACCCTTCAACTGTGTCAATATCATGAGCCTGTTACAGTAACTACTGCACAGCGCTGTAACAAATTTCTGTAACAACAGCCATTGTATCATAGTTGGCTACAATCAGGATTTTCATACCACGAAAACCACAACGGTTTCCACGGTTTTGGCCATATCACAAGGATATGATATGGTATCCATACGGTTTCATTTAAATAATTTTGTATGAATTCAAAAAAATTGAAAAAAATATTTTATCATAAAAATATATTTATCAGTAATTTACAAAAATAAATTTCTCTTGTCCATGTAAAACCGCGGTATGTGCGCTGTTTTCTCACGGTTTGAGTGAAAACTACGATATGAATTTGGTTTAAATTTAAATTTCGTCACTGTTCACTTCATCATGGTTTTAGCGCGACAACTGCGCTACCGCGCAGGACCGATACGGCAAGCTCCGGCGAAAGTGGAAACCCTAACTACAAGAACGATGTGATCTGAACCGTTAGATTGTGATCGTGTGGTTGGGAGTCTATTCTAATGAACATAATTGTTCATTCTCTGCATTAGTACCTCTAATGCAGAGGATCTGAATCGGATTGTACTGTTTGTAGTCTGATTGTTGTATCATTGAATTGAGTCTGAGCTAGGTGAAAATTTGTCTCTAGTTGTTTATAAATGTCACTAATGTAAGACATACCTTTGTCATGATGATTTGTAACTTGTAGGGTATTTGTTTGGGTTGTGTGTTGTGAGAACAAGAGGAAAGATGATTGATACAACAAAAAATAATTTTACAGTAGGGATTTTACACTTCTATTCTTAGCAGTTTAAACCTAAGCGTGTGACGAAAAACTATTTAAAATTAAGTTTGAAAACTTATAACTGTAACTATAGTTGTGGCACATGAGCCTAAGCTTAAGAGCCTATTTAGATAGGATGGATTTTGTGAATTTTTTAGAGGAACTGAACTATTTCATGTGTGAAAATTCTATAAAATTTACGCTGTCCGAATAGAAGCCCTTGTGAAAGTGAATGGACTCATTGCATTAGATGGTCATTGTGTGCTCATCTATGGACTACTATGGTCTAACTACATGGCATCTGGTAAATTACACAGTGGCTGTACGATTTCAACTTACTCTATCGCTAGTGCAATTGAGGACTATTTCTTTTCCTACTTGATTTTTCCTTGTCTCATATTCGAGGGATATATAGGAGTACACCGTTATCTCAATTCTTAGGAATCATTGGTTGTGATATAGCAGTAATTGAAATACGCTCATTGCAGTTGCCAATTAAGCATAACCCTCAATCCAAAGGCAGATTGCCATAGAGACCTTCCTTTATCGACAACACCAACTGATATTCGTTTGAATCAATTTCTGATTGCCGTTGGGATGACAGGAGAAGAAAAGCTCCACGCCCTTGCACACCGTGCTAAAACCCTTCAAAAATCCCCAAAAAAATCCTTCAAAAAACAAACTTTGCCAACCTATAAACTAGTATTAACTGCGTTTCTGGTTACAGCAACTAGCTTCTCTTGACAGGGGAAGCCAGCTATGCAATAATGCAAATGCAATAGCTCAAGCAAGCCGACGCGCCGGCAACGCGAAAACCGAGCGCGGTGCGTGCATCTATCCAAGAGAGCGTGGGTGCGGCTCGCCGCTGCGCCCGTCCACGCACGCGTCGTCCGCGGCGACCTCTCCTCTACTACACGATTTTTCGCCCGGGGCGACTCCAACTCTCCAAGCCTGCCTTGCAAACTAGACAGAGAAATGGCCAAATTGGGCCCTTCTCCCCACTAACTTTTTGGCACAACTCCGTGGGTGTTCACCAAAGTTGGAGCAGCAGTGGTTTAGGTTCTATTCCTTTGGTATAAAAACGGATATAGTGAGAGATAGAAAATATATGGACGCATAGAGTATTACTTTTCGTCCATAGAGTATTACTTTTAACACATGACCGAAAAAGCGAAAAAAATTTATTGTCAAACTTTTACACCCTTACTCTTGACATTTTAAAATTTAAGACTAATTGAAAAGAACAATGGAAAATTCAAATTTTAATGTAGCTTATATCAGCCGCAGCTTAAACAAAAAGACCCAATTATTTACAAAGGGTGTCTGTTCTCTAGGACTTTTGCGACTATTCTATCGAGAAAAGGAGAACAGCTGAACAAAAAACACGGAATCCTACCTTTGCCTTACCCCCCTAATCAGAGTCCACGACAAATTCTTCTACAGCTTATAAGCGAGGGTGAGGGCCAGAGAGGCAGAGACATAAACTAAAGAAGCTTTTTCACTTCAAATATTTAATCAGGTTTAGAAATCCAGGCACCAGCGATGTGCCATGCGTATATCATGAGCATGCGGCCGAGGAAGAGATATCCAGCAATGGACTGGTCACATGAAATTTCTGCGATTTGATGGGCATTTTTTTCACCGTCCGACTGAGATGTTGCTTTTGGCTGGCCTACAGCGCCAGTAGATGACCGGCGAGTGCAAAAGTCTCCCACATGTGCAGCTTCATTAGACCGACCGCTTTTACCGTTTCAAAGAGATACACCTGAAGAGAACCCAAATGGCACGGCAAGGGACTTAACTAGAGTACTTAAGTAGTAGTAGTAATTACCATGAAACTATTACCAATTGTTTTTTTTGGTGGGGGAGGGGGAAACTATTGATGTCAGAGTATAGAACTCCTCTAGCAGATAAGTGAGAACTTTCCTTTAGAGATTCAGCCAAAAGGCGGTGTGAGTCCGAATCCCTTTCCGAGAACAATGAACACAAAGAATTAACAAGTTTGAGCTGCACGGATGTGTAACACTCTATTTCTGTTTGTAAACTATGGATATGTTGTAAGAGTTGGAAGCCCTTATGAGAGTGCTAATATACTTTCCGGTGGCATGGATCCTCCTTTTATACCTGCAGGAGAAGTCCACGGTGCCAATACATGCATGCAGGAGCAGGACCCACTTCATTGAATTAGGTATGTTTTGTCTTGTCGATGTCCCTCCCAACAAACCGGCCGAATGTGATTGCTTCACCTACCGACTGACAAATGGAGTGAAAGGCAAGAAAGTCTCCGCCCGGCTATCATGGACCCATGAGTCGGCCTTCGTGAAGTGCCGAGGTGAGGACAAGCGACAGCTGGTGAGGGTGCGACACGTCGCTTTCCTCCTATTTCTTTGATCAACGTGGGCATACAACGCCACGTGTTTGAAGCATGCGAGTGAACTGTACCCTAGGTTGCTCTTCCCTACAGTCAAAATGTTATGTCGGTTAAGGTCAAACCTCCAGGCCCACCAATACCCATAAATTGGTGAAGCCTTCCATAGTGAGCTCGGGGCAAAAGGCGTGCTCGGGCCCCAGAGACGATTGAGTCTAGTCTCAGGGCAACCTCCGTGCTCCGAGACGACTGCGTGCCCGGGGCACACCGCGTGCATAGGGCACCTAACACACCTAGGACACTATAATCGTTCCCATTGCCGATTTATAGGCTTTCGTTGATTTAGATGAGTTTCTCAAAGATGTTGATGACTAAGGAGTTTTTGATGGACATAGCCTGAACAAGTATCGAAGGTTGCATGTTCGATCTTCAACACCTTGAAGATATAGATCTTACACGTCCACGTCTCTTTCAAGATATAAATCCGGAAACCTTTATAATGTTGATGCCCCGAAAACCTGGAAGGATGGGGACCCAGTTCCCGTTCCTCTAACAATTGCCAATTGATGCGTGTGATTACCTGTTTATGTGCTTTGTGTATGCCTAGGGCTTTTATAGAAAAGATAAGATGAGCCCAACAATTGACACTTTGTTGCATGA
Source organism: Oryza australiensis (assembly GCA_019925245.2). Taxonomy (NCBI): domain Eukaryota; kingdom Viridiplantae; phylum Streptophyta; class Magnoliopsida; order Poales; family Poaceae; genus Oryza; species Oryza australiensis. The sequence goes on from JAIFGZ020000222.1 coordinate 16,241,653, forward strand.
TTATGACTTACATTAGGCTAGATGAGGAAAGGACTATATAAATATAAGCACTAGACTATTTGTGAGCCCAACGATGACACTTCGTTGCGTGATTTAGACTACAATTTGGCTAGATAACGAAAGCGCTGTACAGACACTACTTAGTTATAGGGTTATATGGTTGCTTACACGCTAACAGCGTCAGTGTGTGTGGCCTTGTTGGAAAAGCTGAAACATCTAGGAAAGCTGGATCCTGCAGGAGCCCAGGGGTGCAGGTAGATGAGAGCCTGAAATTAATACACATCAAAACAAAGGGGATTAATAAGAGAGGAAAAGATTGGCAAAAGGCAGGAAGACAGAAAGTGCTAGCTGCACACGATCAGCAGTAGCTTTCCTCCCGATATGGCCTGCTTTGCCAATGACCATGGTCCTGTGCAAAAATATTCATGGGAATGGGGTTCTGTGGTCATCAACAGTAACAAGTTGAAAACAATCTATGGCACAAACAAAGTCTCGGAGAACACCAAGACGTGGAATCTAACAGAAACATTAGGTCATAAATCATAATGACCGAACCATCCAGCGTACTTTATTAAAGTTCAACACGGGTATAAAGCACCAGGTATCAGAGAACAAGCACTTACATTCACAGAGAACCTGTGACAGGTGTTAAGTTGAGAGGGCTGAAGTCAACTGCCAGAATAACTCAAGAGTCAATACCAAGTTGATGTTTGCAGGATACTGAATATGGGCTCAAATCCAGTAGAGAAATTACTGCAGAGTCTACTGATGGTGGTTCTTATGTTAAAACTATGTAAGCAGTTTATAAGTAACAGTAAGAATGCTTTAACAATCAACACCCACTGGATACCAGTATAGCTAACCTAGAGTGACTCAAGTGCAAATGTATCTCAAACCCCAATGACTGCATAGAAGATCGTCTCTGTACAAAATTGGGTAAAAGTCAGTCATTCTATGATATAACTAAAGAGGTAAACATACAACAGACTAGTGGCACGATGTGACAATGCACAACAAAGCCACCAATTCGTATGATAATAAACAACTCGCCCACCATAGGGAATGAAAAAGTTATGTACCCAAAAGAATGCATAAAGAATGGGCTTAGTCAATGGTCATATCAGTTTTCCTTCTAAAAATCTCAGAGGTGCAACTTAGTTCTCCACATGCACCCGACAACCTTCTTAGGAGACGGGTCTTTCGGTCCTTTGTCTCGTTGCCCAGAAGTGAAATACAGCCAGCCGTCCCAGTATCCTACCAAAGTGGTCTTGATTCGGAAAGGTAACCGCCCAATCACAGTCCATTCCTGTATGCCAATGTAGTTTTAGTAGCAATACACAGTTGACAAGCCGAGAAAATTACTGACATGCAGTGCACTGTCCAAAGTTTCCTTTTGTCGTGTTTGCCATTTACCGATTTACATTTTGTTCTTGGCTTCATATTGTTGTATGGATAGATTTTATGATGATGAGTTGTACTTGGTTTATGTGCTTATAAACAGAAGAATGCTTCAAGACAAGAAGTATCTAAACCATCACATGACAAACAAACAACGGGCAGTTGATAGGTGATGTTTCATGTCATAATCCACCATTTCTTATCACTTTGAGTGTTTTATCTAAAATAAGGAGCAAGGAAAGGTGTGTACCAGTGTGTTCAAGTTGAACCGAAACACTTCACCAACTAAAACCATTTTTTTGGTTATTGGGTGCTTTTCTGTGGTTCCTCCAGCGATAATGAGAGAATTGTTAACATTCACCCAAGCAAACTCTATATGTGAATCTGGCTTTGGCATAGATGGAAGTTCTTTCCACCTCATTCCATCATCAAGCATGTATCACATTGCTGTAGACCACCTGCATAAGCAGAAGATCAAAATGACTATAGAACATAATCTAAAGTTATTATAAGAAAACAATGAACCTCTCTAGGAGGTGTAAAATTTCACAAAGTGCTAAAACAGGTTAAGCGGACAGCTCAAAAGTTAAATCACCATCTACAGGTAACACATCATACATCTTGTGCCTTCAGTGGAACCAGACTTTCCACTGTTCATTGTCAAAAGTGATCCTTGTCGAACTTCAAAATGTACAAAGCAAATTCCAATACAATCTGCAGAAATTAGCATATATAGTGATTGAGCTACATATCAGCATACCTCACTTCTTCTAACACATTTAAATATAGGTGATCCAGGTTTCGCCATAAAATCTCCTTCTTGACCACCAATAACAAGTAGCTTATCATTAGCAACAACACAAGCCCTGGTAGCAAAAGATAAAAATCATGATCAAGTTGCCATGCTAACGACAGGACCGTTCTCAGAAACAGGTTATATACTTTGTATGGCACGCAAACAGATTTCTGGCCCAGAACTAATTTTAATTTAGATACTTGATCAAAGAAATTGCCTAGAAGCATACATATTGAGGGGAGCATCATAAAAGTCTGAATACAACAGATGCTAAATATCAAGACCATTTAGGTGTATAGCAACATTACTTTCCAACGAAAATGACAACAATACAAATCATGGGAAGGGGAAGTTATAGACCTATGAGGGCCGCCACGTGGGATCGGTATCTCGCTCCTCCACTTATTTTCCAGAGCTTTCCCATCCTTTACTGCAAGGCTCCAATGTTCAAGCCCAGGTTCATGCCTATCCTCCTTGCTGCCACCCATCACATGAAGCCTTCCTCTCCAAAGTTGTGTGGCTGGAGCATATCTGAACAATAGATTTGGGATAAAGAAAGAAACAAATAATGGCTCAAAACAAGATTTGTTTTTCCTTGACAGCATACAAGCTGACCAAATATCTGAACTTCAAAAGTAGTATTAAGATTAATGGGAGTGTGTGACCATGCAAGTACAATAATGCCTAAATACAACACTGTTTGTACCTAGGAACTGGCAATGGAGGCAAATCATGCCATTCTTTTGTTTCAGTGTCCAGCACAAAGTTTCGCGCTGTAGGCCCCCTACATTGCGGACCATACTGTCCTGTTACCACATAAACATATCTTCCATCTGTAACCATCCCCAAATGTGAATGAGCCATTTCCTTTGGCATATCAAACCTCCCACCCCATGTATTATCTGAGAAATTGTAAATATCCACATGAGAATGCACCTACACATGGAAAACATGGGAAAAAGTTAAATAACTTGATGGCATCTTGAATTAACTTATGGTAAACTTAAAGTACCAACAAAATCAGCATGGCAAGGAAATATTGGGTTAATTTCACAATCTGGCCATACTAAGCCATACTAAATACATATGAAACTCCATTGATATTAAACTTTCAGCCAAAAATGATTATAGTGGGATCATGCTAACCAACATATCTAAGTACAAGTACTTCATTTGTGTTCTAGTAGGGAAGATCATGGTCAAACAAGCTAGGGAACATAGGTCATCTATACAACTTGGCAATATTATATTATTATGTGAACATATATTTCATTAAAAACAATGGTGCAGGTAGCTTACTTGAGTGATCCAAAACCCTAAGTCCAATTACGCATCTAGATCATTTATTGCTGAAAGGGAACAGGTAGAATATGTTACTGTAACCCCTACTCCCCAATTAAATATTACATGCTATATGTTGTTCTTCAGCAAGCAAGAGATTTTATAAATACAAGAAACAAAATAAAGGATGACTGGATACAAGAGACATAGGCAGGCTTCCTCACATGGTTAATGGTACCATATCCAGCAAACACATATAAGAGATTCCTAATCTGCATAGCAGCACCGTCCAAACGTGGCACAGGTGCTTCAGCCATTTCCTCCCATTCTAGTTCTGGTGCCGGCAAATCCACAAAGGTTGCATTTATGTCCATGGAACCTATAGATGTTTTTCCTTTTTTATCTGCACGAGAAAATAAAAGAATATGACTACTTGAAAAACAAGTCAACTTGAAAATGCCATACAAAATTATAGATCACACCGTCAGTCTTCATAGTATAAGTCACTGTATAATAAAATTAATGGGAAGGGGAAGAAATATCGAAGTGAGATAAATGAGTTTTTACATTGTTTACAACAGTCTTGCCAAATTCATGCAGATATCAAACATAATCTAAGTGTTTACTCTGATGGGTACGACCAAGATACTATGTTAGATGGTAGGGAAGGTTGTATATGCCTAGATAAACAAAAACTGGAAGTTCTAGCAAAATAGCTGTTTTTTCTGGCCTTAATTTAATCTGGCATGGGATCAGAATGAAAATCAGATGGCTCTTTGCTGCTTCTAGGCTTCTAGCTAAAACAAATGGTGACACTGTTCATGACTTAGCATGAGTTTCCTGCTTATATCCAATTGATCAAATAGCTGTTGTGTTTAAAAACTTCCATGTCTATGTTAATTTAAATACACAAAAAAATCTGTGGGTTCTCCTAAAGATTACTGTTCGCAAACAGCTCTTCACTCTGAAAGCTCAACCAGAAGTTGCAGGCATGAATGCATGATTAATTTCTTCCTCTCCTAAGAAGCACAAACCCTGTCGCAAATTTCACAACCGACATATCCAGATCCTTTAAAGCAATCAACCTACTATCGAGTCAAAGTTCGTGCCTAAACTACAGCTCATAAGGGCTGTAGTGAGTGTCGAGGAAACATACTAATCAACCAAATGTGTTCTACTAGTCAAATCAAACCACAGAGGCATACCTAATTCCAACCAGATCTCACTAATCGCGCGCGACTCACAGAACACTCGAAGGCAGTGGAGGCAGCAATCGAGTGTGTGCGAGATAGGAATTAGGAGCATCACCTTCTTCCCCGAGGGCGGCACGGGGGCGGCGGGGTGGGCGGGGAGATCGAGCCTGGAGGACCAGGCGGCGGCGGGGAGGAGGGGGAGGAGGACGAGGAGGAGGCCCAGAGGAAGTCGGCGACAAGGACGAGGCCGAGGATGGCGACGACGGCGAGCGCCATCAGGTGCTTCGAAGGTGGCGCCTTCGGCGCCGCCGCCGCCGGTCTCGCCATCGGCGGGGCGGTCAGATGAGACGGCGGCGGCTGCGAGGAGTGGAGTGTGTCGGTGGCATTAACGGCGAGTCGGCGAGGGCAGGTGTATCGCAGCGAGGACAGGAGAACGAGACGGGGATGGAGAATTGGAGCCGGGCAGTATGCCGTATGCCGGTGGGCATTCGGTTATAACCGAAAATTCGGTCCGGTTATTTTGGTCTTTGAAAAGTTCGGTTATTTGGAATTGATACCCGAAGTTACTCTTACATAGTTGAAGACCGATAGTTCGGTTAACCGAAATTTCGGTCTCGGTCTTCGGGTAGACCGTAGGACCGAACAACACTTGAGAATCAGCTAACTACTCCTTAGCGGCTAGCAAGATTGCTGGTCTGGTTGGTGCTTAATCAGCCATTTTATACCCAGCAATTTGCAATGCATTGATACGGCTGACACTAATTATTCATTAACCCATGACAGCTCATTAACTCATGATATAAAAAAAACAGCAAAGTGATGCCGGGTAGATCGGTTACATCGGTATTGCGAATAATAAAGAACTAAAAAAACTTCGGTTTTTAGATTTCCTAACCGAACTAGAGACCGATGACCGACATTTCGGGTACTTCGGGTTCGGGTTCGGTTTGTTCGGGTTCGGTCTTCGGTCTCGGTTTTTTTTCCCACCCCTAACAAAAATATTGTTTGGCACCTTCGAATCTCGGCAAAAATTTGGCATAGCCCATCTTTTTAAAAAAAGAACTCCTTCTAAAAAATATCACGATAAAAAAATGATGATTATACTCATTACATCAACTTCATTCTCATTTTCATATATTTTTTCTCCTCATACTGAGACCTATCCCAAATGACATTCACACTATCAACTTCATTCTCATTTTCATATATTTTTTCTCGTCATACTGAGACCTATCCCAAATGACATTCACACTTTCTCATATCGTATTTCTCATGTCGTATGTTTGTAAGTTGAATGATATAGAGTCAATCGAGTTTTTAGTTGTGTAGAAGATGTCGATGAGGATAGAAGCTAGAGTGGTATTTATGATTTGAGCCCTAATAGCATGAGTACTGTCTCGTTTGAATCTAACGAACACGAAGATTAAATGATGTCATGTAAAAAAATCATTAACATCGTGATTAATTTAATTTTAATTTAAAACATAAATTTTGTTTAGTTTTTAAAGAAAATTTTATATAAATTTTTAAATATATCATTTAGCAGTTTAAAAAGAGTGCTAAACTTTTTATATAAAATATTATATAGAACGGGAGCAGAGAGTGCGCAAAAATAGTTGCCTTTGCTTGGGCCTGTAAGCCCGAACAAAGGACAATACGTGAAGCTGGCCATGCTTCTTCACCTGCAAGCATGTAACATGCCGTGGAATATACTAGCCGCTGACAAAACCCAAACCACACTATCATCAGTTCGTCACCATCGCTAGTAGGCCCGTTCACTATCTTGATTTTCTTTCGGGTTGCACTTTAATGTCATGTTTGCTTCGGTTTTTATGTGACCTTTTAAACTAAAAATCGAAACTGAAACAAACAGTGGCTTTCGATTTGGCTTTTGAAAACCAAAAGCCACATTTATACTAGAAAAGTCTAGAAGCCGAATTGAATAGCTTTTTTGCCTTACGAGAGGAAAGTTGTAACAAATTACCGGTCTTCCATAAAAACAATTCATTCTTGTTTTCTTTCGTCCCGAGCGCGCACAAGCTAGGGTTTTTGTGGCGCCGCCACCCGTCGCCCGCCGCGCCGCGCTTCGCCCGTCGGCCCCGCCGCGCGTCATCGTCGCCCACCGTGCCACCATCCCGTCTCCGCGACACCGTGGGTGCCGTCTCATCATCGCACCCAAGGGATTAATGTATAAGATTAAAATCTATTTTGTTATGACAAATATTACATGATACTACTTTATAGTATTATTACTATTAAAAATAAATACTTGTCATTTTAAAAATAGCTAGGGACATTATGGGTATTTTACATTTCATTCGCCAAATAAGCCAACTCATACAGCCCCCGTCTTTTGGCTTCTGGTTTCTAGAGTTTCAGCTTTTCAAAAATCAAAAGCCAAAAGCCAGCTTCTGACTTTTGAAAAGCTGAAACAAACAGGACCTAAGTCTCGCTCCTAATGCCACATCGTCGCCCGGTTGCCCCTCATTACTTCGTGCATTTGATGAAAATGAAACAAACAAGGCATAAGTCTCGCTCCTAATGCCACATCGTCGCCCGGTTGCCCCTCATTCATGCATTTGATATGGATGAGACGTTTGGTTTCATGAACTAAGCTCATGTCACATTAGTATCTGAGCATCAATTTAAAGGACTAAACATAAACTAATTATAAAAACAATTGCAGAATAATAAATGTTTACGTAACATCATATCGTCAAATCATAACGTAATTAGGCTTATTAGATTCGTCTTGTGAATAATCCATCGATTATAAATGAGTTTTATAACTAATCTATATTTAATACTATTTAAACATTCGATGTGACATGAACTAAACTTTAATTCGTAAAACCAAACAAAACCTTAGAACAACTCCAACAGTATCTCTAATAGACTTTCCAAACCAATTTTTGCTATTCTACCCAAAAAGTGCTCCAACACCTCTCCATCGGTGGCCAAGCCATCTGGTTGGCCAAATTCACCCCGCCTAGCCAAATTTGGCCACTCTATTTGGCCGCCCAATGGTGGGCCACACTCCATCCTCTCTCAACTCCTCCTTATCTCGCCTGTCTTGCCGTTGCCACTCGGACCTCGCGCTATCGTCCGCCGCCCGCCACCGCCCGGTCGCCCTCGGCCTCGCCCGCGCTGCCTAGCCGCCCGGCAGCCCGGTCGTCCTTGCCCTTACCGCCCGTCGCCGCACCGTCGCCTGGCTGCCTTTGGCCTCACCCGCGCCGCTCGGCCACCCTCCGCCTCGCCCGCGCCGCCCGGCAGCCCTCATCCTCGCTGCTCGTCGCCATGCTGCCGCCCAGCCAGCCTTGCCCTCGACCTCGTCCTTCGACATCATGGTCTATCATCCAGGAAAAGGGAGAGAAAGAGAGGAAGGTTGTAGAGGTGACATGTGGGTTCCACTGTCATACATTCAGAATGAAGAGGATAGATGGAGAAGCTGTTGGAGTAAACATCATATTTGATTAGCCAAATCAGATAAAAAATTGATCAAATAGATATTTAAAAAGTTGAATTTGAAAAGACTGTTAGGTTAGAGTTGCTCTTATTCCCAACCTCCACCTATTCCTCTATGTCTTTCATGCTACGTCACGGGTGATAAAGTGAGTGATGTTCAGAAGTTTCCGAAGGATAATGATGAAAGGAAGAATGGAAGAAAGGATACGGTATGTATCAAACTTTAAATATTTTTGCCAACCCTAGTTCTAATATACTATTACCATTTTTTAAATGTATAACGAAGCTAAATTTTTTCAATTTGTTTGACTATTCATATTTTCTAGTAATATTTGTGCAAATAAACAAACGTTATATGCATGCTTAAACTACGTTCGACGACAACAAGGTATTTCTTTCATTTTACTTTGTAATTAAATAGATATTATTTATTCGAGTTTGAAAAGAAAGTAAACTATGACATATATTTAGGTCATGTTCGACATATTTTCGGATCTTCTAGCTTCATAAATATATGTGAATTTCGATTTACGATCACATTGATAACACTTTGATGAATTAATATGTTCCTATTTAGATAAAAATTTTAAACCACTATATTTTAAACGTATATACTCTAAATCTAACGTGAATCTGAGATATTGAGCTTATTAACGGGACACAAAAAAAATGATACAGTACTTTTTAAGTAGCATGTTTGAGAGTGGTAAACATCAAATTATGCCAAGGAATTTTAGCTGCGGAGGAAAAGTATTTTAGCCTCTGACTGAGAAAGGGCACGACGCCCACATGCGGACATGCCCCCGGCCCTGGGAAGGCCCAGAGAAACAAATGAAAAATAGCCCACCAGCATAGCAGATTCGCCCGGCTGGCGAACCGGCCGCAACTCCTGCGGGCTGCGGTTCCCTGCTCACCTCAGCCCGTTGCGCAGCCGCTGGAGGGAGTGATAGCTAGCTAGGCCGCCAAGGCCGAGGCTGAGTAGGCCGAGTGGCCCACCACAGTGCGGGCCTGTGCTGCCATCCGGACCACGCCTCTATCGCCCGTCAACAACCCCGATAAAATCGAACCGCACGGGCACATGGCGCCTCGAGTCACCGTGCGGCCGTGCCGCACGAGACCCGTGCCAGCACGCGCGGAATCCGCTTCTTCTGCGGCCGCGCGCTCACCCGATAATTAGACTAATCTCGAGGAGAGTTTTGTAAACGTTTCATATATGTTAAATATGATGATATATTAACATATATATATATATATATATTATATTAACATATATGATGATATATCAATGCAAAGAAAGAAATTTTATTGAAATATTTTAAAACTGTGTATGTACTTTTTAAGACTACGAGACCAGACCTGATGAAATTGATATTAGAAGGTATTGGAGGCCAGAGAGAGTTTTATTTCGATAATATCCAATCATATATTTTATAATTAAATGGTATTCAATCATATATTTTATAATTAAATGATATATGCAGCTTATGAAATCGTAAAATAAAATTCAATCATATATTTTATAATTAAATGATATGCGTAGTTTATAAAAATCGTGAAATAAAATGTTGTATTAAGGTAATCGGTTTTATTCGGACGAAACTTTCTATTGAAAATAACATAACATAAGAAGAACTGAACACGAACGCCATCGTGGAAGACGCTTCTAGTTCTGCTTCTCCACCGCCACGTTCCGCCCTCGCCGATCGAGAGAACCCGCCTACGTGCAACACGCGAGAGAGCCCAGTGTACCTGCGCAACTCGCGCAACGATACGCCGCCGTGAGGTTGATTTGTTCCAGGCTCCCATCCCTGAAAGGCCCAAAGAGATTTCCCTGCAGGTTGGCCGTGCGTATAGCCGCCGCCGGCGGCGAATGGTTGGGGGCGTGACGGCACAGCTCTCCCCTCCCCAAATGAGCCAAATGGGCAGTTCATGCGGATAAGGAGAGAAACAGCACAAGCAGCCAAAGGCTGCGGTTGGAGCCACTCGCCTCTCGCGCTATCGCCCGGTGCGCCAACTAAACAAGCCACGCCCAGCGTCTAGCGCCTACCCTCCTCCTGCCTCTGCCTGCCCGTACGACGTAAGTGCCCATGCACGCACGCGATCGAGCTGATCGATGCGCACCGCACTCTGCCTGCCTTATCGTAACCACCACGTCTACTCCGCGCTCCATATGCACGCTGATGCATGCCGCATCGTCACCCGTCTCATCGATCCAACACCATAAACACGCGCAGGGCAAAGCCGCAAAGGTTAGCCGCGTGTAACACGACCATCGTCAGCAAACAACAAGGTTATTATGTTAGCTCAGAAACTGCACACTAAAAACTTGGGTGATGAGTTTTGCAATTGCATGCGCGATTAATCCGGCTTGAATTGGCTAGTACAACACCAGCTAATTAAGCTGCTTTGGGCATATTGTCTCAATGCAACGAAACGTGGGCCTTAATTTAGTCATTTTGGTGAGGCTTAATTCACTCCTCAGATTTTCCGAAAGGCCTTAATTACTTAACTTTGTATTATAAACCTGGAGCACCTCTCCATTAGTCCATCCATAAATTCCTCTCACAAAAGAAACGAACTGTGTATGGTTACTCTTCTGAAAATAAGCCGGAGCTTTTGACATCTATATGTAGGTTGGTAAGTTAAGCAAAACAAAATCCCCAGCTATCACCGTTCACCGGTCCATACACCATGCATGTTCCCACTACTCTATCTTGCTTAGGTTTCAACGGAGAGGATACTCTATTTATCTCTTGAAAAAATATCCACTCGTTTTTTATATCACTTAAAAGATTATCAGTTTTTTTAAAAAATTTCCACAGTCCACTTCAGCATTACAAACTAGGGCAATCTTGATCTCTTTGGAGAAAAATGACAAAATTTCATCCTTGCCACATCATCAAAGATAGTCTTCAAATTTTACACTACCTCTCTCGTATATATTTGGAGGTATATATCTCCTCCAGTCTCCGAAGGAAGCGCACTCACTCCGAGCTAGCTGCACACTCCAATTTTCTACTCACACTTGGCTCAGAGCTCGCACGAACACTCGCTGCCTCCATGGCCACCAACGCCGCAGCGCCGCCGTGCTACGACACGCCGGAGGGCGTGGACATCCTCGGCCGGTACGACCCGGAGTTCGCGGCCATCCTCACCCGCGACGCTCTGGCCTTCGTGGCCGGCCTGCAGCGCGAGTTCCGCGGCGCCGTCCGGTACGCCATGGAGCGCCGCCGGGAGGCCCAGCGGCGGTACGACGCCGGCGAGCTCCCCGGTTCGACCCGGCCACGAGGCCCGTCCGCGAGGGCGACGGCTGGGCCTGCGCCCCCGTGCCGCCGGCCATCGCCGACCGCACCGTCGAGATCACCGGCCCCGCCGAGCCTCGCAAGATGGTCATCAACGCCCTCAACTCCGGCGCCAAGGTCTTCATGGTAAGCCAACGCAGCTCCGCGCAAGCGTGCAACCCGATCGATGAATCGTGACGTGATGTGTTGTGTGGGTGCATGCAAAGGCTGACTTCGAGGACGCGCTGTCGCCGACGTGGGAGAACCTGATGCGCGGGCAGGTGAACCTGCGCGACGCGGTGGCCGGCACGATCACCTACCGCGACGCGGCGCGAGGGCGGGAGTACAGGCTCAGCGACCGGCCAGCGACGCTCTTCGTGCGCCCGCGCGGCTGGCACCTCCCCGAGGCGCACGTCCTCATCGACGGCGAGCCGGCCATCGGCTGCCTCGTCGACTTCGGCCTCTACTTCTTCCACAGCCACGGCGCCTTCCGCTCCGGCCAGGGCGCCGGCTTCGGCCCTTCTTCTACCTCCCCAAGATGGAGCACTCGAGGTAAGCACACATCCATGATCCATCCATGGCGAACTGGCACAAAGCTTGTGGAGTTGTGGTGATCCGAGACATGGGTGGGTGAGTGCAGGGAGGCGAGGATATGGAAGGGGTGTTCGAGAGGGCGGAGAGGGAGGCGGGGATAGGGAGGGGAGCATCAGGGCGACGGTGCTGGTGGAGACGCTGCCGGCGGTGTTCCAGATGGAGGAGATCCTGCACGAGCTGCGAGACCACTCGGCGGGGCTCAACTGCGGCCGCTGGGACTACATCTTCAGCTACGTCAAGACGTTCCGAGCTCGCCCCGACCGCCTCCTCCCCGACCGCGCCCTCGTCGGCATGGCCCAGCACTTCATGCGCTCCTACTCCCACCTCCTCATCCAGACCTGCCACCGCCGCGGCGTCCACGCCATGGGCGGCATGGTCAGTGAAAAGATCCACTTGCCGTTGGAGAGCTCCTAGTCCTAGTTGATTTGCTGATGTCGTGGTGGTGTTGACAGGCGGCGCAGATTCCGATCAAGGACGACGCGGCGGCGAACGAGGCGGCGCTGGAGCTGGTGCGCAAGGACAAGCTGAGGGAGGTGCGCGCCGGCCACGACGGCACGTGGGCGGCGCACCCGGGGCTCATCCCGGCGATCCGGGAGGTGTTCGAGGGACACCTCGGAGGAGGCCGAACCAGATCGAGGCGGCAGCGGGCGACGCCGCCGGCGTCGCCGTCACGGAGGAGGACCTGCTCCAGCCGCCGCGCGGGGCGCGCACGGTGGAGGGCCTGCGTCACAACACGCGCGTCGGCGTGCAGTACCTTGCTGCGTGGCTGTCCGGGTCAGGCTCCGTGCCGCTGTACAACCTGATGGAGGACGCCGCCACGGCGGAGATCAGCCGGGTGCAGAACTGGCAGTGGCTCCGCCACGGCGCGGCGCTGGACGCCGGCGGCGTGGAGGTCCGGGCCACGCCAGAGCTGCTGGCGCGCGTCGTGGAGGAGGAGATGACGAGGGTCGAGGCCGAGGTCGGCGTCGAGAAGTTCCGGCGCGGCCGGTACGCGGAGGCCGGCAGGATCTTCAGCCGACAGTGCACCGCGCCGGAGCTGCACGACTTCCTCACGCTCGACGCGTACAACCTCATCGTGGTGCACCACCCCGGAGCATCGTCGCCGTGCAAGCTCTGAGAGTCTGAGCACATGTATACCTGTTCAAGAATAATGGCTTCGTTGTCTAGTTGTAGTTGTAGGCTTGTAGCTACATATAACAATAATGACGAGGCTTCAAACTTGTATACTCGTAGAATAATTACATATATGACAACGAGCAAATCCGTACTTATTAAGAAAATATTTTTGTTTGATCTGTGATCTGTGTAAGCGAGAACCAGTTCCTGTTTGCTTGCACTAAAAGTTCTGAAATATCAAATATATCTGGTTCACCGAGAGGAAATAACAAAAAAGTGCTTGCATTTCAGGATTCAGAGGAAAACAGAGTAGTCTGAAGTCCAAATGGGTCCAACTTTTAGCCCTACAAAACTTAGAGCGCTGGACGGTGGGCTGAATTCGGCCTAAAAACATTTTGAGAGAACCCACGAGTCTTGACCCATTACCATCATGGGACTAAATTTTTTAAGTCTCATCAAATGTTTAAATTATTTTAAAATATTAAATATATAATATTTATAAAATCAATTTTATAATCGGTAACTAATTGACGAGAAAAATCTAATAAACCTAATTACGTCATGATTTGATTTTGCTAATCGTGAATTAATTAGGTTTAATAGATTCATCTCGCGAATTATCCACGGATTCCGTAATTATTTTTATAATTAATTCACATTTAGTCCTCCAAATTAATGTTTAAACATCCGATGTGACACAGACTAAAGTTTAGTCTTTGGATACAAACACCATATAGATGGCCAAATGGGCCACCCAAGACGGCCCGACCTAGGCACGCCTAAGGCACGGGCTTCACAGCACGGCTGTTAAGCACGTCTCCTTATCAGGCCGTGCCGATACGGCCCACATGTCAACCCCTTGGCCCAAGCACGACCCATGGGGTGACCGGGCCGTGTCATGTTGACACGGGCCCGTTAAAGGCCCATGGGTCGTTAAAGGCCCATGGGTCGAGGTCGGCCTGGTGACAATTTTTGCCCTGCCCAAGCTTAAAGGCCCATGGACTCTACTATAGTGTTGCTATAGTAATGCTACATTAACTTTGTTAGGCCGTGTCATGTCAACCCACGGGCTCGGACGGCAGCTCAAGCACGGCACGACCAATCAGGCCATGCTGGCCCAGCCCATTTTGCCTTCGGGCCGTGCCATGCCATGCCATCTACAGGGTCCCCGTGCCCGTGCCGACCCACTTCGACCCGGTCCATCTGGTCATCTCAAACACCACCTTAGTCTGAACTATGAATGACAGGAGAACAGCATACGCATGTACACTACTGCCCAGGACCAAATTTGGAACATTTGTATGGATTCTATATCTAACAAGCACAGCACCGTAAAATAACAAATCATGAACAGTGATACAGTACAACCTTAAATATGACTGGGCGCCAGAAAGCAAAGTTGATGACATGATCATTGCGGGTTGTATAGCAAAGGTTTGATCAATGAGCTTCCAATTCACAGTAAATTTCTACGATGTACAGCACCAACTGAGCTACTATCTACCCCCTACAACGCAGATTTACACCAGTTAGGAACCTTATAGTATAGTCATAAAACTGAGCATTTGTACGAATCACATCCAAGAGGATATTTGAGTTTTCACGCTTCACAACCCATCATTGATGCGATATGAGGTGATCAAGCAAATACCTATGAGTAATGCGTGTCTAAGAACTCCATAGAGCTAAGCGCATAACAACAGCTATGAGGATTCCAAGGATGCAACCGGCCACAACCTGAGATAAAAAGAGAAGAAAATTACATTTAGATTACGAGCATACATAGAGATTCTGGTGATGATTCTGACAAAAAAAGGTATATCTGACAATCAGAAGAAATGCCCAATCAGCAGATGTGAGCACATCCTATGCGTTAACTGCATGTTTATTTTTTTTAGAGAGGTTTTAAGTGTGTGTTAACGATAGTGTGTTTATTTTAACTGTGGGTATGATACAAACACACTATCAACAGAAATAGCAGTTTTTTTATGTTTTGAATATCAGTATTTACAATTACTTACAAGGCTAGAGAAATAGCTAAACATCAACAGATGCAAACTAAGCTAACCTGAGGAACTGTGTGTCCAAGAATTTCACGCAACGGCTTTGTCTCCGATAGTGGATGCTCTTGTGGTAGCTCATACACAATTTGATTCAATACCTGAAAGTTGCAATGTTGCATCAACAATATTAGTATGCTCTGACTTTTAATCATTTAATGTTGTGGAAAGTAAAACAGAGCATATCAGGTAGCCATCTTTACTGGACCATCCAAGTCTACAATTCAACATTAACTGATGATGGAGTGACCAAAAGAACAAGAACATTTTCTCACAAGAAAATTTCACATCACACTTCAACATACAGTTGGTCATTGTCTAAATTTATTGTCCACATAAAAGCAAAAAGGTAAAGAGTTCAGGCCAAGCAGAAGTTAAACATACAGTTGCCATTATATAATAAAAATTTATTGCTTGCAGAAAAGTGGAAAGGTCCATGAATTCAGGCCAAAAGTGTTAATCCAATAAGGATATCGAATTTTATGAGCCCAACAAATAGAAGTTGAAGGACAAGAATATTAAAGCTGACTTATTAGCCCAACAAACAGCATTGTATGTCAAAAATCTACATGCCAGCTATAGATAGTCAAATTCTGTTTATTAGTCCATGAAGATACAATCAGAAGCTGCGATGCAAAACCCTTCCATTCTATTATATCTTACTTAAACAGAAGGCTGAAACCTTTCAGGATGAGAAAGACAAACCTCTGCCTGTTTTCCAGCATGTAAGCGAACTCCAAAAGCATCATGCATCACCTACAACCACAAGTTAAAGAAAAAAAGAAAATAAAATAATATAGACACAAACATTTAGATCAAATAAGGTAGTTGCGCTCCCCAACTAGGTAGTACTGTTAAACGAGGCAAAGACAATGCATATTGTCATGAAGATGCAATCGAACAGTAGCTTTGCATTGTACAAGAGCAAACACAAAAACAGATCAGTGGTGTATATGATATTTAATTTTTCATTTGAAATTCCATTCATGTCCCTAAACTCTCTCGTTTACATGTAGGCTTAGACCATATCAAATGGCAAAAATGAGATGATGGAACGAGTTAGTGGATAAAAAACATAAATG
The DNA here is from genome assembly GCA_019925245.2 of Oryza australiensis. Taxonomy (NCBI): domain Eukaryota; kingdom Viridiplantae; phylum Streptophyta; class Magnoliopsida; order Poales; family Poaceae; genus Oryza; species Oryza australiensis. The sequence continues at coordinate 16,257,919 of JAIFGZ020000222.1, forward strand.
TCCTATCTAATTAACAATGAGCAAAGTACTTCATATATGCAGAAGGGCATCTACTTGTGTGGAATCAATGAAATGAATGCAAAAATGTCTCATATTCTCTTCTATAGTATCATACTCATGCAACAGAAGTTACGGAAGCAGCTAACACCTAAATATACAAATAAAGAATCAAGAACATCTACTCACCACACATGCAATAATTACTGAAGTTGCAAAGGTGGCGCTACGATAGCCTTCTTGGATTCCTATGGCCACTGCAAGTGCTGTCACTGTGGCTGAGTGGGATGATGGCATCCCCCAGAAGCTATAAGTTGCCTGGCATCCCAACGCTTCTCTTTAAACCTGCATCAAATCAGTTAATCAATGACAGAGTAATTATTTAGGATTTTTAATAAAATAATAACACGTAGTACAATAGGTAACTGATAAACATTAGCAAAATAGGGAATTATTTATGGTGTTACATATGCTTTTCTGACAGGTTAAATTGCAGAAAGTATATATATTTTTGAAAAAAATTCTTGTTCATATATAGATTACTGGTGTTCAAGATATTCATCGCCCCCTTGTGGCATGCAGATTGAAGACAGCATTACAATTAGAGAAAAGGCAAAACACCTCTTACTCATTGTATCAGAACAAGACAATAGGAGTGATCAAATTCCTGGCAAAATTTACATGGAGTATTATCTAAATTTCTAGCCTGCAAGCTTTTGCGAGGGCGTATGTATTCATTATCTAAATTCCTGGTTTATTCCTTTATCTACTGATTTTCTATAACATTTTTTCCTCTCCTTACTTCATGCAATTTGAAACGTAGGTCTTCTCCAGTTTGAAAACAAAAGATCCTGTCCTGATGCCAATTCAATGTGTATTTATGTTTGCATCTTTGAGTGAATACCAAGTGATTTCAAAATAACCTGCACAGCACAGCATATTGTACTGTGCAGCACAAAAATGTGAGACACTTTGATACTTAAATACAACAATAGGGCCTATTTCATGTCTGATACGCCCAGAACAGATACCAACTATTGTCTGAAATCTTTCAGAAATATCAAGGAAGACCAAGCTTACTTTAATTAATAAATTTACTAAACTCATTATTTGCAAGCAATCTGCACAACTCTTGCCTAACAGTACTCAAGTAGAACCAACGTGAGTCAAAAAAATATATCAAATTGCCCCGTAAAAAGTTCACAAGGCACTAAAATGTTCTAGGCTAGTAGCAAAACACCCTGTTATTAGTGACGCTCAAGCAATGCTCTCAACTAGTAGTTCACGACAAAACGTACCAAGAAGCGAAATTTTGCATCGTGCAAGCGCACTACAACAGCCGTCCAACTCTCACATCCCGCTGGATTTAGAAATTCTGTTGTCTCCCCTACACAAAAGTATCCTAAGAAAAGCAGTTTTACCCCCTTACAGAAGCAGGTGCTGCAGATCACACTGTCAAAGCCAAGCAAATACACAGAAATAGGAAGAGGATCTACGGACTAGCTACAATCCAAACCATGCCAGCGAACTAAAAAACAAATCTAGGACGCCTCAGCTCCTCGTAGGCCTCGAATCTCAATTCTCCAACTCGCCTCCTTGTTTCTGCCAACGCGCAAACCACGGAACGCAACATCGAAGCCAACGAAACCTCCCCACGATTCCCACCGATTACGCAATGCTAACGCCGAACCACACGACTCCAGCGATCTCGAACGGCCACCGCGACGGAGCCAAACCGTCACCCACAAACGCAGCGCGTGGAGGGAGCGGCCGCCGAGTGGGGGCTCAGGGGCAGATGATGAGAGGAGTAGGGGAGGCCATGGGCCAACTAAACTCACCAGGTGGTGAAGAATTTGGAGGACTGCGCGAGCGCGAACGCCACGAGCGCCGCGACGAGCGGGTAGTTCACCACGGCGGCGGCGGCGCCCATCTCCGCGGCGCGGGAGCCTTGGGCTTCTCCTCGAAGAGCGAGTCAGCGAGAGGGAGAGGAGGGGGGGTGGTTCACTTCGAACTCCCCGCGAGGAAGCAACGAGAGCGGCGAGGAGAGAAGTCGAGAGGAGGAGAGGCTTCTGGGGTTTAATGATTTTTTTCTTCTTTCTGGAACGCTTCGGTCTTTGTTTGCGAGCTCTTTACCCGCTTATTTTTCCTTTCTTCTTTTCTCGCCTCCAAGCTTTCATAATTTAGGAGCGAATATTCTCTGTAACGTTGGTATGTAGACGGACTACTGGAATAATAGATTGTAGGCGCAGCTAGTATTTTTTTACACCAATGCACCTCCGAGTAGTAATGTACAGATCCTAAAAATAAAATAACTATGACTTTGTTTTAGAAGCGTATGGCAAATACAATTTCTACTAGAACCTCTGCCTTCCTAAACAGTATTCCTAGATTCTCTCGGATTATGAGAATATATACCCCTCTCTTTCTGTTCAAATTTTTACCTAAAAATAGCTAGTATATGTTAACATGGGTAAAGTAGTCATAGAATTAAAAAAATAAGCTAGAAGTTTTTTTAACTCATTAATTGTTTCTCAAAATATCAAACTCTCATGTAGAACTTATGTGTTTCAAAGGGGCTATATAGCATAAAATTTATGTGTTAATCTGCAAAGGAAAGAGGTGCACAGTTCGAGGTACTCCATTGCACGTTAGCACGTAGGATTTCCATGGTGCCATTCGGGCTCCTTGTCGGGCAGGAGGCTGAATATGCTTCGGGTCGCTAGGTTGGAGCCGCTGAATATGCCTCGTTGTTCCCTACACGTCGCTGTACTTTAGTAAATAGATGTGGAGCATCTTTCTAATTCTGAAGGCAACCAACACCTTCGTTTTCAGCGGTTTTAATCCCAGCATTAACCTGCCAACACATGGCTTAACGCTAAAAATACATTTGTCGTGTCGTGTCAGCCTGGTATAAGCCCCCTCCAGACCATGCGCAATCGTCAGAGTATTTTTTTTGATGCAACCTCACACCATCGTCTAGCCACAGCCCATGGTTCGCCTTCGCCGTCACATGGATAGCTAGACACGGTGTCCCGGCTACAGCCGCACCGGTACAGACGTACATACCACCAGCCACTGATTGAAAATATGCAATCAAGTGCAGGACCCGGTTCACTCAGATCCAGCGAAGCGACGAGCAATCACTGCAATACGAAACGCATGTGTCCGCATGCCCCGTCTCCCAGCGCGCCAGCGCGAGAAAGAACGGCTCGCTATGCTACAGTAGTAGCACGCAGCCACCGTCAAACTGGCAATGGCTGCTGCTAAACTATAGCTGTCGCATTTCAGGGTGATAAGCACAGAAGATGAGAATAGGAGATCGGGAAAATACATATATACCTGGCAGCCTGGGATTTTGGGAGAAGTCTTTTTTTGCAGTGGATACGGCAACAGAACTGAACTGGGTCTACGCAAGGATGGCCCATGGTGAAGAGAGGACACTGCAGTGACAACCAGGTTTCAGTGCTTTACTGTGATTGATAGACTTCACACTGGGAAAGCGGCCCTCTCTAACGCCCGTCGAACAGTTGATTCTCGTTTGGAAAGGAAAAAGGCGAACGATAATTAGATATGGAACGGTGTTGTCTGTACAAGGAGAATGGTTCTGCTTCTGATTGTTGCTTCCGAGACACTCCAGCCCTGCACATCATTCTCTTCACCCAGCAGTAGTACCGTGCTAGCACCCCTCAATTATACGGCAAAAAAGGCCTCTTAGTCAGCTCGACGAGAAAGCGTTGCTGGGGTAATAGATAGACGCAGGCCTAGCAGAAGTTTCCTCTGCAGGAGGATGCTCACTACTACAACGTCTTCTTTACATGACTCTGCAAGGTTAAGGAAGAATTGCAATCAGTGTCAAGCGTACGACAAGACAATCAGGGCAGTGTTACGTCAACAAAAAGAAAAAAAACAATCAGGGGAAGTGGACGCAGACCTCGTTTAGATGCCTGTCTAATTGGGTGGCCGCAGTGGCTTGCAAGCATACTGAGTATGTACGTATGTACAGGTAGCTGGGGGCAAGAACTGTTCTTGATCGCCAACTACTAGCACTGTTCCCCTTTTCCGACAAGTTTAACCAGTTCAGCTTTGGCTGCTTCCATGACCAGTGGAAAATCAACCTCCACATAACGTCCCCTGTCAACAAAGATTCAGGCTCAGGTAAATAGGTGAAACGAGGAAATATATTAACAGATACAAGGAAAGGAAACTAGAGAGGCAGACCAGAAGTGATTTTTGGACCAAGTGGCAGATGGAAAAGCAGGGCTCGAGATGCCGTGCATAATCCTCGCAACAGCCCTGGGGGTGAACTTTGCAAATGAGTTACTTTGGATGAACACCTGGCAGTGTGGTGGAGATACAGTGAGAACGTATTGCATTATACAAAATCACAAGGGATATGTATCAAATCATCAGTTCTTACCTTTATATCGGCTTGCAAGAATGGGCTGCAAAAAGTAAAATGAAATGTTTCAGTCAGATAAACTTTAGATTGGAACACCACAAGAGACAAAGTTCTATCTGGAAAAGGAGTACAGAAACCTGCTCTTCTGCAGCTGAGTGAGGCAGTCATTCTCTGATGTGCCATCGTCCTTGCTGAAGTACTCCATAATCTTCTTCTGAATGCACGAAGTGTGTTGGGAACCAGAGCATCCACCAGTTCTTTTACACCCTTTGACAGCAAAGTTTGCAAGAGCAAACATAGCATCTAGCTTCCTGATCTGTTTGAACAGCAGACACCATGAATCAGTAAGTCTAACTTCTTTTTGCTGTACTTCCATTGATTTTGCTTTCTTGCTCAAAATAAATAACTAAGACCCTTTTTTAGTAGTCATAAGACCAAACTTGTATTAGTACCACAACTTAAATCCTCACAAAAAAAAAACAGAACTCATGTACTGAAGAAGTGAAGATTGACATTTACAATATGAAGAAAAATGAATATTCAAAAGAGGCAATTTAAGAAGCACCTTTGAGCTTTCTACTTCAGAAAGCCATTTTGTGAGATTTGCTGAAAGAGCATTGAAGTCATCTGGCCTCCACAAGATCACATAACAGTAGGCAGGATCTTTCAATTCAAATGAAATTTCTCCTGAAAACTAAATAACAGAAGAACAAAGAAAGTTTAAGGTTTCAACATACACATATTCGCAAGACAATCATAGAAAAGAAAAATGGGCAGCGTCAACAGTCATCAACCAAGCTACAAACCTATACTACATGATCATATCTTCCGGATAATAACAGCAATAACCACGAGTCTAAGATAAACATTAGCACAAGACCACTAATGGTAGAGTTTGCCAGAACATATGTAAGCAACATGAAGTAAACAAGTAGATAATAATAGGCTAAACTAAAGGTTAAAATAGCATGAAACCGAGCAACTAGCAAGAATGAGTTTCTACTCAGTTCGAACAGATAATGCTCTAACTCACTAGGCAGAGCTCCATTTTTTTTCAAAAAAGTTGCAACAGATGATGTAGCCCAAACATTCTAGCTAATTCAGAAAAGAAGGGCAAACCTTTAGTTTATGTAGGTGATCAAATACTTCATTCATAGTGATCTTCAGATCATTAGCTATTCTTGGTATGTCAAAGACATAATGTCCATCCTTCATCTCTGATCTGCTTTCTCCACGGATTCAGAATCGACATCTTAGAAATGTGTAGCGGATTCAGCGAAAAATTTGGAAACAAAAGCTGATAGTGTGTTACCTATTTAAAACCAATCTAATTAGTATATCTTTGTCAGCAAGCAGTTGTGGTGATGTCTGCATCAATTTGATCCAATGATCAAGAGATGAAAGAAAAATGAATATTAGCTTGACAAAACAACGATGAACATGGTGAATCCATGTAATTTTAAGTAAAGGCAAACCATGGTAGTTAAGTGTCTAGGTGATGGTGCCTCCTGAACAATTAATATCACTCATTGTTCCAGGACAGACAACAAGATCATCAACTGAGCATCTTAACCAGACTTTTGACTTGACACACAAATATAAAGAGGTCCAGATCACTGGAAAAGCCTGTGGCATACCTTGTGAAAATACAGTGTGCAGGTAACACTGAACTGAGGAAGTAAACGGATGTATTGTTGATCACCGATTTCCAGCTGTGTGAGAATTGTCAAAAGCACCTGCATTGTTAGAAAAATAAGAAGATGAGATCATTGAATCTAAAAATTTGCTGGACGATTTACTATTTCTGGTCATTCAGGAACTAAAAGGCTTTGAGATAAGTGTTATAAAAAGAAGTACATGAAGATATTAATGGGAAAGGTGGATTCCATGTAAAATATTAGGGGAAGAATACCGTCTAACAGCTTCAGAGAAAAAGTCTATAAATGCTTTTCATGTGTAGTATTCCTGGCACCTAAATGCATTATAGCTGATTCCCATTGCATGAAGTGGCAATGTGGTTTTGATTGGAGAACAATCAAGAGATTAATAGAATGTAGAATCAACTTCCATAAACTAAACACTGGAATCTTCTTGGGGCATCATACTGCAATTTTTTTCTAAGATGTTCTGAACAACTGAATGCTAGACAGCTCATCTACTAAGCCATCATTTAAGCTAAAAAATAAAATTTAGTGACATTGCAAATTCTTAGACAGCACAGCAAATAGCCATCAAACACATGAACCCAAAAAACTGATATTCATTCGACTCATTCAATATAACATAGTGCCAGAAGACTAGACCTATGTAGGTAGTAGGATGAGTGCATGACATAAGAAACTAGGTGCATGCTGGCCTGAAGAGGAAGGTGCAAACCTCTTCCTTTATATCAAACTTGCGTGAGGTCGACTCTTTAACCAATGAACAAATGCTCCCTGTTGTGTTCTCAGAGGAAAATATCTGGTAAAGAAATTTGCTCATTGCATATCCATCAACACCATCACTGCCAATAAAAGGTTTGCTCAAGGTGAAATTATAGGAAAAGTGTGGCAGGTAGAGCACATTGATTAGAAAAAAAAAGATTCACCTGTGTGAAAGACTACGGATCTTATAGAATGTTGCTGAGTCAAGAAGTAGATGACAGTGTGATAACCGTCCATCTCTTCCAGCACGGCCAGTTTCCTGGATGTATTCTTCTAAGCTTTCTGGCAGGCTATAGTGAATCACCTTTAAGGGTGGAATGCTCAAGTCAGACCATTAACATAACTTGGTAGTAACTTAGTTATGCTTAATGTTATGGGATACAAGAACAAAATTTGAGATAATGTAGAAATGTATTTCATTTTAAAACAAGGAGCAAATGCAATTCTATCATGCAGATTGAACATAATAATGTATGTATATCCATACCCCTTCGACATCACTCTTATCAAGACCCATGCCAAACGCCACAGTTGCAACAACCTTTGCTCAAGGATGGAGAAAACAATGTTAGACGCTACGTCCTACATAATGCATTTGATGACAAAAGGCCGTGCCAAAGAACTAGACAAGAAACCACATACCACTCTTATTTTGTTAGAGCAAAATAGCTCCTGTACACGGCTCCTGTTCTTAATCAGAAGTCCACTATGGTAGCTCTATAAAACAATAGAATCAGAATGTTATTGAAGTTGGTGGAGCAAATAAATATAAAGTTAAAGATTAATGTCAACCTTGGCAGTAATGTTGTTATCACACAGGTACTTAGAGACAAAGTCAGTTTCTGCCTGTTCACAATAATTAAAAAGGGGGTCAAATCTTCATATACTGCATTCACATTTAGGGTACATAAACAGATGCGTGGACTGTGGAAAATCTTTAAGAAATAAAAAGAAAAAAACTAACCTGAAACTTGCAGTAGACAATAATACTTCTCATGTCAACAAAAGGGGGAGACTTCAATAACAACATCAAATCCTTCAGTCTGCATACGTGCAAATGCTCTTGAAAACCAGATAGTATACCTCCTTTCACATGTAAACACGTATTAAATTGACTCTGGTTGCGTTCATGAGTGCGAAGAGAAGTGGCCTACCTGTTATCACTTGTCCTGATAGACAGCTGTAGATTTTCTCTTATTTGAGATGTTTGAATGAGATTATCAGATGGTATTTCTAAGGCATTCATTATCTCCTCCAAGGTTTGGGTTGTTGCAGTTGCAGTCATTGCAAGAATACATTGAACGTTGAGCTTTCTCCTAAGTAGTGACGCTCGAAGCCTCAGATATGAAGGTCTAAAATTATGAGACCTGTACATTCAGTCAGGAAGAAGATATAAACTTAGCAAGATAGCTGTACTAACCGTCTAACACTACACAAAAAAGTGCATCATAAACTAGGAAAATGAAACAGTAAAATTAATACGAGTAGGATGTATCACAAAAATGATGTGAACACAAAAGTAATAACACAGTACCAACTTTAAAGAAGTATCATGTGTTCTCAACTGAACTAAAACCATTGTCAGCTCACCATTCAGAAATACAATGAGCTTCATCAATCGCCACAAGAGATATTGGTAGTGTGTCCCTGAATATCAGGAGGAATTCTTCGTTCAAGAATCTCTCAGGGAAACAAAAGCACCTGATCCCAAAAACAAAGAACCTCAGCATAACCTAGCGAATTGTATGCCAATAACGCTAGAGCAAAACATTGAAGCACACAAAAATACATTTGTTCTTCTTAATGATTTCAAGTTCTAGTTACTCCAAGAAAAATGCCGCATTGAAAGAATTGATAAAGATAGTAAGGAAATGTTCTCTAGATAAGGCAACAGCAATGTTGTAGTCACTGGAGAATGCTTAAACTGATCGCCCATGAATGGGAATAAGAAAATTGTACCTTTATTTCCCCTGCACGCAGCCTTTGTAGTGTATCATGAAACTCATCCGATGTCTGGATAAATGAGGTAATGTTACACCATAGTCAAAACAAGAATGGATGGAACTAGCAGCAACTGCAAACATTTTGCCTTTACCTGACTACTCGCAAGAAGGCCGCCTGGCAGAAATGCAGGGAGCTTCCTCAATTGATCAACCATCAAGGAAAGCAGTGGACTCACCACCAGAGTCAGTCCAGGCAAAATCATAGCAGGCACCTGAAAAAAATAGCATCATCAACTTTTCAGCACCGACCAATATAAACTCAATAGCTCAAATTTTGAAGCATACCTGATAGCATAGCGACTTGCCCGCGCCGGTGGGCAGCACAAGCATTGTTGACTCCCCTGCAACAATTTGCTGGATCGCCTCAAGCTGCCCCTGTCGGAACGAATCGTGCCCATATGCTGCATTCAGCAAGCTCTTGAGATTTTGCTCCGATGGGTCCACTCTCACACTGTCGACAGCCTCCAGAACATTATCGCTAGCTGCCTTCTTCTCCCGCTCCAGCAGGGCCTCCGCCACGAAATCCCCTTCCTCATCGCCCTGAGAACGGGGTATTGCACCGGCGGCGCGTTGCCGCCGCCAGGAGTGGCATTTCGTCGAGCGCTTGGTCCGCGCATTCTTGAACGTCCTCCTCCGGCCGTACCCGTTGATGTTCAGCCGCACGAAGTTGCCCTCGGATCCCCCTCTCGGCCGCTTCGGCTGCTCCGCCGCCGACGACGAGGCCGGTACCTCGGAGACGGAGTTGGGGTGCACCCGCTTGGGCCTGGCCTGCGGCGGCGCGTCGGTGGCGGTAGGGGGCGGGCACGGCGCGGCGCTTGGCAGCTCGGAGGGGGCAGAAGAGGCGGGACCCGTGAAGGCGGTGGCTGGATCGAAGGAGGGGTTGCGCGACTGGACGAGACGACGAAAGGAGGACGACGAGACAGTGCCGGAGGTCGCGGTGAGAGCGGAGCCGGGGGCGATGCGCGCGGCGAGGCCGTGAGGATCGGAGAGCGCGGCGGCGGGGAGCGGAGGCGGCGGGGCGGCCGCGGAGGCAGCGGACAGCGTGGACTTGAGCTTGGGTTTGGGCGTTGAGGTGGAGGTGGGCCTAGGTCGGTGCTTGGGCGGAGGCGGCGCCGGGCGAGGCGGTGAGGGGCGGCGTGGCGGGGAGGCGGAGACGTCGGAGAGGAGGGAGCCCTCGGAGTCAGAGTCGGCGACGTGGGGCGGGGAGACGGAGGAGTACATCTCTGGAGGCGGCGGGCGCGGGTGCTTGAGGCTGAGATTGTGGCGCCTGCGCGGGGCCGACGAGGGAGGAGAAAGGCGGAGATGGAGTCGAGGAATTGGAGGGAAAATTGAGAAAACTAGCAATATTTTTGGCGCTCTTCGCTGCGGTCGGTTGACGATGGCACTGAAGATCGGTTAGACAAAACAGCCAGAAAAGGTTGAGATAGTATTCTGGTGTGATTTATATAAAAGATAGTTGTGATGGGTTAAAACGAAGCTTTTAAACGAGAGTAGTAAAGAAAAATTAAATAGAAAACGGTTTAAATAATCTAATAAACAAAAAGATATAATTTGAACAAAGTTTAAGATAGGACAGAATCCCATCAAATATGGGATGGGATACTTTAATGACCTCATTTCTTTCCTCTTACCTAGCCAAGCTCCCAACGTGCAAAAATGATAATATGAGCATGAAAGGAGAGAGTCGTCTGATAGAGAAAGGAAAAGAGAAGCCAACGATATGTAGCTTTGTCGCCTGGCCAGACAGCGACAATACATACCTTCTCCTTGTATTTTGACACCAAACTCCTGAGGTACCAACCTTGATAACCATAATTACTGGACCTAGGATACTGGCTGATACTAAGGGTATCATACCTGATATCCAAGCAATAAATCTTAATACATAGATATTAGCCATGATATCCCTAAATATTAGACATGATATATGTGGGTGCCGATCAAGGATGACGTGATGCACGACATACCTACACACAACACCAGTGAGCAGCGTGACGGCTATGCCACCATGTCAGCAGTCACTCGAAGCTCCACATACGATCATTTTGATATCTTACTCCATTGGATCTACTAGGAAAAACAAAGTGCGAGGAGGCGAGGACCCTCGTCCATCATTTTCGTAGGAGAGAACACTATATCTCACCCCTAACAGCTATCGAGAACGAGGGAACCCGACCATCGTCACTGGCCATCTTGAGGTGCACAAAGCAATGATGGGTAGCAACGACGAGGGAGAAGGAGGACCGACAAGCTATTCCAACCAACACTGACGAGGAGGAAGGGGAAGACATGAGGAGGGGAAATTGGATGAGGAGTTGGCAACTAATGTGTGACGTAGGAGGATAGTGCAATGATAAGGTCATTAAGTATCCCATCTCCAGATTTAGTTTTTTCTAAAAAAACAATTAAATGTTGAATCTAGCTATATTTTAAGGATGAGTATGAATTTAACATCGGTTTCTATAACAGAAGACTAATAATTAGTTATTAGTTATGTTTTGAGACTAAAAGAGTTTAATTTTAACACTGGATTGCCAACTCATATCGAGGAGCGCTTTACCTTAATAAAATTAATTTTTATTAGCATGTTGTTTAAAATATCAAATAAATTTATTTTTAAACTTACAATAATTAAAACTTAATTAATTATGCATTAATAAGTGCCTGCACTTAACCTTCATCTTAAGACTTCTCAAACACTACCTAAGCAGCCTGTGTTAGAGTCGAAGTTGTGTCAGAATATAGTTGAAACTGAAAACGAGTAAAAACGAGTAAAAACGACTACACATGCAGCGGCAGCTGGTGTCGTGCTACGCAGCCCATGCTAGGAGAGCGTGGCACGAGCACTTTCTCTCATCGTGCTAGGAGTGGATTTTAAAATTTCGAGGAAGGTTCTTTTGTTGTTTTAATGTCTTATGAAAAATTAAAAAAAGAAAGATGTATTAACATGTGATATATCATTATATTCAACTTTTATAAGTTGAAAAACCAAATTAAACTACAATTAATTATCATATATTCTCAGTCAAATTTGTTTTTTTATATATAAAAGTTAAATTTTATGATGTATATTTAAGGTGCAGAGCATCCTGGCGCACGAGAGCCAGCACGACATCTTCTGAGCTTCTTCTCGAGGGACGAGTCGGCCGGCATCGTCCACGCGGTCGACGACGCCATGGCCCGCGGCCGCGAGATCCACGATTCACCGTCTCGTCAAGAGAGAGCCGGAGTTGCTGTGCGCGGACAGGGACATCTCCAGGCAAGGGAGGCGCCTCCTGTCGTACCGCGGCAAGTTCCCCCGCGTGTTCGCAAGCCTCACGCGCCTGCACGTCGAGTGCGTCAAGCTAGACGCGTCCCGCGTGTCCGGCGTGCTCGACGGCTGCAAGAAACTGGCCTACCTCTCGCTCGTCTACTGCGACTTCGGCGGCGAAACGGTGGTGACGATCGAGAGCACGAGCGGCTCGCCGAGATGAAGCTTGACAACTGCTACTGCGACACCGTCGAGCTCAGGCGGCTCCCGAAACTGAGGAAGCTCAAGTTCGATCGGATGCTGGGACACTACGTCGGAGCGGTATCCCCTTGTATTCGGCCACCACGTCCCACGGCTCCGAGTTCTTATGCTAGCTAGTGCCGGGTGGCACGGCTAACTGCAAAGCTTTCGAATTGAGCAGGTTACTTCAAAACACTAGCCTTAGAGAACTGTGGTTCAACTTCGAAACTGAAAAGGTAAGTCGACATGCTGAAGCATCTCCATCCATCATCGCTAATTCGCTAGTTGTAGTGTTCATGTTCATTGTTGTCGTTCTTTAATTCTTTCATGCATCTATCTTATGCAGATATGGATTCAGCCAGAAACCCCGAAACTTGTGCTTCCTGTTACAAGGAGTTTGACGTCTGTGCATCTCGACGACAATACGACATACAACCCAGACTATGGCATCACTTGACATTCTTCTTTCTACCTTTTTGAAGATGCTTAGTTTTACGGTACTGTCTTTATTTCTCATGTGCTTCTCTACCAATTTTGATGTTGTTTGCATTGATAAGTACAAATTGATAATTGCATCTCAAGTAACACAAGAGCAGATGAAATAATTTTGAAACAAATAATATTAGGTGTCATACCATAATTAGATAATCACAAAAATCTTAGTTCAAAGCTTGGTTATTTAAGGTTAAAATAGAATATCCTTAATCATTTGGTGGAATTATTTATCATCTCCCCTACAAGGTTCAACAAAGAAAATCTAGTTGATAATGAAAAAGATATTCCACGCTTGTATCAGGACTACTGATACAGTATTGGATGTTTCTTTCAACTTTTATGCTAAAAATTGTGCTGCCTTTATGCAGGTGCCCTTCGAAGATGAGATGTTCAGTCGCAAGAAAAATGAAATAAACATGGAAACATATGATTTTAAGCGTTGCAATTTGGCGGTGCTCACCATCTAGTACTTAAGACAGGTTATGAAAATGGTGGTGCATCTGGACGAATACATATCATTGCATGACGAAAGCTGTGAGTTTTGCAACTCATCCATTTCCACGATATGTGAAGACCAAGGAGAGAGAGATTCGATAAGGAAAGAAATCAACAAACGGAGACCGTCCCCTATCAAAAGCATCCAATTTTTTTCGGACTTATCAAACTGGAACTGCCAGAGTCATTAAATCCTATGGGAATCCAATGAACATGACATTATATTTCTATATTTTTACTATTTGTGATGACATTCTATTTATATTTTTTTGCTATTTTTTTGATAATCCTACGTTTTAAAAGGGCCTACAATTCCTTTTTTCGTGTCCAACGTACTCTGTCAGCTTACCGTGTCTAACTCGATCGAAATCGATAATATAAGCGACGAAAAATAGGACGAAAACGCCTCGCACTTTTTTGCTATATATAAAAAAAGAGCAAAATAGGGGGATAGGTATGGATTCACTGATTCAGCTAGAAACCCCGAGACTTGTGCTTCCTGTTACAAGCAGTAAACTGGTCAACAATTCTACATTGAACCGAGTACATGGCGGCGGGGCAATGTAGTCGGAGCAGAGAGCAAACGAGAATTTGAGGGATCAGGCGAACAAGAATCCGACTGAAATCAAGCGGAGAAATAGGCGACAATTTTTCAGCAAATCCGTGCCGTGAATATATAAGCAACTCTGAATATGTAACGAGCATCTACAGTCCACAGCGCAGCCAACGAAGAATTTATTCGTCTAACGCCTCTTGAACTTTCAAATGAGAAACCAAGATTTATAAAATGCTCGAGATGAAGTACAAAAATTAACATTACACCGAGTTTTAATAAAACATCATGAGAAAAGCCAGCAAAATAAAAAGCACCATACAGCTAACGAAGCTCTACTAGCTGGCAGAAGGTCGACTTATTCAGTAGCTCTCTACTCCATTTCTTCCGAAAGAGTGTCTTCCAAAGTCTTGAGTGATCTACTGGGTGTTGTACATGTGACGGATCAGGTCAACAACGCGAGAGCTGAAATAAAAGGAGTGGGTTAATATACAATTATTTGAACAGTATGGCAAAAAGAAAGAGAGATTGGGTTATGTAAACCTATAATGTATGAGCTATTGAACAAGCAAGGCAGAAAAGATACTAGTGCAGAATTCTCTAATATTGAATCCAACTACCAACAAGAAAGAGGGCACAATAAAGGATTGTGATCCAGTTTGTGTTAAAGAACTGCTACTAACCAGTAATACATTAGAGAACAAGGGTTCAACTTGACAAAGTAATGTAATTCAGAAAATTACCATAGAACATTCTAAGGATATGAACCAAACAACCAGTACAACTTTCTACTGGAGAGAAAGCCTACACGATATGTGAACCAAACAACCATGAACCTCATATAGCACATAGCAATGATTACCTGTATCCCCACTCGTTGTCATACCAAGACACAAGCTTAACAAAGTTGTCATTGAGAGCAATACCGGCCTTTGCATCAAAAATGCTTGACCTGTTACACAGAGCAAAAGAGGTCAGGGGCATCGAGTAACCGAATATCAAAATATAAGACGAATTTAAACAGATCTCCACCTGTTGTCACCCTGGAAGTCTGTGGAAACAAGGTCCTCCTCAACGTAACCCAGAATACCCTTGAGTTTCCCCTCAGACTCCTCCCTGGAAAACAGATCAAAAGGTTAATGGCTAGTCTTAGATGACGTTCTGGTACCCAGTACTTTGGCTTCTTCACTCTCTGCAAGGGCAATTCTAATTTACGCTACACTTACTTGATAGCTGCCTTAATCTGATCATAGGAAGCTGGCTTCTCAAGCCTGACAGTCAAATCAACGACAGAGACGTCCACAGTTGGAACACGGAAAGCCATACCAGTCAACTTTCCATTGAGAGCAGGAAGCACCTTGCCGACAGCCTAACAAGTTTATAGCAAAAGTTAAACAAGTACAAACAATTCCAAAACAGGATTAGCACAAAGGAGAAAAGGCTATAAACAAAAATCTTAAGAATGATCTCAATTTTCAATTTACAACTTAGGCACATATGGTTGCACTTCCAGAGATTACGCTGAAGGTAAACAAACAGGATGCAAACAAAGAAGCATTTGGGGGCAGAAACTGTGTTCAGTTACTTCGGGATGATGTACTTTAAACTTTTTCTGATAGGGAGTCAATAGCTTGAACTTTCATTATAAGTAAACCAAACTGTGTTCAAAAGTTTTGTTTGACATGTCAAAGACACCAAATGCTAATGCAGTTATTATGAAACATACGAGTGATAAGAGATCTTCAACAAACTATATGTTGATGCTACAGAGGTTGAGCCTAACAACTGGAGAGATGTTAACAAAGAGTTGACTCTTCACTGAGCTTTAACTAATCATTATTACTAACTAATGCACCTAAATTATATGTAAAGACAAAAATCATCATGGATGCTGACCTAAGCATATGGGATAATATTAAATCTCATGTTTACCTTTGCAGCTCCAGTGCTGCTAGGGATGATGTTGAAACTGGCAGCCCTTCCACCCCTCCAGTCCTTGCTTGAGGGTCCATCAACAGTCTTTTGAGTTGCTGTAAGAATTACAACAGTGTTAAATTAAAGAAATGTAAGCAATGCCTCAACAATGAAGAACATCACAGGTACTTCACAGATCGTACCAGTGATTGCATGGACAGTGGTCATCAAACCCTCAACAATACCAAACCTATCATTGATAACCTGCAGGCAGAAGATTTGATAAGGACAAAGATATATATGGTAGTAGTGACCAATCTCTTAACATCACCACACAATTTGCAACAGCAGACAAGTGAAAATGAGTGAGGAACACACCTTGGCAAGTGGCGCAAGGCAGTTGGTGGTGCAGCTAGCATTGGACACAATGTCGATGTCAGTCTTGTACTCCTTCTCATTGACACCAACAACAAACATGGGGGCATCCTTGCTGGGAGCAGAGATGACGACCTTCTTAGCACCACCCTTCAAATTTGAAACACATGATGCCATGAGAATCATTCTTCATATGAATTGTTATGACACCACGATCGAACAGGACGTGTTGGATTTCGCAGAAAATACCTTCAGGTGAGCAGCGGCCTTGTCCTTGTCAGTGAAAACACCAGTGGACTCCACAACAAACTCAGCACCAGTCTCACCCCATGGGATCTCCTCAGGGTTCCTGCACATAGAAATCAAGCTTGAGCGATATGGTATGTTGCTGATGGTACCATCAGACAACAGTGTGGAGGTAGAATGGGAAACCTGCAGCCAAACACGGTGACCTCCTTCTCACCAAAGAGAAGGGTCTTGGAGTCCTTCACCTTAACCTCGTGATGCTTCCACTGGCCATGGACGGTGTCATACTTGAACATGTATGTCTGCGGGAAAAGAAAAAAGAGAAGTTATCACCGCATTGTCTAGATGATTTGATCCACACTTCTAAGATGGAAAGGAAAATCACAGATACTTAAGAAGGCCCACATCAAACTGGATACAGATAGCTGGATGCGGTAAACATATCTCAATAGTCAATAGCCAGTACCACAATGCATTATGGTTGCAGTGCGAAATAGTGAAGCAGCCAGTACAGTCGCATGGTCTTTGTATGTGCAAATGCATCTGAAGACAGATCAACGACTATCTGATCGACACGCTGGTACCTAAATTTCAAACTCGCATATCTAATTACGACAAAAATATAATGAGCAGCCATAGAGAGCTTGCATGTGTAGATCAATACGCAAAGTCAAGCCAGTCAAAAGCACACTGTGACTGTAACCTCCTAACTCTGAAACCCACTAAACTAACTACTCGCTGGAATAGATCTGAAACAAACCAACCATCCGCTCACATCTATCCACAAATCTGTGCAGCTAACGAGATCAAAGCAAAGGCAGGAGGGTTACCATGTAGTCGGTGGTGATGAAGGGGTCGTTAACGGCGACGAGCTCGACGTCGTCGCTCTGTAGGGCCACCCTGGCCACGAGCCTCCCGATCCTCCCGAACCCTACAATCCACATCCACCATCAAAACCCACTCCAAAACTACGCAAACACAGCTACAAAATACAGATCTGGAGAAGGGGTTGAACTCACCATTGATCCCGATCTTAATCTTCGCTGCAGAAACAAAAAAGAAAAAACAACCAGCAAAAGGTCAGAAAAGGTTACAAAAATCACTCCACTAGAGAGATCGGAGGAAGAGCAGATCGAGATCGGAGGAACGGGAGGACAGAACGGGAAGAGCAGATCGAGAACGGGAAGAGCAGATCAGATGGCGAAGTTACCCATTTGCGATTTCGATCTGAACTAAGCGAAGAGCTAGCTACAAGGGCGATGCGACGCGAGGAATGGGTGGTGCCAGTTGGGAGGGCTCGCCTTTATATAGAACTGGCTCGCCGGGGCCTCAGGGCGCTGTGCCCGCGGCTCCAAGGATCGGATCGGGGCCGTTGGTTTGAATCGGGAGGGGGGACGTGGACGGCGGGAGATGCGCCACGTCATTGGATTGGGAGAGGGGATAGAGAGGGCGTGGGTTTCCAGAAGGTTCCTGTGGGTGGAGAAACGTTGGACCCCTGCTGGATTTGGGCCCACGGGATATGGCAAAGGTAAGGCTTCCTCCCCAAGAAGATCGAAAATTTAATCAGCTGTTGAAGATCTCTCGCCCTGCTGATCAAGAAACATATGAAGTGCGTTATGAATAGTTTGATAGTATCATGTAGGGCGACGTGAATGGCACCGAGGAGGATTTTTCTTAATAAAACGTGATTCGATCCGTGTATGTTTGGGTAAAAGAACAATAATTTCCTCTAATCAATATGAAAAGAATTTAATTATTAGGATATAAAAGGGCTCGGTTGGTTTTAATTAGTCTTCATGACGGAACGAAAGAAAGGTGGAGACTCTCAAACATAAAAAACCTTCTTCCAAAGAATTGAACGAGGGCACTCCACAACCGGCAGTAGACGTCTATATGATACATTAACAATTTACCGCACATATATTAATCAAAGAGTAAATCATAGTACTCAATTTCTTAAAATGTGCCAGTTAAAGACTTTTTTAAAAAAAATCTACAAGAGAAGGAAAAAGTTCAGGTACACCAAAACTTCTAACAAGCAACCGAAAAATTCTCTTTTTAGAGGAAAATTGTTGTAAAAAAATCAAATAAAACTTTCTCTAGAAAAAATTACCTACCAAAACAATGTAATCCTACTTTAATTTTAAATATATCCAAAATAACTTTCGAATCAAAAGGCTAATACATATTTGCTGTACTACTAGGGGCTTTTAAGTATAGAAACAAAGCTGAAGTTCACAAAGATTAGAAGAACTATTCGTATTTTGATTTAGATTATTGAACTATTATCTAATCTATTATAGTGATTAGTTAAATGTTTTTCTAAAATAAAAACAGCAAACAACTTAAATAAAAGTGGTCTAATTAATATAGTAGTAGAAGAAAGTTTTTAAACAAAATGCATTCTTCAAATCGTGAAGCGAATAACCCGTTTCAAGAATCTGATAAATCAGGGAGGAGAATTCCTAGCAAACGGGACCTAAGAATAATATTATGGTATGTTGTTTTTTATTAAGATATAGATTTTATCTCGATTTTTGTAAGTACGTTTTCAAACGGTTAAATGAGGTATAAATCCTTTTACAGATTTAAAATAATTAAAAGATTGTTTTGTGTCTTTATAGTTAATCTTAATTTGAACGGAACCTTAGTTTTGTTGTATATGATAAAACTTTTTGGCTTATAACACAAACAAAAACCCGCTAAGGGTAAATTGGGATGTTGGCGCGCGAGGTTTGTTTGGGACTCACAGATTATTCTGTTATACGTGCGGACATGTATGGAATTTCTATATGTTTGTATAAGTTTTTTATATGTTCAAAGTATATATGTACACGTAAAAAGTTAAGGGAAGGCACGGGTTCAGCGTCCCCCAAGTAAATACGTCCAAATAATTTTAGCTTCAGGAGTATTTCTGCAAGAAAATGTTGTTTTCATTGATTTATGGTCCGTTTGGTAGGGTTGATTTTGTGATTACGTATTATCATAAATCCGATTATGGAGAAAATTAGAATCAAAGATGATTCTTGAGATAAACTAGTTTCATGTGATTTCATGTGATTTTGATATTCTTGAGATAAATTGGTTTTATGTGATTTTGAGAGAAATGATTTTTAGGTGATTCTTATTTTTAATATAAAATTGTTAAAGTGATTATTTTTAAAAATGACTAGTAAATATACACGTACTTTGCAACGAGCGTCATTTTATTTTATTATAATATTTCAAAGTTGAAGTCTCATGTAATTTCAATTTTATATTTTTCTTTATGTCTTCACATGTGGCCTATTTGCATTGGGTCTCGGGTTAATGTTATAAACACTCAAAGGGTTTTCTCCAAAATTGTCATGCGAACGGGTTAATTTTATAAATACTCAAGGGATTTTTTAAGGGATTTTTTTGTAAAATAGACGAGTGGATTGCGGGTAAATTTTATAAACACTCGTTTTTACGCAAAATAGCCAAGTAGACGAAAATTTTAGATGGAAACACTACTAACATTATATATAGTTATAAATATAGATTGTATATATATTGAATAATACTATATCGTGAACCTTTAATCAGTTAGCGATACCAAATGCTCAGATAAATGTAGTTAGCATGTTCCTTTCGGTACGAACGTTTTAACCATGAGTATGAGTTAAAGATAATTGAGACAATATAGATTTTTAGCCATTTGATGTCAAGTCTTCTAGTTGTGTAACACATCTGGTCGCCCCCATCGAGTGGTTTGACAGGCACAATCCAGGCTGAAGTTGACTGATAGGCTAAAGGCCTAGCAATGTCTCAGTTATCTCTCTCAGAGCGTCGGATGTCTTGATATACTTATGAGAAGAATGGATGAGTTTCCTATATCTGTGTTCATTGTCTTCTGTAATGTTTAGGGCAAATAAAAAAATGTGGATGTTCTACATTTTTTCACATCTTTACTACCATAAGAGAGATTCTTTAGGGCAAAGAAAAAGACGCAGATGTTCTACATCTTTTCATGTCTTTACTACCGTGAGAGAGATAGGAAACGAATTCGGTGATTGTTAATAGGCGTGTTGATTTGTAATACGTTATCAGCAACTCTATCGTTCACTAGGTTTATTGTTCCAATCTACACATATTAGATTGATTTTTTTAATGACAGATGGATTTGCTCTGTTGTTCTTTGGTTTCATATGTACCGGGATTCGTCGATCCAATGGAGGGCGATGTCGTCTGCATCGCGTGTCTGGCCATCAGCTTGTTAGCGATGGACGATGAGCACAGCTTGCGTGGCCCCACGCACGATCTCTTCGCTCTCGGTTTCACGCTCGCAAGGCACGACCACATAACCTGGGGTCGGCCTTGTCACACACGCATGTGTGGATGCATCTTATATTCCTGCATGCTTGAGATCAATCGGCAAATAAACCAAAAAGCATATGTTGCAAGCATGCATGCATCGATATATATCCATCTATTTTTTTTGTTGCTAATAAGATTGGTTTGCTGCCTGATTTGCATGTACTGTATTGGTCGGTTCGACGCGTTGCGCGTCACCGCGGTAGAGAGATGCCGTCCATGCCGTGCGGTGTCCGGC
This sequence comes from Oryza australiensis, assembly GCA_019925245.2. NCBI lineage: Eukaryota > Viridiplantae > Streptophyta > Magnoliopsida > Poales > Poaceae > Oryza > Oryza australiensis. Next base: position 16,278,882 of record JAIFGZ020000222.1, read on the forward strand.
CACACGGTCTCCTAGCTCGCCTGTGCACGCCCGATTGAGGGGAACGCCTGAATGCTCTGCGTGGGCCCTGGAGGGTCGCGAAAACCAGACCGCTCATACGCCATCGCTCTTTGAAGTTGATCATACGATCTCCATTGCATGCGGATTAATTTCGAAAAAACTTAAAAGAGTTTTTTGTAAAATAGTCAGGTATAATAAAATTATGAGTAAAAACACTACTTACTTTATAGATAGTTATAGACTGTAAAACAATTCGTTTGATTCTGTTAAAAATCAGGAAATATTCGTTTGACTCTGTTGAGAATCAGGAAATAGGGCCTTAGGTCCTATTTGGGACTGCTTCACGAACTCTGCTCCATAAACTCCACCGTGAAGCAGCTTCACAAAAAACTGAAGTCATAACTTCTTTTTTTTCTGAAGCTGCGTGTGTGGAGCTAAACCTGTTTGGCAAAAAATATAAAGCGGCGTAAAAAACATAGAGCGAATTCTACCAGTACAACTTCATCAACGAGAGGAAAAGACGGGGAGAGAGCGCGCTGCTCGGGAGAATCGCGCCAACGTAAGCCCACTGGCCCACCTCCCACACGACCGTTGGGAGCGCCGGTCCGGCCCACCTTTAAAACCTCGCCCAAATCCACCCGCACGCGGCCACATCTCTCCCGCACCCAACACGACCCATTCGACAACGCTCCCGTGGAAGGAAAAAAAAAAGACCCAAGTTCCCAAGCGCCGCAGCCGATCCACCACGACACCACTAGCCGTTGCCTTTGCCCGGCTTGTGCTTTGCGCCCCTTTCCCTCTCCCCATCCGCCGCCGCCGCCGCCGCCGCACGAGAGGCAAGAGGAGGAGTTAAGGAGGCGAGGCGGATCAGGAGGGGATGGCGTCGCGGACGGCGTCCAAGGACATCATCACGCTGCGGGGCTCCGCCGCCATCGTCAGCGAGTTCTTCGGTAAAGCCGATCTCCGCCTCCGTTTTTTCTCCCTCGCCCCGTGTGCCGGATAGGTGTTTGATCGAATGCTTCTCTCTGGTGTGTGGCAGGCTACGCGGCGAACAGGTGCGCGTGCGCGCGGTTGCGGGTGCCAGGATCGACTGCCGCCGCTGCGCTGATGCTGGTTTCCTTTGAAAGAAAAAAAAAAGGTTGTTGCAGATTCTGGGTTAATTTCTGATCCGGGGTGTTTGTGTTCTTGGTTTGTGCGTGCAGCATCCTGTACAACCGCGGGGTGTACCCGGAGGAGAGCTTCACCAAGGTGAAGAAGTACGGCCTCACGATGCTGATCACGCAGGACGAAGGGGTCAAGACCTTCATCGCCAACCTCAACACCCAGCTCTCAGGTCGGCTGGCCTCATTCACCGGATTACTAGCCTGTCTCCGTTGGGTTCTTTGGCTTTTGCTGCTGATTGATCTTGCCTGTGTTCTTGCGTTGCCGCAGAGTGGCTGGAGGCTGGGAAGCTGCAGAGGATTGTGCTGGTGATCATGAGCAAGGCCACCTCCGAGGTCCTGGAGCGGTGGAACTTCAGCATCCAGACCGACCCGGAGGTGGTCGACAAGGGTGTCATCAAGGAGAAGAGCGACAAGGAGATCATGAGGGAGATCCAGGCCATCATGCGCCAGGTCGCCTCCTGCATCACCTACCTCCCCTGCCTCGACGAGCCATGTAACAGCCCATTACCACCCACTCCTCTCTTGCTCGGTGTTCACCTCTGCTTCTCCCAACTCATCTGCATTCGTCGGTGGAGCAGGCATATTCGACGTGCTGGCGTACACCGACATGGACGTCGCAGTGCCCTTCACCTGGGTGGAGAGCGACGCCAAGCTCATAGACAATCCACAGATGGTGAAGCTGCATTCCTTCGACACCAAGGTGAAACATTCACTAGCAATACCACTGAATCGTCTCCGTTCTTTTCGCTGCCTCCCCAAATTGCTGAAGTTACAGCGCCGTGTTCTTGCCATGGCAGATTCACAAGGTGGACACGCTCGTCTCCTACAAGGTCGACGAGTGGGACGAGGAGTAGAAGCCGCGGTGGAGTTGGAGCCAGGAGGAGACCCCCTGCTAGTTTATTGCTGCTAGCTTATTTAGCTAGCTTTAGCTTGCTTGCTTGCTAGGCGTGATGCTTGTGTGAATCGTTCGTTCATTCACGCCCTAGCCCTGTCGAACTCTTCTGCTCTGGGAGAATCCCTTTTCTTGTTTGAGAGAATCGACTGTGTATCGCTGCTTCACCCTGTCATGCGTGTGATTTTTCTCAGCCTTCGAAATCCTGGATTGGAATTACCACTGGAGTGAATGCATCGTGTGCGACAATCTCTTCATTGTGTTGTTTAATTATGTGTTGTTTCACAGCTCAGAATCTCAAAGGATTCAAGGTAGTCATGCTCTGTGAAACCGTGACAAAATGCACTTAAATTAAAAGTAATCTTGTACCATCTTCAATCTCAAGACAACCGTATTATCAAGTTTATCTTATATTGACCACTGTTTTTCTGATCTCAAAGAATACTTGCATATTAAATTAGAAGTAATTTTGTACCATCTTCAATCTCAAGACAAAATGCATTTTTGCTGAATGAATTTATTCCAACTTCGGAACTTCCATTGGATGTTTGCAACAAATATGCAACCCATCAATGATTTTGCACTTCTGATGAATGTATTTATTTCTAGCTTCCAAGGCTATTTGTAACAACTGTAAACCCAGCATCATCATGGGTTACACATTGGAAACTAACTTACACCGAGATGTTACAGAGCTACATTTATATATAAATCAGGGTACATTTACATCTAAATCAGGGGAACCCCAGGAACTGTTGGCAGCAACTACAGGTCCTAATGTAGGCTGTAATCTTTGTACTCAGCCAAACCACATTGGATCTTCAGAGAGCTTGCACCGTGATGAATGATCACATTTCCAGCTTTCAAGTTCCAAGGCAATATTTACTTAGGGTAACCAATGTATATCCATTATAACTTTTCCCCTTTCGCTGCATGGACATTTGTGATTAGCTTAGGTCAAGATGCCGACAGCTAATTTTACGATAACCAGGAACTCATGATTTGCTTGGCTTTAATCTGCAATTAAACGGTATGCTCCATATCTACTTTGGATATACTATATGCCTTGGTCAGGCAACGCCACCAACTCAATCACCAAGTGATCGCATTCCCTCATAAATCACACCAGGACGAAGGTCATCCAGAGTATCGGCGATTCTGTAGCCTGAATACTCCCTGAGGAGTGTCCAACCTCGCCGCGAGAGAAAATCTCGGAAGTCCTCTTCAGTGTAGAATGTTTTATCTTCTGTCCGGACCTCATCGTTTTCGAACATACATAGTTTGATGGTCATTCCTGTGAACATTGAACACAGCAATGATTTAAATCAATAGCACTCTCTCTGATTCCAAAATAAGTTGTTTTAGATCTGTGCACTAACTCAAATTGACCTTGTTGGTCTTCATTTATATTACATTGCAAAAGATGTACAGTATCATTTCTTTGTGAGAGAAGGAGCATTTATTTTGGAAGGACAATCATGGAGGACATTTTTTTGAATGTGTCTAGAAGTTCCTAAATGACTTACTAAGGAAATTGTTGAGAAGTCTAAAGCAATCTATATTTGGAACAAAAGGGATAGTAAATTGAGACGTAAATTACAACTGACAAAACATGATATTTTTAGAGTGTCACTCACTACTGGCAGCATCCAAACATAAATAGCGACGAACATTACTTGTATACAAATACACCAACAGAAATTTCTAGTTAGCACTAGTGAGATGTACATCGAGCCAGGAACAATTAGTAAACAGTACCTCAACAGAAATGAGAGGCACAGATGACCAACATGAACTAGTTAGCTCAACCAGAAGAATCTTAAACAAGAAATCAACGTTCACATTTCAAGTTAATGGATGCAAATCTCCTGTGTGGTGCTGCTTGCTTTCAGTTCTTAGTTAGGGACTAATTGTACCAACCGAGTCACAGACAAACCCAAAAGCCCTACAGATGGTAATGTTGCGAAATAAACCCCCCACCCCCCACAAACAAACACACACACATCTGCTAAACATACAGAAAATACTGTTACAAATCTAAATAATGTAGTACAGTATTCCTAGTTGTGGAGAAAATAGATTCTTATCCATAAGCAGAGGAAACATTTTCCAATTACCGTTATCAAGATGAAGTGTGTATGTTCCAACCGGCATATCCCTGTCTAAGGAACGGACAACCTCATCCTCATCTTCAAGCCAAAAGGCCCGTCTTGTTCTTAGACCAAATGCCGATTTGATGGCTTCTTTAATTGCCTCCGCAGTACCATCAATGCCTATTCTTTTAGTGTAATCACCCCACTTGACTAAAATGACTCTCCCACCAAAAGTAACCTGATTATCTCCACCTGTATGAGGCATGTTTCCCAATGAATACAGAATATTAAAACAAGGAGCAAAAAATTAATTAACATAAGAATTATAGAGTTACAGTACTGTCTGAAGTTAATAACTTATAGCTTCATTAGTAAAAAATAAAGAATATGATGTATATTAGCCGTATGCGTAGAAGCAATAACACTTAGAAAGAGAAAGGTATCCAACAGCTCCTCCATATTTCAGGAATGGCAACTATGACTAATTAGTTAAGTTCAGTGGTTTATGAAATATTTTGAAACAATATTTCTCAGCGGAACAGGAAGCTCAAGCAATCAAAATAAATATTATCCAATGCAAGTTGAATCAAGTTCATAAGTAAACAGTCAAGCAGCAATATTTCCAACCAGTCCCAATTCCTCTGCCATAAATATCCATATTATTATTATCACTTTTAGTGTGTGTGGATTTGGATTTGGATTAGTACCATTGGTAGAGGTGTCTCTCCAGTTCCATGGATTCACACCATTGGTTGCAACTGCATCAGCTGTTAATGCAAGTGGATGACTGTCAGGCTCTAGTCGATCTTCGACACTTAGCAGTGATCTACCACTTGCTGTAAAACAGAAAAGAGCAAAAGAATCAGAGTAAGCTACATCTGATGCATTAATATGTATGATTTTGTCTTCGTAACCGCAGTTACATCAGAGTAAATCATTGATCACAGGAGTTAGATAAACAAAATACATGAATCTGATAATAAAAATGCTAAACATGCAATTCTACTTTGTTGGTGTTACTGGTCAAACAACTAATTATAAGTGCTGCTGTGCTGGTATCAGGTGCCTTTTTTTCTCTTTGATTGTAACTTCATGTGAGAAAGTGAGAATTTCAACAATTCCACAACCACATTGAGCAATTCAAATTAAATGCTAGATTCATCCAAAATTTTGAAAACAATAAATCATTTGCCATCAGAACAACTAATGAGCTAGGACTAAAAGCTTTTGTACGAGACTAAGAAAAATGGCATCACTAAAAACTCACAGTTTTGGAGCACTTTTTGGATGGTCAACCATAAAAGGGAAGATGACTAGTCCACAAACGACTTTGTATCAAACTTACTATGTCAAAACAACTTAGCCAAGCAAGTAAACGACCATAGCATATGTGAAATTATTGCATGTGGACATTCCGGTACCTTCAACAGGGCCAAACGGAATGTTAGCATCTTCAAAACCTAGATAAAAGGGTCACAACATTAGTCAATGAGATAACAAAGAGTTAAACAAGCAGAACTGCACGAGACAAGTATAAGCATGAGGACTGAAAACATTGCTAAACTTAATTTTTCAGTTTTCCGCTCTAACTTCAATACTGTTTATTTTACATCCCTCCATTGTGAAAATCGTGCCTTCATACTTTACAATGATCTCTACTGGTAGTAGAATCAATCTAAACCATTCATCTTTTCTAATCCAATCAGGGGCAAATCCACGTACAGGCCGTGTGATGCAAAGCAGGCTAAACTTTGAAATCCCATTGATGTTAGGCAATGTACAGCATGTAAACAGAGTATTATATCCGTAATTCATAGGTACAAGACACTAGGTAATTTTCATCCTAGATTCGCCCCTGAATCCAATGGATCATATCAATTTATACTACCACTTCAACTATTGCTAGTAGAATATTTTTGTCTAGTGGTAGTAGAACTCATAAATCAATGGTTGAGATCATTTCTACTAGTGATAATACTGGCAGTATACTACCAGTACTCATGGGGGAGCTATTTAGGTTTACTACGTGCAAATTTAGTTATATAGTGATAATTTATTCATCCCTCGACGCGAATTACTGGCTAATTAAGCTGTCAGAAGTACACAGCATTACTTTCTGTGTAGTTCATTGGCTGACTAGTGACTGATGGCATATATTAGTATAACTGTTAGTCCAGTTTAGAGTTTTATTCTAGACCTTTTCTACTATTTTGTTTCAGTTCAAGCATGTTGCGGTTTGTCCAACAGCTCTTCTATTTTTCTGGGGTTTTGGCTGGGTGCACTACAAGTAGAGGCTGGAGATTGATTGTTCATATTATCTAAACAAAATTAGTAGAGCCATTAGTTCATCGGTTCAAGCTTACTGAGCTACATGGTGTAAAGAAAACTCAATTCTGATTGCTAAGTTTAAGGTTCTATTTGCAATTAGCCTGTGGCTCTGTGCTGAGTTATGAGCTGTGCATCAAGAGAGTGAACAAAATGCCTAACTTGTAAGCTGTCACATGCTCCTCAGATGAGTAGTTAGAAGTGCCTCTCTTCGATCCATCAAGCAATGCATGCTCGTTTTAATCAGAAGACTGTAACTCTTGAAGAGGAATACCCTTGTCCGCCGCGAACTGGAGGTAGGAGTCGATCTTGGAGGTGACCGTGGGGCTCTTCACGGCGCCACTCCCCACGGCCGCGCCGCCACCGCTCGTCGGCTTCCCGCGGCGCTTGAGCAGGTCGTCGATCTCCTTGTAGCACGCCATCTTGGCGGGGCAATTCCCGCCGGCCCCACCACCGCCTCCGCCTCGCGCGTGGCTGCGCGCCTTCTTGAACTCCTTGAGGAGGTTCCGCCACTTGTCCGTGCACATGGTCGGGGAGCGGTCGAACCCTTGCTCCCGCATCCTGGCCGAGATGGCCTCCCAGAGGTGCTTGTTGGACTTGGAGGTGTTGAAGTGGGAGTCCATCTCCCGTCGCAGCGCGATGAGGCAGAGGGTCTCGTCCTGGACCCACGTCTCCGCGCGCTTCTTGGGGCCGCCGCCGCCGCCGCCCGACGCAGCCGCGCGGGAGGAGGAGTCGTGGCCGCCGTCCTCGCCGCTGCTCTCCGGGAGGAGCAGCGGCGGGGTGGGCTGCTGCGGCGACGGCCCGGAGAGGAGCATGGCCGCAGCGGTGCGGGGCTCGGGGAGTGGCACTGTGCGCGAGGGGGAGCCGCCGATGGGGAGATAGCCGTCGGAGCGGTGGTGGCAGCAGCGGGGAGCGGAGAGCCGGAGACGGGGTGAATCGAGGGAATCGGGGAAGAGGCGAGGAGCAGAGCTCACTGGATCAGTGATGCGACGGTGGCCGTTCGGTCCGTATCGAGTTCCCGACTAATAGGCTAGGCCCACCCAAAATGTATAGGCTTTTACTGCACAACCCGGGCTGGGTAATGGCCCATAGGCATAGGAGGGGATTCCTTTTCTTTTGAAGCCCGGGAATGACGGTGACTGCATGTCGGACAATTTCTTCTTTTTTTAAATCATCGAGCGAAACCTTTTTATTATGGTATTTTAAGTTGACTAGCAAAATGCTCGTGCATTGCAACGGGACGACGATGTGGAGAGAGAAGCAGGCGGATGACGAAGGTCCAGACGGTGGCGCGGGAGCTCCGGCGCGACGCACTGGAGGGGGGGGTGCGGGGCGCGGACGGATGGGCGGAAGAGAGGACGCGGGAGGTCTTTTTTCATCCAAGTCCTCTCTTTCTTTTCAACATTGAGACTGTAGGTTAATTTTATAAATAGTCAAGAGGTTTTCTGTAAGATAACCCCTTTTTCTTCTTTAATTGGGTTTTGTAAAATAGCCAGACGGACTACGGGTTAATTTTGAAAAAAAAAATAGGTTTTTACGCAAAATAGCCAGCAAAACAAATTTTGAGTGAAAACACTACTTTGCTTTATAGGCTCTGGGAGTTCAAAACACAGATTGACCCGGGTCCCAACTAGAACCCAAATGAGCTAAAAAGCGTGAGCACACGTATTACAAGATCGAGGTGTCAATTTCCAATTTAATATCTGAAAGGATCTGATATCATTTAGATAAGGATGAATAGGCATTTAAAAAAGAAGGATGAATAGGCATTTAAATTTTTTAAGTATATGTGGAAACAGTATTTTTCAGAAATAACTGAAAATATCTTTGAAATAATTTTGAAAATCACAAAGCAAGTGAAATACACAAAGTAAATTGTAAACTATCTAGATATAGTAAGCCACATATATGAAAAACAAATAGAAACAACAACTAAACTAGGAGAAGCAAGGTAAGCAAATCTATATTAGAAAGAGAGATATCATCAGGATTTTTATAAGACGACGTGTTTCTAAAATCAAATCCTTAGCCGATTCTACTTTTCATTGAGAAACTCACAATGAGTCGGGTCTCTTCCAACTCTATCATAAAGGTTGCACAAACACACTAGTGATATCTCTTTCCTTTTAAAGATGAGATCCGACCTTTACAAACTTTTTTCAACACACCACAATCGAATCGGTAGCTCCAGATTAACGCCTAACCGTCTAGGAGTCCTCAACCACCAAGAATAACAAATACAAAAATAATTTTTTGGGATGAATCTAGTGCTCACGAAATCTTCACGAAGTCAACACTAAGCACTCAAATAAAATCACATCAACCACTCACACACACAAAATCCAAGCTTATAGATCGGTGGAGAGAAAGAAGTGAGAAGGCAAGGCTCAAAGTGAATCTCAATCAAAGCAAGCCAAGGACATGAAGATTTCAATAGGAGCGGCCACGTTGACTTGGAGAGGGAGGCGACAATTTATACCACGGTCTCAGATCTGCCCATTAGGGGCAAATATTTCATATTTAAAAAATTCCGAAATGCATTTTTGAGAATATCCAAAAAGTGCAAATTTTTTGAAACTGATTGAAATTGAATTTTGAAAAAAATCTACATTGACTTTTGAGAGTTGCTATAGTATTTTCAAAAGTTTCTGAAAAGTGTAAAATTTCGACATGAGCACAGGAAAAAACTGGGGCAAAATAGCACTTTGAAAAATCCAAAAATCAACAAAGAGCAAAATCAACTTTCGGAAATTCCAAAATGCATTTTTAGACATATCCAAAAATCATTGTAGAGCAAAATCAACTTACAGAAATTTCTACATGATTTTCGAAAGTTTCTACAATGATTTTCAGAAAAAAAATGAAAATCACCAGAGAGCAAATCGGTGGCTATATCAATTTCGAAAATTTAAAAGAACTTTCGAAAGTTCTCGAAAATCACTAGAGAGCATTTTTCATGGCACAACCTTTTCGAAAATTCTAAAAATCACTTTCAAAAATTCCAAAAATCACTATAACGTAAAATCCAAGAACAAGAAACACTTCAAAAAAATTGAGCACGAACTCGTTCCTAGAACTCAACGCAACATCCCTCTTTATAGTGGCTTTCATACTAACTCACAAACAAAAGGAAGATCTATACCAATATGAATACCTTCACGTCATCTTCTTTCTTTCTTTTGATTAATGCTAATATGGCTTTTGACATGATGTTCATAAACAAATCATATCCTCTTGATCTTCGATATTTCATTATGTGCTTCTTCTTCTTCTTCACCAAGGGTTTATCCTCAGCGACTTATGACTTCCTATGGCATCGATTGGTTCGTCGGTGTTCAGCCATGCACTTATTCCTTCACTATTGCATCGGGTCCTTCGGTACCAAGTCTCCATTTGCCCTTCTTTCATGCATGGTCCATCGCATAGCCAAGTCCTTCCAACCCTTCACCGCATCTTGTTATCTTCTGTCACTTGTAGCGTTGGATCATAATGAAACCTTGTTGTATTACATCTTCTTCATCATCTTCTTCATCGGCTCTTCATCGGACTAATCCCTTGCTTACAAACTCAATAAGCATATTGGTCCCTTAATCGTTCATCATCAATTAACCAAAACCAACTAGGGACATAGATGCTCTTTCAATATCAGATATCCCCTGTGAAGAAATAGCACGTAAGGCCACCAGACATGCTTCAACCTCGGCACAGCCCGTGTCATGTACTCTGTCTAGTCTTCCTGCTCCAGCAAACAATCCATTGCCATTATGACCGTGAACTACAAAACCCCAACCTGCCGTTTTTCCTGCCTCATAGAAAGCTCCATCTATATTAAGCTTTAGATCACCAATTAGTGGAGGACACCATTGCTTTCTACTGTTATTTGGATAGTGTACTTTATCCACATTCAGGGCTGCTATTTTCATTGCCATATTCCTCACCCTATAAACAATTTCATGAGAGGATCTAGTTTGTTCTCCCGAGTTGATTTTGTTACGTGTATCCCACCAGTTCCACAGAAGCAGGATTGATATTAGTTTGTCTTCATTCTACATTGATAAAAATATATTGTACTACATCCATGGTCGAGCCCTTTTCAAGGAGATCCAACCGAATTTGCTTCATTTTTCAAAATTTGACAGCATTTCCTAACAGCCTTACACTTCAGGAAACAATGTAGAGCAGAGGAGAAGATAGCCCTTGTGTATACGATTCAATACACATGAAATAACTCAGTTCGAGGGAGGAAGTATAACTAATTATCTTTCCTACACGTACGGTTTTGAAGCCGAGCCTTTCCAGCAATGGAAGTGTATCTTATAGTTTTCTTTCCGAAATGGAAAGTCAAGTAAAGGTTTAAAGACTAGTTAATTCTCTTTAAGTGTTTTCCAAGTGAGCTATTCAAAGTCTATCTAGTCCCTTCCTTCTTTTATTGGTGCCATAGGCTACTGTCGTACTGCCTCTATTTCTGTTCTATCTAAATTTAGATAGACCACAGTCAACTAAGGTTGGCCCTCGGGCCTATGTGAATCCGTAAATTAGAGAGCATGCCACAAAAAAATGATGGGCCTATACCTGTCCGGGAGATTGAGCATAGGAGAAGATAGCCCTCGTGTATACGATTCAATACACATGAAATAGCTCAGTTCGAGGGAAGGAGGATAACTAATTATATTTCCTAAAAGTTAAATCTACTATTAACCTTATTACTCTTATAGTATATGAGAGGACATTATAGATGCTTTTCGACTCCAGCAAGTCCGAGCGGTCAGTCATGGCCAGATGGGAGTGAAACACTCCGCCTCGCTGATGACAAGGATGCAAAACGCTAGTGGAATCTTGGGCTCCTCGTCTCGGCCACTCTGGTAGATGGCTAGCATCGCCAGATGGTTTAGCGCATGCGCTCTGCTGATCGTTACACTGAACCGAAGTAACCCACGAGAAGTTCTTTTATTATTATTTTTAACCTTTTTAAAAAATTTATTAAACTCCTTGAAAACTTGTTTTTAAAATTTGAACCTTTTGGAAATAAGCTTTTGGGGGTTTGTTTTTAAAATTAAAAATTAAAAAGGGCTTTCCCTCAAAAAAATGAAAAAGGTTTTAAATAATAATAGTAATAATCAACCCACGATGAGCACCCCTCCTGAACAAGTTCGTAGCTTTCACCAAATGGCAGATTTGTCTTGGCTGGCATCCTTTACTGGTATCCCTAAGACTAGAAAGCAAACAACTTAATGTACTTGTTGGTGAAGGTAGAGGTTGTCTGATCAGAGGAAGAATGCAATGCGGTCGTAATGTTGGCCGGTCACTGTGACCTTAAAGAAAGTCCGGACACATTATAGAGCTGTTGTTGATAAAGTAATGCATAACAACTTGTCGATGTCGGTGATCGACACGCGACAATCCGATGGACCCCCTTTTTGGTTTGGCACAGGGGAGCGGTGAATTAGGGCTCAAACTCGCGGTGAAGTGGAGAGAACGTAGGAAGATGGAAGGGAATCACAATCGAAAGTACACAAAGGAATTATACAGGTTCGGGCCGTCTGGGGGGCGTAATACCCTACTCTTGTTATTGTAATATGTGGGGGATGAATTACAAGATTTGGGTGGTTATTCTTCCTTGGGAAGGCTGGAGCCGATGACTGAGATGGAATGCTCGAAACCCAATGTATCCAGCAATGGCAGAACCTTAGATCTGCTTCTGGAATCGTTGAGGATCAGCCGGGGAGGGAACCTCTTTTTTTTAGAACAAAACCCGCCTATGATGGACTTGGGCCTCCTTTTATAGTGTAAGGGGACACCACAGTAGTCCTGGTTTCCTCTACTCCGCTCCACGTGATGGAGCGATTCTTGTCCTGTCTTGTCGGAGAAGCTACCCCTAACTTGTTCCTGTTGCCGCGTCATGGGAGTTGGTGGAGAAAAACGGGTGTCGCGGCTGCCATGCTGCTGACGTGCGGATGGCCAGCCTACCTACTCCAGTGGGGCCTTTCGGTCAGTGGCCCTTCACCTGGAGAGGCATCGACGCGACGCCTCCAGCGCACATATTCTCTCTCCCACGCGACCGCGCAACGCGTTTAATGCGACTGGACGGGGCATAGAGGAAGGCGTGCGTGGAGTGACCGTGCAGTCATACCGCGGTCGCCGTCAAAGACTTTATACCACATATCTCTCGAGACGGGCAAAAAGGGTGATGATGAGAGCGGCTGACAGACGCGCCTCACATCGCAATAAATGCGACGGGGCAGGCGTCTAGCCTCTTCCTTAGGCATTAAATGTGGTGGTTGGGAGTTGGCGGTTGAACTCGCCCCTCTCTCGGAGAGATGTGGGGTGAAGGACGGCGGGTCCGGGTGATCTCGGACCCTGCTGTCTGGGGGAGCGATGGCCTCCGGACAGCCCCCGAGCCAAGCCCCTCTTGGGGTGGCCACGTGGCCGCCCGTGGCCCGGACCCGCTTAAGCCATCCAGGACATATTTTTGGCGCGCCTTGGTGAGCGAAGGCGTCTTTCTTCTTCAGATATCGCATCCTCGACATACCCCCGGGCCCATATCACTGACACAACTATTGATGAAGTTGAATAACATGGCGAGAAAATTAAGAGTAGAAATCAAGAGGGTCGGTGCCCCCACCCCTAATGTGAGGGGCGGATCCAGAAAAGGAATGGAGGGGGGAGCTTATCTCCTTCCTCCTCTAGTCCCCCTACTCTTCCTCATCTCCCTCTTCTTCCCCCTCCCTCTCCCCTTCTTTCAATGGTGATATAGCGGGTAGGGGAGACATGAGTCCCCCAGCACCCACACTGGATCCGCTCTTACCGGTGTCTAATGTTGTTGTTCGTATCGTCAGCGAGATTGAATGACTAGTCGATCGCATCATAGGCTTGCCATACATGCGGCAAAATTGTTACAAGCTAGGTAAGAATGGACACAAAATACATATGAAAGATTTGCTACTGGATATACCAAGTTTGTGGTTGATGATGTGTTTCACCAAGCTTATGATATATAGTGTTCTAATTTGTACATCTACGATCTCATCCCAAAATATAAGGTTTTCTAGAGCTTTGTATGAAGATTAAGAAAGTAGGTAAAATTAAATGAGGGATAGTTGTGATTGATTGAGATGAAAAAGTAGATAGAGAAATCAAATGAGACATGGTTGTGATTGGCTAAGATGACGAAGTATATGGAGAAGTTGCTATATTTGGAGAACACTATAAGTAAGAGAGTATCAACGTTATGTAGAACTCAGCTTTGTCGATAACACTTGACAAGGGCAGGTCTTACAAAACAACATTGACCACTATTTCTATTTTCTATTGTAATATCTACACACACCCAACGATTATATGATTTTATAGAAATACTTTCCAAGATTAACTTATATATATATATTAATCTATACATATAATCTTAATGCTTCTAAATTAAGTATTTTTAATATTATTATTTGTAGTCAAGTTTTAAAAGTTCACGGGTGCCCCGGTATGTTGGATGCCTCGGGCACACGGCGTGCCCTAGACATGCGGTTGCCCCGAGCTCGACAGTCGTCCGAGAACAAGGCACAGACATCTTGAGGCCCCGGGCTGAGGCCCGAGCTTGCCTTTTGCCCCGGGCTCTCCTCGAAAAGCTCCATTCGGATTATGAGCATTGGTGGGCCCGAAGTATTGGTTTTAGACCAACACCATACACGAACCCCAAGACATAGCAATTTTGGAATACAACTCACGTGCATGCTGAGAAGACATGACGCTGTATTGTGACATCCTTGCCCAGGGCTTAATATGATTGATAGGCATACTCATACCAACAAGTTGCAATTTTTTTCAGGAAGCTTATCTCCAAATAACTTCGAGGTTAAACGTGCTTGGCTCGGAGCAATTTAGGGATGGGTGACTGACCGGAAAGTTCTTCCCGGGTGCGCATGAGTGAGGACAAAGTGCGCAAAAAAGACTGGTGTTGGTTTGTGAGGGCTCTCTAAGGTCCTAGAGAGCTACCAGGTGTAAGCGGGCTTGGCCCTACGGGGCGGGTGTTAACGCCAAAATTTGGTAAGCCCCGAAGTCCTTATCGGCTAAGGGTTAGGATCGGCTCAGAGTCAGTATCGGCTTGGAGTTCTGCATCAGTCGATGGGAGTTTTCTGTTATCCATATCTCCAGTAGTTGGATTCTTGTTAGATTCGGTTTGAGAAGATCTTATCCAGAAGAATCTGAGTCCAGGGAGAATGCGGTTTGTATCTATTAATTAGGAAGAGATTGTTAGTTTCCTACTTTATCTTTAGAAAAGTCTGTTTAGTGTCCGATAAGGACTTTATCTATTTCCTTTTATCTTTAGAAAAGTTTGGATTGTAATCTGTTAGGATCTTTGTCACTCTACGGGTATAAATATGTAAGCCCAGGGTTCATGTAACATATCTCTCGATCAATACAATTCGGCGCATCGCCACCCTTTTATTCTTCATCTTCGTTCAATATCTGGCGGAACTTGGCATCCGACGCTGGGCTGCATCGGTTAAGTTCGACCTCCAGCAAAGGGATAAGTCTAACGTTCTGTCGGATCAGGCGATCATATTGACTACGTCGACGTTGTCCAAGGCTGCATCGGTACTTTTGATCTCTTGGATTACTCCGGTTTAGTTAGCATGCTTGCCTGACTATTTATCATATGTCTCTATTAATCTAATCTTACTATTAATCTAATCTAATCTTACTCAGTTTAGCCCTTATTGACTAAAATGTCCATATGTTTACTAGATTAGATTGGTTTAGGCATCTATCACCTTGAAAATCAGCCAAGGGCTTGATTGTCTAGATATTGCTTTTCTTTTCATACTTAGTGCTGCATCAGTTTGATCTACTAAGTCATGATTAGAACCGTAATCTCTAGCTTTGTCTGCGCCGCCACTAAGGGTTTCATCGGGGTTTCATAGGTGAGTTATCCGGGTATTGCATCGGCTTGCAAGGATTGTATACAAGTTGGATCTAGCCGATCGTAGCGGAGGCTTCATTGGATATTTGACAATTTGAATTTTATGACATCGGACTTCCAGCCGATATGTGCTTTAATCTTTAAATCAATATCTATTTCATCATGTGATTTGTTCATGCAATGTTATATATATCATGTTATTGTCAGCCGATCGCCTTTATATAAATATTTGTTCAACACACAGCCGATGGATTCAAACCCTAACACCATCGGCTGGCATCGGCATCGGCTGAAATTGCACCATTGGCTTATTAGCCGATCAGTTAGTTTTTCGGTATCGGTCTATCGGCCGATATGATTTATGTTCTGCTGTTTTGCATAACTTGTCAGTTGCAGGATCAAATTGACTGGCACGCCCGCGCTTCATCGATTCTAGGACCTACACTGGAGCTAAGCAGATCTTCCAGGCTGACATGTTGATTTTTCTCGTCAACACATTTTGGCATGCCCGGTGGGACCGTGTTTTGGATAACACATCTTTTTACACGGCTCGCGCGGACCCATAATTGCCACAATGTCTGATGAAGAAGTCAAGGCCGAGGAAGAATAATCTTTCAAGCTGACAAATGAAGATAGGGAACAGTCTACTGAGCCGATAGATGACGAGACACTTCAAGAGATGGTTAATAACGTCATTAATCGTGCTATGTTCGATCAATCTGGAGTCTTGATGAGTGCATTGCATGGTTTGATCGAGGAAACAGTTCCCAGGGTAATTGCCTTAAGAAGTCAGCATGGGGGGCAAATTGGTGAGCAATCTCAACACTATCGGCAACAACAAAATTGGCTCGAGGGACAAGTTGACCGATATCAGTATGCAGAGCCACATCGACAGTATCGGTCAGAGGAAATTCAAAGGTATCCGTCCAAAGAGGATTGAGCCGATATAATTGCAAAGGTAATGGAGGAGCAGTTTGGAATTAAACGCGAAAATCAAATTTCTGTGTATCGGCTGCCATATCCTGAGTGGTTTGATAGGGTTCCACTTTCAAGCCGATACAAGGTTCCAGATTTCTCCATGTTTTTTGGGCAAGATGGTATATCCACAATGGAACATATCAGCCGATTCTTAGCTCAATATGGGGAAGCATCGGCTGAAGAAGCTCTAAAAGTTAGACTTTTTCCATTGTCTTTGACTGGATCGGCTTTTACATGGTTTCCATCATTATCACCGAATTCCATCAGAAGTTGGGCCGATCTTGAGAAGTAGTTTCATATGTACTTCTTTGCTGGGGTTAGCGAGTTGAGGCTTGCAGATTTGATATCAGTTAAACAGCAAGAAGGGAAATCGGCTAACGAATACATTCAAAGGTTTCGCAATATCCACAGTCGATGTTATAGTTTGAGCCTAAGTGATGAGCAGATAGCAGATCTTGCATTCCAAGGGTTATCGGCAGCTAACCGAGGCAGGTTTTTCATCCATGAGTTCGACAACCTGGCTTAGCTATTACAGAAGGTATCGGCTTATGAGAGCCGATGTCAAAAAAAAAGAATCAATTTTGGGGCGATCAAGACAAGGATAATTTTGAAGCATGACTTCTCATACTCCAAAACTGGGGGGCATGTGTTAACGCCAAAATTTGGTAAGCCCCAAAGTCCTTATCGGCTAAGGGTTAGGATCGGCTCAGAGTCAGTATCGGCTTGGAGTTCTGCATCAGTCGATGGGAGTTTTCTGTTATCCATATCTCCAACAGTCAGATTCTTGTTAGATTTGGTTTGAGAAGATCTTATACAGAAGAAACCGAGTCCAGGGAGGATGCGGTTTGTATCTATTAATTAGGAAGAGATTGTTAGTTTCCTACTTTATCTTTAGGAAAGTCTATTTAGTGTCTGATAAGGACTTTATCTAATTCCTTTTATCTTTAGAAAAGTTTGGATTGTAATCTGTTAGGATCTTTGTCACCTTACGGGTATAAATATGTAAGCCCAGGGTTCATGTAACATATCTCTCGATCAATACAATTCGGCGCATCGCCACCCTTTTATTCTTCATCTTCGTTCAACATCGGGCGAAACTTGGCATCCGACGCTGGGCTACATCGGTTAAGTTCGACCTCCAGCAAAGGGATAAGTCTAACGTTCTGTCGGATCAGGCGATCATATTGACTACGTCGACGTTGTCCAAGGCTGCATCAGTACGTTCGATCTCTTGGATTGCTCCGGTTTAGTTAGCATGCTTGCCTGACTATTTATCATATGTCTCTATTAATCTAATCTTACTATTTCAGTTTAGCCCTGTCGGCTGTCTCTCGTTTTAGGGTCTCTGTCCTTATTGACTAAAATGTTTATAGATTAGATTGGTTTAGGCATCTATCACCCTGAAAATCAGCCAAGGGCTTGATTGTCTAGATATTGCTTTTCTTTTCATACTTAGTGTTGCATCAGTTTGATCTACTAAGTCATGATTAGAACCGTAATCTCTAGCCTGTCTGCTGACTGCCACTAAGGGTTTCATCGGGGTTTCAGCCGGTGAGTTATCTGGGTATTGCATCGGCTTGCAAGGATTGTATACAAGTTGGATCTAGCCGATCGTAGCGGAGGCTTTATTGGATATTTGACAATTTGAATTTTATGACATTGGACTTCCAGCCGATATGTGCTTTAATCTTTAAATCAATATCTATTTCATCATGTGATTTGTTCATGCAATGTTATATATATCATGTTATTGTCAGCCGATCGCCTTTATATAAATATTTGTTCAACACACAGCCGATGGATTCAAACACTAGCACCATCGGCTGGCATCGGCATCGGCTAAAATTGCACCATTGGCTTATTAGCCGGTCAGTTAGTTTTTGGTATCGGTCTATCGACCGATATGATTTATGTTCTGCTATTTTACATAACTTGTCAATGACAGGATCAAACTGACTGGCACACCCGCGCTTTATCGATTCTAGGACCTGCACTGGAGGTAAGCAGATCTCTCAGGTCGGCAAGTTGATTTTTCTCGTCAACAGCGGGACGTTACAGTTGGTATCAGAGCCGACTCTCGTGGTCTCACGGGCGCGTGCGGGCATGGTGTGCATGGCGCGTCCTGTGGGGACACGACATGCCACATGCGTCGACATTGGACGCATGGATGTAGCCAAGAGGGATCGTTCCTGGCCTGGGGTTGACCGACGAGGACGTGGGGTCTCTTGAGGGGGGTGTATGTGACATCCTGACCCAGGGCTTAATAGGATTGATAGACATACTCATACCAACAAGTTGCAACTTTTTTCAGGAAGCTCATCTCCAAATAACTTCGAGGTTAAGCGTGCTTGGCCTGAAGCAATTTAGGGATGGGTGACTACAGTTGGTATCAGAGCCGACCCTCGCGGTTTATACGGACACGTGCGAGTCAGTTGTGCGGGCATTGTGTGCATGGCGCGTGTCCCTGTGGGGACATGGCATGACACATGCGTCAGCATTGGACGCATGGACGTGGCCAAGAGGGAACAGTCCTGGCCTGGGGTTGACCGACGAGGACGTCGGGTCTCTTGAGGGCAGAGGGTGTATGTGACATCCTGGCCCAGGGCTTAATATGATTGATATGCATACTCATACCAACAAGTTGTAACTTTTTTCACGAAGCTCATCTCCAAATAACTTTGAGGTTAAGCGTGCTTGGCCCGGAGAGCTTATCTCCAAATAACTTCGAGGTTAAGCGTACTTGGCCCAGAGCAATTTAGGGATGGGTGACCGACCGGAAAGTTCTTCTTCCCGGGTGCGCATGAGTGAGGACAAAATGCGCAAAAAGACTGGTGTTGGTTTGTGAGAGCAGTCTAAGATCCTAGAGAGCTGCTAGGTGTAAGCAGGCCCCACCCTATGGAGCGGGACGTTACATGTATAAAAGTCCTAGAGCTGCTAGGTGTAAGCGGGCCCGGCCCTATGGGGCGGGATGTTACATGTATAAAGCTCTTTGCATCCTATGTTAATTGGCGACATATTGGAGGAGATTTGGCGAAAATAACTATGAGCCACATATAGGGAAGAAAAGTTCATCATCTTCCACTTAGAATATCATCGAACTCATTGCAATTTTTACTATCACCATCCGTTAAAGACCACATGATTAGGATATTACGCCTTCGAACGGTCCGAATCTGTCTAAAAAAACTTGCCTTCCTCGTCTCTATCACCCGAGTTCATCTCTCTACTTTATCGATACAAATCGTTGGCTCAGGTACACGCAGGACGTCCTCCCCGATCTTCAAAGGGGAGGCCCTCACTTTCTTGTTATTGGAGAACCAATCTCCAACACACATGTACAATTAAACTTTCTTTTAATTTTCGTTCGAAACTATTTTGGTTGAGTTCTAAAATGCTTCTCAAAATAACTATTCCCTCATTTATCATGAGTATATTTTCAAACTACAACTATATAATGCTTTTTAATTACTTTCTATATAATTTTTCTAAAAACAAATAAATATATTTTTCAATTTAAAATATTTAAGATTTAAATAATCATACATTAATGATTCATTTGGTTTCACATGTCGTTAAAAAGCTAAACAAACAGAAACAGTCTTAACCAACTTCATAATGGCATGACATACATATTGATATCAGATCATCGAGAACTGAGAAATACACGGCAATTCGAACGCCCGGTCGAGGAAAAAAAACAAAAGAAAACGGTGGTAGATAACCAAACGTCGTTCTGTTCTGATCTACTACTACGGAGTAGTACCAATGACCGGTTGTGCTGGAAGCTTCGGCCCACACAGCACATATGCCTTTGCCTGCACCAAAATTAGCTGCTGCGCGCAGCAGCGGGCGAGCGAGGGAGCGAGTCATGGTTGGAGTTAAAAAAAAAAAGACGACGACTTTCTTTTGATCTGTTCTTCCCTCTGGTTGTCACTCGACGCGGAGACGGTGGAGTACCCGCCAAAACAGCACTCGTCACCTGCTCTCCTCGGCGACGCGACCTGGCCTCCGCTCCTGCGTGCCAGCGAGCGAAAAGCTTTCGTGTCGGCCAAGCCGGCCGCTCGCAGCATATGCGTAACTTGCGTCAGCGCTTACCACCGGATGGTGAGCGGCGAAAAGTTGCTCGCCGAAACGTACTTTGGCACGAAGGAAATCCACCGTAGGAAGGGTTCTCTTCTCTCCGCCGGTTGCCGCCAGTAGGCGCACTGAGCAAGGGGAAAAGGCCGGGAGATGCTTGCGTCACATTATATGTCTCGTATATCAAGTTATCCCCCGGTGCACGTAGCCTGCAAACAGTTACTCCCTTTCTTGTTCTTCCTGACACAGACTCACGAAATGCAAATATTGGGCTTCTGCCACCCGACCGATGATGCATTAATACGCGACAAATATCATAAAAGCACCACGTTTTCCACGACCTGAGGATCCGTAGCTCTGCCTTTGATGACTTGATGTGTATACCCGTGAACCAAAGCCGAGTTTCCGTCCGAGAAAAATGACGGGAAGGATCGGCCGAGCCATCCAGCTTATCCAAGCTCATCCAACGCAGGCGTTCCACCACGTCGGCCGTGAGCCCGTCGTGGCACGCACGCGCGCATGACGACGCCGCCGCGACGCCCCCACGCCACGGTGGCGGCTGCGGTCGATGCGGTCACGGCGGGCGCCACGTGCGCGGGCGGGGCGGGACACGCGTATAGGTGGCCAGCGGCGGAGCGGCCAACAACCTCTCGTCCTGCCATCCGCTGATCCATTTATCTATCCACCCGTCGCGAATCAATGCCCTGCCTGCCTGCTTGTTGCGGCTTGCTGCTATACGTGATCCACGGCTTGGATATGTGCAGCTGGGCTTTGCACGCGTGAGAGAGAGAGAGAGAGAGAGAGAGAGAGAGAGAGGTGGAAAGGTTACATCAGCCGTGGCCCCGCCTTGTCAGTGGTTGGATCCTTTCGTGTCCGTGTGCTTCCGTGGGGTGCAAGCTGCTTCGTGTTTTTGTAATAAAACCCCCTGGTTTCTGAGTAAATGATCCTTTGTAATATGACAAACACTAGAGCAAATCCCCCCATGATTATTGTTGAAACCTACTAGCGTCTAGATGAGAGATAATGCATTAAACCTTCACAATACCTGTTAGAAGTAGGCATAATGTTTTAACGTGAGATGGATATAACACATATGGTTTTCACGTGCGCACGCATATATATATATAAAATTTATTTTAGGCCATAAGTCGTGACAAAAATATTTCATTGCATGTGTTTTTGTTGGGTCCAATTATTTTACAGCCGTCGCCAATTATAGCTCTTGAATATAACCCCTTTGATTTAAAATTTTTTTATTGACTTAGTTGCCACATCAAATTTTTTCTTATATAGAAGTGTAATTAAGTATATAGAAAACATCCTACGTAAAACGTTAAAATTATCGTAAAAAATTATCGTAAGTACGGTATATTTATTTATTCTTTGATTTTGTTTGTAAAGTGTCAGTTACCTTAGAACTGCATGAGTAATAACCTAAACACACTAACATTCTAAAACACACTAACATTATAGATATTTACTAGTTTTTTCAATACACCCATAAAACTTACATAACAATTATAAGTCATATTTTTATTCTTATTTTTAGCTCATCTAACCGTCGTAAACTATCACAAATATAAAACATCTCAACTTATTATTCATCCTCATAAACACTACTATATTTTTTTTCGCAAGTTATAAACTTTTCCATCATACACGGTTACTATCCTCCACTAGTTTCATATTATATGCAATTATGCACAAAGCGAATGTCAAATCTGGACATATGTTTACCGAGTCAAGCGGTAAAACCAATCCTTCGTGCCCCAACCGTTCCAAGGGGCCGCCAATTCCGCACGGCCGTTCAAAGGAGGTTGCAAGCAGGCGTGTAATTTC
Source organism: Oryza australiensis (assembly GCA_019925245.2). Classification (NCBI taxonomy): domain Eukaryota; kingdom Viridiplantae; phylum Streptophyta; class Magnoliopsida; order Poales; family Poaceae; genus Oryza; species Oryza australiensis. The sequence continues at coordinate 16,301,163 of JAIFGZ020000222.1, forward strand.
CGGAAAGCCCCCTGTACTCTCGCTCGGAGAAGAGAAAAACCCCCACGAAAACGCAAGCGAAAAGGAAAGGAGAGGCGACGGCGACGCGATCGATGAAGCGATCGCCTCACCTTCGCCACGAGCCAGCCAGCCAGCCAGCCACCCGCCCCCACCCAGCGCAACGAGCAGGCAGGCCAAGGCCACCACCACCACGCCCTCTCTCTCTCTCCTCCTCTCCTCTTCTTCTCCTCCCCTCGCGCGGCGCGGAAGCCAAGGGGAAGCAAGGAGGCTTCGAGATTTCCGCGGAACCCCCACGCCACCACCACCACCATCCTCCTCCCTCCTCTTCCCCCTCCTCCACCTATTACCCACCTCCTAGGGTTTCCCCCGTCCGCCTCACCTCCCAGTACCCCTCCTCCCACCGCCGCAGCCGCATTCCAAGGTCTGTATCCCCGCCTACCCACCAACTCCCGTCCCGTCTCGAGGAGAGCCTCCTGCTGGTCTGGTCCGGGGTCCTTGGTTCCTCGCCGTCGCTGCTTGGTTTCAGCGGGGGAGCTTTCTGTTGCTCGGTGATCTGGAAGGCGTGATTCGCCGGGCCGTGGATTGGTTTTGATTTGGGGGAGTTGGGGGTTTCGATTTGGGGGAGATTGAGGTGGTGGTGTATCGAGGGGCCCTGGTTTTCTCTGCTATTGGATTGGCTTGGGATCCATGATCGAGATTGCTCGGTGAAGTTTTTGGTCCTAGGGGAATTTTTTTTATCGGCCCGGATCAGGAATGGAGGGTTCTTTTGGGGAGATCTAGGGTTGCTTGTTCTGAATTGTTTCTGTGTGTAGAAAATTAGTTGGAAAAAACAAAAAAATAGAAAGAGGAAAAAAAGAGAGAGGGGGAGAGTGGAGGAGAGTTTGGAGGCTATGGCGCTGAATTACTCGTCGTGCTCGCTCACCAGCTCGTTCTTGATGAACGAGGACTGCGCTGGCATGATGCGTGGGTGTGGGTGCTGGTCGGAGGAGGCCTCGCCGCTGTCTTCCTGTGGGGTGAACTCCCTGTGGTGGGATGAGCTGGAGTTTGAGCTGGAGCTGGAAGAGGAAGAGGAGTTCGACCCTGTGGACCTCTTGCCTACCGACCCCTTCGGCATGAACCTGGAGACCACGTTCACCGCGGCGATCGCCAGTTGCATTGAGGACCTCACGGTCATGTCCAGTGCTGGGCGTTTTGGAGACAGCGGCGATGATGCTGTTTTTGCCGACCTGAGTTATTACTTGAATCAGGCTTTTGTTCTATCACCGGAGTTGCAGTTTGGTGGCTATCGGGGTGTTTTTGAAGGCCCCTTGGGGTTTGGAGGCCTTTCTGCTGGTGAAGGTAATTCTTTTGGGTTCGTGAAGAACCCTTCTACCTCAGGAAACGCTGATGATTCTTTTGGGTTCGTGGAGAACCCTCCTACCTCTGGAAATGCTGCATTGGTGTGCGGCGATGCAGTTGAAGTTGTTCCTGTTCAGGAGGGAGGTGTTCCACATGAGGGAATGATGTTTGCCCTTGGCTATCTTGGCCTTCGTGACATCCTCTCTGTTGAGAGGGTGTGTAAGACATTGCATTCGGCTGTCAGAAATGAGCCCTTACTGTGGAAGTCCATCCACATTGAAGGGGATTTGCGTCAGAGAATTTCTGATGCTGGTCTTCTACACCTGACACGGAAGTGCCCAGATACTTTGCAGTGTCTAAGTATTGCATGCTGCGTAAATATCACAGACCAGGGGCTGAAGGCTGTTTTAGAAAGTAATCCAAGATTAACAAAGGTTAGTATGACTTAATTCTTATGGAAGTATTTCTTGGATCAATCAAACTTTTTCAAGTATTGCACTTATACTGTATCAACAAGTTTACTTGGAAATGTACCAATATACTATTGATCTTAACATGCTTCCATCAATCCAATTTAAATGCTTACCATCTTATATTTTTATAACACTCTTAGTTTGTTACTGTAATGGGGAAGGAAATCTGCATTGTAGTTTGCATGTAGTGTAGGCTATTTTGCTATCTTATATACCTTTTTGGTGCATAACTACTCTTTAGGCTATCCATTGTTTCTCTAGTGATCCCCCTATCTACGCTCTTTCTTTTGTTTCAGCTAATATTATTCACTTATCTGTATGCCTGCTAGATAATATTCTCAAAGTGAAACTAATTAGATGAGACAATTATGCATGGTCTGCAAGAGCTGTTGATTAGATGTTTTTTGAGTAATAAATAAAAGCGAATCTGAATAATGGTTACAAATATATGCACTAATACTTTGATTACACCTATAGCTGACTGCAATTTGCATGTGATTTCAAATAAATTGAGCTTTGTGTTTATATGACATGTAACATGATGGTGCAAAGTTGCTGAAGAGCACCTAGCTAAGTTCAGCACTGCGATTTGTTTAAGTTGTTAGATTGTTTTAGTTTTTTCATAGTTGGGAGAATCGCTAAAGATATCTTCTGACATCAGTTTCGTGGACACCTTTGTTATTTATATTTGCATGTTTGTCAGTTTGACATTCTAATTTTACATACATATTTGTCTATTCTTCCTTCTAGCTTAATAGAAATGCCTCTTGATTAATTTTTATCTTTAACATAAAATATTTCACACAGCTGAGCATTTTGGGCTGCCCACGGTTAACTTTGGATGGCCTAATTTCCAATCTCAAGTCATTTAATTCAAAAGCGGTGTTTGGAATTAAGCAGCTCAGAGTTGGAACACTCTTCAGTTTACGGAAGGAGCAGTATGAAGAGTTATTATCCTTGTTGAATACTGACAAGATACAGGAGGTGCATAACCGGGGGCCAAGATTCCTTCATGCTAATCAGTTTTTATCAGATTGCAATGATGGATATGTTCTTGATATTGAGATGTGTCCTATTTGTCAGAACTACAAACTTGTTTATGATTGCCCAGACGAAGGATGTGAAGACAGAAGATCTGGTATTTGCAAAGGTTGTACTGTTTGCATATTGAGATGTTATGAGTGCGGGAGGTGTGTAGACAAGTTGGCATTCAAGGAGTCATTTTCTCTGGACTGGGTTTGCCCTAATTGTCAAGAGAAGAAGGATCTGTCTCCCCCAATGAAATAGGGGATTGTCCCCCAACGAATACTCTTCCTCGGCTAACAGAGAACAGCATGCAATGCTGTCATGCAAACCATCTTAACATATCATTTCTAATGGGAAAACCGAAAAAAAACGAAGAGTTTGTTATTCTTGAAGGTGCAGCCATCCTGACATGCTACATTTGCTTCTTGCAAGAAAAAAAACAAAAAAGAGTAGTTAGTTTGATTCAGCAAAAAAAGAAAAAAAAGATTGTATCGCTATTATCGTCTGACTGGTGACATTTCAGAGGTGAGTTTTTCCTGATTGCTTTGATGTTATACATCCATCGAATTTAGTCTTATGTGAGCTCATTTCCTATCTTTGCTTTGGGGTTGCTTCTTCCAGGGATTGTGGTTCAAGAGCGGAAGTACAGCGTGAACTTTACGTCAGTATTGCAGCAGCTGCTGATGTTCTTGGAATGTTAAGATCGAGGATGAACTGCTCTCCTCACGGTCTCACCAGAGCAAATAGAGAGGACTGCTGTAATTTACCTTGTACATGCGTGCCACAATGTTGTTGTTGTAGTAGTTCTGAAAACATTTGTTACACTACCATGTAAATTTACCACTACTTGCAGAGAAATAAATGACTTCTAACCAAACTTTTGCTTGCTAATTACTCCTTGTTAGGACGTTTTAAATTACTATGGCTTGGTTTGTTATCCCATCATGTCAAGTTGTCAAGTATGGTGAATGGCCGTCCTGGTGGTAACATGATCGCTTGATCAGGATTGTATGCAAAAGGTTATGTAACGTTTGTTCCCCTAGTTGGGTTTTCCTTCTTTTTCTTTGCGATTTGCTGTGCGTGTGCTCCTTTTTCTCTTATGTCTTGAAGGTATTTGTTTTGACATGTGGGCTGAGTGCCACGAGATCTGGTAATGGAGACGCCATGGCCATGGGGTCCATCTCTTTTTTACTCTTGTCAAGCATGGAGAGAATACAGTCTCGTTGTCCAGTACTCTAAATATAGGGACCCTATACTTGTGCTAAATCATCCATGTCTCGTCTCTTTTTTTCTTTTCAAGAACTCGGAAAACCATTGCATGACACCACAATGGTTTGCCCGGTCACACCACCCATCATCAGATCGGCCGTTGTCTCACAGCACTATAATCAGAAAACTGGCTGCAATTAGCAGTGCTGACTGCTGAGAACGCGGGTTACCGGTCAATCAGGCCCCTGGTCTGAACAGGTCAGACACCAAATGGTCTTGACCAGGTTAGCCCCAAGTCCTTTGCCTGTTGCCTACTCCTTGAGTTGTGTAGTATATCTATCATGGTCAGGCTTGCTTGCTTGTCCCACATGCAAGGCAAGAACAAAAGATTCGTGAGAGCTGAGAAGCAACCGGCATGTCGAATTGCAACCCGTTTTTTTGTCTTCCCAGGACAGGATAGGAATATCCTGGAAGCAAGCAACACCTGTCGGATTGCATTGCTGCTGCTTCGCGTACAAGGGAAAGAAAAGCCCAACTCAACTATTACGATCGGCAAATGAAAGAAAAGAAAAACCAAAGTTCAGTTTGAGATCGTCATGTTGAGTTAAGCTATAGCACATAGGGAAAAAACAAACTATATTTATGCCTCTGGCTAATCTGCATTTCTGCTTGATTCATTGCCACCTGTTTCAAGTATGAAAATCTGAGAAAACATGTGGAACTATGACAAGACGTATCACGGAACATTTTTTACGCTCCAAAACCACAGTAAAAACACCAACGGTTTGAGAACTAGTCATTCAATTCAATGTTTTTGATTGAAAGAATTAATCAGAATACAGTGTGCAGCCATTGGCAGAGCTACTCATGGGAAGAATTCTACATGACCGCCAATATCCTTGCACAACAACTTGGCTTCAGAAGCTAGCTTCCTGCTTCTAAAAATCACCAGGTTTGTCAACCGGTGCTTGGGCTGTGGTTCAAAGGATCTAGCTTCGGCCTCCTTCCCAAGCAGCACCAGCTCCCGGGCTGGCATCACATTCCCCCACCAGAAATCGCGCAGGACTTCATGGATGAGCTCCCAGTACCCGCGATCTCGGGGCACTCGGAACAGGCTGCTTCCGTTGGGAGTCCAACAGTACAGCTCGACCCAGTCTCTGCCCATTATCTCCATTAGGCCTTGCACCTGTGGCATGTAGTAGTATGGCATAGCACGCCATGGCAGGGCGAGCTCAGGCTTACCCTTGTTGAATGGGCACTTGACTTCTAGGATCCCACCATCTGGGTCACACCCTAGAACTCCATCAGGTGAAGCTCCGAGCCACCCAAAGTTGGCCTCAGTATGCACTGCGAAGCCAAGGGAACCCACCGACCGTCCGGTGATGCTTGTGTACTGCTCTATGGCTACGCTTTCATTTACTGTGCCCCAGTTCATGGCAGACCTCGCTGCATCCTCCAACTTGATATCTGTTGATCCAAATACTTTCTCACTCCACAGCTCTGACCGTCTGTTGCCAGCCCAGAAGCCCAAGGCAGTGCTGAAGGTGCTTGTGGTGAGCTTGTCCTTGCGGAGAGCAAACCATTCCTCTGATCGCTGAGCAACATCCGAAGAGTTCAGCTGGGAGGACACCATGAGAGCTGAAGATGGAGAGAGAGAGAGCAGGGATGACCGGCTATAGATCTGCAATGATGAACCTGAGCAGCTCTGAGGAATATATCCTTCAAAATTTTGTCTTGATGGCAAGAATGCAGGTGAGGTCAACCGCACACGAGTTGTTGAGCGAAAGGCTGTTGGAATTGGCAGGAGTGTCCTGAACAAATAAGGAACTACGCAATGGTTAGACATCATGCTAAATGATGGTGCAGTCTGGATAAATATAGCATAGCTGAGAAACCATACCGAAAGTGCTCAACAAGAATGGTTAACCTCTGAATGTGGCATACATGAAAAGCTATACTTATTTTTACATGAAGAACGTGCTTGGCTTCTTGCAAGAATAATGCAAGCAACTAGCAAGGGTTTATTCCTTGCTTGATTTTAGGAAGCAGGCTTGCTTGGGGCAAGTAAAAGTCTGGGCTAAAACTAAGAAAGAGAAACCAGCTTCTCAAGCAATGGAGTATACTACAATGAAGCAAACTCCAGGAAGATGAAAAATGACAACTTGCAAATAGCTCTAACCTCTACGCCGGACAACAAAGATTCCATTTACAGTTCAATCAAGGGATATTTGTCTCCTGCCTCTTTTATCTATGTGTTTTCAAATTATATAAGTGGATCATACTTCAGTCAGTATTTAATATGAGTCCAAGCCTCATGTTATACTACCTAAACACTATATTCAGGTGCAGTCCTGATGACAAGATGAAGCTAAATTTAAGTCACACCCCTACTAAAGCTGAAGCATTAATAAGTACAGCTATACACATTATATGAATTAGCAGGACAATTTGAACAATTTGCTGAAGGCAGGCAAGAATTTCAGAAAACAAAATTACAGCTCATTGAGAGCACTGAAATCTTATAAGCCTTCACATTTCCCCTTCTCTCTTCATATACCCTTTTCTCCCAAAATCCCTTTGTACACGTCCCAAAATCAACGCTAGGAATGTGCATGCCCCCAATGTAACAATGCAAGATTCAGTTAAACGAAATGTACTATGTACCCTAATGGTCAATGGAGCAATCGTTTGGTTTAATTCCGTAATTTGTTTTGTAGTTGCAAGCTCCCCCAGATCTTCATGCCATTATCGAGCGTTCACTTCCCACCTAGTGCCACCAAAAGACATTATCCTAAACCCCAATCTCCCGGTACTTCACCAAGCCCAACTAACCACGCAGCACCCAGGCACAGATATCCAGACAAAAGGCCGCAAATCTTCACCCCAGAGCCATCGAGAACGACATGTCTACGGCTATGATGGAGCAACCAAGAAAAAGGCTCCATCCCTTCCAGTACCTGAAGCGGCCGGGCAGGCGGCGGCGGCGCGCCCGGCCACGCGCGGCGGCGGTGTCCTGCGGGTGGACGCGGACGCGGCCGCCGGCGGCGCGCGGAGGCCGGCGGCCCGGGGCGGAGCGCGCCTCTGCGGCATATGGTCGAGCACATAGCGCGCGTCCAGTAGAGTGGCGCGGCGGCGGGAGCAGCTGCTGTGGGGAGGTGGTGCGCTTACCGCCGCTCTCATTCTGTCCCTCCCTTTTCTACGTTACGGCTTGCGCGGCGCGGCGCTTTGTTTGGGGATAAATAGGAATTGTAGGACTATAGGAGGGATTGCTTGCATTTTTTCAGGCTAGTCCACCAACTCCTAATTATTTCACTTATACTAAACAAAAGCTTTCAAATCTAACGTTCTATGTTTTTCTTTTTTCTCAAATATGATAAGGCTCCGTTCTTATTAGATTGTGGCTATTAAATTATCAAACGGATTTTCAAATCTCTAAATAGTATAGTTTTTATAATGTTCTATAAAAAATTATTGAAAAATTTAAACATGTCTATTTTCTAAATTTATAATATTTAACACTTAATAAACCATACGCTAATTGAGTGTCTTCTCCGTAAATAAAATGGCTACTCGCTCAAACCCCACAAATGAACGAGGATGCTATTTAAGGATTTTCAATTGAAAGGAAAAAAAGAAAACTACGGTAAGAGATACTCGGCTGAGCTAGTCGTAGCTGCTAGTATGTGGTTGAAGTTTACAGCCCTTGCCATAGTTATATTTACGTAGTAGCACCAATCGAGAAGGCCCTATGCTCATGCAATTTTTCTCAAATAATTTATCACTTTTAGTGTTTAAATCAACGCAAAACCTTCTCAACGTCATTTTGTTGTCAATGCATACCTACATCTACTTTTACATATACTTTCTCAGAGTCATGGGACCCTATATAGATTGTTTTAGTCTAACTAATTTTGTTATATTAGTCAATAGTTATATAATTAGTACGTAGAACCTTTGTATTTTTTGTTATGAGTTGGTCACTTCTTCTAGCGATTTTTATCTCTAGAATCTTTAAGTTTAAGTGTGGAAAATGTGGAGTTTAAGTGTGGAAAATGTGGAATTAGTAAAAAAATACAATAGCCACGGTGACAAGATAACATTTCACAACATCATCCAAATTCTATGCCCTCACAGCTATGGAAGGTGATAACAAAGACATAAAAGTAATTCAGCAACGCAATTTGCTCAATTCTTTTGATTTAATCAACTGTTGGCGAGCATATCCGTCTCACCGAATGTCAAATTATGAATTCGTCTCCCTGAGCCACAAGGACGCGGTTGCAAAATTCTCCTCGGAAACAGCGCACTACCGTCCGATCTAACACGGACGGCTAGGATCATCGATCGGGTCAGCCCAAGGGTTTCTGTGCTTAACCACGCCTCCGAAAAGACAAAACTAAAAATCCGCACCTAAACCTCCAGCGAACAGCCTCACGACTTCACGAGCAGCAGCCAGAGGAGGAGGGAGCAATCAATCAATCAATCGGAGGCAATGGAGAACGGCGGCGGCGGCGACGTCCCGGAGAACGCCAACGACCGTAGGGGCAACCACTTGCTTCCGCAGGTTTCTCGTGTTCGAGGATTTTTGCGGTTTTTTTTATCCTTTTTTTTTGGGGGTTTCGCCGCCGCAGATTGCCCGGGGACGCAGTCGGAGGCGGCGGGGAAGGCGGACGCGTGCGCCGGGTGCCCCAACCAGCAGATCTGCGCCACCGCGCCCAAGGGCCCCGATCCCGGTAAATCTACACTGCCATGCTATAGCTCACCGTTGTTTCCCATCTAATCCCTTTGACCTGTGTTATTTTGGTGTTTGATCGCAGTATGTGATGCTTTGTTCCGTAGGTTGTCTCTTCGATGCTTGTTTTAGTTTGAATTTACTGCAATCGAGTGTGAATTTAGTAGAGCTTCAGGCTGTGCTTGTATGAGCCTCCCTTGTGTGCAGGAAATTTCACAGTTTGGTCAGTAGCTCATCTATAGCAAAGTCGCATGCTTCCAGCATGTATAAGTTTCTGTAGTATAACTGGCTGTGGCAATGATGAATTTGAAGAAGTTTAGATTGTGTGAGCTGTGAAAAAACATTCCGGTGTGAAGTACGCAAAGAACATGAGTTCTCTGACAAATTCCTATTTGTTGGCCCATAAAAAGTTGGTTCCTTTATTTCTGACGATTGTGAACTGTTGTGACTTGTGACCATGGCTATATGTTGTAACATCTGCATTCCAAGTCAATTTGATCAATTGAAAGAAGTTCTGTAGCTCTTAAATGATCAAGTGCTTAGAAGAACTTATTATTGCACTTAAGATTTTCCATACATCTACATGTTAAGTGAACCACTGTGTATGAAACTTATTGAATGATGCTGCATGAACTTTCAGGTGCCATTACATGTAAACAACTGTATGTTTAGATTGTAAATGTTTTAACTGAGTGAATGTCCTATCATATGTACTATCCCTGTCCCAAGTTATTGTGAATTTGTTATGCCTATCCATATAAATTTGTTCTTTGCGAAACAATCTTACAAGTGGACATTTTATTTCCAGATCTTCTTGCCATTATTGAGCGAATGAATACCGTGAAACACAAGATTCTGGTACTGTCTGGGAAGGGTGGTGTCGGGAAGAGTACATTTTCAGCCCAGCTCTCATTTGCCCTTGCTGAGATGGACTATCAAGTTGGCCTTCTTGACATAGACATTTGTGGTCCTAGCATCCCAAAAATGTTAGGCCTTGAAGGCCAGGATATTCATCAAAGCAATCTTGGCTGGTCGCCGGTGTATGTTGAGTCCAACCTAGGTGTCATGTCAATTGGCTTCATGCTGCCCAACCCAGATGACGCTGTTATATGGAGAGGTCCTCGCAAGAATGGACTCATCAAACAATTCTTGAAGGATGTTGATTGGGGGGAGATCGACTATCTTGTGGTGGATGCACCTCCAGGAACATCTGATGAACATATTTCAATTGTGCAGTACCTTCAGATCGCAGGAATTGATGGGGCAATCATTGTGACCACTCCGCAGCAAGTTTCTCTGATCGACGTGAAGAAGGAGATAAACTTTTGCAAGAAGGTCGGCGTTCCTGTCTTGGGAGTTGTCGAGAACATGAGTGGCTTGAGGCAGGCATTTTCAGACATGAAATTTGTGAAGCCAAGTGAGACGGGAGAGACGGATGCCACCGAGTGGGCGCTGAACTACATCAAGGAGAAAGCCCCAGAGCTTTTATCTGTTGTGGCGTGCAGTGAGGTGTTTGATAGCAGTAAGGGTGGTGCTGAGAAGATGTGCCAGGAAATGGAGGTCCCATTTCTTGGCAAGGTTCCCATGGATCCCCAGCTCTGCAGGGCGGCAGAGGAAGGAAGATCATGTTTCACTGATCAGAAATGCAGTGCAAGTGCTCCAGCACTTAAAAGCATAATCAAGAAGCTGGTCAAGACGAAGTGAGAGGGTGTTATGACTCATGACCGTGAAGTTACGCCAGTAGTTTCAGCCGTATGGAGTGCTATTACATGCTGAGTGTGTGTGTAACGCGATCCTAACTTTGCCTAAAGTTTTTCTTGCCGCATGCAAAGTTGGCAGATATTCGCGCTGCAGCTGTTTGCAGTGGTAAACAATTCAGCATCTGTAGAAACAATTCAGTTTATGGTTCATTTGCTCTGCCGCTTCTGCGCATGCATGCATTTCATCATCTTTTGTTGGCAACTTTACAACAATCTTGCTAGTTGCTACCAGCTAATCTTGCAAATGCAGTGGGCATGAGGCATCTAACGTCAATGTTGGCAGCCATCTATTCATCATCAGCATCGCATTGCAGGTTTGTCTACAATGCCCAAAACCTGACACTGTTCATCGATCGAAACATGCACTTTTATTTCACAATAGCAGTTGTTATACATACGAAGCAAAATATTATTACAACGCCAGGTAGTCATTAGTCAGGCGTTATCGTGAAAATATGCAACACATATATCCGCAATAATAACAGTTTAGAGGCACTCTTCCTAGCTAAACAATACTACTGTCTGTCTGTCTATGCAAGGGTGGGTGGTATCCATATGTAACCGTGGGTCTGCATATACCCAACCTTCTCGCTCAGTTCATCGGCTTCCTTGGGACCTCGGCTGCCAGGTTGATATGGAATAGACTTCACCATGCCTTCGTCGATGTCGTGTAGCAGGGGAGTGAAGATCTGCCAAGCAGCCTGGACACACATGTGCCATATGTTAGGGAGAAAACGGAAACGAAACGGCTCGGTAATAGAATTCAAGTTTCTCTTCAGGGGCTTTAGGGATGCAGGGTGGCAAACCTTTAGCTCATCTCGGCGAACAAAGTGCTGTTGGTCTCCTCGTATCCTGTAGAAACATGGGTATTAATCAATGCATATGGTCACAAGGCATAAGATATATCGGATTTCGTTATCTGTGAAGTTGAAAGATCTTTTTAATGGAAGAATATTTGAACAATCAGAAGGATTATACGCACGTATCCAATATGAGACGCTCGTATGCCTCTGGAATTTTGACGTTTTGGTACCGCATCCCGTATGACAGATCAAGTTCACTCTGCTCGGTGGCCATCTCCAATCCAGGTTTTTTGACCTGGAAGAATTCATTGGGTAATATTATACCACTAACATTCAAAATGTGATCAAAATTTACTGGAGTAAAGAAGTATTTTTAGGACCAAGGATAGGAGTATTATGTATTACTCAAGTAGCTGAACTTACAGTAAGTTTCATGTACATGGCTTCTGATGGCTGGAGGCGTATGACAAACTCATTTCTTCCTTGCCTTTTGCCTTCACCAGGATATGTTTAGTTCAAATGTTAGATCCACATGTTCAATTAAGACACAAAAAAGAACATACTGATATAAAAAAGAATAAAAGGTATCTGCATTTGCACAACTGAATTTCTTGAGACCTAGGTGGTATCTAATACAACGTATGGGTGAATTTTAACAGCCTAACACTACTAACATGCCATGGTAATGTCAGGTGAACTTAAATTACAAGGCAACGCAGTGAAGTTCCATTTTACATGTTTATCTACCTTTCTGCTTTGTACACAATAGACTTCCTAAAAACATAAAGCTTATCTGGATGGATCAATTCAATGCAAATTAAATGCTTTCTCAGCTTCCAGGTCAATGCATGGATTTTCTGAAAGTGGTTATAGCTTTCTACTGCTTAGTTATGTACAGGCATTAAGGCATTCTCAGTCATTTCATAAGGAAGTAATGGAAACATAGTTAGGCCATGACAATTGTCAGAAAAGGGTTGAGTACACCATGACATGATCACATGAACTGCACATAATTATATAGCACATACATTTAAAGATGTCACCAGGAACATCCTTGAACTGAACACGGACTTCTGCTTTCCTTGAGCTTAGTGCTTTACCAGCTTTAAGAATGAAAGGAACGCCTACAGGATATGAATATTACAGAGTTAAAACTGGAAATGAAGAATTATGGTCCATTGAAAGACAATCTGAAGTGAAAAAGAAAATCAATGTTGTCCTCCAGAACTCTAATGTGTATATATATATACTGATGAGAGACATACCCTCCCATCTTTCATTGTGTACCCGAAGCACGACAGATGCAAAAGTTGGGGTGTTTGAGTCATCTGGCACTGTAGGGTCATCCTTGTACCCTTCGTATTGTCCAAGGACAACCTCATCATGCTTTATAGGGTTCACGGACTGCAGAACCTGGCATTGACAGGGAACTGGTTTTATTTAGTACTAAAGAAACGGACTAAAACATAAGGTCCGCACCCTTGTTCAGACGAAATCAGATTACAACAAAGAATTGGCAAGCTGCAATATAGTATTGACATGTAGAGAATAGAGAAAGGTAAGTACCTTGACTTTCTCATCTCTAATGTGCTCAGGCTTAAGAGAGACAGGCTTTTCCATTGCAACCAAACAGAAAACCTGCAGAAGAAGCAAGAGTTTATTAAATTGTTATTGGAACAGTTAACTCCTAAAGGCTAAAGACATTGTTCTCATCAAGGAATTTATCATGTACTACTTGACCATATATAATTCAGCATGAAACTATCTGTGACTATAAATTTGATACAAATTAATGTAAGAATAGCTTTTCTTTTCTAAAGTCACTAAAATACTAAAAGTTTTCTTTGTTAGGATGGGGTGGGGGTTACTACAATGATGCAAATTATATTATATGGAATGTTGACATATATTGATAATACTTACCTGTAACAAATGGTTCTGGATGATATCACGAATGATTCTGCAGCAACAAGAGAATCTTAGGTACTCCCTTGGCGAACAATGAAGATACACGATGGAAGGTGTAAACAGGTTTAAGCAATAAACAATTATGCAAAAAGAGAGAAGTATGATCCAGTATACATTATCCTTAATGGTTTTGTTAACTCATAGCAGGAGAGGCACATACAAAGCGAATGCACACTCTTCGAATTCAGTACTAAATATTTCTGTTACTGCAAACTTATAATTTCCATGTTGGCTTGAAAACTCAATAAAGCAAAATGTTCATTTCCACACTGAAATGCAGAGTATGCTTTTCTTGATCAGTAAGAATTAACAAAGAATTTAAATATTTCCAAAATTTATCACCACTTAGCTCTAGGTGATATGCTGATATACACACTTTCGACTTGTAAGGTTATGATTCTATAATAGAAAACTTAATTAAGAAAAATGCTGATGAATGTAATGTTTCTACATACCCATATTGATCAAAATATCCACCACGCCCGTCAGTCCCAAAGTCCTCCCTGAATACAATCTGCAGGATTGTATTGATTATAAATTGCAGTTACTATGGCATGCCATATTGTTGGCAGTATAGTGTTAAAATAGTACAAATGAAAAATACCTATATTTTTAGTTTCTTAGATTCAATTAGTCCATTCAGACAATGATAAATTATACCAGTAGAACATGGCAGTTTTCCACCAAAAAACACAAAGAAATTCAGCAACCAACTGATAAGAGAACTACAAAACATTTCTTCTACATGATGCATTAACTGCAGTTTATAAAAAATGAACTTCTTAAATCAGAACCTATAAGTTGCCTACTGCTAAGTACCAACTATTAACCAGCTTACCTGTATATTATCAATATTGTCACGGTTCCAAAGAGGCAAGAACAAGCGGTTGGCAAAACGAAGCACAAGCTGTGAAATGTGATTATTTCAAAAGTAGTTAGTCAAGTATTCGGGGGAAATCATCTCATATTCTTGACAAAATTATAGCCATTACCAGGTTTTGGACCAACTCTTTTCCCAAGTAGTGATCAATTCTGTAGAGTTGATTTTCGTCAAATAGCTCCCCAAGTTGGGCACTTAATTCTTCTGCAGAGTCCAAGTCCTTTCCAAATGGCTTCTCAACAATTACTCTAGTCCATCCAGCTGCAAACAAAACATTTATGCAAATAAAATGAATCTTGATGAAGAAACGCTTCCAAGAAGACCTGAATTTTCCACTAACTTTATTGCTTCATTGCTTTTGTTCAACTAGAGTCCATAACTTGTGTAAACTCCAAAAAGAATAACGTATGGAATAGTAAAGAAACTTTACATGGATTCATGCAATATGTTCTGATCATTTTGCAGACTGAAGGGTAGACAGATGGAGGCAATGCCAAATAAAAGAGCCTGCGAGGGCTTTCTGATTTGTTTGACTTCTCATACTCTGAAATTTCCTTGTTCAATTTCTCAAATCCTTCTCCGCTGTCATAGGAACCACTGACATATTTTATCTGCAAAAGAAATTTATCATAATGACGTGTGCACATCACAAAATCGTGGTTACATTACAAACAACAACTCACATGTTGCAAAAAATCCGAGAGATGTTCTTCTGAGGCTCCTTTGAGGTATCTGTAGCAATATACAAAAAAGGCATAAATATGTGCAAAATTGATGATTGAACTTCATAGGACACAGGAAAAACAAATACAATTTCATGAAGATGCCAAACATATGACTGCCACCGCATTACACACAATGTATCTCAGATAACGTATTGTTTGTTTTAGTACGTATTGACATACTTAGAGTAGTAAATGTTTTTATTGACAACCGTCCTCACTATAACATTCAAATTCAGTGGCTAGATATGTTTAAAAGAAGTTGAAATGTCTAAATACAGCAGCAACATGCCAAGATGTCAAAAAAAACCCCAGCTTTTAGAAACCATACCCACGAATGCGTTCCCTTAACCCATCATCGGAAAGGTTTGATCTCGCATACCCAAATATATGCACTTCACCTGATTGTATAAATCCCTGTAACACATGGACATGAATATCAACGATAACCTGGGAATTATAGCACTGCACACATTTTGCATGTCTGTAAAGACTAAGATTTTATGAGCGGTTCGTAAAAACAGCTTGCTGGATTAAAAGAAGCTTGCTCTGCAGTTTTCCAGAATTCTTTTCAATTGTGTCCTACATCTGCTATCTGAATCTGGGAAGAAAAAATAGTACAAGTGTTCAAGCTTTTACTCGTGATCAAGTATGAGTAACTGAACCTTTGCTCTGGAATGCCTCAAATGAATGTGCTATTGTTCCTTTCGTAATGTAGATTTTGGAAAATGTACATGAAACAGCTAGTTATTGTCAGGACTCAGGAGTCAAATTACCTGTGCAAAAAGATGGAAGAGTGCTGGGAAAGTTTTCTTCTTGGCTAGGTCTCCAGAAGCCCCGAGGACGACAACAGAGAGACAACCTTGCTCTGAAGGGAGTTCGAGATCTCTTGATAAAGAATTAAAGCTGCTTCGTCTTGACGACGGTGAAGATCCTCCTGACATGATAAATAGGTTGGTGCTCTTCTTCCTTCAGCAATATACCTGAAAAGGTGAGAAAAATGCAATCAATCTTAAGACTATTGGAACACAGCCTGAGAAATTTCATACAACTCATTGAAATGGAACATCCAACGACAAGTACAATTGGCTAGCAGTAGCAGAACATATAAATAACTTGCCTGGTTAGGCTTGTTCTATTCATTGACAATTTAAAGCTATGGCATTGTATTAGTATCCCCCAAACTGAGCATGACAAGGCCAAATATGAAACTTATTTTTTGCCATTTAGGTGAACTAATTCTAATAGATCAATCTACCAAACACTTCTGATAACAAAATACCATCAACTTATCTCCAGATGCCAACAACACAAAAGGTCAACATAGCAACATCCAATCACATGGTACACTCGTGTGCAGTCAAGAAACCATTAAAATTGACAAAAGTGAGTGAATAACTTTTACTATTTGCAACCTCACAAAACTAAATTTTCAGCAGAATTAGTTACAGCTAAATTACAATTTGGATATCTTTAGAACTGAAACTCTTGTTCATAAATCTGGAATTTATTTGTCCTTGCTAAACTTACTTACAGTAAAACAACTCTACTAGTAGAAATGAAAAGGCCAGAACATCTTTCACAAAAAGATCCACCATTTCCCAACAAAACAACATCCCAACGAAACAACCGGAGACGAAAAGAGTCAAAAGGCTCCCAAAAGCAGGACAAATGGGTAGTTCCTGAATCCTAGCCGAGAACCCAGACGAGAATAAAAAACACTAGCTTAAGCTTAACCACAATTCAGTATTATTTTCATCCAATCCAAGGCAACCACTCTGCAGCAACGAAATCTCCGCCATGGCGCCATGAAAGGGATCAAGAGCTCAAGCACGAGATCCGCACCCGAAACAAATTCGCCGCCGCACATGCGCGCGACGCGCATCGCCCACACGCCGCCGCAGAAACGCTCGCAATTGAGGGGGCCAAAAAAGAAAAAGAAAAACTAAAAAGAACCCAAGAAAGCGCTAACACAAAACCTCAAACCAAACACCACCGCAAAAAAAAGATCCCCAAAACACTGCAACGAGCCAAAAACCCAAGAAACCTCGGACTTCTCGCCGAAGCAAAACAAGAAAAAGAGAGGATGATTTTTTTTTCCGCCGAGATTAGCAACAGCGATCAGGTGGAGGTACTGACCAGCGGCAGCAGCGGCGGCGACGGCTCGCGCGGGAGCAAACCGGAGCAGTGGCGAGGATGGAGGAGCGCTTGGATGTTTTTATACTGCGGCTACTGCTGCGCCGGTCTCCTCCGGCTGCCTGGCTTTCTCACGCCGGCTTGCAATACACCTGTCCACTACCTACCAACCTTTCCACCGTGCGGGTCGGGGGCTGCGTGCTCTGTGCCACCAACCGTGAAAAAACTCCCACGTAATTACTGGGCAGATACAGGGGCTTATCTGCAAATGACGCGGTAACAGCTGGGAGAATAATTGTAGACGCAGCCGCGTTTCATCAGCGACTGTCGCATTAAATTTCAGCTATTCTATAAAAAAAATATGCTTTAAATAGTCTCTTCAATTTATTGGTTAAGCTATTTGGTTGATCAATGATGAACCTCACGCCAATCTTCTTTAACTCCCCCTCGATCGACCGCTTGCCCTTTTCGTCGTCTGTGCCCACCCGGTCTCGTCCTCGCCTAGCCGATCAACGACTAGGAAGAAGAGGCAATACCAGAGGAAGATGGAGAGATATCGTCACTGACATATAAATCCAGTTGTTATAGAGTGAAGATAAAAATGCTCTTGAAACGAAAGACAAATTTTACTCTTTAAAATTTTTTCAAACTGGCCAAATAGCTATTTAAAGAGTTGAAAATAACAACTTTATTGAGGTTGCTCGGAGGGTGTTCGATTGTAGTTTGTGACAATCTTAAACTGCCGTAGCGACAATCGTGTTAGCTGATCAAGCCTTAAGTATATAATATTTGTATGTATTTTATGTTAAGGATGATTTTTTTCATGATTAACTTTTTTTTCACTGTTTCCTCTTGGATTTTCAAACATCTTTGCAATGGAGCGGCTGAATTGACGTTGTTTTTTTCTATATGGTGTCGACGTGGCAAGAGACATGTCCATGTGTTATTACCATTAAATATTTGTTTAATCCAGGAGCAAATCGCGCATAAATGTTTGAGCCGTGGATTGCTAAAAAGATTCTCATAGCTTGGGGCTGAAAGTCCAAGGCGACGACTTATTTCTCTGTTGGTAATTGCGAAATTCATTTTTAAACGGATTTTATAATTGTTGTGAAAAAAGAGAAAACGATATTCAAATGTTGGATTTCTTTTAGGTACCTTTAGATCAATATGAGCCGTCCATTCATTTTAATGGAGTGAATCAGATCGTTTTCTACTTATAACAGTATATGTAGTTTGATTGGTGGAGGGTTAAAGATGAAAAACGATGTGTATGGCAAACGAGTAATTTGTTTGTTATTTCGAACCTAAATCACGTAGCAAAGAATCAGATCAACCGAAATAGTTGGCCCAAGATGGAATTAGGGTACGCCATTGCTTGCCGGAGTTGCATGATGTGAGAGTCATCGTCCTCTCATCAACTGTACCCTGCGACAATGATAGATAAAATCGATCACTTCAGCTTCTGCTTTTTAAAAGCTTGAAAGTAAAAACAAACAAAGAAAGAAATTTTTTCAAGCTGACTTTCGAAAAACTGAAAAGACAGTTTATGATAAAATAAGTTGAAAGCTGAGAAATGAGAAATGAGTTTTAGCATAGCTTTTTAAAAGCAAAAAGCTACAAAGCAGAAACTTAAAAAAACATAACCGTGTCGGTGGCTGACAGCATTGTAATTTTTGCCGACCTCTTAATGTTCATGGAAGGCAAAATTGTCCCTACGCTCCAATGAACAAAAATCTTAAACACCCGTAGGAATTAACGGTGGGATTTTATCAAATACTACCCTACTGCTCCAACCAGGTGAAGTTACCGTAAAACCTCCCCAAATGTAAACGTTCGCAGCACATCGACGAACTGACGAGGTCGCTATCATGCGTGCAGAAAAAAATCACGATTGATTGATGCCGATCCAAGTGGTTGCTTTCCCATCTCGTTGCTATTACGACATGGATCGATCCGGGATTACTACTCGCCAATCTGCTTTGATGGGATGGATTAACCACTCTGAACCTGTGGTACAGTGCGTCGAATTGAATGGTTTTTTAATCCATTTTTTGCTACATGAAACTACAGTTGTCACTTCATCATCTTTGACACTGCGTTTCTAATGATGTATTTCGTGGCTTGATCTTGCTGCTGATCCTTCCTTAGCGGTGGTGTCGAGTCTGGGCGACAGAGGGTAGTTACTATTAATTGATAAAAAATTTATGTTTGTTACTACTCACAGAAGAATAGTGGGAATCCTAGCCGGTAATCTTACAGTTATTTTTATTTTTTACAGCTCTACGTACTTATAAATGATAACTTACAGAAGTTTGCGAGCATCTTTATGAATTATTGGAACATTCGTCACATCATGGACTCATTTTTCATAACGATTTCCTCACGTGAATATGACACACTAAACGTTAGCCCGTTACGAGTTTTCTTCAGATTTAGTGGTAGTAATTGTTGTTTCGCACCTGGTGCGTCCTGGCCTCACCATTCCAGGTTCCAGCACACAGATCTCCGTGCAGCCCAGCACACTGGACTGATTCAGATCTATAATCCTCGCCTCGGGCCAGAGCAATTATCCTGAACCCATGTGATGTGATGTACTGTATTGGTGCAAGGAGATATTTCTTCGTCTTAAAATCTATTATTTGATTAGACAATACGTAGTATTACTACGAATCGAGGATTAGGACAGTTTGAGAGTTGCCATCTGCCCCCTTTGCAGTTTTTCGGACGAGCTCCTCACTCGTCACTCCTCAAGGTCTTACAGATGACAAAGTGTGGGTCACGTGTGTACAGTGATAAATCTAAAAGTATTTTATAATTTTATAAAAAAATTGAAGTTATCTTCTTTATCTTTAACTTCTTTTTAAACCTAACCTAAAAAATGACTTCACTAAAATGACTCCACTGCTCCAAGCTTCACCGTTAGATCCGTCTGCGTGTGCAGAGAAAGATACTCTTTTTCGCCTTCTTTGTGTGTTGTCGAACGGCTTGGCCAAAAAGATCGATCTGATCTGCATGTGGTTGAGCAGAGTAGAGCAGAATTTTATTGACAAATTGTCAACTTGTGTAGAATGAATTACGGACCACGGAATTGCCGTCTTCTGGTCCAGTACGTGTTGATCCGCTGTGTGTAAGACGTTCTTCTGAAGAACAGAATTGCAACCCTGCTCCCTTTTTTTCGTCTTCTGAAGACTGAGTTGAACCTGAACCATCGCAGAAGAGTTCTCTGAAGAAAGCAGCACAAGAAGTTGGGTTCTTTCTCTGACTGGGTAGTTCCATTGTAGGTTCAGATTTCAGAATGTAAGAAGTTGCTTGTTTGCTGATGAAATCTAAGACCCTTTGTTTGTTTATTTATTTTAGGGACTAAAATTTTTAACATAAAATATGTAGATGTTATTTTAAAATATTAAATATAGATTATTTACAAAACTCATTCATAATCGATAGTTAATTCGTGAAACGGATTTAATAAATCTAATTACATCATGATTTGACGATGTAGACGATGTGATCTACGATAAACATTTACTAATCGTAAATTAATTAGGTTTAATAGATTTGTCTTGTGAATTAGCTATCGATTATATAATTATTTTTATAATTAATTTATATTTAGTCTTTTTCAAATGAATGTCTAAATATTCGATATAATATTAATTAAAGTTTAGTCTCTTCAAATCCGGTCCAAGCAGACGTTCCATGCGTCTGACTACGATGTATCTAACCGGATGATATCCTACCAACTAACCTCTGAAATTATCACGGCGAAATCAGCGCACATTTTTGCAGTCTAAACGGTCTTCAGAGATCAGAGACTTCAGATTTGCTTTCCAAACCTCCTTTCCTTGGTCTCGATGTGATGATCTCCGAGATGTCAGCACAAGGACATATATTGAATAAAAGAAGTGTTGTCACGTCTGAGATAACTTGATCTCCAACATGAAAAATGAAAGAAATATTAACGGAAACTGGGGAAATTTGGCCAAGGAATTTTAGTACACACAGCTCATGCAGTTGCTGGGCGCCTGGGCCTGTTGGTAGTTGGATGTTCTTAACAGCCTAACTCCCACATGGCTACGTCACATCGCAAATAGCAGTTGTCAGTAGTAGATGCCAATCTCAGGTCGCGTTTGAACCAGTGACTTAGTCCGTGCACATAGAATGTTTTACATTAATTTAAATGATTAAGTATAAACTAACTATAAAAATAAAATAACTACAGAATTAATAGTAAATTCGCGAGATGAATCTATTAAACCTAATTAATACACGATTAATAAATATTTATTATAACATCATATTATCAAATTATAATGTAATTAGACATATTAGATTTGTTTCGACTAAATATTCAATGTGACGGAGATTATTTTACTCTCATCCAAACGGGGTCTCAGTTTGGCACAACAAGAAGAATGCTAAAGGTCGATAGGTCTTGGATGAAACGGAAGGAATTCGGATAGGGCGAAATCTTCTCCAGCAAACGGTGACATTTGTTTTGTTTCGAGTCTGCACCTGCGTTAGTTTCTGCGTCAGATTCAGAAACTGTTTCTGGCTTTCTGCTGCTGCCTGATGATCCTTAACCCAATCAAGATCAAAAGAATATTAAATAAAAATTTGAATTTTTTGGTAAATTTCATCCGGTTTTTCCACCGTTCACCGCAGTAACTCCAAGGTGGATTAAGACTCCTGTTACAACACAGGAAATTCAGAATAAGCATCTCGATTTCTGTATGAATATGTACCACTCACATTCCAAACGAGACCTAATTAGCAAACGTGAGACCACTCACATGATCAGTAACTGTACAGGGTCAGCGATTCGACCTCGAATTCCAAGCCCAGGATTGATGCATTATTTTGTGATGCCAGACAGAAACGTTCTTGTCAAAAGCATCCATCCACTCAGCTAAGCACAACGCAAAGATGTATTTAAGCAGTGAAGTGAACACAATTACACACGATCCCTCGTCGTAATCATCGCACAATATCTTGGCTGGCCCACGGCCACTAGAGGCCGCTGCTAAAAACGCATGCACACTCTGCAACAAACTACTCGCTGGGGAAATTGACGCAAGAAAGAATACCATGGTGCAAGAAGGATGGATGATGCGCAAGTGATTTTGAGTGCAATTTCAGTGAACTCAAGGGCCATTTTTGCAAGACTGCAAGTTTTTTTTTTAAAAAAAAGTTGCAAATAATTTTCAGCAAGTAAAGCTACTCATGACCATGCTTTATGAGCATGACCATGAGTCAGTGTCGGAAAATACTCAGACATAAGAAAATTAACGCAGCAGCCATATACGCTCAGAAAAGGTAGGCTTTGTTAGCAACGGAGTGTAAAGTGTACTGCAGTGCTATCAGATGTACAAACCACTCTGTTCTGCAGCACTAGTGAAATTTCTTTGGGTGAAGTTTCATTTTTACAATGTGTATCCATCCATCAAGGAAACCAACGGCAGCCCATTATTGTCATGCTTTCACTCTCTATCCCCTAAGCTAGAGGGGTCCTTCTGGTGGTGCATTCTTTGACGCTCTGATTCTCACCTCATTATCACCTGCAAGGCGTACACAAATGATGAATCCATCAATTAAAATGCATAGTCCAAGCAAAGCGACGGTGTTAAAAGGAACAACTTATTTTCAGTGGTATATCCATACTACTTGTGCATGTTCCTACATCACCCTTACCACTGACATGTGAGTCATATAATCTATACTATTACAAAATATTTCTATGATTTCACTTCCGTTTCATTATTGACTCTCCTCAAATTTTAAAACCATCTACTTATTCAATAAGAAAAACCATATTATTACTTGAACTAAATAAATGCTTATTAATTGATTTAATAAGGTAGAACTTTAATTTATTTTCCATTGCATCGCACGGGATCTAGGCTAGTAGCACAAAATGCATGCACAAGTTGAAACTGAAACTGACTTTCTTAAACGTGTACATTGGTCTGTATAATTGGTCAAGAGTGAAAATGAAATTTCAACAAAATTTCATGACAAACATGGTATGAGCCTCTTTAAGTAATGATATGTTACAAGCTGTGACAGGTGATTCAGTCAACATATATAAACTAGGGTTGTTGCTCATGCATAGGTGCTACTTGAATAGGGATTTTTGTTACTATTGGAGTACTAACAGATTGAACGCTGCAAGATCACCATGATTTACCTTTAGTACCCTAAGTAAGTGATAAGTTCACAAGTGTCTCCGTGTAGGTTCTTATTCTAAGACCGACCCCAGACAGAGAACTCAGAAATGTATAAAATGGAAACGGAAATATAATGTACTACAAAACTATACCAGGGCAATAATTTACTTTTGCTCCCCAAGAGAAGTGAGAAAACAGATAAATTTGAACAAAGTTGGAGTAGCACCGTAGTAGCATAGCATAGCAATGAATAAAATTCACTCTTTCCTAACAGTATGGTACAAAAAGCAAGTCTACCTTTTGAACCACTTTGGTTTAGCTGGTTTCTTATTTGCTGGCGGCACAAAATCTGATTGAGACACATCAGGTTGATGAGCAGAAGAAGAGTTCATATTAGAATCAATTGGTTGGTGAACAGGTTCTTGAACAATTGGTAGTCCATCCAACATCCGAATTTCTTCACGGAGATAAGGCCCTGATTTTACACTGTCTGTATTTAACTCTGAACCTGCATGTGATTCAGTAGAAAAACAAAAATAAACGGGAATATCAGAATGTCTAATGAGTATTAGCTGCGGGAACAAAACCTGGTACTAGTTATTACTTATTTAAGACAAAAGCATACCTTCAGGCAGATCATAAGAGAAGAAGACATTAGCCCCAGGAACAAAACCAATTGTGTAGAAATCTAGTGAAGTGTCTTGTATTCGCTTCTTTGGTGGAACTGTATCTGCAGTGGAATCAAAAGATTACAAAATTATAACTGGCACATCTCTAAGATATGATTGCAAAGAATCTATGGAAATATCACTCAAATGATCTGTGCTCAAAAAATGACAGATGATTATGATGCTTAACCAAAAAATTGTAGAAGTTAAACCTAAAGCCATGTTTCACATATAGATTACATGTTGCATATTTTACCTTAGACATGAAATGTCAAAGCTATCAGCAGACAAAATCAACTTGGTGACTGACGTTATTCAAAAAGGACATAACAACAAATAAATGTGTAATCCAAGTTCGGGTAATGAGAACATGATGATAAAAGTTGCCCTGTTTGTGCTACTGTCATGTTGTCATATGAACTCATCAAATGGGTGTTCTGAATGTCGTACCCATTTTTTTTATTAACTTGCATTACTCAATAAAGGGTGGTAGGTTGTAAAACCATTTGCACAAAAGGATGCACTTAAATTTTACTCACATACAGTATATAGTAACTATAACTATAATGATGGAACTACTTAACGGAGGTTAGTTGTTTCCGATATGTCATGATAGCCAACATGTTTGCTTGCAAATGAAATAGATAAATAGGTCTTATCATAGATACAAGTATTCTCATTAGTCTTGATGAAAACCAAAGCTAACTGTAAACTGAAACAGATGAAAATTTACACTAACTGTAAGCAGATATCATTGTTGTTAGGGTACACAAAGGAGGGTAATCAAGGGAGGAAAGAGGAGGTGAAACAACTACTGTTTAAGCTAATACATCAGTAACTCCCAAGAAAGTGGACTTACAGAGATAGAATGGCAGGCCTGGCCTAGATATTACTTTCTTGAGAAGATCCATCAGACTTTGAACTGTTTCTGACGGATGAAAATTGACCTCAAGTATGTATCCATCAGGGAATCGCACCCTCATTACTGCCTACAGTTATAAGAAGGTTACAGCAAAATAGATTAATCCCAAACTAGATTCAGAAAGGAACACTAAATAGAGAGAAGAGCAGTGTGAATGATATAGGACCTTTTTTATCTTTGCTCGTTGGGCAGCAAGTTCTGCTTCCCGCATTTTACGAGTCTTCAAAACTTTCGATTGTTCTGCATTCAGTGTCATTGTTTTAGATAGTGCTACAATAAAAAAGAAAACTAGTACAATTTGGACAGTACTACAAAGATGCTAAAGTTTCCAAATAATAGTAAGTGTCAATATAAGCAACCTCCTATTCTGTTCGAAACCAAGTTGAAATAGTCAGCAGGCTGAAGCTCATAAAAGTCATCATCTTCCTCTGCATGAGCCATGTTTTAGCATCAGGACACGACAACCATAAAATACAGAGAGGTTTTTATAAAGAAAAATCAAGAGATATATTGTACCCTGATCTGCCGTGGGCAAGTTGCTAGTCATTGACTCAAATGTTGCACTAGAAAAAACTCGGAACTCATGACCGTACTCATAAGCCAATGCTTTCAGCTTGTCCTGGGATTATAGGCAGAAAACGCATCTGTTAGACTTCATTATATTTATCTTTAGTTACAGTAGCAGATAACTCATGTTTAACTTCTGAAAAATAAGAAAATTCCTTCATGAGAAGTTATCGAACAACTGATACAGCATCGAAACCTATGTACGACATGGACAATAGAGCAGAAAAGATTATTTCAATGCATTTTTGTAAAAAGGTTCAATGTGAAGCAAGACTACTATAAGTATTTTTATTGATGAAGCCATATATCTATAGGAGGTTCATGGTATGTTATCCAATCCACATGGAATGAAAAAATTGTCAATAATCGAACATCTCTCAACAGGAAAAATGCAAACAAGTACAAGTGCTGTCAAGAAGTGAATGTCATGTAGTTTTAAGCTATTACGCTACTTTGCAGAACTCCTGATAGTCGCCCTCCAAACCTTTCCTGAGATACAGTACTGTTTCTCTGCCAACCGTATATTGGATGAACAAGATGTCGTAACAAAAGAAATAGCTTTGTGTAGATGAAGCTGCCAATGGCAGCCAAACATCTCCTGGCTATTGATGTCCACACAGCCAGCATTTATCTGAAATGTTAACAATGCTAGCTAAGCAAGGGCTGAACTGCTAATATTCCATTTCAATCGCTGAGAAACACTGCAAAGAACTACTCACAGCAAAAAAAAAAAAAAAGGAAGCTAAATTGCACTAGTGCTTCCCCAGAAGGCTCATTCCTCGTGATCCCAGCTTATAATGGGAACAGTCTCCATCCAATCCATGGCGGTAACACCTAGGTCAAAGAAAACCATGGATTCCCAAATCACCTGATCACTGCACACGCAAGCAAAGAATCTCTCTTTCCACGCACAACAAAAACCGCTAAAGATTTCTCGCGCAACGCATTTGGCGCCTAACCAACCACAGCTACCGTCACCGTATCCATACAGCCAAGAAAGTCAGAAACCCTCGGTAACCCCCAAAGCAAAGAATCCGGAGAGGCGCCTCCCACCTCCTCCTCCCCCAGGAACAAATCCTCGCACACAGCCTTCCCAACAAATCCCATCCCCCCTTCAGAAGTCGCAGAGCATCCGGCGGCGAAGCAGCAGAGTTCATCCAAGAAACGCAAGAAAAGGGGAGACGGGGAAAGAGATGGACGAACCGTGGGCTGCTGCTGCTGCGCCACCGCCGCCGAGTCGAGATCCATGGGAAACACGAGGTGGTGCACCTCCTCGTCTCCTCTCTTCCTGCGGCGCGGGCAGAGGGAGGTGGTGGTGTATGTGATCTGGGGCGGGTGCTCTGCCTCCATGGGGAGGGGAAAAAAATAAAAACCTTGTCTTTTGTTTCTTGTTGCGAGAGACGCGAAGGGGTCGGGTGAAGAAGCGGGTTGGCGGGTTCAAGGTTCGGGTTGAGAGAGACCGGGGTCCGACTCCGGATATATAGCCCTGCTCTGGGACTGGAAAGCGGGACCCACACATATGCTGATTTTTTTGGTGATTTACTGACGGCCAAAAATATTTTACCAGTAGAAAAATAAGTAGATTATTCTTGTCACTGGGAAGTATAGGTGGTTTCACTTTATGCTTGACAAGAAAAATTATCTTTGCACTAGGTAGAACAAAGCAAGTTTTAACTTGTGTTAGACTAAACACTCGTATTGAAGAGCATATTAGCAGCACGTAAAATGAAATCTTATTGAAACAATATTAATTAAGTATTAAATATTATAAATTTTAAAAATAAATTTATTTAATTTGTAAATAATTTTTATATATTTTTTATAAATGTATCATTTAGTAATTTTGGAGACATATATCGAATCATACGCATATGTCGACAGATTTCTCGGTCAACATTTGCCGAATTTTCATCCGTTCAATTTCGTCTAGATTTGTGCTGAGGCTACGATGTAGGGTCAGATCGTAGGGTCAGATCGGGTGTTCGGTTCCCGTCCCGTCATCTACGAGTTTGTTTCAATTATAGTATAAAAAATTTAATATTTTTTTCTAAAAAATTGACAGTTAATCTGGTGTAATTACATTATATTTTGTAATTATATTGAATTCTGTATGTAATTATAACGTAACTTATATAACTTATTCGTTCAAGTGAGAAAGAAAATAATAAGCTCTGTTTCATGAAAATATGTTTTATGAAAATAGCATGTCACGAAAAGGTTTTTGCATACTATAATTATAGATTTTTTAAAAAATTATGTTGACAAATGTATATACGGTTTCAGCTCTAGGGATGGTAAAGGGCCTAATTTCTTAGCTTATAAAATTTGAGAAGTAGGTTTAAAGTAGAGTGAGCTAAATTTCTATTGTTTGTTAACCTAAAAATATTTAAATGTTAAGTAGAATAAGTAGGGTCATAAAAGAATCCATAGGTCTTTACCAATTATAGCCTCTACTATATGATAAGGGTACCCATGTTAGCAAGTCCATGAGCGTGGGACCGTTGTATATTATAAGTTGATTTAATTTTTTAATAATTAAGATTTAACTAGATTTTTTAAAAAATAACCATATCTGTAATGTCAAATTTAGTTTTTAAATGTAATATTAAATATGTATTGATAATGTGTTTGTTTTGTGTTAAAAATGATGTTATATTTTATTATAAATTTTATTAAACTTTAAAAAAATGATTAGAAGAAAATCAAACCACTCTTGCTTTGCTCCCGCTGTTGAGCAGCGAATGTATATTTTGTTATGAGTAAGTTCAGTTTTTATGCATTTTAGGCACGTATACTTCAAAACGGCCAGTCATTTGAATCCGTTCGTAGGCCGTGTACACATCATGCAGATACAGAATGCATAATTTTCCATTATTGCTCCCTAGCCTAATTCTGTGTATTATCATTCATATTCCTGTATTTCGCTATGAATTTATGATTTGGGAAAAAAACAGACATATATTGTCGAGCGTTTTCAATATCGAATAGGCAGGTTACTACTCGTCGATATAGTCGGTTACCCAAAAAAATACTTTTACCAAAAAATAATTTTGTTTAAATTTGTTCGAAATTGGTTGAAATAACAAGCGGTTTCTGCTATTGTACTCTGTCTGATAAACCCGGTTACTGCTGTATATATCAAACCCTACGTCGAGGGCATCAATCAATTTGCATAAAAATATATTGACCTTATTATATCTGAAAATGACAACCACAGCCCGTAGAACACTTCACCGAAATTTTATTCTCTACCGCAAGAAGATATTTGCAACGAGCGGTAGTAATATAGGCAAAACTAACACGAAATTACATGAAACTCCGCGATGAAAATCGATGATCCCATTAAAATCTTTTGGTTTTTCAAACGACATGCATGCTTATGCAGACGATGAACAGCAAGACGATAAGTACAACTTAACCTACTAATTATTTTTCTGAAATTATGGTGTACTGTGTGTATTCCTGGCATGATAGACTGTGGACGGTCCCGGTTCTCGAATGCTACACAATTATCGCCTAAATTTTCCATAATTTTGTGCTTTGATGGCTGTTAAACGAGTCGTTGGCGCCGCCTGAATGTGTCAGGCCAGTCGACTGAACCATTTGGTAGACAGCTTAGGTCAGTGTATTTATTGGCGTGAATGCTACTCCTAGATGAGCCTGACAGGATCCACAGGATTAGGATTAGTATTAGGCTTTGCATCCAAAATACCAAAACTTTTGGGATTTTGGTCATTAGGGCCTTAGTAAGGTCAATCATAATAAAAGTTTATGTATTAGTTTTTAACCTACTTAGTTTATGTTCATAAAACTACCTCTACTCATTAAATTTTTATCATCTTTCTCTTTATTAATACAATGTCATGTTAGTATATTTAATGTTTATAAAACTATATGAAATCCTCATTGATGATTGATCTAATACAATAAAATAAATTATTTGATTATTAGTCACTAACAATGTCATATTGGTGCCCTTCCCTAGCTAGATTATACTATCCAAAGATAAATGTACCATCAACAATTTTTTTAAACTCATAAACTTTTATTTAATAAATATAGAGTTCAGTGAATAAATTCCAGTACATCCATCGCCGAACAGATATTCTGTAGGTATTGAAATCGTTAACAACATATAGACTAATTGAGAATAGAAACAAACTTCTTAAAAAAACGAGCAGCAAGAGAGGAGGAGCAGATCGACAAGGTACCACGGCATTGCCGCGATGTCTGCATCCTTGAGCCTCTTTTTAACGTGCACATCGCTTGACAAACTGGTAATCCCCTTCAGCTGCCTCCACGGAAACGACACAAAATTAGAGAATTGTTGTTGAGTCGTATATTTTGCTGTAAGCTTCACTAGACTCATAAGATGATTTTTATGGAGCTCACCATTGAATCTGAGGAGCTCTGACGGCAATCATGCCAGCCAGGATTGAACATGCGATCTAAGCTCAACCCAAATGACAAGCCCTGCATGGTTACAACTGCCAAGAAACCAAAATAAAGACGATTCCACAACCCAGTCAACCAAGATCACAGGAGGAATCGGATGATGACGAAGAAACTTCTGTCTTGTTGGATCGACAAAGGAGGTTGTGAAAGATGTGATCTTCCCATTAACCGCACACAAGCTAGCATAAGATGTAACAAGTGGAGACTGAGCCATTACCACCACGACTGGACACCAGCAACACCCTAAGTACCAAAGTTGAGATGGAGCCCCTCGCCAGCAGATGATCGTGGAAGACCGCCACCGTATCAGGACTATGCCGCTGCCAAGACGAAGCATAGGGGGACGAGGCTTCACAACGGGCAGACATAAGAATGAAAGCCGCCATTGCCACTGCATCAAGGTGTCGTCCCCGCTAGGTCCATCGACAAGCAACCGGGGAAGGAGACACATGCGCCACCGTCGCAAGCCATTGCTAGGATTGCCGATAGACAGTCGCAGCAAGAGACCCATCCGCCGACTGACAAGCTGCCGCCGTTGCCACCACAACTGCCTCGGCAAAAGTCAGCGCCATCACTCCCACCAAGACCGACGACGGGGCAATAGGATGCCACCATCGGCAGGACACTTGACGAACCGTCGTGAAAGCAGATCCAGGGGGAGGACGTCTCCGAAACTCTCAACAGCCACTCCCTTGCATCTCTTTGAGGCCTCGCCGGCGATACCCTTCACCACCTCCTTCATCTTGCCCTTGACCAAACCACCAGCTGGAGAAGCAACTCCTTCCGTGAAGCCCAAATCAAGGATATCGACACCAACAAAAATAAAAAGAAAAACATAAAAACCCAACCTACAAAGACTAGCCCGACTACTGATCTACACTAGGGGATGAGGTATGACCCCTATCCCTCCTGCCGCAGGCAACAAGGCCGCCGGAATCGAGGAGGAAGAGGGGTCGAGGGTGAGGATTTTTCTGTAGCAAAAGACGGTTCAAAAAAGAGCCATGCTTATTTCGTTGGGTGCCCTTGATAACATATATACCATCAGTACTTCAGGCTTGGCTTTGCTACTACTGAATACTGATTGACCATGTCCCTTTGGGTAACATAGCACCGCAGCTTGCAAAATTAGGATATGTGATAATGAAAAATATGCAATTGTTCCTAGAAAGAAAACAAGTAACAGTTTGAGTATTCAGCAACGTATGGTGTGCACTTGGATGATTCAGGTACAAGCAAAGAGAGTAGTGGTACTGGTACATCAAGACACTACTGGGGACACCTTTTAAAGCGGCATCAAGTACCACTGACACCACATCTCCTAGCCACTTCACTACGCTGGCTTATCCAATCCAAAAGTTTGTCACAGTCTTTTTTCCTAGCTTATTACTCCTATAAACCACTCCAAATACCATTGCTGAGGGCTTACCGGTTGAGAGTAATTTTAATCCATAGCAATAGAAAATAGAAAAATAACAATCCATACACACTTCAATCCATAGGAATTCTTTAAGAGTTCTAATAAGTAATTTTTTCTATCTTTTATTTATACAACTTGTAAGAAAGACAAATTTCATTTGTTTCCTAAACTTACATTCCTATATTTCCTTTGGTTCTCCCAAACTTACATTCCTACAAACCGAATGATACTTATAAAAGTTAGTCCTTATGAATTTAAATCCATCAGTTTGCCTTCTTTACATTTCTTGCTGTCCAAAACATTCGGACCCTAATGAAACAATTACAATTATTACTAATGCTAGAAGAAGACATTAAAAAAAAGAGAAGAGGATAGTACTCCTACTACTACTTTTGAGTCAGTTATTAGTCTATGTAGCACTAACACCCATAAAGGTTCTGTGTGGGGAGGCCAAAACATGCACAAGATGGCCAAGGGACAGCCGCCTGTGTGTGCAATTAATTGCAGCTCACCCCCAGAAATAGTTGCAGTAGAATACTGCTACTGCCTACTGCTAGTTTGCTACTGTCCACACTCTCCTCTCGGACCTCGTCTTCACCTCTCCTCCGCCGCTGCGGGCAAGCGCAAAGCTTTTTTTTTTACTGCTTTTGCTACTTTTGGGGGACCTCAAGGCCGCCTCTCAAATCCAGAGGAGGAGAAAAAGTGGGGGGAGCTAGCGCTCTCTCTCTCTCTCTCGCCGTCCAGCCAAGAAAAGGTTTTCCTCTTCGCTCTTGCTGCTGCACCCACCACCTCCTCCTCACCCGATCTCGCCATTCGCGTCGGCGCCGGTTGTCCCTGCCGCCCGATTCTTGGATCCTAGATTTGGCTTGTCCGGGGAGCGGAAAGATTGGATTTTTGGGAGTGTGGGCGGGGGCGATGGGGGCGTCGCCGCCGTCGCCTGATCCGATGAGGCCCGGGCGGTGGAGTGGCTGTTCCTGGACCAGGTCTGATTTTCCGTGCTGGTTCAAATGATCTGGGCCGCGTGTTGATTGGGTTGGGAGGCGCCGGGGAGGGGTCTTGGCTGAGGTGGTGGGTTCCTTCAGGTTGGAGATCTTTGTGTTCTTGGGTGAGTTGGAGGAGCCGTGGGTTTGTAGATCCCTGCTGGTTGCTGTGGCGGATTTGTGTGGAGGGTGGGATATTGCTAGGGTTTTGGTTGGCTGTGGGGGAAGAAGATGATCAAGCAGATCCTTGGCCGTCTGCCGAGGAAGCCAGGGAAGGCCGGCGATAGCCGGGATGCTGCTGGGCCGAACGGCAATGAACCGTCGAACTCGTACAGCATCACCAGGAGCGTGGAGCAAGGGAACAAAAGGAGTGGAAATGGGGATTACATGGTGCCGGCTGGGCCGACGCCTAATCCGATGATGAATGGGACTGTGGTGTATCACTCCAATGAGCTGCTGCCGGCATTCAAAGATGTGCCGGCCTCGGAGAAGCAGAATTTGTTTGTCAAGAAGGTGAACCTGTGCTGCGCGGTGTATGATTTCGCAGATCCGACAAAGACTCTGAAGGAAAAGGAGACGAAGCGACAGACGCTTATGGAACTTGTTGATTATGTCACTTCTGCAACTGGCAAGTTCTCTGAAGTCGTCATGTCGGAGATTACCAAGATGGTGTCGATTAACTTGTTCCGGAGCTCCAGCCCCACCCCTCGAGAGAACAAGGCCATCGAAGGAGTTGATCTGGAGGAGGAGGAGCCTCTCATGGACCCAGCATGGTCACATTTACAGATAGTTTATGAGGTTTTCTTGAGGTTTGTAGCATCACAGGAGACAGATGCAAAGCTGGCTAAGAGATACATAGATCATTCCTTCATCCTTAGGCTACTAGATCTTTTTGACTCCGAAGACCCCCGGGAAAGGGATTATTTGAAGACAATCCTCCATCGCATATATGGTAAATTCATGGTGCACCGCCCCTTCATCAGGAAAGCAATCAACAATATTTTCTACAGATTTATATTTGAAACAGAGAAGCATAATGGTGTTGCAGAGCTGTTGGAGATCTTGGGCAGCATAATTAATGGTTTTGCTCTTCCACTTAAAGAAGAGCACAAATTGTTCCTTGTCCGGGCACTGATCCCACTTCACAAGCCAAAGTGTGTATCGATGTACCATCAGCAATTATCATACTGCATCACGCAGTTTGTTGAGAAGGACTGCAAACTTGCTGACACTGTTATTAGGGGCTTGCTAAAATATTGGCCTGTGACAAACAGTTCAAAGGAGGTGATGTTCTTGGGTGAACTAGAAGAGGTTCTGGAGGCAACACAGCCTGCAGAATTCCAAAGATGCATGGTTCCACTCTTCCGTCAGATTGCCCGTAGCATGAATAGCTCACATTTCCAGGTAAAATCTCTCATGCCAACAATCAAGTTTCAAAATTCAAATCCATGTCAACTTCAGTCCTCTTTGTTGTTTTTTCACACAGTCCAAGATATATGCAGTTTGCTGCTTAGGTTTCTGATTCCATTACTGTGTATCCACATTGCTCTCCTGCACAGATGATATTATTATAATTTGCTTCATCGGTTTAAAAAACATCAAGCTTTGGTGTTCATCTACCTTTTCTGGTGAACCATGGAGTTGCTTTTGACATATGCTAATCTGGAATTATGTGTAAAAATCACCAAGATGTTTTATACTTTTATATGCAATCTTGAGCATTTGTTTTCTTACGAAATTCTATTGTACTTGTTAGTTTGAAAATTACAATGCTAGGGCATTTTAAACATCAGCATATCGTTTTTTTAATATATGCCAATCTTCTGGAGGTATATACCACCAATTTATTCATTTTTACAACACTCGTTTTTGTTATCTTGCTTGAAATCCTTGTTACAATTGATATGTATCCTTGCTAATCATTATAGCGGCATGAAACTTCTTGTTTATCTCTTTCCTGCTATCTTACCCATGTGTGTCCCCTGAATAATCTGTGAATTGCAGATTTAGGTACATGTTACCTTCTAGAATCTCACATGCCCCTCCAAAAAGGAAAGAAATTTTGCATGCCAATCTGTAATTCAATACAAGATTAGAAAGACATTTTGTACTGCGGAAGCTGGTCGTTGAGTGCAACCTGTTAATTTTATCTGAACATAGAACTACTACTACAAGATACTAAGTCACCAAAATTAGAATTTGGTGGTGTTAGGTTAAAGAGGAAACATGCCACCCAAATAATCCATATTATGTATGTCTATAAAAAGACGTGCAACTCTTTGTTGCCCTTTTTGTGTTTGTATTTGGATTAATTATGTATTTTTTAACATATTCTTGTCCTGCTTTAGGAAAGTATAATGTCTTTTTTACAAGAAACATAGCGTCTTATTAAAATCATTCGTTAATTTTGGTTATTTATAATCTATACTTGCCAACTGCTGGTTGCAAATCATGCCAGAAACAGGTCTTAGACTGTATTCTGGATTACCGTTTTTTTATTGCTATCTTGCTATGTAAATAACATTTATCTTACAAGCTGCAACTTATCCAGCAAAATATTTCATTGCCTTGGTACCATCTGTTGTCTTGGAATGGTATTTTATATCTATCATGTTGGTCCGGTGGTTTTGCCTAGTTATATGTAATTTGCTGAAGCATTTTTGTACATTTCCTGTAGATGGATGCCTAAATACTTGGTGACATCTGAGAAACATATTGAGAAATTAGTGTGTTTAGAAAAACATATAGCCTGGCTTACCTTTTCTTTTCCTGTCTGTTCCTAGGTGGCAGAGCGGGCGCTGTTTCTTTGGAACAATGACCATATTGAGAACTTAATTAAGCAGAATTACAAGGTGATATTACCCATCATCTTTCCTGCACTTGAGAGGAATGCCAGGGGTCACTGGAACCAAGCTGTTCGAAGCCTGACACTGAACGTACGCAAGATCTTCTCAGATCATGATTCTGCGTTTTTCGGAGAGTGCGGGCAGAAGTTCAATGACGATGAACTCAAGCAGGAAGAATCTGATTCGAAGCGAGAAGCTTTGTGGAAGCGCTTAGAGCAAGCGGCTGTCCCCAGATCCGACAATAACAACCTCGTGGGCACGCCTAATGGCAAATGCAGTCAAGCAGCCGGCTAGAAAATATCATAGCAATTACAGTCTTGCAATCCTTTGACCCCATGTGCGATTCTCTGGAACTTGGTTTGTGATTTTAGTGTTGAAAATTTTTTGTTGGTGAGTTGGTTTCCCCCTGTTCTAGGCGGGTAGGATGTCTTTGGTTTCCTGAGAACTGCATGATGAAAAATGTACACATACAGAAGAATTTGTGAGCTTTGCCATATGTGTAGTCACATTAATCAGAATTATCATATAGTTGAATAAACAGTGTTGAGTTTCTGTTGCGGATACATAGTTGTATTGCTTACTGTAATGGCAGCAATCGTTGTGTTATGTGTTAGCAATCATTGTGAGATGTAATGTATGATATTTTCTGATACCTTTTGTTTTATCTGTTGGCTATGGCCTTCCTCGGTTCTCCTGTTTGTGGTTCAGCTTAGAAGCACAGTAGCGTGTGTTCTTGCTAAACAAAGTTACGAAAGGAGCCAAGCAGAAAGCTTGAAGATTTGAGATGGAAACACAAATGATCACCGATATGAAATAAATGGATGAATTCATCACAGAAGAGAGTCTAGAAACAACGGGTCTGAACTTTCATCGATCCATATAGTAGGTTACATAGGCTCAAATTCTCAGATAGAACGCTGATTTTGTTAAGCTCTCTTACCTCGTAACCTACTTCGAATGCGAAGTCAAGTACTGTTCGTAGTCCCCTGGGACCAAAGCAAATAAGCTACTCGTGCGGGGGAGCTCGAGCAGAGTTTTGGCAAGGACCAGCTCCAACACTAAAAAAGCCTACAGGTCAATGACTCGTGATAGCTTCTGGATGCGGTTCAGCAGGAAGTCTCCTTGCTTGATGGTTGCCTGGTAAAAAGCATTCCTGGCATCAGGCCGGTTCGTCTCCAAGACACCGGCAACCTTATCAATCTTGCAGTGGAGCTTGCCAGCAGCGATGAAGCGTGACAATTCCCTGGATTCGAAGAAAATGTTAGCAATCCATGGCCAGAACAGTACAAGTGCCAGTCATATGACGTGACAATCACTGCAACGGAACATAGGGGATGGCACTTACAGGTCTATGAAATCAACGGTCACACCAAATGCAGAAGCCATTGCTTCCATCGTCACACTCTTGTAGGACTCGAGGAATTGGGAATAGACAACAGTTCGCACTTCACGCATGTAGTAACGGAAATGAGGCTGAAGGTAACGGTCTAACTTGATCTGCTCCGTCAAGCCAGCTGAAAACAAATAGGAAACAGGAATAAGAAATTCAAATATTATCAACAATAGCAAGCTGTAGAAGAATTACTGCTCAATAGAGTATATGCAAAATCATGGCAAAATGATGTGATTTTGTTACTCACAGAATGCGGCAAAAAATGACTTGTACTGGCAATTGTAGAGGGAGTTGAGAAACTCAGAGAGGTGAGGTACTTTGCCAATTACAGCCAGGATCTCAGGTGCATCTACAACCTGTAAAGATCCTTTGTTCAATGGACATTCAAGCTGATAAAGCAGACCTGGCTAGGCAAAGATGAATTGATTACCTTTGCCTTTAGGGATACACGATCCAATGAGATAACACTTGTAAGAACTGTGTAGAAGATGAATGTATCATAGGGGAACAACTCATAGGTCGTGAATGTTGAAATTGAATCCAAAAATAAGCTTGCAGCTTTCTTGAAGTTTCTAGTGGCCATGCAGTACAAACCCTCATACACTTTCAATCTGTTCTTCCTCTCCCAATCACCACCCTCCTCAAACAATCTTCAATCCGGCCATCAAATGTTGAGTATTAGACATCATAATGCAAAAAACAAGCAAAACATTAAATAACAAAAACGAGAGACTTCGGGCTTACTTTTTGGCTTTGTCAATAGACTTAGAGATGAGATCAAAATCCATATAGAAAAACCCAATCTGTAAAGTGTGGAAAACAAGGTCCATTTTTTGCCCAACAGCTACAGTTTTTCCTTCAGTAACTTTAAGCTGTTCTAGTGCCTTCTCCTGAAATTTCAGTTATTAAGACAGCATATCTATGTGATGTGGATGACATCCTAGAACAATGTGGAAGATGCATGACATATTACCTTCTCTCCAACCCTTATGAAATACAATGATTTGGCTAGATGGGCTTCACGCACTTCACTCTCACCCAAATTCTCTTCAGCATCGGCGATCCTTCAGGGATAAAGGACGATTTTTAACAATGAGAAGCTAATAACTGAACAACTTTGATTATATTTCAGAATAGTACTCTCAAGCAAAATGATAACTCATGTATGCTAGAAGAACGGAAAGCTATCCATCGCAAGCACATATTTTGAGCCTTTCAGCAAAATGTGTTGATAAAATTTATGATGGCATAAACTAAAGTGCTACCTCAACAACATTTATTTTGTCCATGCTAGCATCAAATTTATATTTATCATCACTAAACATTTTGTTCTAATCTAGATGGTTAGATTAGATTACTCTAATTTAAATGAGCAGAGAACTCGGCATGCCCTTAATACAGAGAAACAAATCACAATTGGTAAATTCTGTTACAGAAAAACAGGACTAACCAATTGGTGATCAGATGTGCTAAAGCAAATTAACCGCACTAACATTAAACAATGACACAAGTATGAAACTAGCGATCCGGTCACGGTACTAGATGCGTCAACTCCACGAAACCCTAGAACCTAGACTTCAAATCGAACAGGAAAAGGTGAGCAGGCGAGATCTACTTACTTCTCGTCAAGCTTCCGAATCTCCTCCTCGATCCTGCCGCGCATCTCCGCGAGCAGCGCTGGGTCCGTCTCCAGCACGCCGCCGGCACCCAGCGACTCGTACAGAGACGCCATATCTGAAGCCAAGCACATCGATCAGATCAGATCAAATCAAATCAAGCGCCAAATTCCCACACACAGTCAGAAGCACGCGGCAAGCGGAAGCTGCCACGGCCATTGATTCGAGCGGAGGGGGGTTGAGGTTTTCTACCATCGGATTTGACCGCGGAGAGGACGTCGGCGCGGTGGTCGACCTTGGCGAGGTCGTCGACGTCCGGGTGCGATAGCAGGAACAGCTTGTGCGCCAGCACCAGGTGCGGCTGCTGCTTCCCTTCCTCGCCTACGCCGCCGTCCATCTCGCCGCCGCCGGAGAAGAGTCGCCTCGCTTCTCGCTTTGCTTCCGCCGCAAGAAGAGATTGGGAGAGTAAAGGAGGGAGAGCACACGAGGAAGAAGGAGAAGGCTAGTTTCGTCCAAAATAATTTAATTCGGGGGGACGGGGAAAGTGTTTCCTACTCGCGCTTGGGCTACGTTGCTGGAGCGACGTGGCCTTATCTGAACCGTTCGTATCACGATCCGACGGCTGTGCGGGCTGAGATCCAGTACGGTCTTAGTACAAGGGCAAAGCGCAACGCAACACCGACCGAGTCCAAACTCCATTCCGTTTCCGAGTTCCGACCCGCGCCGCCACATCCCGAGACCAAAACCCCTCCGAGGAAACCCTTCCTCCTGATGGCCACCGCCGTCGCCACCGCCACCGCCGGCGGCGAGCAGCCCCAGCGGAGGAAGCCGGCGCCGGGGCGAGGGGGAGTGGTGCTTCCCGCGGGCCTCTCGGAGGAGGAGGCGCGGGTACGGGCCATCGCGGAGATCGTGTCGGCGATGGGGGAGCTCTCGCGGCGAGGGGAGGACGTGGACCTGAACGCGCTCAAGTCGGCCGCGTGCCGGCGGTACGGGCTAGCGCGGGCGCCGAAGCTGGTGGAGATGATCGCGGCGGTGCCCGACGCTGACCGCGCCGCGCTGCTCCCCAGGCTGCGCGCCAAGCCCGTGCGCACGGCGTCGGGCATCGCCGTGGTCGCCGTGATGTCGAAGCCGCACCGGTGCCCCCACATCGCCACCACGGGGAACATCTGCGTGTACTGCCCCGGAGGCCCCGACTCCGACTTCGAGTACAGCACCCAGTCCTACACCGGCTACGAGCCCACCAGCATGCGCGCCATTCGAGCAAGGTGATTTACCTCACTGGCTACTGATGTGATGTCATTTGTAAATACTATACCACCTGTGAGATGACCTGCACCGTGGACTATAAATCTGTAATGTGACGATGCTTTTTCTAGTGTTGTTTTGAACTATGTTGAACTGCAAGTGAAGGCTGAGTGCTGTTATTTATTGCATGTTTCATTTTCCATTAGTTGAAAATTGGGCGATTATCAGCAAGTCACGGGTTAGTTATTTTGTCGAAATTGGCGACTTGCATTAGAG
Organism: Oryza australiensis; assembly: GCA_019925245.2. Classification (NCBI taxonomy): domain Eukaryota; kingdom Viridiplantae; phylum Streptophyta; class Magnoliopsida; order Poales; family Poaceae; genus Oryza; species Oryza australiensis. Next base: position 16,340,762 of record JAIFGZ020000222.1, read on the forward strand.
GAGTACAAATGATGCACAACTCATTAATTACTGTGATCAAAGTTCACTAGATAATGAAACAAGAAAGTACACCAATGCCCACTAGTGATCTTTTGCTCTGGCGGTTCTATAGCAACAGGTTGTGTTGGTGATATAGCCATGAACTTGGCGCCATTATTTTGACTGCTTCATCCCTTTGGGTTTCAGAACTTCCTGATCTGTCTTTGTACTTGTAGGTACAATCCATATGTGCAGGCCAGAAGCAGGATAGATCAGCTCAAAAGGCTAGGCCATAGTGTAGACAAGGTTTGCCCTTACCCTTGAGAGTGTTGCGTCTTGGTTTGAGTAATTCGATTCACTTTCTAGTTATGTTTGATTAATGCTATTGTAAGTCTAAGATAATTTGAATACATTATGCAGGTCGAGTTCATATTGATGGGTGGAACTTTCATGTCATTACCGGCTGATTATCGGGATTATTTCATTAGAAATCTTCATGATGCCTTATCGGGACACACTTCTGCTAATGTTGAAGAGGCTGTTTGTTATTCAGAACATGGTGCAGTCAAATGTATTGGTATGACAATTGAGACGTAAGTATCATTTGACAATCTAATCTGCCTATATGCTTAAGTTCGTTGATGATTCTGTATGATTTCCCAATGAAACATCTTTATTAACTTCAGTTCGAAAATATTGTTTTGTTTCCACAAAATTACAGGAGACCTGATTACTGCTTGGGGCCTCATTTGCGCCAGATGCTTTCTTATGGCTGTACCCGCTTAGAAATTGGTGTTCAGAGCACATACGAGGATGTTGCACGTGACACAAACAGAGGCCACACTGTAGCTGCTGTTGCTGATTGCTTTTGTTTAGCAAAAGATGCTGGTTTTAAGGTAGTCTCCTGAAATCATTGATCATCTTGTTTAGTCAACTTGTTTCTGCAGCAGTAGCAGCATTTGGTAAAATAAAGTGTCATCTTGTATGGTTGAACTATTCTAATCCTCTGTTGATTACCTTATGATAGGTGGTTGCCCACATGATGCCAGATTTACCTAATGTTGGAGTTGAAAGAGATCTGGAAAGTTTCAGAGAATTTTTTGAAAATCCAGCATTCCGAGCTGACGGTCTAAAGATTTATCCAACTCTTGTGATTCGTGGAACTGGCCTTTATGAGCTCTGGAAAACTGGAAGGTACTTTATTTAGCACTTGATACTCTGTATTGCTAGTCTTATGTTCACTGCCATGTTTGTTCTCTAGAACTTGTGAGTGGGAGCTTATGTACTGCCAATGTTTGTTGTGTTTCAGATACCGAAACTATCCACCTGAGCTTCTGGTGGATATCGTAGCAAGAATTCTGTCCATGGTACCACCTTGGACACGAGTTTACCGTGTACAGAGAGATATCCCTATGCCTCTTGTTACTTCTGGTGTTGAGAAAGGTAATCTTCGTGAACTTGCTTTGGCTCGAATGGAAGATTTGGGCTTGAAATGCCGAGATGTCAGAACTCGTGAGGCGGGAATTCAGGTCTGGAACACTGACTCTCACATGCTTGTAATTTAACTTAGGTCTGTGCCCTTATTATTTTCGTTGTTTGTCTTTGTTTAGGATATCCATCACAAAATTAGGCCTGACGAAGTAGAGCTTGTGAGGCGTGACTATGCTGCAAATGAGGGCTGGGAAACCTTTCTCTCATACGAGGATACACAGCAGGTATGTATGTTCTGCCAGCATTTTATGTGATTTTGGGGCACTTGAAAATATGCTGAATATCTGAGCAGGCCTGTTTGAAATTATACAACCAATGCCTATCTTCTTGGTCCGGAATTTTTTACTGTTATGTGTTTCATACTTTCAGTTGTCCATTGAAGTGCTTGTTCGTTGTTTCTAAAATTAGATCGATACTGTTCTCCAGAGTTCAACACTAGGCCTTATGTCCTCTCAATCTTTCGGAGCATTACTAACAGTTTGCCATTTTACAAATTTTACAGGATATCCTTATTGGTCTGCTGCGATTGCGAAAATGTGGGCACAATGTTACATGTCCTGAACTAGTAGGGAGGTGTTCAATTGTCCGTGAACTTCATGTATATGGAACTGCAGTCCCTGTACATGGTCGTGATGCAGAGAAACTACAACACCAGGTGAATTATACTACATGTGATATTATTAGCATACCATGTTTGGGAAATGGATCAGTGCCATGACAGTATTACTAGAAGAAGTTAGCACCACCCATATTTTAGTCTTTGACTTTGCCATGCTTGCGAATTAGATATCCTGGCATGGTTGATAAATTGTAGTCACTGTTTTAACTCAAGCTTAGTGTCTAAACTTCTTAATAGTATGACATTCTGGTATGGTTCATTGTCACATATCATCCAATTTCTTATCATTAGAGGAAATGTGGTGTTGGTCTGTTGCTCTATAAATGCTAATTATTTCTCCTGTTTTGACTTGCAATTTTGGTACATGCTTGTAGATATACTTCCTGACTTGATTGTCCAGAAATATAAAATGTTTTTCTGATTTTTTTTAACTCTAACATCGACAGGGTTATGGTACTCTTTTGATGGAAGAAGCAGAAAGAATTGCTCGCAAGGAGCATCGTTCAAAGAAAATCGCTGTTATATCAGGAGTTGGGACTCGCCATTACTACCGTAAACTGGGTTATGAACTTGAGGGGCCTTACATGGTCAAATGTCTGGTCTAATATCTTTCCTATTTATGGATGCTTGTATTCCAGCAGCATTGTCACTGTAGTATGGGTTTTGTACACCTTATAGTCTAAATACCAGTGACTTTTTTTGATATTAATGAGTAACATACCATTTGATTACATAGATCTCACAACTTAGAAACGTCATGTGAACCTCCTGATCATCGGAAGACTACATGTTTTGAATCTGTATTTATAATAGAAAAAAAATAGCCATCTCTTTTCCGGACATGCCAAATTCATTTTCAGTTTTCACTGTCCATCACATCAGATCATGCAACATCATTATTTTTTTTTCAGAGATGACTGTTTTTAACATGTCAACTTTTGAGTGTAAACACGGCCACACGTTTCTAATTAAGATACACTTTTCTAATTAAGATACATATTTTATCTTAAGACGAATGGAGTACCAAAATAAGTCTATATTTTAAGTTTATGATAATCAAAATTTAATTAATTATATGCTAATGATTTTTTTTCACGATCTAACTTCATCTCCATTAAAAAAGAACAGTCTTAAATAAGGCATGCAAGCGCTGACGAACCCACGGCCACAAGTAAGGCTCGTTTGAAGGGCTCGATTCTGATTCAGATTCGATTTTTGAATCGGATTCGAAAGAATCAAAATTGATATAATAAAGTAATAATTAAAACAATATTTTAGGTGATTTTCAGATGATTTTTAGGAAAAACTGGTTTCAGGTGATTCTGAAGAAAAACTGCTTTTTAGGTGATTCTCGTTCCCTATATAAAACTATTCAATCACTTAAAATGATTCTTCTTAGAATCAGTTGCAAAATAATATGTAATATGTTTGACAGAGATTTAAAAATCCCTACCAAATGGGGCCTAAGACATAATAAAGTGGAGACCGAAGGCTACCAGTAGCCAAAAGGCATTGTGACCATTGCCCCGCCCATTTGATGCAAGAAGCCTGGTTTAGTTTCATTCTCATTTCCAGACCGAAAAGACACGCATTTATCCACGTCGAAAAATAACAGAATGCGTTCGGAGCATCGTCAAGCGTCCATACTCCACTCAATATACGCATAACAACAGCATTCAAAAGCTTTAGGATTCCTGCGCTTCTCTACTTTGGCGATAGCTTCAGCAAGGAGTTACACAGCGAAGGCAGAAGGTTACTGCACGCAGTGAGGTGAATGGCGCAGTACGGGGCCTTCATTCTTCAGTTCCTGGAACAAGAGCATTAAAATGGAGTACATTTTAGGAATCGGACGGTCAATAGTGTAACCATCAGATGATGATTGTGTGCCTAGTTGATTACCTGCCATATCTAGTCTAACAGATGAACAAGCTAATCCATATAACTCCCTACTTCCTTAGCAAGTATGATCCATCCCTCATCTCAAGCTTTTCGTCTGACACTAGACCAGAAAGAAAACTCTGCAGTTGCTGCAGTGATTTATCATATGATGGCTCGGCTATGCAGAACATCTGAAACAAGCAATTTTGGAAGAAATTAACGAGTGGGTCAAAAGATTAATATAGAGAGAGGATGAATGGACAGTGTCCCATTTATCTTGCCTTTAGAGTGTTGTGTATCCGGTCCAGTGTCATGCTTCCAAAATTGGTTAGCATCCCGATAATGAATTTCTGCAGTACAGCGAATGGAGTCAAATGAATGAATACTTGGTTAGTGTAGGGAGAACTGATAAATGGCACAACTAGCGAAGGCATCCTTTTTTCAACACATTCTTGAGATCTCAAGAAACAAACCTCATAAACTGTCATCTCTTTCCTAAGTTGTTCCTCAACAGACGCAATTGAACTTTCACCTTCCTCTTCAGTCATTTGAAACCTTTCAGAGAGTTGGTTCACGGCGCTGTTTTTGTTAAAATCAGATGTGCTATCAACAACAGTAAATGTGGGGTCATCCGCATCTGGACCAACTGATTCTGTCAGGACGCCCTACGGTATAGCATGAAATTAGGTTTAAATCCTAAGTTAGTTTAATCAAAATAAATTTGAGTTTGTCTTCAGGAATGCCTTACAGATATCATGGACCCTAAATCATGTTTAAAGATATCCTACATCCATTTCTGTTTTCCAATTAAATTAACCACAACTTACATGTTTCATGCAAACTCAAATATAGATGATATGAAGTGCTAACTGTCTGCCCATCTGATCATAAGTCTAAAAAATTCACACTGAAAAAATCACAATAAAAACGATTGATGGTCCATCATCATTGTTAGGACTTAGGAGCACCAAGCAAGAATGTGCTACAGTGATTTGGTCGAATATTAAAGAATCCATAAGGTACTAACAACAATGCAGCATGCTAAGTATGTATTTGCCACACCTTGCTTGTCCAGAAACTTATCCTTCTGTTAAGAGAGTCCACAGGTACTCCGATTGCTGTAGCTAGGGTCTTTGAAGTCCAACTGAAAAAAGATTGATGACCTCAATTAAGAGTAAATAAGAGCCATGTGCAGCATGATAGTTCTATTACCTTGGTTTCTCTTGAAATTGCATTATGATTGCAGCATGAACAGGAGCTACAGTAAACTGCATACTCCTATCCTCGAACTGCAGTTCCAGCTGGGGAAAATAAAAGAAATTCTTAAAAAGGAATGATTCTTTATAGCTACACATTCAGTTTAAAGTTCCATACCAACCTTGACAGTTCCAAGATTTTTCTTCCAGAGTAGCTTCCGTGGTGTTTTTATCTGATGAAACCTTTTTGCATAATCAGACAGCAACTGATCAACTGAAGCAGGAACTGTGAGGTCTTCTGTCTACATTTGTTTTGAGAGGTTTAGTGAATCAAGACAGATTGTTGTACTAAGGTCAAGTGAAATAAACAGTAAAGATCGAACATCAGTAATTGACAAAGTGCATGATTCTTGGTTGAGCAACAAGTTCAACATGATTACAGATTTCCAATTTACAATATCTGTGGATCAACATCTCCTTATCATATGAAATATTAGTATGAGAAGTTATATACACCGAAGACTAATTGAAAATTTGAATCATTAGTCATAGGTCTCCCCACGCCCCAGCAGAAAATAAGAAAGGGGGAGACGTGACATATGACACTAATTTAGCTCAAGAGTTACCACGATGGTTTCAATAAAAGCTTAGTACCATACCTGAATTGGTGGCCAGAAGTTGGAGGATATTATAGTTGCGTCAAGAACCTCATGAGACAATTCTGTCTCCTCTTGCACACTTCCTACTGACAAAAAAGAATAGAGTTTAAATGCAAAGGCTGTAACGTTCAATCTGTTTTGTACAAGCACTTGCAGTTTAAGCAGTACCAGTTTGAGATGTCTTTGATAAAGATGTTTTAATATTTGAGTTGGTTCTCTTTGAGTCAATCAAGTCATTAAGCATAATCTCACACTTCTGCATGCTGCTCTCCCCGAAATGAATCTGCCAAAAGAACAGCATCATTAAAAAAATAGAGATAACAACTAAGGAATAGCATCACATGCAATTCAATCAAATACATAGAAAAGGCATAACTAAGAAGACAAAATCACAAAAGTAACAGTCAACCTTAAGCAGTTCCAGTGTGCGGATATCTGAATCAATATCAAAATCAGATTTGTTGAGCAGTTTTTCTGCCAGCATTACACGATATTCATTGACTAGTTGGTCCTTTGACCCAATTACACTGACAATCAGTCCAAGAATATCAATTTTCCTTCTATTCCTGCTGCCTTTTAATGGGTCTGCTTCCACAGGATCAGGTTCCCAGCTGTAAAAGTTGGAATCAAAATGACAGCAGTTTTATTGATGTACTTAAAGGAGCAATTATTTCTTAATAGTTCAAGAAACAGAGAGCAAATATACCTTTCAGCATTTAGCCATGCTTGCTTCTCATCAATGTTCGTATGGTCATCATAATCAACATTTTCCTGGTTTTCAGCATCTCTGTTCAATTCTTCCAGAAGATTGTCCCCAGCATTTCCTGTTCCATTCGCATTTCCTCCAGATCCATCAGTGAGCATTGTTACTATGCATTTGATAGTGTCCTTTCTACCTCTCAGGTAATCTCTAATTGGTTCACCTACTGCTTCCAAGAAGACACCAGTGGGGTCAATTGTCCGTAATGCCTTGATAGTGGACACATACTGGTGTAATATATCATTGGTTGATGCACCAGCTGTCAGCAAGCGATATCTCAATGATGAGATAAATGAGTCAACAAGTTTAGAATGTTGACCCGTGTACTCCAAACACTGCTTTAGGTCTTCAATGGCAGGAGAGCTTCATCAATACCCAAAAATATCCAGATTAAAAACTGTGCTCCAGTTAAGAACACATACATCATAAAGAATAAAACTAAATAATGTAACATAAAAGAAATATCATAAGCAACTCAAAGTTTGGGATGGCCGTGTGAACAGACTTGGTTAGACCTTAACATGGAAAAGACATAGTATGGCACATGAAAGGAAATGCAGATGTTTAGTTCAAGAGCAACAAATTATTCACTGGTCACAAAAAGAGAGGACAAAAAAAAGCAATAACTAAATAAATTGCATCATGCTATATAGACCTCCTTCAGGTAAATGAGGATTGCCAGCAAGACACAGGACATCATAAACATTACCAATAAAACAAGTAATCTGTATGCACTCCTACTCCTTACAGTGTAAAGAAAATTACAGGCATATCAAAGGTCGGAAAAGATATTTGGATATTCAATGCCCAACAGCATCATATAGCAGACAATGACTAACCTCTCAGGGTAATCAACTATAATTTCAAAAAGTTTGCCAATTCGCAGGTCCTGCAAGGTCTCATAAGCAAAATACTCAAGGCGCATGTGCCATCTCACAAGGGCTTCCGAAGGAACGCCAATCCCAGGGAAGGAAGAAGGGCGTGAGGCCAAAGGTGATTTGAGACCAGATGATCCACTTTCATTGTCAAGAGAATCCCCCAGATATGTCAATAGAGCATGCAAAAGTTTAAGAGGAACAGCCTGGCAAGACCCAGAAATTATTGTCAGCAAATTATGCTGAGCAGCATTTACAGATGGAAATAAGGGCATAGTAGATATCATGTTACACTAAATTCAATGGACTTACAGAACTGATTCAAAAGAGGTATTAAGCAATTGAAAGAACAATGAGACAAAATTAATATTCTGAAGGGCCCACTAGCTCATGATAGATGCGCTATGTGACAGCTCTATTACATTAACACTAAGTCTTATTTCAGTTCAAAGATGTGCGAGGGGGGAAAAGCTAAACCTGCAGAGAATAATTTATCCTTACAAGACCAACTACTTAAGCGGGTATAATATGAAGCTAGAAACACAGAACAAATTTGACAGACAGGGAGATGCTTCTGAATAAATGACTGTGAATGAGGATAAGAAAGGGTACCTGAATCCACTTTTTGACACACCCAAGTACAGGAATTCTATAATCATCACCAGCTAGTTCATGAACTTTAGACTGCAATATGAGAATTGAGAGTTCAGATAAGGATACTGGCAGAAATTCAAGATTATCCATGCCAAAATACCGTATGTGGTATACACTAGGTACTTAGGTAAAGAAGTGAGCCTGGACCTTTAAAAGCCAGATTATTGCAGAAGAGTATGAGTCCTCAGTCATTGATGTAAAACCAAGATATCTTAGATCACGAACAACTTTTCCAATGTTCTTAACCAAATTTCTACTTTCTGAAATCCCAGGTTCTTGACCATCAATGTCCATTTCAGAATGCCAAGCAGAGGTACTGTTCCTTTCAAAAAGATCATGATTGTCAAATGGATCACTCCCATCCAATCCAGACATCATGATATTTAACTCTTCCAGTTTCTTCTTGAAGTATATATTTAATATCTCTACAGATCAAGTAGAAAAAATTACAAGTCACCAATATTATAATTTCAGGAAAATGTACTTGTTAAAAATAATAGCTTCTATTTGGATTAATTAGTAACTGTAGAATTTTCATGTGCAGTATTCCCGAACTAACTGTGTCAGTGGGTGTGCAACAAGCATGCTGTGCTCTGGCAACTAAAAGAGGGTTACTGTAGCTGATTTTATCAGAGGGAGGAGAATAGGAGATCTGTCCATGATTCCATCAATCCAAGGAACCCTGTAAAGTAACCTTAAACAAAAACCAAAAAAAGGACGGCCACAACCCAACTATAATGTGGAAGATGGGTATGCATGCTACATGAATAGAAAAAAAAATTGGATTGTTGAATGCTTTCCAATGGTTATGACCTTTTACGCAGAGGCTAATAAAATCAATCCAAATTGTCGATACAAGATCCAATTTGCAGTTTCATCCATATTCTAACTTATTGTCCTAACAATGAGTGATTATACATATGGCCCACAGATAACAGAGGACCAAAGGAGCAAAGATACATAGAACAAAGTTTGGAAACCATAAATTTCTCATCCAAAAGTGCCAAAAAAGTAAAGGCAGCTGGGGAATTTGCATCAATGTGCAGCTCTATAAGATTTAATACTACTAATAAATCCTCCCCTCTGTATGAAAAGGCCACATACAAGTTTTGGAAGAATTAACGCATAGGACACAACACTCCAGTTTAGTCATAACTGGCCTAAAGATCATTGTCATGCCTAGAAAACAAACTGAAAATACAACATTTTTTGTGTTGTCATGCACCCTATCCTTCATGATTCTAAAGAACAGTCTAGAGAAACACAAACCACTCCTCAAGGTTCATAAATGGAAGCCATGGTAAACAATTGAGCATTGACTCAGTGTCAAACTCAAGCCTTTTCTGACAACAAAACAGTGGCGAAAAAGATACTAACCAGGAAAGCTCAATGGTAGTGTTGTCAGAAGTACTGAAGATACCATTAACTGGTACCTAGGCATTAAGCTGGAACTACAATCCAGTGCTTTAGATTTTCTGTGTGGTGACCTATCCTCGTAAGATTGTAAAGAATGAACTAGAGCCAGAACACACTTTTCCTGGTAACGCTTTTCCAAGCATATGTCTTCCAATGCTTTACTTAAGATATCCTCAGGCCAGTTTTCTTGAACCTGAAATTCATGGGTAGAGAAATCATGCTGTTGTAAAATGTTACCGGACAGAAATTAGGTAAGATGATTACTAATATACACTTTATTCACTAGTTTCAAATTATGACACAGCAGTATTGACAAATCGGTGAAAGTATCTTTAAAATATTTGCATGGCTGGGATGGTTTTATGGTTTCATCTTCCAATACAAAGAGTGTCATTTCATTTCTTGATACAACATATGCAAGATATTACATCCTGGTTATGCAAGAAAGACATAATCAGAATACGAAGCAGGCAAGATGTCGTTTCTGCAACAAAAATTTTCTACCCTGAAACAAACGTATGGATGAACAAATAATTAACTATTCTGTAACTCACACAGAATTTAATTCTTTCCACTGCAGAGGAACTGCAATAAGGATGAAACTGCTGCCAAAACTTCTTAACCGCGTTGCTTCTAAATATTCCCTACATTAATAAGGACAGGTTGAATAGAGAAATAGAGTAAGAATAAAAAGCTTTGTATAGCATTCCATAAATACAAACGCAAGTATAGAACTTTAAACAGCCAGCAGACTTGCAAGTTGCAACAGCTAATATGGCATCTTTAGATTAGGATCCTCTTATATGTGTGCATAAGAGCTAATTCAACTAAAATGTAATAAGGAGTGAAAAAGTTAAGTAAAGATCCTAAGCCATTACAATTTCAAACCAACCTGAAAACCTGAGGCATTCTGCCATTTTCGATGCTCAAATCTATAACTATCTATAAAGCAAGTAGTGTTTCTACCCAAAATTTTCGTCCACCTGGTTATTTTACAGAAAACCCCTTGAATGTTTGTAAAATTAGCCCGCAGTCCCAATGTTAAAAAGAAAAAAAAAGCTTGGATGGAAAAAAAACCTCCTGTACCCCTCCCTCCCGTTCCCATCTGCACCGCGCCCCGTGCCGCACCTGCGCCCCTCCCTCCCGTCGCTGCTCGGAGCTCCCGTGCGCGCCTGCGCCCTTCTCTCCCGTCGCTGCTCGGAGCTCCCACGCCGCCGCCTGCTTCCCTTTCTGCGTTGTCGTTGCTTCCCTTTCTACGTCGTCGTCCCGTTGCAACGCACGGACATTTTTGCTAGTAAAACTAAAACAAATATTGTAGACACTCTAGCACATAGATACTCACCCCTAAAGCACAGGAGGCTCTGCCTGTCTGACATACAGCCACCCTATGCATTGTGGCCATCTCTTCCCTACTTTTTAACTACATCACAGATAGATAAAAGGGTTCACCACAAACCTGAAGGGATGAAAGAAGTGATGTCTTGACAATTGTTTCAGCGAAAGCAAGCTAGTCCTACTACTCCATATTTCCATAATGTGGCCTAGTTCAACCTTGAATACCTATGGCCAAGCACACACGAAAGGGTCTTTGAACCCAAGGCCATAACCCCTCTGCTACTGCTACACCGTCTCAAATCCGGGGCAAGCATTCTCACAAACACTCAGCGCGCAGCGCGATCCGAGTCCCCAAAACCGTGCAATGCGGAAGCCCCAATACTCCGCGCGTCAGGTGAGTGTGGGTAGAGAAGCGTGGGGGTTGCGTCACCTCTAGGGAGCGGAGGAATTGGTCCCGAAGCAGCCCGGCGAGGCCGCGGGCGCAGAGTTCCGCGACGGCGGGCGCAAGGCGCGGGCCCGCTGAGAGGTCGCCGGCGCCGCCGAAGAGCTCGTCGGAGAGGTCGCAGAAGCGGGCCCACGAATCGAGGGCCCCGTCGGCGTCGTCCAGCTGCATCGCCCTAGCAGCCGCGGCCCGACAACGAGCGAGCGAGAGAGAGGTGCGGCGCGGGAGGGGAGACGAAATCCAAAAGTTCTTGAGAACAGAAGGGAGGGAAACGGGGGGCGCCTAATGCGCGGTCAGTCGCGCGCGCCCCCTGCGCGCGGTGGGTTCTGGTCCTATATTTATAAAACCTTAATACATATACGTATAAATACAAAGTTTATATGATACTAACAAAATGCTCGTACGTTGTAACGGAACAATGACGTAGGGAGGAAAGCAGAAGAAGGGCGAAGGTCCAGGCGGCGGCGCGGGAGCTCCGAGCGACGACGGGGGAGGGGCGTAGGCGCGGCGCGGATAAGGACGAAAGAGAGGTATTTTTTTTCATCCAAACCATTCCTTTGTTTTCAGTATTAGGATTGCCGGTTAATTTTATAAACACTCAAGAGGTTTTCTGCAGAATAATTTTGGATAGAAACACTACTTGCTTTAGATATAGTTATATATATATATAACTTTTGAAAGCAATGATATCTTTAACTTCATGTATCACTGGACTTTGATTAGAAAATAATATCAGATATAGTCTAAGTTAATTTAATTTCACCAAATTAAGTCGAAAATATAATAAAAATAGATATTGACTTACTGATACTTTAAACCGATTCATAAATTAGTAAAAAATTAAAATATTTTATGACTCGGATATTATTAGTTATAAAAGTATATTGATGAATATGATAAGTTGCATGTATAGTGATGACGGCGCGCTAGCTCACGCGTGCAGCGTATGCTCAGCCGTCGCTCAGGGCAATGCACGGTGACGCATGAGGCGCGTGAGTCGGGCTCGCCTGTTGAAGGTGAGGAAAGTGAGGCAACAATGGAGCGAGAGGTTATACGGATCGGAAATTTTATAGATTTAGACGAAAAAACGATTTGATGATCGAAAAGTTATAAATTTTCTAAGTAGTCAAGATAACTTCTATCGGACGTATAACTGGGTTTTTTTAAAAAAATAGCCAGGGATTGCGGGTTAATTTCGAAAAAAGTTAAAGGGTTTTCTGCAAAATAGCCAGACAAAAGTGAAAATACTATTTATTTACTTTATAGATAGTCATAGATATATACATATAAATATAAACTTTGTATTTATATATATGAGATATAAAGTTTGTATTTATATATATACACACGTATAGTATAAACTTTTTATTTATATATATAATCTATGTACAACATTATTTTTATTTATAAGTAACTTAAAAATACAAATACATATAAATAAATAATTCCATACACATACATATATATAAATAAAAATGTTGTACATAGACTATACATATAAATGCAAAGTTTATACTTTATGTATACATATGCATATAAATACAAACTTTATAAATGTACATATAATGTGTGTGTGTATATATAAAAGTTTATATCTATACATATAAACTTTGTATTTATACATATGTGAATTAAGGTTGTATAAGTATAGGACTAGAATCCATCGTGTGCAAGAACCAGATCCTCTAATGTAGCCATCGCTGTGTCAGACGGACGTCGAGCGCAACTGCATCATCCGTCGTGCATCGCACGATCCTAACGGCTTCGTCGGCTCCAGAACACACTAACCAAGTGAGCAAAGTGAGCCCTCGGCCCACACCAGCCAAATCAGCCCATGAATAGTGTCGCTCTCGCCAAAATCGCCATGGTCGTTGCGTGCCCGTTCAAAGCGTTCACAATACGTTCTAGATGTAGTAAGAGGTCTCAAAGTGCCACGTGTGCCTCGATGGCCGACTGTATCTGTTAGCGAAATACCTTGCAATCGTTTATGCTGTGAAAGGTGGTATTGTGCTACTTGCAGTATCTCTTCTTTTTAGCTTCTCGGCCGATGGTATGACATGGTTGGTCGGAAGTTGTGTTTGTTTCTCTCTCAGCAACAGATCAAAGATCCTATCGGCTTTGGATACATCAAAAACGTATTTTTCTTACTTAGCTGATTTCTTCAACCATTGGCATGTGAAGGCCTTCTTGTTTCTGGTCAAAGGGCTACGTGTCTGAAATTTTCCACAGTGCAAGTGGCTATAAGAATAGCTTCAATTTTATATTTCAGTCCATGTTACTTTTTGTTTCAGGTTTTATATATTTTATTTTACGTGGAGGTCCGAAATTTACACTAAACACCCTAAAATTCAAAAAAGAATATAAAAATCCCCTTACAACTCTCTCTCTCCACCCTACCTTTCCCACTCCCCTTGTCGGTTGTCGACGCGCTGCTACCTTCTCCTCTCTCCCTGTCGGCGGCCTCCCCCGCTCTCCGACAGCGGCTTATCCCTCTCCCTCTCCTTCTTCGGCGCATCTCCGACGCCCGCTCTCATCTCAAATTGATATAAAACACTATCATCATATTCATACTCGGTGTTGAGTCAAAACCCCAATTTCACATTAATTTAGAATCTTAATTCATATCAATTTAGAATCTCAATATCAACTTCTCGAGTTGGTGATGTCACCCTTCTCTAGAAGGCAGTGACGGTGTTGTCACCCTCCTCTATAAGCTACGACGGTTGCCCTCCCTCCTGTGGAGGTGTGGCCCGTGCCGTGCACTGCTGGAGGATGGTGGTGAAGGGCTCGACAAGGGTGTCGCATGGAAGTCTGTCACGCCCAGAAATTCACACCAGAATTTCCGAAGCTGAATGTGTATATAAAAATACCCTGTCCATGACCAGCCAGGGATACACAAACGATAAATTGTATTTACAGAACCACGTCTTAAAACATTAAAAAGTCTTACATATGCAGCGGAAAGATAAAATAAACTTATGAACTAGGCTTCGACTCTTGCGGGGCAGCGACTCCACTCCACAGGCAACCCTTGACGACAGCGACGAGCCTACTCAGCAGCAAACCCATCGACAGCTTCATCCTCTAGCTCTGAGGTGGGGGAAAAGGGAAGCAAGACTGAGTACAACCACGTACAGCAAGTCATACCGAAAGAAGGTATGAATGCAAGGTTAAATTCAAGGATAGGCTAGGTTTAACTTTTGCATAAAGCGGTATTTCACGAATTAAGTTGAAAGCAGTAAAAGCGTAATTTAAAGTAATTAAACAAAATTTTAACACTCGCTCAACGCTACACCACGTTGAGTCGGGCCCAACCCTTCCAACTATTCTATCTCATTTCCACTAAATCAAGTTATTATTTTAGTGAGACTAATCACGGTGAATCTGGATGATCGCCCATAACCGCGGGCACGGCTATTGAATAGTTTTTCACTCTGGCCAGAGGTGGACGTTTGTACCCACAAGACACAGCCCCACAACACGTGTCCGTGCGTCGACATACCACCATGGCATATCGAAAAGGGGTCTGTGACAGGACCATTCGCATAACCCTCCCTAACCAAGCGACACCACACCTCAGGTTTCGCCCCTACCCATAATCGGTAGGCAGCCCCTCTCGTGCTTAGGTGAATCCGGCGCCGCATAGACCTTTCCCGGTCCATCCGCACTCCATCACGCTCACCTCGCCTAAATGCGTCGGCCAGGAAAAGCTACACTACAAGCCCAGCCGTTGCCCATGCTGGCTTGTGGTACGCACTAATAATTCTTCCAGGGTTTCCCGCGAACCGGTCCTTAACTGCCATGGGTGTGACTCGCAAAACCGAGCACCCACAGGCCACCATAATAGTCAAGTTTTAGTTTACCGATTAACAGTACCAACGGTACGTCCGGTCGGAGACCGACATTTCATGTGAACTAATTCTAGTAAATTAATTCTCCCTTGTATGACCTAGTTGTACTAGGCATAATAAGCATGTCCTAACCCTGATTCTAGTCAAATTGATTCCCAGGTGATCAAATAAACAGGGTAAACAACCTAGGCTTAATACTATAGGTCCTGTCCCGATTGCATTATAAAATAATGTAATGCAATAGATAAAACAATAGGAATTTGCAAAATAGTTACAATATGTTCAAAAGAAAATGACTTGATTTGATCTTGATCCAACGGAACCTCAGCGACAACCTCAAAGCAAACCGGAGCGTCCTCGAAACCAGAATCTACCGACAAACAAAGCACAGCAAAAACAGGCTATTAGACAGATAAAACAAACAATTAAACCATTTTTAATATATTCTTGACATTTTTATGAATCCGCTGCAACTTGAATGGACTCAAACGGAGTTCGGATGAATTTTCTGCGAATTTTACAAGTTTCAGCCTTTTTACTAGTTAAGAAAAAGAAAAACGAATTATGACGCAAGCGTCTTAGGGCTGACATCACTGCGGGACCCACTGAACAGTGACGCAAGAGAGAGAACCCTGGGTGCACGGTGGACCGAGTCCACCGGCTTGGGCGCGCCATGTGGTGGCACCGGATTGGCGGCTTGGCGGCTACAGGGGGCGCACGGCTTGGCGGCGGCGGCCGGCGGCAACGGCGGCTTGCGCCGGCGATGGCGGCGGCCTCGTCGGCGGTAGCGGCCTTGCCGGCGCGGCGCGATGCCGTGGCTGCGGCGCGGCGGGCGCGCTAGCGGCGGCGGTAGCGGCCGGCAGCGGCGACGCTAGGTGGCGGCGGGCGGCGGTGCGGCTTGCGCCGGCGGCGGGCGCGACCACACGCGCGAGGCGACGGCACAACGATGGAGGTGGCTCGGCAAGGGGGAAAAGGAAAGATAGAGATGGCGCTTCTCACCGTCGGTCGGAGGCGGAGAAGATGACGACAATGGCGCGAATCGGCGATCAAGAATTGGGGAAAAAGCAACGGGAATGCGTTTAGGTGATTGCGAAGGTGGAGGTGGTGGTGGTTTGACGAGATGAGCGACGGTTTAGCGGGAACGGACGGAAAGAGTGAGCTCGGCGGCGGAAAAAGAACGGCGCACGGTGCGGGAGCACGGGAGTGAGCGAACGCGAGCGAGTGTGAGTGTGGGACGTGTTCCGGGGTGCGGGGAAACTTATAGGCCGGCAAGGGAGTTCGAGCATGGCCGGGAGAAGCGGGGAACGGACGGAAACCGTCGAGGTGCGGCATTAATGGCGGCTGCGAATAATGAAGTTTAAATCGGCCGTTTCGGCGCACATGATGAACGGAGGAATGGGGAAAGTGGGGGAAACGGCGGAGTAAAGCCGGGAACACATGATGACGCGGGTAAATGTGGGAGAACGTGGCCGGGAGACGCGGAACGTGGCCGGAAATGCAGCGGCTCGCATGGCATGCGCGGCTGCTGCTTGGGCGGCTAAAGCTTGGGGATGACAAGCGGGCCCCGCTTGTCATCGCCTTAGGCCGGAAGGGGCAAAAGCGGACTTGCGCTAGCGTGAGGAATAGTGCTAGACCGACCAAAAAAAAGAAAAGAAAGATAGAGAAGAAAGAAGGGGTGGCGGGGCGGCTTGGGCCGAGGAGAGGAGGCTTGGGCGGCGGGAGGAAAAGGGGAAAAAAAAAAAAGAAAAAGGAAAGTGGGCCGAAGGCCACAGAAAAAGAGAAAAAAAAAAAAAAGAAAATCCCTTTCCTTAAGAAAAATAATTCCAGTTAGCCTAATTTTATTTTCAAAATTGCTTCCGATGCTCTGAAAATTTCGATAAAAATTCTATTAGCGTATTTTGACACGGGAAATTTAAGAAAAATTCCACCAAGCCATTTCCAATTATTAAATGGATTTTTTAATTTAGGATTTTGATCTTCTTTAGCTTTTCCGAGCAATTTCTTCTTTACGATTTTTCACCGGTGATTTTTTTAACCTAGAGAGAAAAGTAGAGCGTGACAAAGTCGTCGACCCGTTATCGTCGTCGTCGAGGCAAACCTCCATGACGGGTGGAGCAGGACTCCCACACACGGGGGAGAGATGGGGAGAAAGAGAAGGGCAACGGAGGGGCATGCGAGGGGGCCTGCTCCACCATGCCATGCCGATGGGAGTTGTCGAGCGGCAGCGAATAACTGACGCCCGACGTCCAATGCGAATCGAAAGGCGCGGCGACTCCGGGCGTCCTCACTGCGGCACGGGATCGACTTAAGTCAAGTGATTTTGAGTCACGACATATTGACCCATCTCTCGACAGACAGTCCACATGTCAATGATATAAAAGTCGGTGACTTAGTCGGACAATTCTCACCGGTCCCTCGGACGCGAGAGGTGGCCAAGCGGGCCGCTCGGCACGGCCGGCCGCCGGCACGCCGCGGCACGGCTCGTTACGGCACGGCCGTTAGGCACGGCTCCTATAGCGGGCCGTGTCGTGCCGGCCCACGGGCCGTGTCCTCGGCCCAAGCACGGCCCATGGGGTGGCCAGGCCGTGCCGTGCCGACACGGGCCCGTTAAAGGCCCACGGGCCGAAGTCGGCCTGATAGCACTATTTGGCACTGTTTTGGCCTGTTAAAGGCCCACGGGCTGCATTTTACCCTTGTTACAGTGCACGCTATAGTGTTTGCTACAGTACGCCGTGCCGTGCCGGCCCACGGGCTCGGCCGGCAGCTCAAGCACGGCACGACCAGCCGTGCCGTGCCGCTACAGTAATAGTCATGCTCGGGCCGGCCCGTTTCTATCCGGCCCATTTGGCCACCTCTGCTCAGACGTAGCGCTCAAAACGTTATACGATCTGGATTCCCGCGCGGCTGCGCTCGCCAAGCACGAGGGCCGCTGCACCGACGCCCGTTCAGGCCCAACTAAGATGGGCCATCAGCCCACGGTGCGAACGCCGGCGCCACGAGGGTTTTAGGCACGCCTCCGCGTCCGCCTCCGCCCTCCGGCAGCAAGTGAGCAGGGAGGAGAGAGAAGCCGGCGGCGGGGGGAGATGGGGAAGAAGCAGAAGAAGCCGGGGAAGGGGAAGGAGAAGACGGAGCGGAAGACGGCCAAGGGCGAGGAGAAGCGCGCCCGCCGCGAGGCCCGGAAGGTCGGCGAGGAGGACGACATCGACGCCATCCTCGTATGTGCTCCCTCCCTACCGCCCCCTCCTTTGCCTCAGCTCTTCTCGCTCGCTCAGTGCGTTCTAGCTCGATCAGCGTCTCCATGTGCGGTTTTGCTTGCTCACCACTTCTGCTGGTGTTCAGCGTCTCGTGATGCACTCCGGTGGCTGAAAATTTGGAAGCGATTTTTGCACTGGCTCACCTTTTCTCCCCCACATTTCGTTGCGTAGCAGCTATGGATTTTAGATGACTTTGTTGTTGCTGTGTGTTGCTGTTTAAACATTTTTTTGGCTGATTTATCTATTTGCTCTGGTAATGTTTCATTACAGAGGAGCATACAAAAGGAGGAGGCTAAGAAGAAGGAGGTACATGTAGATGAGAATGTCCCTGCACCATCTCCCCGGTCCAATTGCTCGGTAAGACATTTTAGAGCTTCGAATGCCAGTTAAAGAAGTTAATATTTCTGTAATGTCTCGATTATGTAGTTGAAGTGGATTAGGTGTCGTTTCTATGCTTGTGATGGTCATGTTTCGGTGCTTATAATTTATATACTCCAGTAGGATTAACACAATTCTTCAGGCAAGATGGATATTTTTTATGAAGTGATTTGATCAAATATGATGATATTTTGGTGATACAGAACTGATTGATTGTTCAGTCCCAGAGTAGGTGATGTCAAAATCTGATTCAGGGGCAAAATGTGTTAAAACATAGATGTTCATTTTGTTTTTTATGTTAATTGTTGGGATAAGTTGTTGATGTTGTACAGAGACTCTCCCTCTAAATGTTAACTATAACAAATAAACCTGCATATGACCTTTCAGCTGACCAAGTTAATTCCTTCTTAAATGCAGCTTACAATAAATCCCCTGAAAGATACAGAATTGATTCTGTATGGAGGAGAGTTCTACAATGGCAGCAAGGTGGGAGATATATCCTTCAGGATTTCACTTCTGATCGAATGAGATATGCTCATTTAGAGTTCTTTTTGCCTCTATTCTGCTTCTAGAGGTTTTTGAGTACTGAAATATTGTTTTTTTCCTCGCCACAATCTATTTCTGCAGACCTTTGTTTATGGTGATCTTTATCGCTATGATGTAGAGAAAAACGAGTGGAAGTTGGTTTCTAGTCCTAACAGTCCTCCTCCACGAAGTGCTCACCAAACAGTTGCCTGGAAGAATAACATATACATGTTTGGTAACATAACTTAACTTTGGGAAGGCATTATATGAGTTAAAATGCTGTTTCAGTATGTATGATTTAGTTTTGTATTCTGTGTTGATGTTTCAGGAGGGGAATTCACTTCGCCAAACCAAGAACGATTTCATCATTACAAGGTAGAAGACTAATTTTGTCAGTCTATTTCTTGTGACTGTTTTGAGTATCTTCTCTTGGCACAAGGCATTTGCACAATTCATATGTAAGCAATAGCTTCATAAGCAATATATATCTGGCATGATTTTTTTCAATTTTAAACCAAGAGATAGGTACTGATACCCATGTTCTGACATAACTATAAGTTGAAATATGACTAATGGAGACTAATATGTGCAGTTCTTCTGCTATTTATTGATTTAAGATTAAGATGTAGACGATGCAGAGCATAGTTCACCTGTCCTTTATTTGGATTTGCACATATAACATCACTTTTTATTCCTGATTTCCCTTTTTTCCTTTCTGATGTGATACTAATGGGGTCATTTCGAGATTAGCACATATCTTAGATGGAAAACTCATTATTATGGTTCTATTCAAATTTCTGTTCTGATTTTGTACTGTAGGACTTTTGGTCATTGGATCTAAAAACAAATCAATGGGAGCAAATTCTTGCGAAGGGTTGTCCAAGTGCACGTTCAGGGCACAGGATGGTTAGTGGTTTTACATTAAAATCAGTCATCAACTATTCTGCTCCCCTCTTTTCACCTTAATATTTCTGTATCATGAGCAGTAGCAAAGTGTGTGTGTTTTTCCTACAGGTCCTCTATAAGCACAAGATCGTGCTATTTGGTGGTTTTTATGACACTCTTAGGGAAGTGAGGTTAGTACAGTTACATTTTATATGACTCTAACCTGGTAATCTTGTTATTAGAGTAACATTTATATTTGGACCATGTCTAGAAGTAGTGGAGTCATTATGTCCAAACTACAAATTATGCACCATCTGAATAACAGTGTAGCACTCTTACAGCTGATCATCCGCAAAGAATGAACTGGTGTGGCATAGAGTATGTTCTGAATAAATAGTGTGACATGACATGATCTGATCTGCATTTGTTTTTTTTTTTTTGATAATATCCTTCTGCAGGTACTACAATGACTTACATGTTTTTGATTTAGATAATTTCAAGGTGAGCACACCATGTTAATATTTTGTTTAATACTGCTAGTAGTAACACATGAAGTCATTTATTTCAATATTCTTACTGGGAATATTGGTATTTCAGTGGGAGGAGATCAAGCCTCGCCCTGGGTGCTTGTGGCCAAGTCCAAGAAGTGGCTTTCAGCTTATTGTATACCAAGATCAGGCAGGTCTTTTTGGATTTAAAGCTAGGACATTGATACTTCACAAATAGAGTTTAATTTAACTATAAACCAACCTTGTCTTTGACTACTTTTGTTTACAAGAGTATTAATGGCCCTTATTTCTGTAGATATATCTGTATGGCGGATATTTTAAAGAAGTAGTTTCTTCTGACAAAACTGCATCAGAAAAAGGAACAGTTCATGCAGATATGTGGACTCTTGATCCTCGTACTTGGGAGTGGAATAAGGTGATCTCTTGCAAATTTTTAGAACATTGTATCAACTTCCATCATGATAGTGTATCGAGTTTTGCTTTAAGCCATATATCCATTGAGTGGTTTGCATATTATTACCTTCACTTGAGTTCTTAATAGGTTAAGAAAACTGGGATGCCACCTGGACCCAGAGCTGGGTTTTCGATGTGCGTTCACAAGAAAAGGGCTGTTCTTTTTGGTGGTGTGGTAGATATGGAAATTGAAGGTTACTTTCAGCTCAATTTTGCTCTGTGCATAGCTACTTAGGTTATTTTACTAAGTATTTGAAATACCACACTTGTCAAGTTTGTTCCTTTTCTGTAGAAGTTCTCAAGGCCTAACTGTAGAACCCAATTTTGTGATTGCAGGGGATGTCATTATGAGCATGTTTATGAATGAGCTCTATGGTTTCCAGCTGGACAACCATCGCTGGTATACTCAAATACTCCATTTGAGTATCTTATATGCAACTTCGACATTATATGTTTTTAAGTAACACAGGGTAGTTGTATCCCTGCTTGTTTTGTTCCTTGCTATTTTGGTGTATTGTTGCAACTTCCTTTATTATTATTTAACTAGACAGTGCAGTTAACTAATGTAACTTCCTATTCCGACATGCAAACTGTTATGCTTCTAACTAGGTTTAAAATTATTAAAGGTCCAAATCTTTATCGTCTTAGGATGAACTTTGTTTGTAATCTTGTGGTTATCTAGATAACATAACTACTTTGAGAATTGTTCACTGATATTATTGTTTACTCTTGGGATCCCTTCGTAGCATATTATTGTTTACTTCAGAGGAATTGTTCAGTGATGTTGGTTTTGGTTGAAACTACTGGTCCATGGCTCACAAATTCTCCAATTCCAAATGTCGACACTGGTGCATAGATGAGAAATGTTATGCTTTCTTATTTAGTTTCATTTTTGTGTTTCTATGTTCAGATTATTTTCCTTGCTGTCTCAGGTATCCTTTAGAGCTCAGGAAAGACAAGCCTGCTAAAAATAAGGTGATTCCTCGAATGTAATCATATGACCAGCCATCTCATGTTTATAGTTTGTAGGTTTGAGGTACTAGATACAGAGTCTACTCTGCAGAAATCCATTTCATTAGTTCAGACACAAAAACTAAGCATGTAGTATAGGGTATGCCTGTTATTTTTTTATTAAGCATATGCGATATGTACATATTCACATATACTATTATACTGTTATTTTCTTAATAAGCATATGTGATATGTCGACATATTCACATAGACTATTATATAGTAATATTTGGATCATTGCTTAAAAGCAGTTTATGCTGATTTGTTTTTTGCCATGTGTAGACAAAGGACATCAAAAGAAAAGAACCATTGAGCAATGTGGAAGCTAATCTTGGTAATGAGGAGGATGAGACCATGGAGGACTCAGAAACTACTGGAGGGCAATCTGAAGTCCATGGGGTTTCGAATCACTTGACCAAGAGTCTAACCTTAAATAAAGTTGGCTCAGGCAATAGCTCTGATATTCTTTCTGATTCGACAACACAAGAAGTACTCCCAGAGGTGTTTCAACTGTTCTTTTAGATGCTGGCATTTACATTCTAATGATCTTTTGTTTCTCATTAGCATTTGCTGCTTACAGGCAGTGAAACCCGGTGGTCGGATCAATGCATGCTTGGCTGTAGGGAAAGATATACTCTATTTATATGGAGGAATGATGGAATTGAAAGATAGAGAAATTACTCTTGATGATATGTATTCACTTAACCTTAGCAAACTAGATGAGTGGAAGTGTATCATACCGGTCAGTTGCAGATTGGCCCCTTCTTTTTGCCATTTTGTTGTTTAACTAATAGTGTCGTTTATTTCAATATAAAATAACAGAAAATTATCTGTTATCATTTTCAACTATTCCCATTTTTTTCTGAACTTGCCTTACCTTTCTTATGCAGGCATCTGAATCTGAATGGCTAGAAATTTCTGAAGATGAGGATGACGAAGATGAGGATGATGATGATAATGAGAATGATAGTGAGGATGACACTAATCAGACAGATGAAGATGATGAAGAGGTATGCAAAATTATTTTAGGTTTGGTCACACATGTTTGGGATTTATATCTTGCTAAGTTCATGATTAGGCCGTACTAGACAGAATCTTGCTAAGTTTGCGTGGGCGAGGACTTTATATCTGATTTAGGCACGTTTACATTTTCTCTACAAAGTAAAACAGATTTTCAAAAAATTGTTGTTTGAGAAAATGGGGAAGATAATGTTGACTTGATGTGTCCCACAATTTTGCCACAAACCAAACATCCTGTCTCTGGCCTGTTTGTTTCTAGTTGAATCTTGGTGTTTGACCAAAATACCGCATGATGGTTCATCTTCTATTAAGTAAGGATACTGTATATGTTAATATGAAGTACATGGTTCTCATGGCATCCTTCTGAGATGTATAGCTATTGTGTATCTTTCATTTCCTCCCAATCATACTGTATGGTTATTAATCTGTAATCCTAAAACTGTCTTCATAGTCTGATGAAGATGCCGAGAAGAATGTCGATATGTCCACTGCTGTATCTCTAATAAAGGGTGAACGTAAGAACTTGCGAAGAAAAGAGAAGCGTGCTCGGATAGAGCAAATCCGGGTTATGCTCGGTCTTTCTGATTCTCAAAGGACTCCAATGGTAATGTTGTAATCAACATTTTTTTGTTTTATGTTTTTGGTAGTTCTAAATTTGTTTGAAGTTGTGCTGACAAAGTACATATACTTTGTTTACTCAGAGGAACTCTTGGCTGACAATTTGTTACATACAGTTAACAGTTAAAACCATGTATCACTAATTCCCATATTCGCACTTTTAAAGCCAGGAGAGTCACTAAAAGATTTCTACAAGAGAACGGATATGTACTGGCAGATGGCTGCATATGAGCACACTCAACACACTGGAAAGGTTAGTTTCTGCTCCTTCAGTATCTTCACCCGTCATACCTGTTATCATATTCTCTAGGTTGCAGGCAGTATGAGTTTGTTGTCTTTATTCGTGCTCATCCAATGCCAGGAGCTCCGCAAAGATGGTTTTGATCTTGCCGAAACTCGATACAAGGAACTGAAACCCATACTCGACGAGGTAAATTTGCCATGATGTGTCCTCTTTGAGACAAAACGGTATTCTGACTTGGTTCATATTAACTCACTCTTACACGCCCTCTTCAGCTGGCTGTGCTCGAGGCTGAACAGCAAGCTGAGGAAGAGGCTAGTGCTTCGACTAGTTCCAAGAAAGAGACGAAGAAAAGCAAGCAGAAGAGTGGCATGAGATAGCTTTGGTTCGAAATAAAGAGTGCTTTAGGCCGATGCTTTAAGCCATCTAGGGGATTTCTCTCTCTGAGTAACCCACACGGGGTGCCTATAGCTACCTGGGTAGATTGTCTTAGGCTGCGTTTTTTTCAACTACCGTTAGCATGCTTTTCAAAATTGTTAAAATGGTGGGTTAAATGATGATTTTTGTATGAAAACTTTTTATATAAAAATTGCTTAAAAATCTAATAAATTTATTTATCAAATTTTTATATATTAATACTTAATTAATCAAATATTAATTATATTTCTTGTTTTACGTGAGGCTAAGGCTAATTAGACGTTGTAAATCGTTGAGTAGAACGCAGCCTTAATTCATGGTTAAAATTTTCCAACGTACTGTGTTTGCAATTCCTCGGAAACATTCATGGTGAGATTATACACAGTTCTATTCATCGGAAATTCGTTCCTACAAGTTTTGAGTTATCTACTGTTCAGTGTTCACAGCCTGCGATGTAACACGGTACACCCTATCAGTATCTGGGTGCGGTGAAAGTGCTGCCCTTTTGTACGCATAATTTTTTTCTCGAGTATATCGATCAAGTTTTCTCACACCATACGCTCGTGCTGCTGTTTCTAAGGTCGAAACGTCCATCTTGTACCTTTGTACGGTGGACCATGGCGCCACTGCTCCAGTGATGGTTACTGCCTGCGGTGAGGTGATGCAACCGTGATGGTGGTGGTGGTGGGCGAGCAACCGAACGTCCAGCGACAGCTAACAACAACGAAGCGAGTACGCGTTTCACCTTACCAACAACGAGCTCCCGTTTTGTTCCCACGAAAAGAAGCTGAGGGGATCTTTGGACGAGGGATAAAATCCGTGTCACATATTTGAACATCACATACTAAACGTAAATTAATTATATAAATATTACAAAATAATTATATAATAATAAAATAATTTACGTAAATTAATTATATAAAAATTTATTAAGTTTAATTAATTCATGATTAATCAAAAAATTTACTATTAATTTATTAGATTTTTAACGTTTAATTAATTTATTAGATAAAATCTCATGAATTATATCAAATGATTATAAATAAATTTTATAAATAATTTATATTTGATATTTTAAGATAACATCTATCGAGATTAAATTTTATTCATGTACCCAAACGAGGTCTGAGGAGTAGAAATCAGGCAGGGGGCTTTTAATATGCTGCCGTGCCTGCCATCTGTGTGGGACTTGACCACACCATTTACTTCGGCTCATCAAACCTCAACAACCATAACTGCACCACCTGTCCGCCTAACGGCCCAACCCCAGCTGGTCCCAGTCCACCACGCCTCCGGTGAAACCACATATGCACCTACTGTGTTCATGGCACCTAAATATGATTATGTGAACCATACATGCACGTAAGGTGAGGTAAAAGTGCTCATGGCTGTAGAGTTGAGACTTGCTTGTGATCCCATGTTTAAGAGCAAGCAGAAACTCTCTCCTCCTTCCGTAAAAAAATAAGAACCCTTTGACTTGAAGAAAAAATATAAAAATTTATAGGATTCTAATTCTATATGCTTTTTTTCATATGATCATTTGAAACAAAGGATTGAAAACTATTCAATCCTATGAATTCATACACATACAAATTTAGGAGGATTCCTCTAAAAGAATTAGTTTGAGCTTTGGCATGTACTTCCGTCTTATCCAATTCTGAACTTTAAACTAATTTTAGGTTAATTTAGTTGTGTTTTCGCTATTTTTGTCATCTAGCTTTGGCTAAACACCGCCAAGAATTAAAGTACAGAAGTTTTTAGTCTCAAATTATTTATCTTGGTTCGATCACATGTCTTTGACTTTTAAACTATATAAAAAACCAAACAAACATGCTCAAAATTATATCGCTTATTCATATGCTTCCTTTATGGTTTATAAGACAATTTCTTAAAAAAACTACTACTCAAAACTTTCACCAAATCACAGAATAGTTTGTCATAATACTTTTTTTCATCTCAAAATAATTAAACCTATTACTATGAATATAGAAAACCTATTGCTACAAAACTAAATAAAAAAGCAAGTCTAACTATGTCATATATGTTTATTTTAAAATGGAAGGAATAATACTAAAGTTCACATCCATACTCGTGCTAGCCGTCCCACGGTGGCGTGTCCATCCAGCCGAGGTGGCACGCCAACCCCACCCAACCCAACTCCCCCTAAGGCCACGGCAGCTGAGCCGTAGGCCGCTTGCCAGCCCGGCCCGCGCCATCCGTCCCCTCCTCCTCTTCCCCCTTCCCCGCCCGCGCTATATGTACAGTCGAACAGATCGCGCTTGCCTCCATCGCCCACACGCCTCGCTCGCCACGGTCTCGCCACTCTCCTCGCCGCCGCCTTCGCCGCGGTCTCTGCCCGCCCGTATCCAAATGGACTCGCTGTCCGCGCAGCCGGCGTGGGCGCTGGCGTTGGCCGGGGTGGGCCTCATGGTGGCCGCGACCGCCTCGGCGCGCCTTGCGCGGTGGCTCTACGCGGCGTTCCTCCGCCCCGGGAAGCCCCTGCGCCGCCGGTACGGCGAGTGGGCGGTCGTCACGGGCGCCACGGACGGCATCGGGCGCGCGCTCGCGTTCCGCTTCGCGGGCGCCGGGATGAGCCTCGTCCTCGTGGGCCGCAGCCCCGACAAGCTCGCTGCCGTCTCCGGGGAGATCAGGGGGAGGCACCCCAGGGCCGAGGTTCGCACGTTCGTGCTCGACTTCGCCGCCGAGGGGCTCGCCGCCAAGGTGGCCGCGCTCGGGGACTCCATCCGCGGGCTCGACGTCGGCGTGCTCGTCAACAGCGCCGGCATGTCGTACCCGTACGCGCGCTACTTCCACGAGGTGGACGAGGAGCTGATGCGGAACCTCATCCGCCTCAACGTCGAGGCGCTCACGCGGGTCACCCACGCCGTGCTCCCCGGCATGGTGGAGCGCAAGCGCGGCGCCATCGTCAACATCGGCTCCGGCGCCGCCTCAATCCTGCCGTCCTACCCGCTCTACAGCGTCTACGCCGCCACCAAGGCGTGAGTACTCCTCACTTCTTCTCCTTTTTAAACTATTCACAAATACTACTAGGTACTAGCTATTTTTTTCTCTATATGTTCTTGCTTACTAGTCCATAGATGAGGCAGAAAATTTTAGGTTTCAGTGAGATTTTTGGTAGTTTTTGAGCTCTCTCAGTTGTTCTGGCATGGACCACAGAAATGGGGACTGCCAAAGTTAGAATCAATTAAGACCATACTTAAGCTTTTTTTTCTCGCATGTTCACTAGTGAAATCAAGTAGCACATATTTATGCTTTGATATTGTGATGTGGGTTTATGGATTGCTTTTGATTGAGAGTTAGTGGTCATGTGGATACAAATGTCCACCAACATTTTAGGAGTTTTCAGCTAGAACAGAACACTAGAGGTTTCTCCTGGGGGTATGTATGTCAATCTTGCTAGATGTTAGATGAAAGACTTGTTGGAGGGACGGTGTAGAGATTATGTATATATTCAAGTTTTGTGAAAATTGAACTCAGCAGTGTTTGATAATGTATAAGCCAGTCTGTTTATGCTGTCTAAGGTTTTGCAACACATATATTTAGCTATCCACAAGGTTCTCTTTGTTGCAAGCTTTTTATATGTTCCACTAGTTGGAGGATTGCTTGCCAAAATGCATGACAGTATGAAAGAACATCTGAAATGGGAATTGGAATGTGGAATTCATGCTTTCTGATGTGGTCATTGGTCAATCTTTGCATAGATATTTTCTGCAGCACAACTGTGTGACACCCAGCTGCAACTGATTATAGCTGAATTCAACTCAACATGGGATCATATGTGAGTTTAAGTGATTCACGCAACTCTGTTTTCAATCTTTTCAGGTATGTCGATCAATTCTCGAGATGCCTCTATGTTGAGTACAAGAACAAAGGCATCGATGTGCAATGCCAGGTACGAAATAACCATTTTTGTCGATCCATGAATTTCTCTAACTGTTCCCAGTTGTCAGCTATCCATTTTTTTCATATGTTGCACGAAGCCGTTGTTGCTATCATTACATTTTTGTTTATGGACTATAGATTAGAGAGCTTTTATATGGTTAGTGGTTGCCTGAATTATACAATAATACAAGTAATGTCCTTTCAACACGAACATGGTTTTGCCATGCTGTCCTAAGTCACTAACAAAAAAAACTTGTACTGGACTGAGTGCTTCCGCGATCCGCTGGATGGTCATGACGATGATGACATAACGTCCCAACAAGAAACCGAAGGCTGCGTTCTTTTCAGCTATTTAGGCTTAGCTACTCCTCGATTTTCTTGTTTCCCTTAACATGTTTTCTCGTTTTCCGTTAAGACGTTTTTCAAACTAAAAACTTTTTATATAAAATTTATTTAAAAGATCTAGTAAATTTATTTATCAGTTTTTTACGTGAGACTACCCGTTTCAAACCTCTGGAAAAAATGCAGCTGAGGCAGGCCAGTCTCAATCGGGTTTCATGAATTGTTTCATGCACATTAAATGAGATGCTACATCAGTAAATTTATGACTTTTGCATGAAACGAGAAAGAAAAAGAGGGAAAATGTTTCATGGGGATGAAATTATAGAGCGTTGTTTCTAAAACTCGCACTAAGAGCATTACTGCTTTTTATTCGTCGTTTCATAAAAAAAAACTAAAATAATCCATAAAATTGTGCGATGAAACTATGCATTGAGAAATATGTATGTTTTATTATCTATTTTATGGTCTTAAAATTGGAAGGTGAAATCTTGTATTGAGACTGATCTGGGCTAAAAGCTAAAAAGCGCTGCTACCGTGCTTTCAATTCTCCCAACTGCTCCTAAGGCAGGCAAACAGTGCATGTGGAAAATTAATGGTCATGGTTTGGCATAGGAGAAATTCATATACTAGTTCCATCAGGCCATTTAAAACAAATCTGTTGCCCGACGTCTACCTGTTTTTCATTTTTGCATTACATTACATCCTCGCTGTCGTTGTGGGGAATGTCTTTATCTGGCATCATTTTAAGATTGTCAGCTGGTCGTTGTTTATCAGGATGTCTCAGCTAGTGCATCAAAATCTCATGAAAATATTTCACCATGCATGGTGATAGTGCATCACATTGGCCGAGTCAAATGAACTACCGAGGCCTCGTTTTTTTTTCTGATTAACATACATATTTTTTATCAAAAATATTTTTCAAACTGCTAAACGATATGTTTTATACGAAAATTTTTATATATAAGTTGTTTTAAAATATTAGATAAATTCATATTTCAAATTTATAATAATTATAACTCATTAAGTATGTGCTAATGTTTTCTTATTTTTCGTGTCCTAACTTCATTCTCATATAGAAACGAACTGACTGGATGGTGTGTATTTTTGGTTGACGTGCAACTCATCATCAGGCACCCTTGTACGCGGCGACGAAGATGGCGTCCATCAAGAAGGCGTCCTTCTTCGCGCCGTCGCCGGAGACGTACGCCCGCGCCGCCGTGCGCTACATCGGGTACGAGGCGAGGTGCACGCCATACTGGCCGCACGCGGTGCTGTGGTTCCTCGTCTCGGCGTTGCCGGAGCCCATCGTGGACAGGCTCCTCCTCAACATGTCCGTCGGCATCCGCAAGAGGGGCATGGCCAAGGACGCCAGGAAGAAGACGCAGTGACGAACCACGAAGAGGCACCAAAGAATCGAGTGATAATCTGTACTTCTCCTTTGTAGCTTCCAAACATTGGGCGTTTAATTTTTACCCCGTCTCTCGATTAGTTTCTCCTGAGTAAGGTGATGAACTGATAGTTAAACGTTGTGTCTGGTTTGATGTAAGATTGAAGAGTTTAAGACCATGTGTCGCGGCCCATCATTTCGCCGATTTTAAGCTTTAACACGACAAAAAAAAATAATTTATGTATATGTGTCTTTTTAGTGACTTAAAAATGAATACTGAAAATTAACTCTAGAAATCAAGTTTTAAAATTTAAAATTTTTTATCATCAAAATCAACTCTAAAATTTAAACTTTGCCTACCGCTCATAAGCCGACGAGCAAGCCGTGGAGCAAACATCGCCGCCTTTTCTAGCATAGTATTAGAAAATCGGATTGGTCTTCTTTGCGAAAAAGCGACCAGTTTGTCATTCGGTTGTCCTTCATAAGTTCACAGCGGGACTTGCTGTGCTGCCTCTCCACAATGTTCTCGGCTTCTCTGGTGCTTGAAAGTGATCTAGTCCATTGATCAATTAAAATCTAACGGTCTGCAAACAAAGTTACGTTGGGAAAGGTAGAAAAAGTGGGCAAGGTACTTAGGCCTTGTTTGGGATCTCCATGAACTCGCTCCACAAACTTCACCGAAGCAGCTTTAAAACCTGGAGTTTGTGGAGACTCTTTGGTGTTCTCACAACTCCCTTTTTTCGAGTGCGTGTGTGAAGCTGAACTCGTTTGGCTAAAAACATGGAGCAGAGTAAAAAACAGAGAACGGAGCAGTCCCAAACAGACCCAATTTATAGATTAGGTGGAAGGTTAAATAGGTAATTGTGCGTCTCTTATCAAATTAGATGACCGAGTGAAGGCAAATCACGACGTATGTTTTTTCTTCCGATAAGTATCCTGTACGTATGCACCAGGTTATGGAAATTAACTTTGTAGAGCCACTACATCATGTCTAAAATTTCACGTCAGTTTACTGTGGGGAAAAAGTGCAGTTAAACGTGCGAATGCTTAAAGCTGAGCACGTGTAGATTGTGTAACGGGCGATAGATACCAGTTGATTATCTAGCATATTCAAACAATACTAAATTGTTGTTATATAGGAAAGACAAGTTGATTGATGTGTAATTTATAATTGTAACGAATAAAGGAAAAACGTATTTAATACACTAATCATGTAATTAACGATAAAACAGAGTAATTGATCAATAATTGTACATTTCCCTTTAATCTATACGCTCAGATTCTCATAGTGTGTCCAGCAAAAAAGAAAAAGACGTGCTTTAGGCTCAGCGAAATGAACACAAATTAACGATCAGTTTGAAAATTTGGACAAGCTCCTTGCATGAGCCGGAGATGCAGGTTAGTTCAGGTGAGCAACATATACTTAGAAAGTAGATAAACAGTTATGGCTAAGAGCTATTACTAAATTATCCATGTTTATAATAATTTTATTTTCAAGATATTTTTATTGAATCAACCGTGCGTATATACTGGAACGGGAGGTATCTCAAGCACATTAAGAAGTTCAATTTTTTTGATAGCTTTTTAATTAAGAAGTCAGAAACTAAACCAAATAACTGATTTTTTTAATTTGGTTTTTGGTTTTTTAAAAATCAGAATTAAATTAGAAAAACTCAAAAGCCAACAACTCACTTGTCATCGTTAAAAAATCAGTTCAGTTAAGTCACCTTAGAAGCGAGCTTTCGACCGCTTCCAGTTTCTGATTTTTGGTTCTTTCAGTCTGTAAAATATCAAAAGCCAAAAGAAGCTAAAAACATCTCCCGAAATTGCCTTCAGAAAGGTTGTAACGACGAACGGTGCTTTATCAGGCAAACGGAGAAATACGTGGATGATCTGACCCAAACTTGCATGGAATTGCTGAGACAACCATGATTCCATGGATATATATTGCTTTTTTCAGCTGAAAAACAACAACTACTCCTGCTAACAGAAACTCTCAAGAACATCGATTGTGGTGAGTCGACCCATACGGCCACGTATGAAGGGTCATGCATCGGCTCACATTTTTGCATCGGTTCTTTGTACTGTGCAAGATTCCATTGTTCTCCAGTGGTACTGAAGAATCGACTCTTAGTTGTTAGCTCATGCTACGGGTCACTTTTTCCCACTCACAAAAGATAGGAGTATCCAATCCGAAGATGTAGGCATGATCGTTTGTTTTATCAGTCGGGTTTATCAGCCGTTCGAACAGTATTTTTCTCTCACAGCAAACCAATCGGCTTGTCTTGTTAGCTGGCTTATAGGATCAGCCGAACACGCCCATACACTTGTAGCATCGTGACGTTGACCACCTTTCTGACGCAGCTCCGTCTTTGGAGAAGCTGGACTTGTTGGGACTTGGAAGTGCAATTGGACGACTTTTCTTAGGATCCTCCCGTAACAACATCCGAAAAGAATTAAATATTAAAATATACATTATTTTTCTCAAATTCATACATATATACATGTTTTTGAAAATTTTACGAAAATATATGTTTCTCACGGATTGATGACGCGACACTGCATTGTTGATGTAGCTCTAAGACGTGGGACCGACGGGAATGCCGGTGGCGTGACGCCAACACGCGCGACAGTGTTGGTCCCAAATGGCACAAGCACACAACCACGTCGTTTCCGTGCGGCATGCACATGCCGTTTCCGTGCGACATGCACACGCCGTCACGGTGACGTAACACAGGTGCGGTGTCGTAGGACAATCGCACGGGACCAAGGCGGTCCCTGGATTGGTTGCGTGGTACCGGCACGGATGTAATCTCGTTGTTTCATTGCGCTACGAGGCTGTGGGAGCGCGGGTTCACGGGACCGCCTCGGTCCCGTGCTTTCAAGCCATGGGACCGTTTCGATGCCACACGATCCCAGTGGCGACCACGCTGCCATACTCTCAAGCCATGGGACTGTCGCAGTTCTGCACTTTCGGCCCATGTGACCATGGCGATTCCGCTCGTCCGTTCAGCGGGAATGACCTGGCTAGGCTCCTACTTATTCGATTCGCGAAACACGTATATTTGTGTCATTTCTTTCCATGCATATATATAAACATAAATTATTAAAAAGATATATTCTTAATTTTTTTCATCCGAAAATCCTGTTAAGTTTCCATTTTCCCATTCCTCTCCATGTGCCGTCGCGAGCACAGGTCTCGGACAGGCCATTGGGCTTGAGGGGCAACGAACCACGCGGGCCGCCAGATGGCCTTTTTATTTTGTCTTATTAGCAATTTTGATTGAAACGATTTTCAAAATCGAACTTTGTACTATCTATATATTATTAAGATAACTTAAAAAATCATCACATTTGTTTAGAATGTTAAAAATGACTGTATTAATTAGAGAAAATATAGACCGTTAGATCGTGATGGGTCTAAATTATGACGATATAGATTATTGATGTCATAAATTATGACGATATAGATTATTGATGTCATAAGTTTATACTAGATAGAACCGTATTTAAAAGTATTTAGAGAAAGAGAAAGGATCAAGCAGGAAATAACCCGTTCAATTTTGGCTAGAAAAAAAAGGAAAAAACGGAATCCAACCTTACGAGTGGAACCAGCCGTGGTAGAGTTGGAATAGTTATCGTAACTAGTTAAGACCCTGTCTTTGTTACGAAATATATGTATGATTATATGTTATTAGCAAAATGTCCGTACGTTGTAATGGGACGACGACGCAAGGAGAAAAACAGACGGAGGGCGAAGGTCCAGGCGACAGCGCGGGAGCTCCGAGCGGCGACGGAAAGGAGGGGCACAGGCGCAGCGCGGGGCGCGGCGCGGATGGGGACGAAAGAGAGGGATGCAGGAGGTTTTTTTTTCATCCAAACTCTCCCTTTCTTTTCAGCATTGAGACTACAGATTAATTTTATAAACGCTCAAGGGGTTTTCTACAAAATAACCCCTTTTTTCTTCTTTAACTGGGTTTTTTTAAAACAGTCAGGCGGGCTGCAGGTTAATTTCAGAAAAACTCAAGGGGTTTTCTATAAAATAGCCAGGCAAAACAAATTTTAGGTGGAAACACTATTTGCTTTATTGATAAGTTATAGATTATAGATATATTATAGAAATTGTTTATATATATGTTGAAAATTTGAAATAATATAAAAATGATGTGAGGATGATGATTACATGTCTGAAGTAATAAATTGTTAATTTTAAGATATAATAAATTATAATTATTAATGGATGATGATACATCATATAAAGTCTAGAAGTAGTAGATATTAATTATATAGAAAGTATAGATTAAGGGGCCATTTGGTATGGTGAAACGGTTCCGTTTCTGATTAGAAACAGTAGAAACCAAGCCAAATGGTGATTCTCAATGTGGTTTCGGAACAGAATCGTTTCTCTATTTGCATGTACCCACGCGAAACTGGGTTTGAGGTGTTTCTGCTGTTTCTTGTTCATTTTTCTCAGAATCCAGCAAATCTGGCAAACGGTTTCACAAGTGATTTTGATTCTTCTGAAAAACGTTTTTCAGGAGAATCTGAATCCGAAACGTTTCTTACAGAATCTGGAGCCCTACCAAACGGGCCCTAAGCATATGCTAGCCGCTGTGTGTTCTAACTCATGTATAAGGTTCGAACACATAAAACCAACGAACGACTAAAAAGTACTGGAGCAAAGCATGTCACTAGATCATGTTTTCTCGGTGCTGAAGTGATACATGTTTAAGACAGGTGTTTCATTTTCAACGCCCACCACGAGAAAAAATATCTAAAAGAAAAATGCATTACCATAATGTTCGGTTTGGAAAGAATAAGTTTAATTTTATAAAGTGCCGCCGATAACAAGAAAGATGGTGGACAAGCTAACAGAGAGGCGACAAAGAAGTAGAGAGGAGTAGAGGTAGCGGTTGTCACAAGAGAATGAGCCACTGATAAAGGAGTAAAGCGGCGGCAATAAAACCCATACGATGATAATTTCAATTTTGTAAAGTGACGATAATAAACGATGATAATTTCAATTTTGTAGAGTGACGATAAGAGTAATGGCAAGTAGACGAGTGGAGAAGCTACAAAGAAGTTGAGAGGCGCAACTTGTGAAAATTCTAAAAACTATAATAACATAATCCTGACAATGATAAAGTTTAACCTTTTAACATGTCAATGACAACAAAGTGGATGGGCAACGGACAAGAAGACTGTTAACATAAAAATTTGGTAAGGGTTTTTAGTGGATTGGGTTAAAGAATAAAGTCGATGATATGATGGAAGCCTGTCTAGAAGAGATCGAGTTCAATAAGGAATCGTAAAGATCATGGTATGACAATTTAATTCTATCTATTAATTGGACATGATTTAGTAACTTTTCATTGTCTTTAGAAAGTTTTGTCTAGTAAGATCATGACTTATATTTCTTTCTTTTATTTTTAGAAACTTGTATCATGTCTGATCATGACTAGTATCAACCCGAGGATATAAATATATATACCCGAGGTCTTTGTAAATTATTTTCATAGATGTTAACGATAAAATTTGGCATATTCCGTTAATAAGGAATAAGTACAAAGTGGGATTGATGGCATGATTTCAATTGCCAAAAATACCATCGGCTAAGGACGTATCGGTAGGAAACATCGGCAAAGTGGTATCGGTTGGCGGTTGCCGATAAGTGCTAGAAGTTTAATTTCTTGTTGGATTCGGACGATCTGGGGTATTACCAAAAAATATCGGATTTGGGAAGAAAACGACATAAAGATATTTCTTTTAATTAGGCATGTTTAATTATTTTTTTGGAATTTCGAAAAGATTGAGTAGAGTTCGATTTGGACGTTTAATTTGTGTTTTATCTTTAGAAAAGGTCTGTGTCATGTCTGATATGTACTTGTTTATACTCATGGGTATAAATATGTACATCCAGAGTCTTGTAAAAATAACAACTGTTTAATACACACTTTAGGCGCATCGTCACCCTAGTTTTATAGGTTTTCATCTTGATGAATTCTAGTTTCGAGTTAGGTTGCATCGGTTAGGTTCGATCTCGAGCAAGAAGTGAGTGTTGTCTATAGTTGCTTGTATCGGCGGGGCTAGGTGTAACACCCTAAAAATCGAAGAATTTAAAATCGGACATTGAAAATCGGACCTTGCGAAACCTTTTGGTTTCAATGCTTCTTATCGTGTTTTTCAATCTTATTTGCCGTTCGATTGCGTGAATTTCTTCGGAATTGCTTTGATGTGAAGTTGAATAAAAAAACTAAGCTTTGAGATTCTATTGGGAGAAGTAATTCAAAATATATATATTGGAGAAGGGTAAATATATAATTTTGGAGATTTACAAGAGATTCTTTGAAAAGAATATATTTTGGTTTAAACCCTAATTGATGGAAGAAAAATAATAAATATTTGGATGATAAAAATATTTTTGAGAACTTAGAAACTTATTTTAATCAAAGGCCCTAATTTATTGAATTTAAAGGAAGAAATAAAATAGATATTAAAAATATATTTTGAAAAATAAAAAGTGGAGGAAACAGTTTGAAAATATAATTTCAAAAATTATTTTGGAAATATTAAAATTTATTTTGAATTTTTAGAGTGAAAGGAAATGGAAATGGAAAATAGGAATTTAAAATCGAGAAAAAGAGAAAATGCACTGTTCATTAGCCGCCAAGTGTTCGACGCCGTCACGGCGCGCGCGCGCAGCCACGCCACGCCGCGCGCGCTCGTGCGCGGACGGCCCCACACCCCGCGCGCCACGTGCGCGCAGCGCGCGCGCGCGCGCACCGGACCCGCGCCGCCGCGCCCGCCGCGCCGCCGCCGCCGCCGCCGCCGCGCTGCGCCACGCGGCCGCCGCCGCACGGCCCCGCCCCGCGCGTCGTGCGCTTGCGCCACGCGCCGCCGCCGCCGCCCCCGCCCGCCGCTCGCACCCTCGCGCGCCGCGCCGCCCGGACCCCGCTCGCGCCGCTCGCCGCTCCACGTCGCAAACGCCGCGCCGGCCGGCCTTCCGCGCCGCCGCGTGGAGACCGCCGCACTGCGGCCCCCGAGCTGCGTCGCGTGTCGCGCCGCGCCGCGCACGCCCGAGCCGGCCCCCTCCTCTCCACTCGCGCCGCGCCGCGCCGCGCCTATAAAAGGGCGCGCCGCGCCACCATTTCGCCGCACCGCCACCGCCTTCCCCTCTCCCGAGCGCCGCCGCCGCCGTTAGCCGTCGCCGCCGTGTGCAAGTCCATCCCCGTGCCCCCCTTGCTCCTCCCGAGCCGCCGTCGCCAGTAAGCCCCTTGCGCCGCCCTTGTTCCTCACCGCCGCCGCCTCTGTTTGAAGCCCTGGTCGAACACCTTGCGAGCGATGAATAATGCGCGAGAAAAAAAAGAAAAAAAAAAAAAAAAGAAAAATAGGGAAAAATTTGGGAAAAAATTTGGAAAATTTGGAAAATATTTTGGGATGACTTGAGTAAAATTTTGGACAAAAATAAATTATTTTCTCACATATTTTCTCGTGCAAAGTTTGAAAAATCGGAATCGGACGTTTTCCGTAATTTCATTTCGCATCGTTTTTAAATCCGGATTCCGTTTAATTCTTTCCCGCCAGGTTTCGCTTTTGTACCCAAACCCTCAAATTTCGAGCACGAATTTTCTTCGCTGATATTTTCAAACGTAATTTCCAAATTTATTGCGATCGCCGACTTTGCGAAAACCCTAGGTCATCAACTCGATTCCAAAACCCGGATTTTCCTCGCAACCCTTGTTCTAACTCGAGTAGAATCTTGGCAAAACTTTTGGAGTTGTTTTCGTGGCTTTTATGGTCCTTTTTGATCTCTCGGTATTTTGTTGAATTCTAACTGAATTCAATTAATCTTTCGCACGTACGGTAGCGCTGAAGAAACCGGCATCGACCCCCCGAAGACCCCACCCCTCAAGTGTGCGAGCAAGGCAAGTCTTCACACCCTTTGAACATATCGAACCCGGTTGCGAAATGGTGTTATTTTAAACTCTAAACATGCATGCTTTACGAGTACCTATACTTGTTATGCCATTCCTTGCTATTGATTACCTTTAGAATTACTCATTGTAACTCGCGATGTGATACAAACAACCGAAGCATAACTTCGGTAAACTGCTTAGCCACGCTACACTTAGATTGTGCATACTCATGACTTTATGAAAAAGCTTTGTGCTTGGGCAACTACCTTAGGGAAGGTAGTTGAGATTCGCATGTGGAGACATGAGCGCCACATGGCCGTGAGAATGATGAACTAAGTTTGATGAAAATTGAAAGTACTATACAAATGTTTTAGACTGGGCGGCCGGATGATTTGGGTGGATTCCGAAAAGGCAAGTGCCGACCACTGGTCAATTAAGGACCGAGCCATGAGATAGCCGGAAACGAGCCGATACAACCGTACTTCTCGAATGGGTATAGACCTAGCCGACTAGATAGCCGAGCGGAGGCGGTATCCTTGCATAGATGGTTCTCTATGATGTGGTTATGGGATGAGAATGAGGCTGCGGCCTTTGTTATGAATGGTGGGATTAAACCGATGTTAATTAAACTTAAAGATTTGGAAAGTCTTCCCTTACCCCGGTGCGCGAACTCCTCTCACCGCTAGAAAAGGACGGCTAGAGTGCATGAGGGCTTAAGTTCATGGAGCGGCACGCCAAAGCGAGGTTATCGAAAGGCTTTGCCGTGACCGTCTCATGTGTTGAGGCGTAGGCTCATTTGTTGGGTGTCGCGGAGTACGGGTAAAGTGTACATCCACTGCAGTGTGAGTGAATCAATCTATTCGAATAGCCGTGCTCGCGGATATTGAGCATCGTGACAAGACTTTCGGCTAGATTTTAAACTTAAAACCGCTGGGATGGGTATGCATGATGGTTTCATTCGCGGTGGGTCAACTTCTCGATAAGCGAGAAGGGGTAGATTCCTAGAAAATCATGACGAACCGGAGGCGGGAAGCCATCCTTGGAATCACGAGGGATGGTAGATAACCGTCACCGGATTAATGAACTGTGAAAGTTAAAACTTGATTGGCTAGTAGATAGGTTTGTGAAAGAATTGTGAAAAGCGGCTTTACGCAAAAATAACCCTAGCCATGTTCTTTGAATAACCCTATCATATGCATCAATTTGTGTTGGCTTGCGAGTACGGTTGGTACTCACCCTTGCTATACGCACAAACCTCGTGATGGAAATGAAGAGCCGAAGACCCCTACGCGTATTACCCGGAGGGCGAAGGAACCGACGGCGCATACTAGACCTTAGCCCCGGTCGTTGCTGTGGCAATTGACGAGCCGCCTCTTTCCGCGCCTTATCTAAATTCTGTTTTTATGTTGTATTCGGACCATAAGGTCCTGTGGGATGAACAATGCCTTCGGGCCTATTAATGTAATAATGGTATTGTAAGACTATTCGTGCATGTGCACTTGATTATCCAGTACTGTATTCGTGGGTACCAACTACTCGATCCAGGGAAATGGTACTATGAACACGAAAGATTCTCGTCTCAAAAACGGGGGTCCACACTAGGGCTTCCATTGATTGAGTTCGACACTATTCCATCAATACAAGCGTTAAGTTATTATATATATCATCTAATCTAAATCGTCGGTACTATTTACTTGTATTGGCTGATTCATCTAGGGTTTGCTTGTATCGGCTAAGTTGTTCTTGACGATTTATATTGTTTGGTGTATCTATCACCCCGAAAAATAATCAAAGCATTGTTTAGACCTTATTCTTTCTTTCATACTTAGTGTTGCATCAGTTGGATTTGACCTACTAAGTCATGATTGAAATTGTAAGCAACTTGCTCTTGGATTGTCAATAAGGGCAGTGTCGGGGTTTCAACCGATCTTACCTGGTATAACTGTTTTGCTTAAAGTTATATGCTTTCTTTTGCTTAACTGGTTATATCTATCATCTTATATAAGTTATCAATCTTTTAAATCTATTAAGCTTGTTATTAGCCTTGTACTATTTTGGTTAGGTCTAATTTATGGATGTTATAACTTGTTTAGTAAATTTAATTAAGGTTGATAGTATTATATAAGGCTATATCAGAGTGTTAGCCGATATGTTATCTAAAAACACCTAAGCTATTTTATCGGTTATAATATAAGTCCATATAATTATTAATTTTTCTGATTTTGGTTATAAGCAATTAATATTGTTTCGGTTAGGTCCGATCAATCGTAATTGCTTGTAGCTAAGAAACAAATTAAATTAGTAATTACATATTATTTACATCTACAGCCGATCGTAATTGTTTTGGGTCTAGTCTTTAATATCTGTCTATTATCTAGCTATTTAGATCATATAATCATATAGCAATTGACTTTAATAATCTCAATTTCATATTGCATCAATTGAGTTCGATTTATAGGATTGGTTATGTTAAATAAAAGTTGTTGATGGTTATATCTAATCTAAATCTAGTTAATGAGCAGCATCTTTTACCTTATAGCCGATTCGGCTTGTTCACATATGCTGGGTCACCACGACACGACATCGGCCGATCGGCTATCGTCTTCTAGCGTTTATCATATTTTGTTGGTTGCTGTTAGTGATATGCCCTAGAGGCAACATGGAGATGTTGGATATCACGTCAATGTTTATGTATAAATG
This sequence comes from Oryza australiensis, assembly GCA_019925245.2. Taxonomy (NCBI): domain Eukaryota; kingdom Viridiplantae; phylum Streptophyta; class Magnoliopsida; order Poales; family Poaceae; genus Oryza; species Oryza australiensis. The sequence continues at coordinate 16,381,476 of JAIFGZ020000222.1, forward strand.
AATAAAGTGTTATTCGGTTCCATGAAATAGACATCTTGTATTGATCAATAAGTACGTGACTTATTTATGAGACTCTTTATGTATGAATCTATTTCTAAACGATCCCTGATCATATGTCATATTGTTGGAACAAATATGATTCTAATATCGGCATGTTTATTGATTGATGATCATGTCTCATAGATCATGGGTATGGAGATACCAAATCAATAAACATGGACATATGTGTTGGAGAACACATCGTTGGATAGACCCATCATGAGACACTACAGAATTAATGTGCCATTAGTTGGTCTCGGGTAGTGTTGGTACAAAGTCCTTAGACCGAGATCACCATGGATTCCAACATGTGTAGTAGCCTACTTTGGGACTACCAAACGCTATTCCGTAATCGGGTAGTTATAAAGGTAGATTTCGGGTTTGCTATGAAACATGGAGTGGGATGTGAGTGATCAAGATGGAATTTGCCCCTCCTTTGGAGAGATATCTCGGGCCCTCGAGGTAATGGATTATGGAAATGCATGGCCATGCTAAGTTGATTGAGGAGTCAATCAACGACGGATAATCCAATACGGTTCGAGTGAATGGTTAAGCTATTGAAGGGATGGCACACATCTTGCCTATAGCTTAACCGGTATCGTGAGGCAAAGGGATTTGTGTACACATTACGAGTTGAGCCGATATTATTCTTGTATACTATGGTGTAAATATGTGCTGCTAGGCGCCGCTTTGACAGTCGGCTGAGTTAGACTCGAGCCGACGATCGGCTAAGTTAGACTATAGCCGAAACCGAGTATACCGAACCTGTGGTCGCACGCTTAATGGGATAGAATAGATATTCGAGTTGGACTCGGATACGGCTCGATCGGATAGGGATCCGATCGGATAGAGTCCTATGGGCTTACGCCGTGGGGGCGGCCAACTCTATGAGATACGGATGAGATCCGATTCAAAATAGAGTCCTAATCGGCCACTAGTCTCGGTCGGCCAACTCTATATAAAGGAGGGAGGGGTGGAGAGCGTGACACGTCAATTGCATCGCGTGCAACGAAGTCGCCGAGATCAATCTCCACGGAAACCTCCCCACTTTCGAGCCAAACCCTAGCCTTGCATCGCGTGCTAGCACACGGGTGTACGGCGTTCGTCCCCTGGACGTGTGGATACCGGTAGAGGCGCGCTACGTTGCGCGCTCTTGATCGGCTGCGGTCGGGCGCATCGGAACGAGGCGTGAGAATGCGGCCGGACGACTCGAATCGGCTGATTGGCGAATCGTGTCTCCGAGAATCGGCTACACTTCCGGATCGGATTGCCCCGATTGGCTATTCCGCCGCACTCTACTCCAATCGGTAACGATCTATCGGCCCTTACTTGCAAGTGTTCCTGGTTTGCGCGGTAGAAATTTTTGTTTTCGGCTAGCGTAGCTTCCGCGTAACCCTTCAGTTGCAAGATCAAACCAACTGGCACACCCTTAAACGCGAAGTTTTGGACTTGCACTCGAGCTAAGCAGAACTCCCAGGTCGTCGTGTTTTCACATCAACAACATACCAATACATTTACTTTCGGCGCATTACCATTTTTTTATTTTAATGAGTTCTTAGTTTCGAGTTGGGTTGTATCAGTTGAGTTTGATTTGTACTGGCATGGCTAGAACTTTCTCGGTTATGTCTGATATTCTATCTAGGTTGACGCAAGTGTTGCACATCTAATATATTGATTATATCTTTAATTACATTGTTGTTTAGAGTTGTATCGGCTTAGTTAGGACTTTCTCGGTTATGTGCGATATTTTGATTAAGTTGATGTTTCTCTAATTATATTGCTTTTTAGATAGATTTATATATCCATCACGTTTATGTAAATCCATTGGCTAAATATGTTTTTCTTATTATCTTCAATCTCATGCTATCTCGGTTAGGTTTGATCTATTAGATTGCTGCTAATAAGTTTAATTCTAGTAAGCTAGTAGGTTTTTGCGCAATATTCATCGGAGTGCTTGTTGATGAGTTATCAAAATATAAGCTACAACCCGATGGTTACGCGTCTATCACGTTGGGCGGAGACAGCAGACGACTGTTACGAGGAGGCCCTGCTCGAGATCAACGACCAGCAGTCACGCCTCAATGATCTGGTCGAGAGCCACCAAGGCTGTGGAGACCAGATAACCATGCTGCAGACTCAGCTGCAGGCCAATGGTGCCCAGTATGAGCAACTCTCGGACCGCTACATGGCCCGTGGGGAAGCTCTGGTAGAGCTGGAAGAGCAGCTCAGGAAGAGCAAGCAGCAAATCAACCAGCTGGAGGAGCAGCTGCACACTCATCCTGTCTACGCTGCAGGTACTTCCGCCGAGCTTGTGCCATCACCTCCTGCCCCTGTGCCCGACCATTATTACCTTATGACTCCAGCATGCTTGGATACCTTTCAAGCCATGATGGAGCAAGCTTTTATGTTGAGCACAGAGCCTGCACCGTACCTGGTGGACACCACTGCTGCCGCATCCATGGGACCCACCCCGAGCTCCGTACCAGTACCATCCGAGCCGGGATCAGGAGAGGGTAACCCCATCCAGATCTACACCGACACGGAGTCTGAGGCAGAGCCCATGGAGATCAAATGGGAGTCTAGCGACACCGACCCAATGGAGGAGGAAGCTCCCCCTCGTCGCCTGACTCACACGGGAGGCCCCCTCACCCGCCAGACCGCTCGTAAGAGTACGCGGCCACCGAGTCGGAAGATTCGGCGTGACTCCGAGGCCACCACCTCCGAGCCATGGGGACTTCGGTTTGCTTCAGCAGCGGACCACCCACTTCCGGCGCCTGGCTCTTGCGGATGGTTGGATGACTAGGCGGGAGGACCTTCCCAGCTCGGCAGCATGAACCACTCTCTATTTCCCCTTAATTAGTTGATGTAGTTGGACGATATAATTATTGTTGCTATCCTGACATGAAGGATTGTGCGTGTACAGTCCGTGTACCCCCTTATGTAATATGATGAACCTGAGCATCGCCTTGCGGTGTCTTAATTCGTATGCTTATTATTATTTCACCCTGTCTGTTGATTGAAGATCATTCGAAAGAACTTGAAGAAAAATCCCCCTGGGAACTATAACCTAAACTAGTCCGATCTCTTAATTCATCTACCTTCTTCGAGATGGCACATCGTCGCAGAGCCGCAAAGCAACCAACGAGAACCCGCGAACCCAACCCCTCCACCTGGCGGAGGTCATGGCTTTGCGCACCCGGCCTACTCCAAGCGATTGCTAATAATCAAGGAGGTCGAGGAGGATCGAGTGCGGGAGAATTCATGAGAGCTAAGCCGCCCACTTTTTCCACGGCCGAAGAACCTATGGATGCCGAAGATTGGCTAAGAGTGATAGAGAAGAAGCTAACCCTCGTCGAGTCCGAGAAGCCGATAGAGTTGTCTTCGCTACTAACAAGTGGAGGGCCCCGCAAGTGACCGGTGGGACACCTACAAGGAAACACGGTGAAGACGCCGGCGAACCAACATGGGAGGAATTCACGGCTGCGTGCCCGTGAGAATTTCGTGCTGCCATGCAGTTATGAGGATGAAGAAAACGAGTTCCGCAGATCGCGTCAAGGGAACACCTCGTACAAGAATATCTAAACAAGTTCACCCACTTGCTCGTTACGCCACCAAAGGACTGCGACGAAGAAGAAAAGATAGACAAATTCATTGAGGGACTAAATGACGAACCGAGGGGACCAATGATCGGGCAGATCACACCGGTTCCAAAGCCTCATCAACAAGGTCGTCCGACTTGAGCATGACCAAAAGGTGGTAGACAATAACCGCAAGAGGAGGCTCGCTATGGCTCGCCCATTTCAGGGAACGCCACAACGCCCCAAGGGAGCCACCCCGTCTGGATGGAAGCCAAACGTTCCGGCAACCGGACGTTCTCCCGCCTTCGACCATGTCAACAGGTCAGCTACACCTCAGCTTCGTACACCCACGCCAACCCTAGCCGCTCCAGGAAGGAAGAATGTGAGCTGCTTCAATTGCGGAGAATTCGGGCACTACTCCAATAGCTGCCCAAAACCACACAACACCCCTGTGCGCACTGGCGCCAATGCAACGCCCGTCCGAGGAACCCCCACCCCTGCGGCAGGACGAGGTCTGTTCAGGACCCCGCTACCCAACGAGGCTGCCACCGGGTTTCGACGTGGCCACGTGAATCATGTGCGGGCGAAGAAGCTCGGGAGGATCGAGCGTATTGATGGGTATGTTCTCTATCAACTCTACACCGCTTAAAGTTTTATTCGATCTCGGAGCCTCGCATTCATTCATATCTTCCCAAGTAAGCAAACAACACCACCTACACCAAGTAGCACTTAAGAGGCCTATGTTGGTACACTCACCGGGGAGACATAACGTACCCCATGCCTCGCATTAATGTGCCCATACGGATTAGAGACGTGGTGTTTTCTCAAACCTTATGGTGTTATCGCCCCAAACCATAGATGTCATACTCGGAATGGATTGGTTGACCAAAAATAATGGAATTATAGACTGCAGTCGAAGGGAAGTCACGGTATCCACCCCATGGGGATCACCGATGAGCATAACTATGGATCAAAACCCAAAGCTATGTGATCAAGCTGCGGGAGTGTTCACCATGCTACCCCTAGGCGGAATGCCGAGTAGTACAAGAATACCGGACGTGTTTCCCGAGGAATTGCCCGAATGCCCCGGATCGCGACATAGAGTTTATCATCGATCTAATGCCCGGCGCCCCCATATCCAAGAGGCCTTATCGAATGCCGGCCAACGAGTTGGAGGAACTCAAGAAGCAAATAAGAGAACTACAAGAGAAGGGATTCGTACGCCCCGCTCTTCTCCCCGGGAGCTCCAAGGTACTCTTCGTCAAGAAGAAGGATGGGAGCATGAGAATGTGTGTGGACTACCGATCGCCGAATGAAGTCACTATCAAGAACAAGTACCCGCTACCTCGAATCGATGACCTATTCGATCAACTTAAGGGTGCGCGGTGTTCTCAAAGATTGATCTACGGTCGGGATATCATCGTTGAAGATTAGAGCGGAGATATTCCTAAGACGGCATTCTCTACACGATACGGCTTATACGAGTTCACAAGTGATGTCCTTTGGATTGACCAATGCCCTAGGCATATTTTATGAACCCGATGAACAAGGTATTCATGGAGTACCTGGACAAATTCGTAGTGGTATTCATCGACGATATACTTATCTACTCCAAGGACGATGAGGAACACGCGGAGCATCTACGACTAGTACCGAAAAGCTACGAGAGCACCACTGTATGCAAAGTTCAAGCAAATGCGAGTTCGGCTCAAGGAAGTCACTTTTCTTGGCCACGTGGTTTCAGCCGGAGGAGTAGCGAGTAGACCCCGCCAAGGTCGAAGCGTTATGGAATGGAAGGCACCCAAGTCGGTGACGGAAGTTCGGAGTTTCTTGGGTTTGGCCGGTTATTACCGACGGTTTATCGAAGGGTTTTCTACTCGTGGCCCGACCTATGACTCAACTTCGAAGAAGGAAAAGAAGTTTGAGTGGAACGAGAAGTGTCAAAAAGCCTTCGACCAACTAAAAGAAAAGTTAACCACCGCCCCAATCTTGACCTTACCCGACAACCGGAAGGACTTCGTGATGTACTGTGATGCATCCCGGCAAGGATTAGGAGGAGTGTTAATGCAGGATGGGAAGGTCGTAGCGTATGCTTCGCGACAGTTACGACCTCACGAGGAGAATTATCCCACACACGACCTGGAATTAGCCGCGGTTGTTCACGCATTGAAGATCCGGAGACACTATCGATCGGGAACCACCGTGATGTGTATACCGATCACAAGAGCTTAAAATATTTCTTTACTCGGCTGATCTCAATCTACGACAGAGGCGATGGCTGGAGTTGATCAAGGATTACGATCTAGGAATCCATTATCATCCCGGCAAGGCAAATGTAGTGGCCGATGCGCTGAGCCGCAAAGCCCAATGCAACCACGTGGGATTGAGAGGTATGGCCAATGAGCTCCAAGAAGAAATGGCTCAACTTAATCTGCACCTGATTCCTCACGGAGAAGTACACTCACTGGAAATCCAACCCCTTCTGAGGACTCAAATAGAGGAAGCCCAAAAAGGGAATGAGGAAACCCAGGAAATCAAGGAACGCATGGCCGCTGGACGCGCTAAGGAGTTTTCAGTAGATGACAAGGGAATCCTGTGGTACAAGAAAAGAATCTGCGTGCCTGAACGAGGCGGTTTGAGGGGATTGATCTTAAAAGAAGCCCACGAATCGGCATATTCGTTACATCCTGGAAGCACAAAAATGTACCAGGATTTGAAAGGAGAATACTGGTGGCCCAATATGAAGAGAGATGTAGCCGAATACGTAGCCGTGTGCGATGTGTGCCAAAGGGTAAAGGCTGAGCATCAACGACCAGCAGGCTTACTGCAGCCACTCAAGATCCCCGAATGGAAATGGGACGAGATAGGCATGGATTTCATAGTGGGACTACCCAAGACTGCGACTGGTTACGATTCCATTTGGGTAATAGTAGATCGGCTCACCAAGACTGCCAGATTTATTCCCGTGAAAACTAACTACAACAGTGCCAAGCTAGCGGAACTATATATGAGCAGGATTGTATGTCTCCACGGTGTACCAAAGAGGATTATATCGGATCGTGGTACCCAATTCACATCTCATTTTTGGAGCAAGGTCCACGAGGCACTCGGCAATCACCTCGCCTTCGCACCGCTTACCACCCGCAGATTGACGGACGACGAGAGGACGAATCAAGTGCCTGGAAGATATGCCGAGAGCTCGTGCGTTGGATTTCACCAAGGATTGGGAGAAATGTTTGCCGTACGCCGAGTTCTCCTACAACAATAGCTATCAAGCCGTCGAAGATGTCGCCAAACGAAGCTCTATTTGGTCGCCATGCCGAACCCCATTAATGTGGTCGAAACCGGTGAACGAACCGTATTCGGCCTCGACATAATCAAAGAGGCCGAGGAAAAAGTTCGCTTGATTCGGGACCGATTACAAACACTCGCCACGACAAAAGAGCTACGCGGACACCCGCCGAAGAGAATTAGAGTTTAAAGAAGGTGACTACGTGTATTTGAAGGTCTCACCACTACGGGGAACTCGAGGTTCAAGGTCAAAGGGAAACTCGCACCAAGATACGTGGGCCCATTCTTGATAAACGCTAGGAGAGGAGAAGTGGCCTACCGTTGAGCGCCCGAGAACCTCTCTCGATGTCCACCCAAGTGTTCCACGTGTCACAATTGAAGAAATGTTTGCGAGTACCGGAAGAGCAAGCCCCTTTAGAAACCATCCATGTCCACAGTGATCTTACCTACCGAGCATCCAATCAAGATACTAGACGAGGCGTAAAAGAAGACACGGACCAAATCATGGCGCATGTACAAGGTACAATGGAGCAATCACACGGAAGAAGAGGCTACCCGGGAGAGCGAAGAATTCCCGAGGACGAGAATATCCACACCTATTCAAGAACCGGTAAGAAAATCTCGGGACGAGATTTATTGTTAGGGGGTAGGTTTGTAACACCCTAAAAATCGAAGAATTTAAAATCGGACATTGAAAATCGGACCTTGCGAAAACCTTTTGGTTTCAATGCTTCTTATCGTGTTTTTCAATCTTATTTGCCGATTCGCTTGCGTAAGAATTTCTTCGGAATTGCTTTGATGTGAAGTTGAATAAAAAAACTAAGCTTTGAGATTCCCCATTGGGAGAAGTAATTCAAAATATATATATTGGAGAAGGGTAAATATATAATTTTGGAGATTTACAAGAGATTCTTTGAAAAGAATATATTTTGGTTTAAACCCTAATTGATGGAAGAAAAATAATAAATATTTGGATGATAAAAATATTTTTGAGAATTTAGAAACTTATTTTAATCAAAGGCCCTAATTTATTGAATTTAAAGGAAGAAATAAAATAGATATGAAAAATATATTTTGAAAAATAAAAAGTGGAAACAGTTTGAAAATATAATTTCAAAAATTATTTTGGAAATATTAAAATTTATTTTGAATTTTTAGAGTGAAAGGAAATGGAAATGGAAAATAGGAATTTAAAATCGGAAAAAGAGAAAATGCACTGTTCATTAGCCGCCAAGTGTTCGACGCCGTACGGCCGCCGCGCGCACGCACGCCACGCGCGCGCCGCGCGCGCGGACGGCCCTACACCGCGCGCGCCACGTGCGCGCGCGCGCGCCGCGCCGGACCCCGCACGCTCGCGCCGCCGCGCGCGCCGCCCCGCCCACGCGCCGCGCACTTGCGCCACGCGGCCGCCGCCGCACGCCCCGCACCGCGCGCCGCGCGCTTGCGCCACGCGCCGCCGCCGCCGCGCCGCCCGCCCGCTCGCTCGCACCCTGCGCGCCGCGCCCGTCCGGACCCCGCTCGCGCCCGCTCGCCGCTCCACGCCGCAAACGCCGCGCCGGCCCGACCTTCCGCGCCGCCGAAGTGGAGACCGCCGCACGCCCTCCCCGAAGCTGCGCCGCGTGTCGCGCCGCGCCGCGCACGCCCGAGCCGCCCCTCCTCTCCACCGCGCTCGCGCCGCGCCGCGCCTATAAAAGGGCCGCGCCCGCGCCACCATTTCGCCGCACCGCCACCGCCCTTTCCCCTCTCCCGAAGCGCCGCCGCCGCCGTTTAGCCGTCGCCGCCGTGCGCAAGTCCATCCCCGTGCCCCCTTGCTCCTCCCCGAGCCGCCGTCGCCGGTAAGCCCCCTTGCGCCGCCCTTGTTCCTCACCCGCCGCCTCGTTTGAAGCCCCGGTCGAACACCTTGCGAGCGATGAATAGTGCGCGAGAAAAAAAAGAAAAAAAAAAAAAAAGAAAAATAGGGAAAAATTTGGGAAAAATTTTGGAAAATTTGGAAAATATTTTGGGATGACTTGAGTAAAATTTTGGACAAAAATAAATTATTTTCTCACATATTTTCTCGTGCAAAGTTTGAAAAATCGGAATCGGACGTTTTCCGTAATTTCATTTCGCATCGTTTTTAAATCCGGATTCCGTTTAATTCTTTCCCGCCATCGAAATAGGTTTCGCTTTTGTACCCAAACCCTCAAATTTCGAGCACGAATTTTCTTCGCTGATATTTTCAAACGTAATTTCCAAATTTATTGCGATCGCCGACTTTGCGAAAACCCTAGGTCATCAACTCGATTCCAAAACCCGGATTTTCCTCGCAACCCTTGTTCTAACTCGAGTAGAATCTTTGGCAAAACTTTTGGAGTTGTTTTCGTGGCTTTTATGGTCCTTTTTGATCTCTCGGTATTTTGTTGAATTCTAACCGAATTCAATTAATCTTTCGCACGTACGGGTAGCGCTGAAGAAACCGGCATCGACCCCGCTGAAGACCCCACCCCTCAAGTGTGCGAGCAAGGCAAGTCTTCACACCCTTTGAACATATCGAACCCAGTTGCGAAATGGTGTTATTTTAAACTCTAAACATGCATGCTTTACGAGTACCTATACTTGTTATGCCATTCCTTGCTATTGATTACCTTTAGAATTACTCATTGTAACTCGCGATGTGATACAAACAACCGAAGCATAACTTCAGAACCGCTTAGCCACGCTACACTTAGATTGTGCATACTCATGACTTTATGAAAAAGCTTTGTGCTTGGGCAACTACCTTAGGGAAGGTAGTTGAGATTCGCATGTGGAGACATGAGCGCCACATGGCCGTGAGAATGATGAACTAAGTTTGATGAAAATTGAAAGTACTATACAAATGTTTTAGACTGGGGCGGCCGGATGATTTGGGTGGATTCCGGAAAAGGCAAGTGTCGACCCTGGTCAATTAAGGACCGAGCCATGAGATAGCGGAAACGAGCCGCACAACCGTACTTCTCGAATGGGTATAGACCTAGCCGACTAGATAGCCGAGCGGAGGCGTATCCTTGCATAGATGGTTCTCTATGATGTGGTTATGGGATGAGAATGAGGCTGCGGCCTTTGTTATGAATGGTGGGATTAAACCGATGTTAATTAAACTTAAAGATTTGGAAAGTCTTCCCTTACCCCGGTGCGCGTAACTCCTCTCCGCTAGAAAAGGACGGCTAGAGTGCATGAGGGCTTAAGTTCATGGAGCGGACGCCAAAGCGAGGTTATCGAAAGGCTTTGCCGTGACCGTCTCATGTGTTGAGGCGTAGGCTCATTTGTTGGGTGTCGCGGAGTACGGGTAAAGTGTACATCCATTGCAGTGTGAGTGAATCAATCTATTCGAATAGCCGTGCTCGCGGATATTGAGCATCGTGACAAGACTTTCGCTTGGCTAGATTTTAAACTTAAAACTGCTGGGATGGGTATGCATGATGGTTTCATTGGTGGGTCAACTTCTCGATAAGCGAGAAGGGGTAGATTCCCTAGAAAATCATGACGAACCGGAGGCGGGAAGCCATCCTTGGAATCACGAGGGATGGTAGAAACCGTCACCGGATTAATGAACCGTGAAAGTTAAAACTTGATTGGCTAGTAGATAGGTTTGTGAAAAGAATTGTGAAAACCGGCTTTACGCAAAATAACCCTAGCCATGTTCTTTGAATAACCCTATCATATGCATCAATTCGTGTTGGCTTGCCGAGTACGGTTGGTACTCACCCTTGCTATACGCACAAACCTCGTGATGGAAATGAAGAGCCGAAGACCCCTACGCGTATTACCGGAGGGCGAAGGAACCGACGGCGCATACTAGACCTTAGCCCCGGTCGTTGCTCGTGGCAATTGACGAGCCGCCGCCTCTTTCCGCCGCCTTATCTAAATTTCGTTTTTATGTTGTATTCGGACCATAAGGTCCTGTGGGATGAACAATGCCTTCGGGCCTATTAATGTAATAATGGTATTGTAAGACTATTCGTGCATGTGCACTTGATTATCCAGTACTGTATTCGTGGGTACCAACTACTCGATCCAGGGAAATGGTACTATGAACACGAAAGATTCTCGTCTCAAAAACGGGGGTCCACACTAGGGCTTCCATTGATTGAGTTCGACACTATTCCAGTCAATACAAGCGTTAAGTTATTATATATATCATCTAATCTAAATCGTCGGTACTATTTACTTGTATTGGCTGATTCATCTAGGGTTTGCTTGTATCGGCTAAGTTGTTCTTGACGATTTATATTGTTTGGTGTATCTATCACCCTGAAAAATAATCAAAGCATTGTTTAGACCTTATTCTTTCTTTCATACTTAGTGTTGCATCGTTGGATTTGACCTACTAAGTCATGATTGAAATTGTAAGCAACTTGCTCTTGGATTGTCAATAAGGGCAGTGTCGGGGTTTCAACCGATATTACCTGGTATAACTGTTTTGCTTAAAGTTATATGCTTTCTTTTGCTTAACTGGTTATATCTATCATCTTATATAAGTTATCAATCTTTTAAATCTATTAAGCTTGTTATTAGCCTTGTACTATTTTGGTTAGGTCTAATTTATGGATGTTATAACTTGTTTAGTAAATTTAATTAAGGTTGATAGTATTATATAAGGCTATATCGAGTGTTAGCCGATATGTTATCTAAAAACACCTAAGCTATTTTATCGGTTATAATATAAGTCCATATAATTATTAATTTTTCTGATTTTGGTTATAAGCAATTAATATTGTTTCGGTTAGGTCCGATCAATCGTAATTGCTTGTAGCTAAGAAACAAATTAAATTAGTAATTACATATTATTTACATCTACACCGATCGTAATTGTTTTGGGTCTAGTCTTTAATATCTGTCTATTATCTAGCTATTTAGATCATATAATCATATAGCAATTGACTTTAATAATCTCAATTTCATATTGCATCGATTGAGTTCGATTTATAGGATTGGTTATGTTAAATAAAAGTTGTTGATGGTTATATCTAATCTAAATCTAGTTAATGAGCAAAGCATCTTTTACCTTATAGCCGATTCGGCTTGTTCACATATGCTGGGTCACCACGACACGACATCGGCCGATCGGCTATCGTCTTCTAGCGTTTATCATATTTTGTTGGTTGCTGTTAGTGATATGCCCTAGAGGCAACATGGAGATGTTGGATATCACGTCAATGTTTATGTATAAATGAATAAAGTGTTATTCAGTTCCATGAAATAGACATCTTGTATTGATCAATAAGTACGTGACTTATTTATGAGACTCTTTATGTATGAATCTATTTCTAAACGATCCCTGATCATATGTCATATTGTTGGAACAAATATGATTCTAATATCGGCATGTTTATTGATTGATGATCATGTCTCATAGATCATGGGTATGGAGATACCAAATCAATAAACATGGACATATGTGTTGGAGAACACATCGTTGGATAGACCCATCATGAGACACTACAGAATTAATGTGCCATTAGTTGGTCTCGAGTAGTGTTGGTACAAAGTCCTTAGACTCGAGATCACCATGGATTCCAACATGTGTAGTAGCCTACTTTGGGACTACCAAACGCTATTCCGTAATCGGGTAGTTATAAAGGTAGATTTCGGGTTTGCTATGAAACATGGAGTGGGATGTGAGTGATCAAGATGGAATTTGCCCCTCCTTTGGAGAGATATCTCTGGGCCCCTCGAGGTAATGGATTATGGAAATGCATGGCCATGCTAAGTTGATTGAGGAGTCAATCAACGGACGATAATCCAATACGGTTCGAGTGAATGGTTAAGCTATTGAAGGGATGGCACACATCTTGCCTATAGCTTAACCGGTATCGTGAGGCAAAGGGATTTGTGTACACATTACAGTTCGAGCCGATATTATTCTTGTATACTATGGTGTAAATATGTGCCGCTAGGCGCCGCTATTGAGTGCCTGCGAGTTAGACTCGAGCCGACGATCGGCTAAGTTAGACTATAGCCGAAACCGAGTATACCTGAACCTACGTGGGTCGCACGCTTAATGGGATAGAATAGATATTCGAGTTGGACTCGGATACGGCTCGATCGGATAGGGATCCGATCGGATAGAGTCCTATGGGCTTACGACGTGTGGGGCGGCCAACTCTATGAGATACGGATGAGATCCGATTCAAAATAGAGTCCTAATCGGCCACTAGTCTCGTCGGCCAACTCTATATAAAGGAGGGAGGGTGGAGAGCCGTGACACGTCAATTGCATCGCGTGCAATGTAAGTCGCCGAGATCAATCTCCACGGAAACCCTCCCCACTTTCGAGCCAAACCCTAGCCTTGCATCGCGTGCTAGCACACGGGTGTACGGCGTTCGTCCCCGGACGTGTGGATACCGGTAGAGGCGCCGCTACGTTGCGCGCTCTTGATCGGCGCGGTCGGCGCATCGGAACGAGGCGTGAGAACGCGCGGACGACTCGAATCGGCGATTGGCGAATCGGTGTCTCCGAGAATCGGCTACACGTTCCGGATCGGATTGCCCCGATTGGCTATTCCGCCGCACTCTACTCCAATCGGTAACGATCTATCGGCCCTTACTTGCAAGTGTTCCCGGTTTGCGCGGTAGAAATTTTTGTTTTCGGCTAGCGTAGCTTCCGCGTAACCCTTCGCTTGCAAGATCAAACCAACCGGCACACCCTTAAACGCGAAGTTTTGGACCTGCACTCGAGCTAAGCAGAACTCCCAGGTCGTCGTGTTTTCACATCAACAACATACCAATACATTTACTTTCGGCGCATTACCATTTTTTTATTTTAATGAGTTCTTAGTTTCGAGTTGGGTTGTATCAGTTGAGTTTGATTTGTACTGGCATGGCTAGAACTTTCTCGGTTATGTCTGATATTCTATCTAGGTTGACGCAAGTGTTGCACATCTAATATATTGATTATATCTTTAATTACATTGTTGTTTAGAGTTGTATCGGCTTAGTTAGGACTTTCTCGGTTATGTGCGATATTTTGATTAAGTTGATGTTTCTCTAATTATATTGCTTTTTAGATAGATTTATATATCCATCACGTTTATGTAAATCTATTGGCTAAATATGTTTTTCTTATTATCTTCAATCTCATGCTATCTCGGTTAGGTTTGATCTATTAGATTGCTGCTAATAAGTTTAATTCTAGTAAGCTAGTAGGTTTTTGCGCAATATTCATCGGAGTGCTTGTTGATGAGTTATCAAAATATATTATTTTGGACTTTAGCTATCAGATGTATTGGTTGTTAGCCTATATGCATTTTAATATATTTATATCGGATCTTTAGCCGATCTATGCTTTAGCCATTAGATTTACATCTATCATATTATATCAATTTTGACCGATTGATTCATATTATATTATCTTGTTGGATCTTTTGAGTTACATCAACTTGTACTCAAACCTGTATAATCTGTAGTTAAATCTATTTTTATCAACTTTAATCTTATATTGTCTCAGTTTGATCCGATTTATTTTTGATAAAGAACAATTTATTAATGGTTATGCATAGCTTAGTTTTAGCCGATGATAACATAAGTCTCATTGTTTATCTGATTGTTTGAATTTATATTGAGTCTATAGCCGATTGATCAAAACCTTATCAATACCGGTTGGTCTCGCTACATCACATCGGCTTATTGATCGATCGACTCTGTAATCGTCGATGTGTCTATATATCTTATTAATTGCATTATCAAACTAACTAGCACGTTCTGAACTTGATTGATAGGATCTGCACTAGAACCCCTAGAACTAAAAGCATACTTCCTAGATATTCGTGTGAAATGACTAATTTCTCGTCAACAAGTGAAATTCTTGTGATATAAATTTTTTAATGTTAATGACAAAGAATAAGAGGGATGGTCAGTGGGCTAGAAAAGAGACGACAAAAGTGGAAGGGTACAGGGATAATAATATACTTGAAAACCGACAACCATACATAGCATGACCATATTAATTATGTAATCTGTCAACAATTTAGTGTGCTCGTTAAATTTATCCTCCGACACTAAAAAATATTATAAATTAAATCTAGCCGCCCTCTTTTGAATAAAAAAGTTATCCACACTAAAATCATAGCCTGTAGAGAGTTTTAGTTCTATGTTTTTTTGACGAAAAGTTTCTCCTTTGAAAGTTTTTCTGAACAAGATATTCTTTTTTCAAGTGAAAGTGAAAGATTTACACATAACTCATAGAAAGTTTCCAAATCTCCTTGCCTATTACTAGTAGCTGCTCTTCCGATTTTTGAACATCAGAACCAACTGACGATTAGCAAATCCTTAAATTATTTCTGATCGAATTTTGGAAATGCAATTTAGGAATTGCAAATGGTGGCCCTGAATAATTGGCCTAACCTAATAATAAGGCCTGTTTACTTCATGTAATGTAAATTATTGTAAAGATTTTAGATTTATTTTGAAAGTAAACATATGGGTGTAAAGTTAGCCTGTAAAAATTTTGGATTTGGGAGGTTTGAGTGTCAAAAAGTGCAAAATTTTTTTGGGAGAAGTGCTTGTCCACTCCTACCATTGCATGCACAATAAATTTGACTTTTTATAGCATCCTAAAAACTTAAACATAAAAAATAAACACTACTTTTAGATGTAAAGTTTACTCTTAAAATTTTTTATATAAAAATTACATCCAAACTTAAACTTAAAGAAGTAAAAAGAAGTAAACATTGCCTAAAGAAACACTACAATAAACAATTAATAAACGCACCCCTCAAAACCCCCCCGCCGCTCCGTTTTCCCCGTCATTCTCCGCTTCCTCCCCTCGTTGGCGGCGGCCACACCACCCGCAATGGCCGCCTCGCCGTCGCTACCGCCGCCGCCGCCGCCACCGCCGCGACATGCGCGCTCTGACAGCGGGGAGGCCCCCGTTTCCCTCTTCATCGACACCGACCTCGGGACCCGCTTCGCCCTGCTCGCCGCCGGCGACTCCACCATGCGCGACCTCAAGTGTACGATCCCTCCTCTCGCTTCCTCCCCCTCTTCTCAAACTCGCGAGTAACTCGACTGATGCGTGTGTTTGTCCTGAGCGCAGCGACGGTGGCCGCGGAGCACGCCACCGCCTTCCCCGACATCGGCCCCGTCGCCGTCAAATCCTTCCAGGTCCTAACTCATGGCGTTGGGAACTTCTATTTATTTTCAAGGATCGCTTTGCGTGGTTGGTTGCTTACATCTATCATATATTGGGGGATGAAATAATGTTTCAGGGGATGTTCCGATGGAGATTTTGATTAGTGTTTTTGTTGGCGATCAGGTGTTTTAGTTGATGGGGTTTGAAGAAATGCGGCCAATGTTTAGAGTATGGGTCCCTTAAGGTCACATAAAGTCCACTTGATTTGGTTTGTATTTACTTTGATGCACTGCTGCTCTGACCCCTCGATGTACCCTGCTACGAAAGGTCCATGGGTTTTAGTTTCGACATAGGAGTAGTTCTTCCACGTAATCTTCCCTCTGTGATGGTTGTTTTGTTTCCATCCCATCATGTGAACTTCGAAATGGAGATTGTTAATGTCTTTGTATTGCAATGTGGGACAACTTATAATATGTGTACTGCGTGTCACACAAACTGGTATTGTTGTAAAAGATTGCATGCTTATAATTCTTGGACGATGCCTATTTTGATTCAGATAGTCAGAGCGCGCGATGTTTCCTCACAGTTTTGGACCATATAGCTTGCATGTGTAATCTTGAAATGGTGCATATGATAGTGTAAGTTTCTAAATTAGTGTGATTTTCACCAGGTGCGACGGAAGGGTGCACTGTATCACCTCTCTGATTTGATGACAATAAGGAGCGCCTTCGCCAAAATAAAGGCTGGATGCTTTCTGCATGTTAAGATGACAGTGGTAGTGACAGACAGTCACTGTTGCAGAGACACTTCTTCAGTGGAGGATAGAGGAAAATCCAGTGAAGGTTGTCCTGGAGCTGGAGTTCATGTGGACAAGTGTGTTCTTAAGATACCTGCGCCGATATCACAAATTGCAAATCGTCTTCTTCCTGGGCTGGAAAATTCCAGCATTTCCGGAATGGAAAAGAAAAGGAAAAGGAGTCAACCAGAGGCTACCAGGGAAGTTGTTTCTGCTCAGGAGACAGCGAAACGATCAAGTGGAGCAGTGGAGGTACCAGGATCCATTGGTCAAGTCCTGCTTCATAAAAACAACCAAGAGCTGCAAGGTAATAAAACCCATGAATTCTTTCATGACATGCTAGAAATATTTATAGGTTGTGATTCTTTTTTTTTGGAGGGACAAGAAAATTGGATACTGTGTGACATCCTTTGTGCTTGCATTCAGTCATAAAGATTGTAGAATATGATTGGTTTTACCAGTCATGCATCTTGGTGTCCAAATTTTGGCTTTGATGCACGTCCTGGACAAAGAATGCAAAATTGGATTTTTGAAATACATGTATATGTTGCCTCACACACTTATTATGCTCTTATATTTCCTCAAATATCTGAATTATTTTTGTTTCCCAGGTGATGATGCACATAATGTCGAATTGACTAGCAGAGACAATAGTGGATGTGAGGGGACTAAGCACGTTCAGTTGATGAGTGATGCTCAGGAAACTACTGATCTGGCTTCTGATCAAGGGATTGATGATCTTGTACATAAGGCATATAAGGATCCAACCACTCGATATATGGTTAATTCTTCTGGAGTTGTAGCTGGTGCAGAAAAATCTACACAAGGAAGACGTGATGAAGGTGCTGTTGAAACAAGTAAAATGGAGAAAGCCAGCACAAGCAAAAGCATCTTGGAGGAGATACAGTCAGCTGGCAATACTTCTAAAGGCAGGAAGCGAAAGAAAGCAAAGAAGGTTAATTCTGTTGACATGGCATCTCTGGACATTGCTGATCAGTGCGGAACTAAACATGTTCAGCTGATGAGTGATGCTCAGGCAACTGCTGATCTTGTTGCTGATCAAGGGATTGATGATCTTGTACATACGGAATATAAAGATCCTAACATTGGAGATATGGTTAATTCTTCACAAGTTGTAGCTGGTGCAGAAAAATCTACAAAAGGAAGACATGATGAAGGTGTTGTTGAAACAAGTAAAATGGAGAAAGCCAGCACAAGCAAAAGCGTAGCGAAGAAGCAGAAGAAAGCTAAGAACGTAAGTTCTGTTGACGTGGCGGCTCTGGATATTGCTGGAGAAAAAGATCAGTGTGGTACTAAACATGTTCAGTTTGTGAGTGATGCCCAGGCAACTACTGATTCAGTTGCTGATAAAGGGATTGATGACCCTGTGCATAAGGAATATAAAGATCCAACCATGGGAGATATGGTTAATTCTTCTGAACATGTTGCTGGTGCAGGAGAATCTACGAAAGTAAGACATGATGAAAGTGGTATTGAAACAAGTAAATTGGAGAAATCCAGCAAAAGCATCTTGGAGGAGATACAGTCAGCTGGCCATACTTCTCAACAGAAGAAGCACAAGAAAGCAAAGAAGGTTAGTTCTGTTGATATGGAGTCTCTGGATATTGCTGGAGAAAAAGATCAGTGCGGGTATGAAGAGAATTTAGTCAAATCAGATAAGGTTGCTATTCAAGGCAAGATTGTTAATGACCCTATTGATCAACATATCTCAAGCAATGTGCTATCAGAGGGTCGTAATGTTATAGAAAACCCATGTGGTGATGGGAGGCGGAAGAAGAAGAAGATAAAACATCACTCAGAGTCGTCAAAAGATGCTGGTCCTACTCATGATGTGACAAAATCATTGATTACAAATGAAATCTCAATACAAAACACAAATGTTTCTCCCATAGATCGAAAGCAAATAACACCTGCCGCAACAGGAGTAGGAACAGTTGGTCACCAAAAGAAGTTTGATGTAAGCCTGGATGTAGCAGCAGCAAAAGTGATTGATGAGGTATTGGCAGATTTAAGATGCACTGATAACATAAGTAAGGATTTGGATCAATGTCAGTTAACAGAACAGAAACACCAGGGCAGCGATGTACTAGGAGTGCATGGAAACACTGTGGATAAAGGTGCTCTTGGTGCGGTGTTACCTCCGAAATATCCAGCGGCAATTCACTCTGATGTTCCCATCATCTCACCTAGTCATAATAAGGCTAAAGGAGAACAATTGGAAGTACTGCCAACCGTACATGACTCGTCTCATTTTTCAGGTGGTGTACCTGAAGAAAATGCAAACGCAGAACTAAGAGAATCTGTTTCTTTGAGGTCTTATGACAAAACAAGTGTTTCTAATAATATTTCAACTGAAAATGTTGTAGTGCAAGATGATGACAAAAACAAAGGCACTAAACGTCAGAGAAAGAAGATTTCCCTAAAGCATGTCCCTACAGATAATGGTAAAATTATTCAGCCTTTGGATGAGCAAGTTAACCAGGTTGCTATTGAGGACTTAAACGGATCAAATGCTATCAAAGCAGATTTAGTTCAAGGAGGTTCTGTATTTGATGGTCCCACAGGTACTGTTGAAAATGTACAGAAGAAAAGCAGGTCTACCAAGATTCGTACACCTAAAGTCCAACAGGCTAACCATTCTGCACATTTCGAAGATAGTAAATCCGCTAAGGACAGCCAGGGCAAATGTCTAAGTTATATTGGTGAGAGTGGGACCCATAGTAATGAAACTGCAGTAGGAGCTCCAACACAACCGTGTGCAGTTCAGGAAGATGCCACAGCTCTCAGAACTTCAACCCCTAGTGCTCGGAAGGGAAGGAAGAAATCTTCCAAGACTGAACTTCAGACCCAGAATTCCGCTTTGGATCATGGTTCTGATGTAGATTTGATGAACTACAAGGCTGAACGTATTACAGCTAGTCCTAAAAAATCTACTGTTGCCGTTGAACCAAATGAAAAAATCAATTTCCTCGACCATTTTAGCCCCAAAGGGACTAATGATCAATATGTTTCTGCAGAAAACAAAGAAAACGACAGAGAGGAAACTGTAAGAGAAGTTGAGGATGGAAGTAACAAAAGTAAACTGGATATGCAGTCTCAGCTCGCTGATAATGCCAAACCAAATGATCTGCTACAATCGCATCATATAGAAAAAACTACATCGACCAATAATTCACCTGGTGATGTTGGCGTGCCATCTGATTCAACACAAAATATGGACATAACAGATGGAAATGTGAAGAAAGGTAAGGAGAAGAAGCGAAAAAAGAAAACAGATTCTCTCAATTCTGTTCCCCAGAAGGTGGATCCTAACAGTGATCATCGAGATATTGACAATGGTGTACAAGATTTGTCGTTTCCTGTTGCACAGGAAGGAAGAATGAAGCATGACAGAAAAGAGAATAACAATAATGTAATTTGGAACAGTAGCATGCTGACACGGGACCCAAAATATGGCACATGTGATAGCAGTCCTGTAAAGAAGCTCAGCCAAAGCAAGAGTGGTTCTGATAACCAGGGTAATTTGCCAATTGATAAGGATCATGTGCGCATGGACAAAGAACAAAGAAAGTCCAGTTCTCAGACAAAGCCCCATGCTGAGAGTAAAAATTTTGACAGGTTTATCAATGGAAGGGCAGATCCAAATTCTAAGTCTATAAGAAATCTTGTGAAGAGCTTTTCCATGAGCCCACCAGCATCAAGTGACAGCACACAGGGCACACCACAAAATAGTCGATTTCGACTAGCAGTTCGGAAAGTTCCAAGAAAAAGGTATGAGCAAACCAATAGCAAATCCAAAAAAGACAAAGGCACTGGTACAATTTTCAATGATGCCAGCAGTGATGGCTCTGACGATGAATTGGGCATCGGGAGTGAAAAGGCTGCCATTGAAACTTCATCAGATGATGCATCCTCATCAGCTGACTCAGGTAGGAACCTCATTGAAATAGTATCACTGAACATACTACTTACCAGTATTCTCTCCGATTGCATTTGCACTTTTGCATTTGTTTAACCGTGGAATAAAAACTATGCCCCTTTGTTTATCTATTATACTTCTTCTGGAAAATACCCTGTTCTATGCAAAAGCGATGAATTAAAAGAAAGTTAATGAGGACTTGATATCTTGAGAGAACTGATCACACAACAGCTAGTGTTGCAATTTACTCCCTCCGTTTTATATTAAAAATCGTTTGGACTTTTTTTAGTCAAACTTGTTTAAGTTTGACCAACTTTATAGAAAAATATACTAACACTGTTAAGACAAGCAAACATATTATCAAAATATATCCAATGCTAGATTTAATGAAACTAATTTGGTGACTAATTTGGTGTTTTAGATGTTACTGAATTTTTCTATAAATTTAGTCAAACTTAATAAAGTTAGACTAGGAAAAAGTCAACGATTTATAATATAAAACGGAGGGAGTATTTTCATATGTTCACTTGGAATTCTCGCGTTGATAATTCTTTGGCTAGTATTATGTTCTATGTATTTTCAGAATATCATTTAATATTTTTTGTGCTGGTTTGGTGCTCTGGTGATTACGAATTTACGATATGGAATGTCAGGAGCAATCTACTCTTTGTTTAGAGCAGACTTTTCATGATATATGCCTTGGGATTCTGATTCAGTCTGATTAATTACAAAATATTTGCTAACATTGCCTTGGGAATAGCTTGATTATGAAAGTGATCTAATTGATGTGACAGGTATTTCGTCTGCAGCCCATGATGATAGTGGCAAGCCTGATGACGATGGCAATGCATCACTGTAAGTTCTCTAATTTACAAAGAGAATAGTCTGGAGTAGGAATTATGTTTCCTTAGATTTTGTTTATGTAATGTAGATGAGCAGGTACAGATATTGTATGGTACTGAATGTTGATGACCGTCAACAAATTGGAACTTTAGGATTTGCAGCTCCAATGAGGTGCACACTGGTTTAGGATCTTCCACTCTTGTCTCACTGACATGGGGGCCTACATCCAGTGGCAAATCGTTCTTTGGAGATGCAAATTCTAGAAAGTTTTTCACATTATCAATAGCGATTTCCAAAATTTTATAGAATCATGTGATGTATCTGTCACGAGAATCACTTAGAAGAACAAGGCTACCTTCTGGTCTTTTTTTTTTGTTCTAGTTGAAGACCGCTGACACCTTTTCTTTTTATTTCTTGCCATTTGTTTAGATCACAGAAATCTCGCAAAGTGGGGCTTGGCTCCATCCTCAGAGGCTCTTGTAGTTACAAAAGGGCAAAGCAGAAACAAGCCGAGCAATTGGATGACACCGAGGTGCCTGATAGCAAGCCAATGGACATTTTCTGAGACCGAACTTGATACTTGAAAGAAGAAACACGGATGTCAGCTTTGGTTTTCCTTTATTTTCATCCACCTGATTCGATGAAGACGAGTTGCCTGGAGTTTGCTACACTGCATGTTAGTATCCTAACCAGCCTTGGTACCATGTAGAGGAAAGCAAAATACACTTGGCTGATTCTCATGTTACCACAGCTTTTCTGCTCCTTGAACTAGTAAATGTTTTGCTAGTTACCGTGGCTATTTTGACAACAGAGGTGCAGTGTGCAACAGCTCGGGTTTTGTGTAACTTACAACGCCCAGTTACCACCACCATGTAGTAGTAATTTATCCTTAAGCTATCGTAACAATTTCTGCACATAAATTTCAGAAACTTTTAGAGTTAGATCTGATCTGACATGACTCCATGGATTTAACAAACTGGCTGTATTTACTAGTGCCTGATTCACAAAACCAGGCGTTGCGATTGTCATCACGCTTCAAAACCGGCATCAAATCAAGTGACAAGCAGAGAGTGTCCCATCCTGACGAGGTAGGTTAGCGAACGAGTTTGCCTTATCATACAACGAGCGATGTTGCATTGCAATTGAATCCACATACTGTTCAAAACATGCATAATTAGACACAGAAGAATGGTTAGGGTTAGCTCATACAGCTGTAGCATCTGATTTGTACAAAGCTGGTAATTACAGGGAAATGTACTTCACTATCATGTTCGGTACAAAGTAAAAAAAAAATTGACACTGTCAAACATGAAATCACGGAGTGCGATCACAGCTTGTTTGTGCTTCTGGGTCTTCATCTCTGATGTTTGACGTCTTCCCCATGGACTTCTGGCTGAGCATTCTGGCAATGCCGCCTCTCAAGCTTTGAGACTGGGACCCATTGGTCGATTGACCGCCACCCACCGTCCTCTCAAGCTCTGACAAGAGTTGCTTTACAAGAACATCGAAACGTCGCTTCGCGGTTGGATATCTTGATATTGACTTTGTGATCCCTTGCAATCTTGAAGCAAAAGAGTAGGAGCAGAAGAATTAGGGAATATCTATCATGGTTATATGGCATGCTGCATGCATTAAATCAGAGGTTCAGAGGGTGAAGGAGAGTGAGTACCTGCGAGCAAATGCGTCCATTTCGGCCTTTTTTCGCTCATCCAGTGATGGCACATGGGGAAGACTGCCCTTGACGCGATCATGCTCACCAATCAACAAAACTCGCATTTTGAGATATTTTTCCTCCTCTTCTGTAAAATTCTCAGCTTTAATTTGTTCTTTGATGACCAAAAGAGGGTCAAAGAACCATTCATAGAGTGTATGTTTAGGCCTATTGTCAGATGTAATCTCAGATCCATCACCTGCAAGTTTTTTCAAAGAAAATCAGAGTCAAGGGCATAACACATCCCTCTCAATGGAAGAAAATCAATTTTCTTTGCTCGCTTACTTAAGAGTAGGCCAACAGAATTAGCTTTTGCAGACCGAAGGAGTGCATTAAGGATTACATATGCTGGTAAACCAACATTAAGAACTCCAGTGCCAACTTTTCCCGACTTTGTCTCTTCGATGTCTTCCATTGTTATCACTCCTTCATTAACCAAAGTCTCCCCTTGGCGCTTGCATTCGACAAATAGGTGTTCTAGCAACTGCAGAGCGGAACCATTCAGTTAAAATGTCCATATTCTATAAGTGCAGATATTTGTAGGATGCATTGACCATTGAAAGTTAAAAGATCAAATGACCTATTTCAGGCATTGCAAAAGGTTATTCGGGTTCAGAAACCGCAACACCAATAAGCATAGTCATTACAATTTTACCAAATTGATCTGCTAATGAGTAGCACCAAAAGATCACCTTGAATGGATTGAACTTTTCAATACTGTTCTTAAAAGATGTAGCACGTGCTGGAGGTTTCTTTTCCTCTTGCTTCTCCTTGTTGAATGAGGCTGGCCTGGATAAGCTACCTCCATGTGAAGAATCTTCTCTCTTCCGATATTTCAACCTAAAGTGTTCAAACATCAGAACCACAAACTTCAATTATTTAGGATATGGACTGAAGGCTTATGGTTAGTTATACCTCGGAAAACATGATCCCGGTGCCATGTCAAGCACGTCATTTGTGTATTCATCAAAGATGGACACAGACGAGACAACATAAGATAAGCCCATCTTTAGGGAGGATTCCTAGTATATCAACAAGAGTAAGCTCCATCACTAACATAAGCTAAATTGGCTCATATTTGTCACTAGATAAAATATTTGCTACAAAAGTTTTATTTAGTTACCATGAAAAATACAGTGACATCAACATACTTGAAAAGGGAAAATCTAGCCATACGGTCATACCTGATAAGCCACAACTGCACCAAATGCGCCCAAAGGAATACTGGATAGGATGGAGGCGAGAACAGCTCCCACTACGGCAAATGGCCAGAGAAGAATAGCAAGACCTGCGAACGGCACACAGGCTGTCTCCAGAAAAGGTCCCTCTCTCCCAATCATATCCTGGATCAGTCGTTTCCATCCTTTGAAAAGCATCACAGGGCATTTGTAGATGGCAATCAGTGTAAACATTATACCATCCAGTATGAGTCCACATGCAGCAGATAATAAAGCACCAGGAAGATCGAGCAATCTGTAAGATAAATGTTCCTCATTTTATAGATCATAATTCCTCACGCAACAAAAAAAATATTCATAAAAATGCCACCTACATATATAGCATCGTGTTTCCCTAAAAAAGGGCAAAGCATTTTGGGGATCCTTTCACCTTAAAAGCTTAGAGGAATGTCTGAAATGCTTTTTTGGCTTTGGGAATGTTATCTTAAGTCAAGTAGAAAGAGTGTTACTTGCATATCAAGCTGAGGTCCATAAGATAAGGAGGAAAGAGGAAAGATAATCCAGAAAGGTTCGCCATTTTGAGTTGTGATGGTCAAATACCAAACAAGAACCGGAAGCATACCTTATCTCATATGGCTTGTTATCAGGAGGTGCCTGAAGACGAAGATCGTCCATAATTGAAAAATAGGAGTGGAAAAGCAAGTCTTTCACATCCCTGACTATTGTACAGCTTCCAGTGATAGTACTCCATGTTCCATCCTGCAATTTGAGGTAATGAGCACATGAAAAATAAAAGTTTGTAAAAATGAACACGAAGAAAGAAAAATTCTACCACAAAACAATGAACAAACGGCTTTTCTTTCCCTTCTCCAACCGCACCAAATGTTGCCATTATTGGTGCTAGAAAGCCATACGCCAATCCAGCTAAGATGCTTCCGGGGATGCCAACTATCAACCATAGGATTAAGATTGCAGTGGCCGCAATAAGGAGCAGAAGCTTGACTACAGGTCCTACCAGCTTAGTTCTGTCTTCAAGGAAGGAGGACACAGAATATGAGTAATATCCTAATTAATTACATGAGACTGCTAAAATACAGATGAAGAATATGCACACTGTACCTGATAATGCAGTAGTATGTCCAAATCACATGCATGGGCCATAAGCCCAGGATTAGCGCAGATAATCCAATTGCCATAATAAGGCATGCCCAAGGGCATATCAAAATACCTTGCAGACAAAAATAATGTGAAATGAGGATTGTACATCAAATTTGAAGAGAAGCAAAACAATGATGAACATGCTGATGGCTGACGATATGTAAGTAGGTAACAACAGAGCAGCATTGTATTTTTGTAATTCATCATGTAATTAGGTAACAACAAAGACTAGTCTAAATTATTTTTTTCTAATTTTTCCCTTCTAGCAGTCATAGTGTATGCAAAGCTACCAGTTTTAGCAAATCCAGCCATAATTTCCAAACCATAGAATATCTATAGTTATGTAATTTCATCAGCAATTTTACAAATACCACTCCAAGCCAAATCAAATTAATTTGGTTCTATCACAACTAAAGTCAGAACTGTACAACAAAAAATGATTATTGTTACTGATCTCCTACGAGATGCTCCAAGAAAGAGCAGAATCAAGCATCTACTCCATACAAGCAGAACAGAGACCAACATAAAGCAACCTCATAAAGCCAAGAAAATGCACAAGGGTTGCACACATGGCCCTTTCCACCTCCCATTATTCCCAAATGAGACAAATACACATGGGCTCAGTTCATCCGAAAAATTGCCAAAATGGACCGAGACAAGAGCAGCAGGCAGCAAGTCACCTTTGATGACCCCCAGGATGAGGAGGCCGCAGAAGTAGGGCAAGAACTTGAGGAGGCTCCCTAGGGAGGCCCAGAACCCACTTGGTGGCTCCATTGGCAAACTCTCTTCACCCTCCTTCAAACCCAACCAACAGGCAAGAGGCCAAGATTCAACACTGTCCTCTAAACCCCCCCAGTTCTTAACACCAAACGAAGTTTCCGGCTAGCCAAGATCCTCACAAGCAATCTTTCCTCCAATCCAAAACGCAAGAAGCCAAGAAATGCTACCACATCTTCTCGGGAGGAGAACCTGCAGCAAGGCTTATCAAGAACCGGCCATCATCCATCCGAGATCAAAGGATTCAGCAAAAAGGAAAACCCTGAAGATGGATGGACCCAAGAACCAAACCCAGGACAAGCAAAGGACAACCTAGGGGAAGCTGCCAGCAGAGTGAGTGAGCAACAAGACAGGAGATGTGGGGCCTTCCCTGGTGACACACAGGCTGTGCTGCTGTTGGCAGGAGCTTGGAGAAACCAAAAGGAACAGCAGGCAGGCAAGAAGTTGTGGATGTACACCGGACAACAGCAACAATGGTAGGTGCCAAGAACAAAAAAGAAACTGCAGCTCGATCCACCGGCGCCGGGAGAGAAAGGAAATGGTGGAAATGATTAACCGGGCGGAGGAACAACCGCCGTATGAGGGTCAAGAATCTGATGCTAGGCAAGATGGGTGGGGAAGAAAGGAAGAAACTTAGCGCGGTTTCTTGCTTTTTGGGTGAGGAGGAAGGGATTAGGCTGTGCTTTGTGCAGGTTCTCGGTTGGTTTTCGCCTTTGTTTAGTGGGAGCTTTTCGACAGAGAGATGGAGCCGGATTGCAGTTGCACGGGCGGGCGCGCGGAGGCGACGCGAAGGAGGAGGTGGCAACCGCTGGTAAGACACGGCAGGTCGACGCGTGGCACAATCAGTACAGTACTAACTATGTGCTACGAGTACTTAACCTGACTGTCCACCAGAATCATGTTGGGCCGTTGAAAAAATTCGCTTGCAACTGCCATTGATTTGGACTGGGGCTCACGGATGAACAACTAGATCGAATGCAATGGACGGGCTCGTTAAATTTTGATAAGACAACAAATCAAACATATACCTGTCAATGCTATCTTACCAAATTTCAATAATTCTACAAGTTCCTACTCTTAACAATTTTATCAAATTTTAGTAAAGTTTTGAACTAAACAATGGTAGAATTGAAAATGATAATAAAATGAATTTTTGGACTGGTAAAGTATGAAGAACTTTTGACTGGGATCCTGTGATAAAAGCAACAATCGTGCTTTACTGTCACGCCACGCCTGTATTAACATATCGTCGGACCATTTTTTTATTAACATATACTAGTACTATCACCGTTCACCGTACCATGTTTCTGTGAAACAACGATGGTGCCATAATCCCGTTACTCGTGCCTAACAAATTGGGAAATGAGTTGAGAGTTTAAAGCTTTGCCGACATGATCTTGCAGCAGTTTCAGTTTCAGAGCAACTCGTCCCTTGTTGTGGATGCGCGTTATTTATTCCCTTCCTTCCTGAAATTGCAATTGCAAAGAGAGAATAATATAGTTATACCGACCGAAAATGCAGAGCAGTGACACCGGATTGTCATTCGCCCGGGGAGGAGAAGGAGCATATGTGATAGCCACTGCTCCTACTTGGCAGTTGGCATCGGCAAAGCACTCTCGAAAAACGATTCCACTACAGGTGAATGTACGCCTCCACGGGCGACACATGTACGCTCCGGGGGTCCTTCCCCTCTGGCTGTGGCGCTGTGCAGTGCGCCTGGCCGTTGTTGGCTGGCTGGCTCCGCGCCTCCGCCGCGTCGGTCGATGGGACTCGTTTTCGCCGTGGACGCGGACCAAGTGCTCACGCGAACACGTACAATATCCATGTTCGATTCGATCCCACACCACGGTGCCCCGCGAACCCGCGATCCACTCGACCGACCGCATCGCGCGTCCCTGCTCCCAATTCCCAAGTCGCGAAAGCAACGGATCCAACCGCCACGATCTGCGCGCGGCGGCGAAGTTGGTGGAGACAGGTGGTTGCATGGCGTCAACCCCTTGCGTGGAGACGGTGTGATGGCGCAACTACGGGGCCCGTTAGTGCCAGCAGGCAGCCGGATTTGTCATTACTAGATTAATACTTTCTTTATTTCATACTATTTCATATTATTAGTTATTTTAATTTTTAATCTAAAATATTAAATTAGTTTTATTAAATATAACATTACATATATTTTAGTAGTATATTTTGCAGGCGGATTTGTCATTACTTATGAAGATTAATACTTTCTTTATTTCATACTATTTCATATTATTAGTTATTTTAATTTTTTAATCTAAAATATTAAATTATTTTTATTAAATATAACATTACATGTATTTTAGTAGTATATTTTGTGTTTAAAATTTTTTGTGTGCTTACGTGGGACCATGAATGCGAAACGACTGAGTATGGGGAGCTATATCAGAAGGAGGCGATAAATTATTTATGCCGCCTATTGGTCAGGTGACTGAAAAAACATTTGTTAGTCGATTCCATGAACCGTCCGATACAAATCCAACCGATAAAAAATTACGAACCGATTACAGTGACAGGCTGCCAACCTTAACGGGCTACAAACAAAAAAAGTCACTAAGATATCTTTCATTTTTGGGTTTTTATATGGGCCTGTTTATTGGAATGATTTATGCGGGACTTTTATATGGGTCTGTTTATTGGAATGATTTATGTGGGGTGAGCTTTCTTGGTTGTACGTTAAAGCCTTTATTTTATAAGGGCTTTTCTTGATTTTTTTTATTTTTTTAACCATGCAAAATTATGCTTTCACTTGTTGGTATTTATTTTGGGTGGGATTGTCGTTCAGTTGGACCTTTTTCCACCTAGGCATGCCACGTAATACTAGTATATACTATTGCCGACCTTGCTTGAGAAATGAAACCATCGAAAAAAGTCATTGCCGTCTTTCACCTGCTTTGCCAAAGCCTATACACTATATATATATATATATATATATATATATATATATATATATATATATATATATATATAAAGCAATCAAATGGTAGCGCAGCATTTTTAACCGAACTGGCAAAAACTTTAACCGTAAGTTGCACAGATTTATCATAAAAGTTGCACATAATGGAAAACGGAAACCACAGGAACTGACCAATACAATTTTGTCAAAAAAAAACTTCTTTTTTCGTTATGAAGGGATCACCACCCCAACCCAGTGTTGCAACAGTTACATTCGTGTACATGTTTCACATTCACAGAACCAAAATCTGCAAGGTCTCTCTGTGTTGGAACCAAAATGTGCACCACTAATCCTAGATTAGCTGAAGACTTTCTTTCGCAGTTTATGGTTTCCATAACTGAAAGCAGAAAAACACCTCATCCTACTATCTGTTCTGCTGAACCTTTACATAACAAATAATTATAAACAAAGCATATCATCAGTTGCACAAATGTATAATTTAAGTTGCATATGATTGAAAGTGACAAGTACAACAGGCGAGGAGTGCAATTTGCATAGAAATATTTCTTTTGAAAAGCGGTTTAAGTGAAAGGATGCTTTTCAAGAGTTCTCTTTGTGATTCCTGCAAAAAATGGCTGCAGCTGAATTTATGGTAGGAAATAAACCAATATTCTCAATATTCTCATTTTTTAGGTATAGAAAGCAGATTAATAGTTGCACAAATTTATAAATGAAGTTGCAAATATTTTTAAATGAATCTGCATATGATTGCATTTTTCTATACTTTCAAAATAAAAAAAGATAAAATACCTAGAATGAAATTTCCAACACATGTACCAAAACCCCCTGAATAAAGTTCCATGCAGAAGACACAAACAAATTTAAACATGAATTTCACGTATTCAAAATAATTTCTCGGATGAACAAGAGCTTCACTAGAAATCACAAAATGCAGAACAAAAAATTTGCTGCTCTCGTCACCTGAGAACAGAATTGAACCATCTCAAAAGGCCTCCAAAACCAAATGGAGAAAATGAGATGAATTTGCACTCAATTCTGCACCGGTCTGAAACGTACACTTACCTTGTGTTTCACCAGAAGCTGCGTTTCGTCAAACATGCCACGGCGTTTCTCAAAACAACCTGCTTGGCCTTCTCCTGTGAGGACGCCATATGTCTCTAAGAAACCCAAAGCCAAGCTA
Organism: Oryza australiensis; assembly: GCA_019925245.2. Classification (NCBI taxonomy): domain Eukaryota; kingdom Viridiplantae; phylum Streptophyta; class Magnoliopsida; order Poales; family Poaceae; genus Oryza; species Oryza australiensis. The sequence goes on from JAIFGZ020000222.1 coordinate 16,411,992, forward strand.
CAGAAAAAACTGCGTAATCTGAATGCCAAGATCCTAAAGAAACATCACTTACAGACTGCGAAGCGAGCAGCTTAGCCACACTTCATCATCGACCAAATGTCGTAGCTGCCTGCATGTCATCGCAACATAAAATGTCGTGGTTCACCTTACCGCGAAAACCGCCATGGTTTTTGTAGTTTTCGTTCATACCGCGGGATGCGGTACGGCATCTCGCGGTTTCGTTTGAATAATTTCGTGCGAATTCAAAAAATTTTAAAAAATTATTTTATCCCATATATATAATAAAAAAATTAAGTTTCACGCGGTTTGCCACGAAAACCGCGATATGTGGCGCGGTTTTCGTGCAAATTGAACGAAAACCGCGACACGACACAGATTTGAATTTAGTTCAAATTCAAATTATGGTTTTCACAGCTTTTGTGGTTTTCGTCGTGATTTGCGCGGTTTTCGCGTTTTTGGGGCGGTTTTCGTTGTTTTTGGCGCGATTTTCGCGCGGTTTTGGCGAAAACTACGGCACAGCTAACCGTCGCGAAATTACTGTTCACTCCTCCACGGTTTTCGCGCGAAAACCACGCTACCGAGGAGGGCGGCATGGCAAAGCGTGGTGAAAAGGTAAACCCTGATCATATCTCGCTGTGTGTGAGCAGCATCTAAAAGTTTAAAAGTTCAGAGCCAACAGATAGAACATCGTGTGATGAAGAACCATACACTGTCATCAAAAAATATTTCTGAAGAGGCAATTTATTCATATCTTCAGAAATATATATATTCTCCAGTTTCTTGGAAGGTGAAGCCATGTCTACGTTCATGATTTGTTCTTTTGTACTTACTGTGTTTAGGAAACCATACATGATATATATGGTTGGTAAACTTCTGAATTGTCAAGACTACCTTATAGTTACTTGAATAAATTTTAGACGTCTATTTTGGATCCTAGGTATTTTCGGTTTTATATTATATATGTGGTTGCACTACATATTCCCCCCCTAACTTTTGCTATATTGTTTTCTTGTCGTGTGATGTTCTATAGGAGCTTGCAGCGAATCCAGAGTTGTGCCTCTTTCTGTTCCCAACTTCCCAACACAGAAAGATCTTGTTAGATAAGGACCACAACATAAAATCTGAAGAAGTAATCTCTCTTGATAGCACACAATTATACATTGTTACATGCATGAGACATTGATCCATTCCACATCAGAGATACTACTTGCAGAAAATGGACCTCACATACACAATGCATGGCACACAACCACACTAAGCACTCGCAAATTAACTACCAAGAAATGACTCAAATCACGCAATCAGGGACATAACAAGTGGCAGGTACTCTAGCCCTCACAGTCACATGAGCGGGCCCCTTTGCCCTTCCCATGGAGTGGTGTGGTACTCACTGCTGATTAACAGTAACAGTAAAAAAACGTGCATCAGGTCAATTCCAGACAGGAATTAAGGTTTTGGAGACCTGATCAGCTGATAGTGCAACTAATCTAACAGTTAATGTGATAAGGCGGGCCGGGCCAAACCAGGCCAGGACTGGGCCTAGACCTGAATAAAAGGCTGATACGGGCTCTGCACAGCAGCCCGGGCCACGCTCGCGGCCCGGAGCTTCATGTCCTTGAGGGCAGGGTCCTCAAGGAGCAGCACCTTGTCCTTGTCCCTCACCCCAACCATGTGGAGGTGGTCACTGTCCTCCCTCTCCTTGCCCCTGAACAGCAGCCTCTGCTCCCTGGGCTCCAGCCCTGTCACCATGGACACCACTGCCTTCAGCTCACCTGCACAAATGCAACATCACATGTTAGATCTCGATGATCTATACTACTATATCCCAATTAGGCAATTAGCACGCTAATTAGGTTTTCTTTTGTTGCTGTTCTAAGAAAGAAACAGACTGTGTTTCTGTACGAAGCAAACAAAATGCAGGAAGGTTCAGGTCAGGTTCCTTCACATCATGTGCTGCTGGCAGTGAAGGTAGACGGCCGCCATCGCCATTCTCTGCGTTTTTCTATTGCAAGAACACCACCATAACCTCTACTAGTATTCTGGGCTGTGGAGTTGCTGGGAAGGAGAAGGTGACAGTACACGGCACTGCCTCTTCTCTTGTCAGTATTTTTTGATGAAGCTGGTGACTGGCCTTGCTAGTTTTCTAATGGCCATATGTGTCTTATATGATATATCTATGTGGTAAGTAAAACTCAAGAGCTCACGAGGGTCACTTGGGCGAAGCGTTTGGTAGAATGAGTGAATATTAATTAGTGTGTAAACACCACAAGAGATGAATGCCTTATAGTTCTTGTCAGAGATTCAGAGTTGCCCTTCATTTTCAGAAGTTAGTGTCCATGAATGGGGCAAACTGAACAATGGAGACAAAGGTTTTTAACCGAAGGCTGGCAGGTAACAGAAGGCATTTAGGTCGTACTACAAAACTAAAATTCCAACTGAAATAAACTGCGAGTGATATTATGCATATGACATCAATATCTAAAACCAAAAGCGACTGAACTAGCGGCATCTTTACTGATGCATTGCTCTGCAAACTGAACTATGTTGACGTGCTACACGGCAACAACTGAACTGTGTAAAGGAGTGCCATTGTGCATGCCACCCTTCAGTCCTCAAGCCTTTATCGTGCTTACAAAAGAACTTGGAGAATATCCATGCATCTTATTCTTGAACACAAAAGGATGTGTTTACTGCATGAGAGAAGCCCCCAAAAGGAATCATGACTGAATCAACTTTTCCAGGCCAACATTTTACCAAGCATAAATGCACACATACTACTCAAAACATAAAACTTTTCTGTTATCTTTGCAAAAATGGTAAAGTTAATTTTGGCTTGATCAACAACACATGACACTCACCGAAAGTGCAGGTAGCCCCAATGGAGACATCATGCCAGGAGAAACCGGTGGCCACCCTGACGGTGATCACCTCCACGCCCCCTCTCCCGTCCCTCTTCTGCACCAGCATCCCTCCAGGCCTCACCTCCCACTCTATCTCCCCGATGCAGTTGCCGCCGCTCCGGCCACCGACATCACCGTCGCTGCTGCTACTACTGCTGCTGTCAGTGCTGCCCTTGGAGGAGCTCCTCCTGAACAGCCTCTTGGAGTACCTCAGCTTGATCATTGTCACAGCCGGTCAGAGACTCAATTCGCTCAGCTGAAAGCTCGGTCAATGGCGATGCGCTGGTGATCGAGGTGGCCGTGGAAGGAGAGCTCGGTGGGTGGGAGTGTATATATAGGAGGCGAAGGCGAGAGGTGGGAGCCATGGGCATGGGAATTGGGAAAGGACAAAGCTTTAGAAGCGTGCGGCTGTTTGTCAAAGGCGCCAACGAGGGGGACACTGGGACAGCCGATCCTCGCAAAGTCCAAAGATGGAACAGCTTGTGCTGCTACACAGAGCCATACAGCTCGACAGCTTCCATGAAAGTATGGAACCACGGGGCTGACATGTGGGCCCAGCACTATTTCATGTTCCAGCCTGATCATTTTATACTATCATAGTTAGTAATAGTGCAAGCATGAAAACATTATTATTAAAAAATAGATAAAGAGAGATATAATTGTTATTTAGTAATGATTAAATCTTTTTATACAATATGAGCAATGTCAATCGAAAAACATAAATCTAATCACTAATTCATCCTTAATAATTCAGATTATTTTTATTAAAGAACACAGAAAAACACCCGAGCATACTTAAAAACATGCTTAAAGGAAAACTCCCAAAAAACTGGCGTTCCCACACGAAATCGATCCAACAAAAAAATCGGTAGAAAAAACTAAACTCCGTAAAACCATCTTACACTAGCAGTACTAAATAAAAGTGAAAGAAAATTACACACACATATATATATATATACAAACAACTGTGACCGTACGTTACAACGGGTGAAGTCGGGCGTAGCGCGAATAGGGACGGAAGGAAGGGACACAACGTGGCGCGGGAGCTCCGAGCGGCGGCGGAGAAAGGGCGCGAGACACAACGCAAATGAGGACGGGAGGAGAGGCGCATGAGGTATATCTATATCTATATCTATATCTATAATCTATAACTATATATAAAGCAAGTAGTGTTTCTACCCAAAATTTTGTTTTGCCTGGCTATTTTACGTAAAACCTCATGAGTGTTTATAAAATTAACTGCAGTCCAATCGAAAAGAAAGAGAGGACTTGGATGAAAAAAGACCTCTTGTGCCCTCCTTCCGTCCCCCTCCCGCGCGCCCGCGCCCCTCCCTCCTTGCTCGGAGCTCCGCGTCGTGCCCGTGTCCCTACCTCTCGTCCTCATCCGCGCCGCACCCCGACTTCACCGTTGCAACGCACGGGCATAGTTGTATATATATATATAATATCTATAATCTATAATTATCTACAAAGCAAGTAGTGTTTCTACCCAAAATTTTGTTTTGCCGGCTATTTTGCAGAAAACCCCTTGATTTTTTCCAAAATTAACCCGCAGTTAGGGTGGATAGCCGGCTCGGCTCGGCTCGGCTCGGTAGAGAGCCGAGCCAAGAGGCTCGCTCGGCTCGTGAGTCGACTCTCGAGCCGCTCGTTTAGCTCGCGAGCCATTTTAATACAAGTACAATTTATGTACAAATTACATTTCATTTTTGAGCCTATTAAACATACAAATATACAATTGAAAAAGCAAAAAGTGATAAATTAAGTCCATAATTAACGTAATAACACTTGTCCATCGACCAATTATCCATGCAAATGTAATGATGCAACTAGATTAGATATTATTACTATCATAATTTAAAGCATTAGATCTATATTGACCATCACAAAATCATAAAAATTATTGATTTATTGTCACATCAACAACAAAACAAGCAAAAGAATAGCAAAACAAGCAAAACATTAGGTCCCGCTTTGTACATTGCATCGGCTCGTTGAGCTCACGAGCGGCTCGCGAGGTGACTCAAGCCGGCTCGTTATAGCTAACAAGCTAAACCCTTGGCGTAGCTCGTTAGTATTTCTCAACGAGCCGACCCGCCCGAGCCAACCACGCCGAACGACATCGAGCATTAGATCTATATTGACCATCACAAAATCATTTCGTCACATCAACAATGCAAAAGAATAGCAAAACAAGCAAAACATTAGGGCTTTGGATAAAAAGCTCACTCGCCTCCTCGCTAACCTCCCTCCAGCTCAGCATTTCTGCGCGCCCGCCGAGCCGAGCGAACGCTAGCCTCCCTCCCATCCCTGCTCGGAGCTCCCACCTCCGTCCCCATCGCGCGCCCATCCACGTCACGCCTCCTCCTCCCGTTGCAAGCGCCCCTGACAACACACGTTGTGTGTATATATATATAATGCATATTGGATGCGTAATAAGTAAAACACATATCAAATGTTTTACTATCACATATTCACATATCACACGGTAAATGTTTTTTCTCAAATTTTTAATAATAAAAATTAAAAAAAATTTAATATTAGATTTAATAAGGGGATTTGTGATGATTGTATTTTTAGTAAAGGTTTTATTAATATTAGGTGCGTTTAAGTTATAGCACATCTTTTTTTTGCGAATTTTTAGTTATAGCACATCTCGAATACGATATAGTATGTATCAGTAGATTTAAAGGTTAGAGCGCCAACATCTCTGTCTGATTGAAAGTCATTAGGACATTTAATCAAACTTCGTGTCAATTTACCCCTGTCCATACAACTTGGAAAGGAGTTTGGCATTTTTGGTTGGGGCATTTGCTGGGTAAAGCGGGTGAAAAGGCCTGGGAGTTGCACAAATCACACGGGCAAAGCATGGAGACGGAACAAAGAATCTCGCATGCAAAACGCAATCACATGGGAGTTGGCGAAACGCATGGCCGGCTAGCCTAGCTAATCTCCTTTCCAAGCACGATAATTTGGGCGGTCGGGTTAGGCCATGAACCTACTTTGGCTATTCTAATCGCTGCGGTTGGTCGCAAGTTTTCCGGCTTATGTCTCGCGCCTGCTCATGCAGGAGAAAAGGATGATGATCATGGGGGTCATAGCCTGATGATTTGTTGTTCTTGATGTGTTCGATCTGTACGTCCGTTGATTGTTAGTATTAGCGTTGTTAATTAATCAATGGTGTAGTACTAATGTTTGGTTTAATTTCAGCTTTTAGGGGGGCTGAAGGGTGGTTGGAAGGCATTCGTGGGGCTTGGAATGTTTAATTTAGGGCTTGGGTTTTGGAGTTGCCTGAAACATCTGAAATAGATTAGGTTCGTCTTTTTCGTGATACAGGTGTACTGTTTTGATCCTTGTATGACAATGATACACGTATTGGCATAGCCGCATAGGCTGGTTTGCACTGAGAAAAAATATGATCAAAATTTTCTCATATGAGTCAACTTGATTTTCAATTAATAATTAGCCATTGACACAAAAAAGGACCAAAATATACTTAATCAAAGTGATACACAATAGAAAAGCATCTCTATGACTCTATCTACATTTTTTTAAAAAACTTAAACGTATATCTATTATATTATTAAAACAGCCTAAAAACATCACGTTTGTTTTAGATATCTAAAAATTACCACATTAATAAAAAGTTAAAACATATTGACCATTTACGATTGGAGATTTAATGATAATTCATATGTGTGATTTGGTTTGTTTTGCTATTTGGAATCCGACGTAAATATGCATACGTATGTACGTAACCTTCTCTTAGCAGCACATGAATGAATTTGTGTCCGATTCCAATGACCGACTCAACTCCCAGTAAATACCAAATAATAGGCAATCACCACAAGTACTACCTCCAGACTTTTGTCTAATGTGAGATAAAATCATTCTTTAATCTACTGACCAGGCTTTGTAGCAAATTCTATATGTTCTTCGCCGCTTTGGGCAAACAAACCTCCCTCTTCTATTTGAAACGAAAAAAGTAATAATAAAAGGAATAGCACGCTATGTGATTAACTAAAATTAGAAATTTGATTTACATGTGAATTTCAAACTTTTTAAAGAAAATAGTATTGACGTAAAATTCATCGTTCACACGAAGGACTGAGAGTTCTTCTTAGCTAAATAAGATTCTAGACATGTCAGTTAGTTTCACCCTACAACTAACGAGATAAACAAATAAAACATGTTAGATTATTATGGTCAATCGGTCGAAGGGCCAATATAGTATCATGCTAGCCGATGTCGATGGATTTCGGATCAACGACTATAAATGATGAAATTTAGATGTGGAATAAGTATACATTGGCTAAAACAAGATAAAATATAATTTTTGGCAAACTTTCTTTATTAAAGACAATCTGGATAGATCGGTGTCGACGGGTGGGTCGGTAGTCCTCAAAGGGGTGCCCAAAGAGGTGAAAGAGAATGGTAGAGAAGCTGTCCTCCGACGAATTCGATGGTCGACTCGAGTTCTGAGATGAACCAAAGAGTAAAGACCCAAAGAGTTATACTGGTTTAGCCCTCCCGAAGGATAATAGGCCTACGTCCAGTATTTTTTGTTGTGATGAACAGGAGTTACAAGGAAGAGTTCTTGGGGTTTAAAACAAGCTGGCCAAGAACTGAGAATGAGGATGCTAGAGTTCGATCGGAATCCACCTTTCTCTCCCCCTCGCCTTGCCCTCCCTTTTATAGCTCAAGAGGGCAGTTATAGGAGAACTTGGGGGTCAAGGAAGCTATGTCTAACGTGCTAAAAGGTGAATACAAACAACATTTGAAAAGTACAAAACGGTCTGGTAGGTCCTATACACCGTGAGGCATCTTGTGCTCTCTTTCTCTTGCCTTGGGATCCCTCTTTCACCTGAGACGCCTGTACTGTGCTGTCGGGTGACATCAGTCTCTGCCGGGCTGTCCCTTAGCTCTTCCTTCTTGCACGCCAAGTCTTGTCCCGAGGATGGTCAAGGTCGGGCCGTGGTTGCCGGAGTCGAGAGAGGAGAACCGAGGTCGGACTCGGGGTAAGGTCGGGATGTCCGACCCCGCAGAAGGGGGTCGGGCCATCGACCATGTCCCGAGGACTCTCGGTTTTGACTTCAGTCGGACATAGATTCCAGTCCATGGGATACCCCGGGGTGACACCCCCCACAGCAGCCCCCGAGCCTAAGGAGGAAAGGAACATCCATCCTTAGGATCAGAGTTTCTTCTTCGTCGTCATCTTCAAAGGATCCTCAAAGCATCAAGCCAAGGTTTTCACAGGTGCACCGCCCAGGTGCACCTGTCAGGTGTAGCCCTCGAGCCTAAGGGTGAATGGAACATTCGGCCTTAGGGTCAAGTTATCTTCCGAGGTGCTAGTTCCTAATGGGTTGTCGAAGTTTTGAAGGTTCTCGATTTTACAAGTGCACCGCCCAGGTGCACCTGGCAAGTGTAGCCCCCCGAGCCTAGGGTCGAATGGCACATCCGAGCCTAGGGTCAAGTCATCAAGAGTGTCTTTCATTCACCCTCTGACCTGAGCATTGCCCGGGATATAACGAAGGCTCTTTTGGATCCGACAGGCTCGCTACTTGGGAGCATACAGTGGTCCCCGCGTTGTATTCATCATGGCCCGGAGGCCACGGACGGAGTTTAAGGAAACCACAGCCCAAAGGCAAGTGGTATTCGGTGTCTTGGCGGATCCTCCCCGGGTGTAGCAAGTGGCCCGGCTCGACCGGGATTCGCCCGAAGCCGCCCGGGTTGGCGAATGCCATTGTCCCGAGTAGTGGAAGTCGGTGGTGCGGTTAGGACTACTACCCGGAGGCTTATAGCAGTCCGACTCCGACGATGGACTAGCTCGGAAGCCCACGCACGAGTTCTTGAAGTCCATTGTCGTGAGGCAACGGAAGTCGGCTATGTGGTCGGGACTACTGCCCGGAAGCTTTTGGTAGTCCCGAACCTGACCGGGGGTCAGCCCAGAAGCCAGCCCTCGAGTCGGTGATCGCCATTGCCCTAAGGTAGTGGGAGTCTTCGACATCCCCGAGCAGAGTTACGCCACGCCCGCCGAGGGCGCGAAAACCGCGTAGCGTTTGCAACGGGATGGGGACGGAAACGAAAGCCAAACGGTCGCCGTTTGCCATTTCGAGAATCCGACGGTCAAGGTTCTCCTCAGGGACAACATGGCACGCCGGGAAGATGGATGGACGGGGGGCGCTACGAATGCTCCGCGCCTGTCATAAACGGCACCACGCAAATTTTTCGAGATTTATGCCACCAAGCCCATCATAGCTCCCTATTTAAACCCGGTCATTCCAGGTTTCTCTCTTCTTACGCCACCTATCTCTTTAGTTCAAAAGAAAACCTCAAGGCTCCTGCCATTGCTCCACAACCTTCTGCTCCCTCAAAGCGTTCTAGGACTCATGGAATTGCCGTTGAGTTCCATCAAGGGTTGGAGCGGGAGCGAGAGCCCCGAAAGCCCTCACCAACAAGTAAGTCTTAGAGTTTGTCCTTTATTCAGGTGCTTCTTCTCTTGTTGTCCTTTTGTTCCTTGGTTGGGACCTCACCTACCAGGTGTTGGTGCCATGGCAGGATGTTGGTGTTGTGCCGCAACTGGCGTTTGTGAAGATGTGTGTTTCCGTGATGACAGCCGACCCGAATGAGGTTCACCGGGCCTACTCTCAGGGTGTGGCAGAGATGGTGGTGACACACGTCCTTGGTGTGGTACAGCATGTGCACGTGCCGGGGTGCTTTGGAAACATGATAATGTGTTGGACTTGTAGTCCAATCATTCCAGCATGTACACATGCCCCCGGAGTGGTACAACTTTTGTATCCTCAGGTTGACGTCGACGTGGTTGCCGAAGGGTGGCCTGCCGGTGTCGAGGAGGCGACGTCGATGACATCTGCATCGCCGTGGAGCCTATGACGGAGAAGATCGTAGCCGATATGGACCTATAGGTTAGGGGGACCTCGGGCCCTATGTATGATCGTCACCCCGCAAAATAAAGAAAACCTTTTCAGTCTTCTTTATATGTCACCTATGATTCACGATATGTCCATTTTTTTGGACACCCGACATGCCGCTATGTGACAGACTGTCCGAGCGACCTCGTCCTTCAATAGTCCGAATCGGAGGGCAGGTAGTCGAGCTCGTGGGAAGCTACCTCCTCGGGTAGTTCGCGTCGAGCGACTTAGGCCGTCAACAGACCGACGACCGGAAGGCTTTCGGTCAAACTCAAGGACGTCTATTCCGTGGAGTAGATCCTGCTGAGCGATCTCGGCCGTCTACAGACCAAGTCTGGAGGGCTACCGATCAAACTCCAAGCAGATCCTTCGCCTCCATTGCGGGTCGAAACGCAAAGAGACGGTCTTCTATTCGCCGCATGACCGACCTCCGATATCGAGTGTTCTTCGGGCCTTAATAGATGGATCCGAAGGCTTCCTCAGTCTACTCAGATCGACTCAGCCGAGTGCAGGGCGAATAGGTGGGCGGGGGAGGATCGGCGATCATTCGGTATGCGTATAATTCTCATGACCGAGCGGCGGAAGTCGGCGGGACGGATTCGGGTGGGCATTCGATCGAGCAACGTCACTTAGTTGTGTACGTAGCGAAAGAACGCGAGGTCGTCATCCTCCTACCAATCTTTGTGTGTCTAACCCTCAAAGTAGAGCGAGTCGAGCCATCGACAGACATTGTCCAGGTGACCCAAGTCGAGCTCCTGGCGTCTTAGTCGTATACAGAGGATTTAGTCGTTAAGAGCCCCGAGCTCATTCGCCGGCACTTGACCGAAACATGGCTGGTCCCGACCCCAGCCTTCCCCGAGTAGGAATGAAGTCACTACCCGAGGGACTCGGAGTCGAGCCGACCACGTTCAATCGAAGCGGGTAATGAATGAGCCGCCGAGCACCTCAAGCTCAACAGGTGGAACATCTTCTCAGAAACCCTTTGCTATTAAGCTAGGGTTGCATTACTCAAGACTTGCCATGAGTATGTTCATGAGAGAAGGGATCAACGTGACCAGCGATACTGCTCGGGAAGGCTTCCGAGCCCTCGAGCCGTTTGGGGTTCGAGAAAATGACCTGCAAAAAAGGTCAAAGTATAATCGAAATTGCAGAATTGACAGGGTTGTGGGCTAGGTACTTAGCTGTTCACGCGTAGAATACGCAGGTGGTCGATGTTCCACGAGTTCGGCACTTCATGTCCGTCTTCACAAATAAGCATGTAGGAGCCGGACGTGTGACGGTGGAGACGATGAAAGGTCCTTCCCACGGAGGCGAGAGCTTGTTCATGCCGGTCAAGGACTGCACCCTTCGAAGGATGAGGTCGCTGACCTTGAAGGACCTCCCTTGCACGTTCCTGTCATGATATCAGCAAAGCGCCTGCTAGTACCGATCCATCTGGATTGCCGCCGCCATTCGTTCTTCTTTGAGGCTTTCAATGTCCTCGGCCCGCGTTTGTTCGGCCATCCCTTCATCGTAGAGCCGAATCCTTGAGGATTCGTGGAGCATGTCGACCGGGAGAACTACCTCCGAGCCGTAGACCAGGAAGAACGGGGTTCGTCCCATGGCTCAGCTCGGTTGGGTGCGGAGCCCCAAAACACGGGAGGAGCTCGCGCAACCGGCAGCATTCATGCTTCCGAAGCGGGTCAAAGACCCAGGCCTTTAGGCCTTGCAAGATCATGCCATTAGCACGTTTGCACTGCCCATTCGCCCGGGGGTGCGCCACCGAGGCATACTTGACCTCGATACACCTTTCTTCATAGAACTCCCAAAAGTTGTTCCTGGTAAACTGCGTGTCGAGGTTGGACTCAACTGATACAATATAGGATTGAATTTAATAAAGATGAAAACCAAATAATTATATGACGAATATTAACCGATGCAGTACAATAATCAATAATGCATGGAAAGAACTTAAAGACAAACTAGTATCAACTACAATCGGAGAAATAAGAACCAGCGTCCTCATCACCGACTACACATGACATCCTTGCCACCAATTTCCGAGCATGGCCCCCGTGGGCTGTGTTCAGGGCACATCGGCACCTGAATACAACTGCTCAGGGCATATCTACCCGGACACAACCCCTGAGCGCCGCCTCCCATAACCGGCGCTCAAGGCACACCCAACCTGGGGGCGACCTCTTGTGGGCTGTGCTCGGACCACATCCACCTCCAGGCACGGTCCCCCGTGAGCTGTGCTCAGGGCACATCGGCCTCCGAGCGTGACTGCTCATGGCATATCTACCTGCGCACAACCCCTGGGTGTCGCCCCCCATGGGCGATGCTCGGGACACACCCGACCCGAGCGCGGCCCCCCGTGGACTGTGCTCGGGGCACATCAGTCTCCGAGCATGACTGCTCGGGGTATATCTACCCGGGCATAGCCCATGGGTGTCGCCCCCACGGGTGGTGCTCGGGACACACCCGACCCAGGCACGACCCTCCGTGGGTTGTGCTTAGGGCGCATTGTCTTCGGGCATGACCCCCGTGGGTTGTGCTCGAGGCACATCCACCTCTAGATGCGGCCTTTCGTGAGTTGTGCTCGGAGCGCTATCGAGACCTACAAAATCTATATTTTCAAGGTGTTGAACTAGGTGCATGCAATCACTACCAACTCTTCCAAGCCACTCTCATCATGAACTACTTCATCGTTGACGTCTTCGAGAAACTCGTCCAAACTAATAAGAAAATCTATGATCAACAATGGAAGCGGTCATGGGTGCTCGGGTCTGTTGGGTGTCTTGAACATGTGGTGTGCCCTGAGCTCGGCTACCGTTCGGGAACAAGGCATAGGCGTCTTGAGGCCCCGGACTGAGGCCCAAACACTACGTCCTTTGCCCCAGGCTCTACTCAGAAAGCTTCATCTTATGAGCATTGGTGGACCCGAAGGATGGCTTGGACCAACACCATGCATGAACCCCAAGATAGAACAACTCGGAATATAGTTCATCTGCATGCTGAGAAGACGTGGCGTTGTGTGAAGCTTTTTGCATGCCCACAGCGACCAAAGGAATAAAGGAGGTGGTGTGTGGCATGCCAACTCCTACATGTATGTACCTGTAATGTGGACTCTCCTTGATGTATAAAAGGAGGATCTATGCCACCAGGAGAGAGGAGTTTTGGGGGCGACGATAACTATTAGCCACATATAGGGGGATCAGAGGAGATTCCGGCTAAGATAGTTGCTAACCACATCATAGGAAAGAAGGGAATCCTCTCTCACTTAGAATATCCTCGAAGAGCTCACTGTAATTTTCACCATAACCATCCATCAAAGAACACAGGAGTAGGGTATTACGCCTCCGAGCGGCTCAAACCTGTCTAAAAAAGCTTGCCTTCCTCGTCTCTATCGTCGGTGTTCATCTCTCCCTCTTCGACCTCTATCTATATTGTTGGCTCGATTCCACGCAGGGCATCCCCCGACCGAATCTCCAAAGGGAGGGTCCTTGCTTCCCCGTTGCCGAGGTAGCATACTGTGACAACTACGCATAGATAACATGTAATTATCCAGTAATTTGATTTTTATTAAAAGCAATCCGGATAGGTCGTACTTAACCAAGACAACATAAGATTGGTATTATAAGAATAGGCTAGATAGATAATTATACAAATCTAAATGTTGGCCAATATAGTAACTTAGGTAACAAATAAAAGATAACTTATCAACTAAAGCTCTGATAAAACCTTATGCAAAAATTAAAGACTTGGTTAAATTTACTGAACAAGTTAACAACCTAGCAGATCGGACCTAACCGAGACAGTGCAGGATCGATAAAAGCTTTGATGGATTTAGACTAGCCGATAGATCTAGTATAAGATGATTGATATAACAGGTCAAGTAAAGAAAGCAAAGTAATCTATACGAGAGCCGATCTATTGGATAGGCAACACAAGTAAAGGACCTATTAGTATACCAGACTAAACCGAGAAATTACTAATTCCGCCGATACAAGCAAAGTTGACGATACTTACTTTCTCACTGAAGATCAAAACCGATGCAACCCAAACTCGAAAACAAGAACTCGTCGAAAACTAAAGCTAGGGCGACGATGCGCCGAAAGTATGTATTGAATTGTTGTTACAAGAAAACTCTGGGCACATAATGTATACCCTCAAGTTGATAGAAGTCTGACTCAGACACGACTCCTATCGACCACATTGCAAGAAAAAGAAACTAATATGAGTAGTTCTAACATGACTTCATCGGCTCAGGACTCTATCTATTAAAAATAGAAACTAAAATAAACCTTCCTTATAACAGAAGCTTATACAAAACCGAACAAACTTTCCAACTGAAACAACTACAATCACGTATTAATCCTTCCTTTGACTCGGTCTTGATTGACGAAAATTGCCAAACTTTACCAACCCGTGCACTCACAACATGGAACACTCACCCCTATGAACATATACGCATACCCTACCCATGTGAGCACCTTCTAAAGACTACCGGTATATCTTGATATTGATGAAGCCATCACAAGTGTGTCGCTATCACGTCTAATTAACCGTAAAAGCAAGCATGCCCCCATACCACGTTGTCTAAGATTATATTTCAACAAAAATTTCAAATAAAATTTGAAATCATTAAAGCTTGGAACAAAAATATAATAAAATTTAAAAACTAAAGAATAAACACATCAAGAATAGTCCTTAGTAAAATACCATATATAAATATCCAAAAGAAAAAGTAACTAAAATTCAGAATAATAAATGAAATAAACTCTAAAATTAATTTTCAATACTAATTTGAAATAAACTTAAAAATACAAAAATCTGAAATAAAGCAGTATAATTTAGAAATAACTAAAATTTGAGATAGAGAATAAGGAATATTAAAGACCAATCCATCTAGAATACAACACGAGATTAATTAAAATTCATAATACAAATAAAATAAATTCTAAAATTGATTTTAATGCTAATCCCAAATAAAATTGAAAAAATCATGAAAATATTTTCATAAATTAGTCCATTTGAGGCCATGGCAAGGCGAGCTAGCTCGAACATTAAGAAAGCAAAATATTTTGTTGTGTTTGATATATGGAAGAAAATAAATAAATGAAGAGCACCATACGAATTATGGCTCTATTTTTATATCTAGACAAGAGCTACATATGTGTTATATGTGTTTTATTTTGATTACGAAAATAGCAAAAATCTATGATCGACAATAAAAAGGGGCAAATTGAACTTTAGAAAATGTTTCTGTCCTGCAAGGGATTTGGGAGGGCGAGATGTTCAAGTGACTAATAGTAGGAGCTGCGAGAGAATGATCCGATGGGCGGAAAAACAAGTAAGGCAAATGATGTGGTGATGACAATAGCTGGCAGGACTTCTAACGTAATCGATGATAAGTTTTGATTTTGTTAGGTGTTGACGACAACGAAGAAGAGAGACGATGTATGCTGACGAGTGGGTAGGCGACAAAGAAGCAGGGAGGTGGTGGTTGCTATAAAAGAGAGAGCCAAGAAGTAACAAAGGAGTAAAGTAGCAGCTGCGGCTTCTAAAAATGATAAAAGGAACCCCAACGATCATAACTTTCAATTTTATGAGGTACCAAAGACAACATAGATATAATGAGAGACGATATGATAGGTGGACAAATAGACGGACAATAATAAAGTAGGGAAGCGGTTGTCATGGGAGAACGAGCCGATGGGTGGCAAATAAAATAAAGGAGGTGCAACGGGTAAACTGTAAAGGAGTATCGTGGTGGCGGTTGATGGAAAATCTTAAAAATAAGTATAAAACAAACCCCAATAATAATTAGGTTTGATTTTTTCCTCAAAAAATGATAAAGAGAAGGGGCTATGGACAGACATACCATAAAGTATTAGGGTAGCGGCTATTAACGAGACGTTAAAAAAATAAATTCCAACAATGATTAGGTTCAATTTTTAAGAGCCCAATAGTAGACGGGAGATGATTATTTAACAAATTTTAAAAAACTATGTGTAAATTGTTTTTTAATGATTTTGTATGGCGTTAAACATGCAATTGTGTGGGTCACCCAGTTAATTCATTATTAATATAAAACAACAGAGTTCAAGGGAATAAGCCTCGGTCATCGCCTAACAGATTAGCTGAAAGTAAAGAACTCTCCATTCCAAAGAAGGAGGAACTGCACATACGTATTTCAGTTCATAGACTCCTTGATACTGTGCTAAACTCCTATCTAAAAAATAGAAAAGAAAAGAAAAAGAAAAAGACCCAGTTTATTGAGAAGAAAACACCGTATCCCAAAAAAAAGAGAAAAATGAAAACACTAATAACTTTTCCCTAAAGATAAGATTAGGACTCCATGCTGAGTCATCAAATGGATGACAAGTCCTAATTATGAAGCTAGCTAGCCGACCTTAGTCCTCTAGATGCAATGAACACCCAACTTACCATCTCCTGATGATCTGATCCATGATTAGCTCCGGAGAACTTCACCCAGATGCGGGACGAACGTGTGCAGGACATAGTTTAATTAGGAGAAATGCTAACCCCTTTTGTCCTGATGCCTGGGAATCTCTCCATTATTCATTTATTCTCAAGCTAAGCCTGCCTCTCGCCGTCTCGCGGTGCCACGCAGCCTCCGAACCCACATGCAACCCTCGCCTGGATTGAGATTCCCCGCCGCATGTGGCGACGATCTTGCCTGCTCATCTGGTCGACCGATCCAATGCGATGCGTACGTGCGACCGGTTGGTGTTGAGACCATCACGGATTCACAGGCCCATGTGATACATGTTCGTCGGAGACGACGAGAAGTAGATATGAAAACTTGAGTCTGTGAAGATGATTGATTAGGTACAGTGTTTGGTGTGGATGGGTATAGATTTTTTGTTTTACACGCGCCGGATAGCCTCACGAGAGAACTTTGCTCATTGCTCATGCGGCTGGACTTTTGACAGATTAGATGTGAACGTGTGTGTGGACAGTAAACGTTCAGAAAAGGCATGGTACAGTACTGAAAACTTTGCAGAATTCAGACTTCAGGAACACAGGGTAAACTTAAAAAACGAAGGGTAAATACATGCTGTCTACTCAAAATTCAGGGAAGAAATGCGCTGAGAAAATGGGGGAGAAAAAAAACGAAAATAACTACGAAAACGACTTGGACGGGGCGAGGGCGAGGTGACAGGTACGCGTGGCACGGCTGCTTTCCACGTCTCCCTCCTGCAGAATCCTTCCTCGAGCCCGATCAACCACTCGCCATCCGTTTGTTTGGCGCGGAATGCCGGAATCGAAGAAAAATATCCGCACGCCTTGCCAATCCCGCCACGTTCTTGCTGCGCAGCCACCCATCCAATCCTCCTCCTTCCTGCACGAACCGCGCGGATTCCTGCAGCAACAGCAGCGGCAGCATCAAGCAGCGGCGAACATCGATCGATCGATCCGCCATGGCGGCCATGGTGGCGTCCACGGCGACCTCCTTCTCCTACCACAAGGTGAGCGCGGGCGTTTCCGCATACGATTTGTTGGTCATGCCGCCGTCGTGGCAGACCAGCTGATGAACACTAGACGATTTCAGCCGCGATTCGCGGTGGAGTGCAGGAAGAAGGACCGGGACAGGGAGCGGCCGGAGCGGGAGAAGGAGCACAAGTATCCCTTCAAGGTCGTCGAGATCACGCCGCCGCCGCGGTGCCTCGGCGTCCGCTGCTTCCCCACCGTACGTCTTCTCTGCGATCCCCCTGCCTCTGCCTCCTGCTGAATTCTCTGATGCGTTGCGTGCACATACGCTACCACACGCTAGTTAAGCTGAATTCGCTCGTCAACAAGAACAAAAGGGAAATGCGTATGCACAATGAACAGCCCTGATCATAAAAAATATTCAAATCGTTGCTTAAATTCGGGAACGAAAAAACGCTATCTGGATTCTGGAAATGGCTATTACCTGTGGAACAGTTTTTCCTGTGACAAATGGTGTAGCATTGTTCCAGAATTCAGTTTTCACCACAATTTCGGTTGCAGAGTCACGGTCTGCTCCCAATGTGTAAATTTGATCCTAAATATTCTTCGCAGCTTTTGCAAAAATACAGATTGCGTCAGTCTGCTGGTTAAATTGTAGCGCAGTGCTTTCCTTTAAGGGGGAAAGAAAGAAACATTCTTTGACAACTTACTGAAATGTTTCCAGCGCTGCGAGAAAAAAATATAATTTAGGGCTTATTCGGTTCTTAGGAAAGTAAAGAGTAAAGGATTAGGATATCATCAATCCTCATTAATTTTTCTAAGAGCTCTCAACTCATGTTAAAAACACCTATAGAACAAGGTTTTAAAAGTATAATCCTTAGGAATTGGGTAGCATCTATTCATATGAAACTAATAATGCATATAGAGAAAACCTAAGGTTCCAATTCATACTTTGTAAATCCTTTTTAAACCGAATGAACCCTTACAGTGTTTTCTGAAGTGATAACTGTCTGGCTGATTATGCTATTGCTGTAACTTCAAGAACAACAATGTAGCACCCGTGCTCAGTTAGGACCGTAGGAGTACATAGTTTTCTGTAGCAGCACTTGTTTAGCCTATTCCGATCGATTCAGAAATTCTCTGTAGCAACTCATGCCATCATATCAGGGTTTATTCCCATCAACAACTAGCCTTTTGATCCATGCTATCCTTTTTTTTTTAGATAATGGCGATCCATGCTATCTACTGGTTGATGTCCATATATCCTACTACTCTACTTATGTTTTTGTTCGTAAACCTTATTTTAGCAGTTTAAACCTTGCAAAACAACGAACTCTTTTCATGCTGGAAAGTCGAAGCAATGATATTTGTTACTACTACCATTGTATTAAATTATATTAAGAATCTGCTATATAACCATCCAAACGAGAAGATATTTGATGTACGTCAGCTGACTTGTATCGTTGATAAGTGGATGTATCGAGTCAGAGAAACCACATTCATACCCATCATGCATGCACGAAAGCGCTGTCAAATTGTCAAAGTAATTCTCTCGAAAAAAATGTTGTTAAAGTCAAGCGCCTTCCATTGTTCTAGATACCAAGACCTGACTTTCCAACTGGGGAAAAAATCAACTGCTTTTCCTTCCTTTTTTGCGTGCCAGCGATCATCGTTGAACTGGTATGTTGTCATGTTGACATGGTTCTTAAAAAAAAAAGAAAAGAGAGTTATGGCCGGTGGTTGTTGGAAGAGTACGAGAGTACGTATGACGAATGTGAAATTAAGTAAGGTCGCGTAAAAAATCATTAAAACATAATCAATTAAATTTTTAATTATTTAAAACTTAAAGATAGATTTATCTAATTTTTTAAAACAATTTTTAGATATAAGAATTTTTAAATAAAATGTATCGTTTTATCAGTTTAAAAAACGTAATATATAAGTTGAGGTAAATTATGCAACGTTGTTGTGAATTAATGCTATCTGGTGTGCGTGCGCGTGATAAAGCGGTGTTGTTACTTTGGTGCACGATGATGCAGAACATCCACTGCGGGGAGAGCGTGACGATCGAAGGGCAGGCGTACACGGTGTCGGCGGTGACGCACCGGTACCAGCTGCGCAAGGGGCGTTACGAGCCCAGCGAGAAGCGCCTCGACGTCCTCTCCACCGGCAGATACCTCCTCAACCTCTACCTCGACGGCCTCCTCGACAAATCCTGATTGATTATGTATCTATAATCTACTACTGTTTACATGAGCTCAACAGCATAAACATCGATCAACTTTTTTTTGTCATGAGAGATGTATGCGTATGTAACTAGTATTATACTTGTTTAGTAAGCACTGCCACTGTAATCGCCAACACCTGTCTGATGGACCAAGCGATCGAGGGAGGCTAATCAGTTTGTTGACTGCTCTGCTGTTCTGCAACGAGGAATCGATTAGGCATGCATGGTGCCATTGATGTGACGATGTTAATGGCACGCGTGCTTCGCCTCATTCATATCCTGTCCTTTCGATGACACGTTGACACTTTTTTTTTGTGTTTGTGTGCTATGTTGATGATCATGATGAGCGAGCTAGCCGAGCCGTAGAGATAACAACTTAACAAAGCATGAAGGATTAGTACCATAATATGCCATTTAAGCAGATTTCATGTGACTGATCTGCCAGCATAGTAGTAGTATACGACAAGTGAACATGCACGGCGCTGCACGCTGCAAATGTGATCAGTGAAAACCTGGGGGCGGTTTTTGCTTATGGACAAATCACAAAAGCGGCTTTTGCTACCAACGGACGGCCCGGATGCGTCCAGTGCGATGGCGCCTTTACGCTACGTGCGCCATCTGGGGCGGCTGCCACGTGGACAGGACACGACGAGCCCCCGTGACGTGGCCGCGCCAGACCCCCCCCCGCCGTCCATTCGCTCCTCGGGCCACCTGGAGACGTGCACCGCGTCCATACGCCGCCCCCCCGCGCGGGCCGTCCGTTTCACGCGCCCACCCACTCACCGGTCCATGAACCCGGTCTACTCAAAAGCAACTTCCCGACCCCCGCTCGCTACGCGGCACCGACGCAGACACACGAGTCCCACAAGTACCACCACTGACAGGTGGACCCCAGACGGACTAGAGGGTATAATCCCCGCGAGTATTTAAGTGCGCGTAGCGATTTCCGACGAAGCAGCCGACCTCTCTCGCAGTCTCCCAGTGCTTGAGAAGTAAGAAAAAAAATGTATTTTTTGTGGAGAAATTAGCTTAATAACAGCGTGGTAAAAGTAATTAGATGCAGATAAGTAATAAGTGTCAGGAGAGACGGGAGGCAAAAGATAAATAAAAACTCTCTTTTCCTCTCCGCTCGCGTCCCCCGTTACGTTGCTCGCCTCGCCCGCGCGGCCGCACCGCTCGCCTGAGATCCGCGTCGGCGCTCGTCGTCTCCGCCATCCCGCCGCCTCCGATCTCCACAGGTACGTTCGTCTACTCCTCCCGTCCGATTCGCAATCGTATGTCGTTTTACCCTGCTTAATTTTTTTGTGGCGGTGGTGATCTGATTGATTAAGGGTATGCGTGGTGTTGTAGGGCGGGTGGAGGAGACCGCGTAGGGGGGAGATGGCGGCGGAGGAGGGGGCGAGGTCGCCGACGAGGATGCTGGCGGAGGGGTACCTGCGGGTGGCCACCGGCGGGGGCGCGCCGGCCGACGGCGGGATCGCCGTCCGCCATCTCCCACACCACCACGCATCTAAGAGAGGTGACTGGCTCGATCCCTGTGGGCTCCTGTGCATGTCTTATCTGTTTTCTGTACCACTGAATTATGTCATGGTGTGAGATTTTTGTTCGAGAATTCCGACCGGGCAGGTTTGGTTTCACTGTTTCTTAGGGTTACTTGGGGTTATGGACTCTAGAGTGTGACCTGATGATGGCGCGTAGCAGAGATGAGGGATGTGATTCGTCTTTAGGGTTGCTAGATGCTATACATGCAAATGGATAGGCTTGGCTGCTTGAAGCACAGTATTTATTAAATAAGAGTGTCTAACTGTTGATAGGTTTGATGTCCATGGAGTCATGCCAAAAAGTAGTAACATTTGTATTTCTTATGCTATTTAGTATCGTAGGCTCTGTAGTTAGTTTAAAATTGCGGGAAGAACAAGAGGCGTAGGAATGGCGGGAAGAGCAAAAGGCATTCATTTGAACTCTGTTTGTTTGTCGGTATATCCATGATGGTTTCTAGCAGTTCTAGGTTGTATTGTTCTTGTCTATAACCGCTGAAACCCTAATTTGAATAAGGTGGAAAATCAGGTTCCGACAAAGTTGAAACGTCCAAAAAAAGACATTTACCGGTTTTTATTGGAAGCTAGTTCCTGCTTTCCTGTGATTGTTAGCGCAATTGGTAATGCATTTACCGGTTTCGATCTAGGTGACGCAAACACTGTGTTTGCACCTCATGTTTGGTCGCTATTGTAGTTATGTGATTGGAAGGGCTACATTTGAGTTTAAAGCTGCCAAAACTGGACGTTGGTGACAGTTTCTAATAGTTTCAGTTACCTGTGATTCAAATCCTTATGGGTTCAGAAAAGTTAGGTCCTGCTGCCCTTTTAATTCATGCAATTAACAGCGTTTGTCGTTTTTGATATAGTATGATACGAGTCCATGATTGGTTGGTATTTATGTGTATATATTCAGAGGGGATTAGTAGTCATTTTAAAGCTGCCAAAAGCACAAGCTCCAAACCTCCAACCAAACACTTTGTTCCTATTTTTTAAGCAGAAATGATCATGTGCCATTTACTGAGGAAGATATACACCTGGTTTACATTGTGTTGGGTGGTGTGTAATTGCTATGATTATGTGTGGTCTGTTTCTCGAATAATGAAGCTATCTCCTTAATATAGCTGTTTAGGAAGTTATTTATCATGTGATGGATTCATTTTTAGTAGGGCATATCTGTCCTTGCTTTTTGGCATTTGTTATACGTAGCTGTTGTTGATTTTATCCTTCAACACAACCCTGACTTGGGAATCTGAACTGTGGAGATCTAAACTGCGAACCGGTTATTGGTAGCTGCAGAATGAGTTAAGAATGATTTTACATCTATTAAGGGTTTAAGGCTTAATATCAGTATGTTGGGCCATGGTGTTCTGGACACAAAAGGAAATACTTTATAAACTTGTTTGATGTTATGGACAAAATGAAGGAAACGTAGAGTTCAATTTTTCTTTTTATTCTTGTTGATCTTTTACATAGTGGACAATCAATTCAATAAATGTACTTAATCCAAATTACTTACTTTTTTTAAGACATACTCTGTTTGTTTGCAGTATTAATTGTAACCATGCAACTCCTATAGTCTATATTGATTTCTGTTGTTTTTGTTTATACTGCTTTAGAAGGTGCTGGTGGGAAAAATGAACAAGACAATCTTGAAGGTGTAGATTCTGTACCATCTAAGGAGTTAAACAAACTAGTTAATGGGAACAGTAAGGTTTGATCTCGCTCCTACAGTAGTGCCATTTTTATTTTATTTTTTCTTTGTTTGGTTTGACACTAATTTATCAAGGACTCACTGGCATTGCAGATTCCTGCTACATTAGATGACTATAAAAGGCTTTTAGTTCCTATAATTGAGGAGTACTTTAGTACAGGAGATGTGGAACTGGCAGCTTCAGAGCTAAGGAATCTTGGATCTGATCAGTTTCACTGTTACTTTGTCAAGAAGCTCATATCCATGGCAATGGATCGTCATGACAAAGAAAAAGAAATGGCGTCAATTCTGTTGTCTTCCTTGTATGCTGATCTACTGGGCTCTTCCAAGATGAGTGAAGGTTTTATGATGCTTCTTGAGTCAACAGAAGATCTAGCTGTTGACATACCAGATGCTATTGATGTCTTGTCTGTTTTTGTTGCCCGTGCTGTTGTGGATGAAATACTGCCTCCTATTTTTCTCACTCGAGCCAGAGCACTGCTTCCTGAATTTTCTAAAGGTATTGAAGTTCTGCAAGTTGCTGAGAAAAGCTACTTGTCAGCCCCCCATCATGCTGAGCTAGTTGAGCGTAAATGGGGTGGGAGCACTCACTTTACCGTGGAAGAGGCGAAAAAAAGAATCCAGGATATTTTGAAGGAGTATGTTGAGAGTGGAGATACCGATGAAGCTTTTAGGTGCATAAGGGAACTGGGCCTTCCATTTTTCCATCATGAGGTTGTGAAACGTGCTCTCACCCTGAGCATGGAGAATTTGTCATCACAGCCATTAATCCTGAAGTTGTTGAAGGAATCAACTGCAGGTTGCCTGATCAGTTCTAATCAAATGTCTAAGGGTTTTTGTCGGTTAGCAGAGAGTATTGATGATCTGAGCCTGGATATTCCTTCTGCCAAAACTCTATTTGACAAGCTGGTTCTGACTGCTACATCTGAAGGATGGCTTGATGCTTCATTCACTACATCTTCTGCCCCTAATGAAGATATGCGAAATGCAAGTGGTGAAAAGGTCAAGCATTTCAAAGAAGAATCTGGTCATATAATTCAAGAGTATTTTCTCTCAGATGATGTCCCAGAACTCATTATAAGCCTTCAAGAGCTTTCTGCCCCAGAGTACAACCCTATCTTCCTCAAGAAGCTTATCACGCTCGCTATGGACAGAAAGAATAGGGAGAAGGAGATGGCTTCTATCCTCCTTTCTTCACTCAGCTTGGAACTTTTCTCCACTGATGACATCATGAAGGGATTTATAATGCTCCTGCAGTCAGCAGAAGACACTGCCCTTGACATTGTGGATGCTCCCAGTGAACTTGCCCTCTTCCTTGCCAGGGCAGTTATTGATGAAGTTCTGATTCCACTGAATTTGGATGAGATCAGTAGCAGGCTTCGCCCTAACAGCAGTGGTAGTCAAACTGTCCAGATGGCCCGTGCCCTTCTTGCTGCTCGCCATTCTGGTGAGAGGATACTGCGTTGCTGGGGTGGCGGCACTGGCTGGGCTGTAGAAGATGCAAAGGACAAGATCGCAAAGCTCCTTGAAGAATACAATACTGGCGGTGACTTGGGGGAGGCTTGCCAATGCATCCGTGACCTTGGAATGCCCTTCTTCAACCACGAGGTGGTGAAGAAAGCGCTTGTTATGGCAATGGAGAAGGAGAATGAAGCAAGAATCTTGGCTCTGTTACAGGAGTGCTTCGGTGAGGGGCTGATAACAATCAACCAGATGACAAAAGGCTTCTCTCGCGTCAAGGAAGGCCTCGATGATCTGATCCTTGACATCCCGAATGCACAGGAGAAGTTTGGAGCATATGTGAATCTCGCAACTAAACGTGGATGGCTGCTTCCATCCTTCGCCTAGGCGGTTAAACTTGATGAATCTTCTCTATGTACATCTCCACCCCTGCTGTCTTTAGCACCATACCAAAAGTTTTCCTGTTCCTAGTGTACCTGTTGTGTTGCCCTATACCGGAGGATGATAGGTTGGCCGTGTTGGTACTTGTTGAGATAGTGTTCATCATTGGTTTGGTTTGGGAGTTATATGCCCTGGGAGAGTTATGAATAACCATATCGTTTCAGGTTATGACATGCAATGAACAGTAGAGCTGTTCATGACCAGTGGAATTTTGTAATTAGCTGGAGATGGGCTTCCAGCTTCTGAAACTCCGTCATTGTGAATGTGCTTGCCCATCTTTGCTGCTTAATTTCAACTGCTCTGTAGGATACTTTTATATATCATCATCTGCCGCATATCCATCCTTATTGTTTAGCCTGCTTAGGAGGATACTAACTATTAGAGAGTGACAAGCACTGCCTACCTTTGCTGACGTTGAAATCGGTGTCAGCATGCATGGCACAAAATTACGGGTAGCCTGGCCTATCCATTTGTACTTCTCTCTCTTGGATGAAAGCTACGCCCTACTTCAGAAGGCAGCGGAGCAGACTATGTGTCGATGCGAAACACAGCGAGCTGGGAGGAGTTCTGATTAGTTGAGTTCTTTCAGTGTAGATCAAAAAACATTATCATGCAACCAACAAAAGTCGATCATGATAAACATTAAAAGACGTAGGCCGATCACGCAGTTGAGTTGAATCGGTTGAAGGTAGATGATAGATATAACATGTTAAGCGACTTAAAGCAATCCAAGGCAGATTAATTTTTATGATTGTAAGCATAATTTAGTATGCCAAACTTAATTGATGTAACACTAAGTGTCAAAAATAGCATAAGTTGATTTTCAAGATGATGGATATCTTAGCTAATCTAGATTGATAAAACGGTTTAATCGATACCAGCAAAACCCTAAAAAAGCTTAACCGATACAAGTAAACAGAATTATCGACTTAGATTAATCAAGATATGTGATAAATAGACAAATACATAAGTTAGATTAGAGGGTCGAAACGATGTAAGCACTAATTCCGTCCGTCGATACAAGCTGCCATGAAAGCCTTACCCTTATCGAAGATCGAAGCCGATGCAGCTCAACTCGAAACAAAAACTCATCGAGATAAAAACATAGAAAACTAGGGTGGCGATGGCCGAAAGTGTGTATTAAACTTTTGTTGTTTTTTATAAGACCCTGTACATCTATTTATAACCAAATATACAAACTTATTCATGCTGGACACGATTCAAACTTATAAATTACAAAAAACATACAAATAAGTCGGACTCTTATCAAAATATCCCAAGTAAATACGACTCATTAATATTCCTAATTAATAGATACAATTGGATTTTATCTATATATGACAATAACTTCAAATCCTCCATCCGAGCCCAACTTAAACCCGAAACTAGCTGTATGGCTGATTGAGTCCGATTCTGTATCAGTCGATACAACCTTCGACCGATACGCAGTCAAATTTGACAACAATTCTTTTTTCGTCAAATCTACATCGACCTATTCTTCGACTCCAAATACCTTGTCGGTGTTAACACTATGTCAGCACAATATCAATACGCATCCCATTCACATTTGCTTTCAAACAAGAACTCCATTCGGAAAAAAGAAAAGAAAAAAACAACTGCTGACTTAGAATGTGAAGATAGAAAAGAAAAACAACTCCTGACTTAAAATTTGGACATAGTATAGGTCCATTTTCAGAGCTTAAAGTTATGTATTTTTTACCGTGTGTATCGTTTCATTTTTACAGTGTAATAAGAATTATTTCACCTAGAGTTATTAGATACGACTGACGAGTGTCAGAACTCAGAGAACTTCTCTGTGGGGGATGAAACAAGCAGCACTGCAGCAGCATATGGTACGACAGCTGAGAGTTCTTGCTAGTTGCTAGTCCTTCCAAAGAAAAGAAAAGGTTATAGAAGGGTTGGACCTAATTAGGTATGGGCCCAAACACTGAAAGGGCCCATTTTTTGCTGGACCGTTCTAGCTTAGGCCCAAAAGGCCGAAACACGCTCCGGCCCATCCAGCTCTCCGTGCGATCCTACCGCCTGCACGAATCACGAGGCAGAAAGGCTCGGGATCGATGCCCCAGCCCCATACCGGCCGAAGGCGAGTAACCTAGCAAACCAAACCCCCGGAGCCCACGCCGCCGCCGCCGGAGCGACCCAGTGAGCGATGGCGGGGACGGGCGGCAGAACCGGCGAGCCGGAGGCCACCGGAGTGGAGGCGGCCTCCGCCCAAGAACTCTCCCAAGCCAGCCGATGCATGCCGTTCGAGGACTGCGTCGCCGGCATTAAGTCGGCTCTCAAAAGTACGAGCGCGCCGCCGTATGTGTGTTTGCCGTCGAGGTCTTCCATTTCTTTCCTTCTTTTTTCTGTCAAGAGTTCCTTATCCGCGCCGTGAACGAACTAGATCCGACGGTGCGGTTCCTGAGGGAGCGGATGGAGAAGGCCGGTTGCCCGATGCCGCCGGGGATAATCACGGCGAGACACTGCGGGACCGCCAATAAGAATGGTTCCTACGGTTCCCGGATGGGGGTATGCGTCTCTTCTCCCCCCCCCCCCCCCGCGCCCCCTCCTCCTTTTTTGTCCTTTCAAATAATGGCGGGAGGGCGGCGCCTGATTAAAGGTGTGAACTTTGTTCTGGCAATTTGCATTGCATATGGCGATGCGGTTGGAGGTAGAAGAGTGTGTTTGTATACGTGTTATCGGGGAGGCGCCTAAAGTTGGAACATTTTTCTTCAGTTGTTGGTATTGAGAATACTGAAAGGGTTCAGTATACTCTGCTGTTTTATGTAGGTAGATAGAGTTCCCCATTGAATATGCAAGTATGTTAGGTTCAAATTTTTACCTCATTGGCCCTGATTGTTGTAATCCATGTGGATTATTGCTCATCAAAGCCTGTTGATAGGATTTGCCATGGGTTCATGAGACCCTGCTTGGATTGTCGTGTTACTTTACTTCATCGGTTACTAACACACTGGTTCGCTCAAATTTCGATATGTGATCAGTATAACATTATCTCCATGTAGTATGGTATTCTTTTACTTGTAGAACATCGGTTGATACTCACTTGACCCTGATAGTGGCAACCCCTAGGTCTCAATAGTTCTTTCTTCCTAAGCTCGAGCCCTTGTAAGAAGGAGAATTCTTGTCTTCATTGTTTTTCTTGATTGGCTTTATATCTGCTCTAGGTTCTATTTCAAGTTATCTGACAACAAGACTTTTCCTAAGTTTGCAATTATTTATGTCCAGATAACGGTTTGCTGTGAAGAAATGCGATATCAAGATGAGATAACTCAGCTATTGATTCACGAATTAATACATGCCTATGATGATTGCGTTGTCAAGAACATGGATTGGAAGAACTGTGCTCACCATGCTTGCTCCGAGGTAAGAAAATTTTTACTGTGTAAGCTGGAGTTGTTGTCTGTTTTGCATGCTAACATTACACGCAAATTTTATGCTCCATTACGAGTTACAGTGATATAATTGATAGTGCATTTTGTTGTTAGATTCGAGCTAATCACCTTAGTGGTGACTGCCATTACAAACGTGAATTGTTGCGTGGCTTCATGAAGATGAGGGGGCATGAGCAAGTAAGTATTTTCACTGTCTTACTATTGATCTTATGCCACAGTCTTTAAGCATGAAACCTAATCTCTGGTACAGTGTCCTGTTCTTAAGTGCATTCACATGTTTGTATTATGAACTGCCCAGTTCAGACAAACATCCTCTCTGAGAGAGAGAGGGAGGGAGGGGGGAGAGGGAAAACAAGGATCTAGTTGGCCACAAACTTACAGTAGTGAAATACAGTGACATTTAGAGATTGCAAGCAATGCTTGCAATTGTATGAGTTTGTTGGCCATTGTTTTTAGTTTCTGATGGTTACCTGAGTATTTGGAGCTAATTAAGTGCAATATGTGTGTGATTCAAAGGCACAAAGTATCGTGCATAATCTTTTTAGATCACCAATGATCGTTCTAAAGCTACATTTGTCATCAAGGTTACTATCCAGATTTGTTGCTGCTCCTAATTTTGATGTTCCAAATATTAAGAATGAGGAAGCAAGAGTGGGAGACCATGGATCTATTATCAGGAGCCAGCCATTTAGCCAGTAACTTGTACAATTATACACGTGATCAAATGTAGGATATCCGGAAAAAGTATGGTCCCTAACTGCTATGGTTTGAATATAGTCTAACAATATTGTTGTGTTGTCTTGCAAAATGAGATTCTAAAGTAAACTTGATTTGAATGAGCATAAATCTCCGTTTTTCAGTGACGTGTGTAACATGTGCACACTTGCTAAACCCTACACGAATTTATGTATGTTCTGACATTTTCTGCGTTTCTGAAGGAATGTGTTAAACGGCGGGCTCTGATGTCTCTCAGGAACAACCCACACTGTTCAGAGACAGCTGCAAAAGATGCGGTTGAGGCTGTATGGAATATATGCTACAATGATACACGCCCATTTGATAGGGCTCCATGATATTATTGGCAACATTACAAGAAGCCATGAACTAAGATTGTGCACCCTGCTGGGGATAATTTTGTTCCCCTTAAGTCAATTGTAGTTAAGCAAAGAACTTCTTTTTGCTAGAGCAAAGCTGTATTAGGCTCTTAGCCATGACTCGAGTTCATGAACATTGTAATGAATTAGCCATATAATGATTCTGTTATCTTTTGCATTACATAATTGGACAAAGTTTAATAAGCTCCTAGAAAATACTATTGTGCCAGGGGCTACTTCTTCATGAGGTAAACGCTGCTGTCTTGTTCAAGGTGTTCCTGGTTTTCCTTTCTGATAAAATGTTGATGATCCAACTACAGCCGTATACGTTATTGTATTGCGTCTTAGTGATTGATACATCTCTTTATGAGTTGTTGATCTTGTCAGTGCAAATCAACTTTATTTCCGCAAGCCAATCGAAGCCGAGTAACTAGAACTGTAATTAGGGAATTATAGCTCACAATAAGAGGGTTCCAAAGAGGAGTAATTAGACGGTTTAGCTGACATATGTAAGTACAAGTTAAAGTAGCAATGGTTAAATTAATAGGTACTAGCTATTTAACGAGATGAGAGGCACAATCAAAGGGGTTTCTAAGCTCATGCTCCACCAGATTGAGACGTATCTCACTTGGGTCGAAGTTTTTGATGAAGTTACAAGCCTATATAGGTTTATTATAAATGATGCATCATCTTGTTTCTGTGATTGCGGCCGACTGAGACGAAATTTAGAGATGATGACTTTTTATCAAGTACTTATGGATCCAAAGCGAAGCTCGTATGCACATTTGACGACTGTTAGAAGTTAACTCTGTTGTAGGTGACCGAATTGAATTTCAAAACTTATGCGGCTTAATTTCGATGTTCCAGTTGTTACATTATGCGAGTAAGAGTGATAGTGATGATCACATCACCTTCTGAAATTCAAAACATGTGTAAATGCGTTCTGCGCTGGTTTTTCCACTTGTCTTCTACTCCTTCAGCGGACAGTCTGTTTAGCTTCATGTAGGTCGATGTTAGCCCAGTTACAGTGACTTAAGATGCATGATCATCATTAGCCTCAATGTGCATGCAGGGCTTGTTTAGCATGGTCGAGGTGAGCTAGTTATATAAGTCAAGAATACATCACAACTAGTATAATATAGGAAATGGCCACAGCATCATCATGCTATTATGATGTGCTTGACAATCTTGATCGCTATATCATCTACTTCCGCAAAGCATATCCACAGGCAACAACGAAATGTCTGCTCAATCTAAAGACAACCTCAGCATGGCCAATCCAAGTAGAATATATGACCCTATCAGCTCTAGCTACCCAATGATGTTGCATTCATCACTATGCTGTCTATGCATGCCGATATTGACGACAAGCTTCAAAAAAGAAAGAAAAGGGTAAGCAAAACGTATCCCAAAACGTTTGTTCTGGCAGAAAAGAACAGGATCAAGGTATGATCTATCCTGACCGTCACTGTCAAGCAAGCAAATTAAGCTAATATGCTTTCACAAACTATCAGGGTACTTAAAGCGGCCGCCGTAGGGTACAAAAAGTAGCACAGCCTCCTTTTTCTGCTTAAAAACAGCTCTCAGGACAACCAATCTAAATGCTCACCACTAGCAGCTAGCTAGGTACATCAATCCAATGGCTCTGCGATTTCTATTCCAAGAGTTGCATGACACTGGCATGGCGAATCTTGAGCAAATCCAAGCAGCAATTAACCTACACTCAAGAGGCCATGAGTCTAACTGAAGTAGCTAGAACAATATGCTAGCTAGTAGTACTATGTACCCAATATATAATAATCTAAGATGAGATAAAGACCCACCCTAAAAAATATATTTTACTACTAGTCTCTCTTAATACTACGCTAGCTGATTTAGACTTTCTATATTTTTTTATTCGCTGGACCATATATATATTTATAATACCATCTCAATAGTAGTAGAATTAAGAGAGTATAATTGTTTCTAGTCGTGATAGAATTCATAAATCAATAACTTATATCGTTTTATAATATTAATTGAATACTACCGGTAGAAATCACCTTGTCCCTCTGACCTACGTACATACTTTGCATTTGCCTAGTTGCTTGATTGGTTATGGCCTACTAATACCTTTTGAAAATTCAAAGCCAAATCCTTCATCACCCCACTAGTCATTACGCCACATAATCATCTCTGCTTCGGAATTCGCGTGCGCGCCAGGGGACTCATTAGTCTAGTGCCATGTGGTTTTTCACTGGGGCGAGTGGCGCTCACATGAGAGACGCCATTAAACTAGCTCGACGAGCTCACGTCCCCAGGAAAGCCATGGCAAGCAGCCAATGCTTAAACTAACAGCGAGCTGCAGAAACCATAGAGATTCTTCCCCCATGGGTCGTTCTCCCGATGCCGAGGCCGGAGAGGGAAGGGGGGACAGGATGGAGGTAATAAATCTACACGAGCTCTCTCTCTCTCTCTCTCTCTCTCTCTCTCTCTCTCTCTGTACCTGCAGCTACTAGCGATATGGAGTATATATCTCTCTCTCCTGTGTTCTTTGACTTGCGAGCTGTCTGCTCTCCAATGCCCTTGACTAGCTAGCTGATCACTATCTTGAGCCTTGCTCTATATATACTCAGCTGCACACAGATGCAGGAGGAGGTGAGAGGTAGAGGTAGTACAGGTGATCACTGAAGATTAACTGAAGGCAGCTATCATGAGGTTACCAGCTTCAGGGATTGTGAGGCTGGTCGCCTTGGTGTTCTTGCTGATCTTCAGCTCATCACTTCATCAGCAAGCAGGTGTCGGTAAGTCATCTGATCAACATACATGATTAGTTAGATTAATCTCACTTGTTCAGTCCTAATGTTACAACTTGAAAGATTTACTAAGTTCTGGAAAAATAACTTTGTTCTTTGTGGATTGATCGAGCAGGTGCCATCCGACTGCATGACAGAAAACAGCACGGGGAGCAGTGGGCGGAGGAGAGGACGCAGATGAGGTCGTTCATGACCATGGATTACAGCAGAGTGAGGAGGCGGAGGCCCATACACAACTGATTTAGCTAAACCAGCTATGATTAGAGAAACCATGAGACTTTCAGCTCTGCCTACATCTCCATGTCTCAGCAGCAGCAGCAGCAACATCTACTGAAGCGTGATGCTAGGAGAAGCTGATCGATCATGTGTTCTCTTTTTCTTTTTCGTTAACTTCTGTGATTCTGTCCTTGTACCTATGTGTCCAGCAGCGTGCACGGACGTGTGCAAGCAAATTTTGCCCCCTGACCAAATGTTATTATTAGGATATATATATATACGCAGTGACACCGATAGTAGTAGTGCTAATGCTTAGTTTTCGTCACATTTTTGTAAGAAGGTGTGAAGGACTTGTAGTTTCTCTGCTTCTTCTGTAAGTGAAATGGCGGCATCTAGATAGCAGCCTGAAGTTTCAGGCATGGAAATTCATATGTACTGAGCTTGTCAACCATAATTGAAGAAGTGTACTGGAGGATCATTTATGTCTACTTTGCACTTGGATGATCAGCTTATTTATCAAGCATCTTCCTTTTCAGGTTTTGAAAGTTAATATATTTTTTTCAATGGCCTATCCTCTGTTTTGAGATCTTGAGAGTTGAGATGACCACTGTGAAGTAAAACCTATATGTTTCATGAACAAATTAAGACATATACAGTTACTACTCCCCCGGATTTTGAGAATAATACTGTTGGGGTCCTTAACGAATTAGATGACATGTTGGCAAATGTGATAGGTGACATGGAACTGTAGGCTGTAGCGTTACGGTCCAAATGGCTAGAAGTATTTCAAGACTTCACTTGATTAGTTGATTTGAGTACTCTTTACATTCAGACTCTTTTCGAAGTTGGAGTAGCACTAACGTGTCCGTCCTATGAGAACTAGTTTTAAAGCTTAGCACGAAGACGTGTTTTCTTTTTGTGCTACATATACTTTGGCACGATTCACTACTTAATTTTTTTTATTTTTGTAGTTAATCACTTGTCAGCGTATTCAAGTCACTTCAACATTAGATCAACTCAGCGAATCTCTTTCAAGAGTAAAAGCGGAGACATCCCTTATAGTACCAGAAAACCGGCCTAATGGCAGCTCACAAATGGAGGAGCGAACACTTGGGCTCTTTTCCCACTACTTTTCACTGAATTTACCACGAAATCACCGTGTAAATACTTGTGCTCAGATTCACAGTTTCACATCAAGTTATTCACAGTAGCTCTTACTGCCCGCACGCAGTAACTTAACATAAAAATGGTTGTTAGCACCGATGAAAAGCAGAGATCACATGGGGATCATCTAGGGCTTTGTGGAAACTAACAAGAGTCCAGCAGAACGGCGATTGTGCTTTTGACCACCGGTTGTGAGCTCTCTCAGCTTTGACCTCCGGAGCAACACGGCTACTTCGGAAACGCTGTTTTTCATTTGTTCACCTTCAGAAATGTTCAGAGTTCAGACGTTCGTTGTATAGTACGGCGCGGTCGCCACAACTCTCTCTCTCTCTCTGAGGCAAGCAACGCCCAGCATATACTAGCCTGCAACTGCTTGTGCAATCGCCACTTGCCAGCCACAGCCCAAGTTCGTAGGTGAAGTGCAGCACGTACGTACTACGTTTTGCCTGTGTCACGACGCGTAAAAGGCAATTATATGCGCCGGGGGCAATCACAGGGTTGCCGGGCTATCGTGATAGGAGCGCGGCAGTAAAGCTGAAAAGTCCCGGAGTGATACGGCGCACTGAACACTGGTAGTGTGTCCGTCTACTTTATTACTCCTCCAATTTGGACGCGTTTGTTGGCGACTTGGCGCCATGCCAATTCGCGGCAACAAGCTTGCGGTGCAGAGCGGTGGAACGCTAGGCCGAGTTGGGATTTGGAGAGAGGAGACGGGGACCGTGCATATGCACGTACAGGCGGCGCGCGGTTAAAAGGAGAATCTTTACTGCTATCCCGGAGTGAGTCGGCGCGAGACGGAGGACTAGGACCACGGGACGGGATGCAGCAGCGGGTGGTTCGGCCGAGGCAACGCACGACGTGTGTGGCCCCCCTCGCGCGATGGGTTGTGTGACACGCGCGGACGACCGGCTGGAGACCGAGGAGTGCGCGTACCTTGTCCTTGCTCGGGATCGAGATCGGGGCGAGCCCTCGACACGAGGCCTGCGTGCGTGCGTGCGTGCTCGGCGCGACGCCCACCCATGGGGCGCGGTGCGGTGACCATCGGTGTCGTCGCGCCCCTAGAGATGCCGCTTGCCTGCGTGCCGTTCCTCGGTTCCACGCGTGCGCGCCGTCTGTGTGGGCGTGCATGGAGACGGTGGGGGAGAGAAAATCGGTGGCCGCCGCCGAGCTCTGGGGTTTGCGAAGCGGGGGACCGGACCGACGCGAGTGTTGCTCGCGGCAAGTTGCAGGCTAGCCAGCCGCACGAGGTTGTCGGCGGTGACGAGCGCTTGGGCCAGGCCAATCTGCGGTTCCGTTTCATGGGTTTCTTGGAGCATTCCCCCAGGAAAGCTTAAATGGCCTATATCAATATGGATGGGCTTCCGGCCTTCCGCAATATGTCAGGCAGATGCCAACCCGGCCCAACCAATGGTGCCAAACTGCTGAATTTTTTTGGATTTTTAATTTTTTATTAAAAGATTTGCAGAAATAAATTTTAAATTTTGAACTTTTGTAAAATTAGTCGCTCACTGCCCTTTGAGAGGGCATTTTTTAAAAATCATCTTTTCAAAGGATGATTTTAGTGACGTGACAGATGACCATTGGCCACCGTCTGTCGCGTTGCCCCAGATATTTTTTACTATTCAATAAATAATGAACAGTGATGTATAGTACAATCAACAGTGATATACATTAAAAAGTTCCTACAAAAGACGATAAGAGGATAAATTACAAATTTACCCACACGCGCGACGATGACGATGGCCAACGACCGTCACGTCACAAAATCGTTCTCGGGAGAGCGATTTTTAAAAACGTCTTTCGAATAGCAATGGGCAACTAATTTTGTAAAAGTTCAAAGATCAAAAAATATTTTTATAAATATTTTAATAAAAAAATTAAAATTCCCAAAAATTCCCAAACTGCTAATGAAGGATCGGAGTTGTTTTCTCCAGACGGAACATATAATATCTCTAGGATAATGGAATATTTATCCCCGCTTTAGCATCACCTGCCATTTTCTATTCGTAAAGTCGTTTCCCTTGGTTATTTTTCCGGCTCACCATAAAGTGGCAAGTAATCTATTGAAAATAGAGACTGTTCGGTAGCGCTTGTTGGCTTGCTTCTCCTTCCTGCTGGCCGGCTGCAGCCGTTCGTGTTGCTGCTGATTGGTTACGTTAGAGGAGCCGCGTCTCAAAATGAAATATCATAAAATCAGAGAGACGTGAACTGACCCACGTAAGGACTGATGCTCCTCTGACTTTATGTTAGAATAACCAGCAACACCAACAGCAATAAATTTAATAGTATAAGAAACTGTCCAGCATGAAGCCTTGAATCTACTATTCATCATTTGGCCCGTTCATAGTAGGATAGGACAATACCTTATTTCCAGTATACAGGTAAACTCAAGGTATAATAAGAGATAATGTATTTATACCTAATCCGTATCTATAATCTATAACTATCTATAAAGCAAGTAATGTTTCCACCTAAATTTTGTTTTGTCTGGATATTTTGCAGAAAACCCCTTGAGTTTTTTCAAAATTAACCCACAGTTCGTCTGGCTATTTTTAAAAAAACTCAGTCAAAGAAGAAAAAGAGGTTATTTTGCATAAAACCCATTGACTATTTATAAAATTAACCTGTAGTCCCAATGTTGAAAAGAAAGAGAGTGCTTGGATGAAAAAAAAAGACATTTTGCGTCCCTCTCTTCTACCCCCATCCGTGCCGCGCCTGCGCCCTTTCCTCCCGTCGCCGCTCGGAGCTCCCACGCCACCGCCTAGACCTTCGTCCTCCGTCTGCTTCCCTCCCCGCATCGTCGTCCCGTTGCAACGCACGGATATTTTGCTATTATTATATCTATAACTATCTATAAGCAAGTAGTGTTTTCACCCAAAATTTTGTTCTCCCAGCTATTTTGCGAAAAACATTTTTAGTTTTTCCAAAATTAACCCACAGTCCGCATGGCTATTTTTTAAAAAAACCTAGTTATACGTACGATAGAGCTTATCTTAACTACTTAAAAAATCTATACCTTTTTATCATCAAATCGTTTTTTCATCCAAATCTATAAAATTTTTGATCCGTATAACCTCTCGCTCTATTGTTGCCTCACTTTCCTCACCTTCAGCAGGCGAGCCCGACTCATGCACCTCTTGCCTCGCTGTGCATTGCCCTGAGCGACGGCCGAGCACACGCTGCACGCGTGAGCTAGCGCGCCGCCGTCGATATACATACAACTTTTCCTATTCATCAATATATTCTTCTAACTAATAATATCTAAGTCATAAATACCAAATTTTTAATCGGTTTAAATTATCGGTAAGTCAATATATATTTTCATTATATTTTTGACTTAATTTGGTAAAATTAAATTAACTTACACTAAATGTTTATCGATACTATTTCTTAATCAAGGTCCAGTGGTACATAAAGTTGAAGATACCCTTGCTTTCAAAGTTATATATATGTACATATATATAACTATTTATAAAGCAAGTAGTGTTTCTATCCAAAATTTTCGTCCGTCTCTAATTATTTTATAGAAAACCCCTTGAGTATTTATAAAATTAACCCGCAATCCCAATACTGAAAAGAAAGGGAGGGCTTGGATAAAAAAAGACCTTCTACGTCCCTCTCTTTCGTCCACATCCGCGCCGCGCCCCGCGCCGCACCTGCGCCCCTCCTCCCGTCGTCGCTCGGAGCTCCCGCGCCGCCACCAGTACCTTCGCCCTCCGCCTGCTTTCATCCCTGCGTCGTCGTTCCGTTGCAACGCATGGACATTTTGCTATATATATATATATAACTATCTATAAAGCAAGTAGTATTTCCACCCAAATTTTGTTTTGCCTGACTATTTTGTAGAAAACCCCTTGAGTTTTTTTTCAAAATTAACCCACAGTCTGTCTGGCTTTTTAAAAAAAAACCCAGTTAAAGAAGAAAAATGAGTTATTTTGCAGAAAACCCCTTGACTTTTTATAAAATTAACTTGCAGTCTCAATATTGAAAAGAAAGAGAGGGCTTGGATGAAAAAAAGACCTCTTGCGTCCCTCTCTTCTGCCCCCATCCGCGCCACGCCTGTGCCCCTCCCTCCCTCGCCGCTCGAAGCTCCCGCGCCGTTGCCTGGACCTTCGTTCTCCGCCTGCTTTCCTTCCCGCATTATCGTCCCGTTGTAACGCACGGGCATTTTTCTAGTATAAGATGAACTCTAGACTCTAGTTCAAACAATATTACTATTCATAGATCGCCTTTATATATATACATGTCTTTGCATCTTCGATCGGATAAAAAATATTTTCTTTGATGGAACACCAATACTTGACCAGTTGACTTCCTCTTAATACACCAGTTCCACTTGAGTTCAATTCAAGCTGCAACAAAGCTTGAAACACCGACACTACACTGCCTAAATCGAATTGTGCACCACCTTCAATTCCCCCCTGACATCACAGTCTATGCCACACTCCTACGAGAGCCCACCAACCCATGGCAGCATGGGCATGGCACGCCATTTTCCGCGGTGTTCCCTCCCACGACAAAAAATGCACGCGAGGAACACACGAAAAGGACCTGCACGCCATCCACATGGCCCTGTGTACGTAACAGTTCTCGCCCTCATCATCTCAACCTGGCCCCTCCGCTGCTGTACCTCGCCCACGACGCGGCCACCACCTCCGGCACCACCTCGCGCCCCGCCGCCAGCCGCGACATCGCCCTCGCCCTCGCCACCTTCTTCACCAGCAGCCGCCACGTCTTGTCCGCCTTCTCCGCCCGCATCTTGGCCTTGAAATGACTGCACAGAATTTTTAACCAACCGAAAGCAAGAAACGTTAGTTACGAATCTAAAATGTTCGGTAATATTAGGCTTGCGTCGATCGATCAGATAGATGTTCGCGTGGGATATGCGGAAATGGGAGATTTTTTGCGACGTCACGTTGGCGTGGCCCAATCGCGTCGTTTTCGCGAAAGCGAGTCCAGCTCCGTCGTGGGGAAGCTGGTGGCACGAACGGGTGAATTCCGTCCGTGGAATCGGGCATCTGACATGACGACGAAACAGGCGTGGTGGGCGATCCAGTGACATTTTCACTGACCACCGTACTCTCGCCGGACTGTTTTGTAGCAACGCGTGACGCTCGTGCGCAAATATCTCGGGAGATGTTTGTGTAAAAATCCGCGTGTTTGCGGTTTACCACGTAAAATTGTGTCCCTTTTGCGGTAGGTGTGTCTCTCACCTGCACAGCGGCACGCGGCACGGGTGGCCGTCGTCGTCCGGCGCCGCCCGGTCGCAGACGGAGGCGTGGAGGCGGAAGATCTGCACCATGCGCTTGCACCGCGTGCACCCGCCGCCCGGCGCGGCCTTGCGGGCGCCGCACGTCGCGTAGTGCCGCATCAACAGACGCAGGCCGCGGCACGGCGGCGCGTCGGTG
The DNA here is from genome assembly GCA_019925245.2 of Oryza australiensis. Classification (NCBI taxonomy): domain Eukaryota; kingdom Viridiplantae; phylum Streptophyta; class Magnoliopsida; order Poales; family Poaceae; genus Oryza; species Oryza australiensis. The sequence goes on from JAIFGZ020000222.1 coordinate 16,450,732, forward strand.
TCAGCGTTGGCGTCGGCGCAGGTGCAGCCGTCGTCGGAGAAAATGTGCTCGAGGGAGTCCATGGCCTCGCCGAGCTGGCGGTACGCCTCCCGGGACACCCTCTCCCGCGCCCACCGCTCCCTCCGCTGGTCGGCGTCCTCGAGGAGCTGGAGGATCTCGAGCTCCAGAGCGGCGTCGTGGCGGCGCGCGAAGCGCCAACCGTCGGACCGCTCGACGGCGGCGAAGTCCTTGGCCGCGAGGCGCGCGCACCGCAGGTACAGCCGCGGCGCGTCGCAGAGCCTGGCAAGCTTGAGCATGTCCACCGCGTGCTCCGGCGTGAGCCGCGCCGTCATGGACGCCTCCGCCGCGCGCTTCAGCCAACCAATCCTGTACGCGTGCGACAGCGCCAGCAGCTGCGGCCCGTGCACGGTCACCACCTCCTCGTCCTCCGGCGTCACCCTGCGCGCCGCGCACACGCCCAAACATGTCAGACGATCAGATCTCGATCAAAGCCATGGACGTTGAATGATGAAATGGTGTTCCCAATCACCTGGAAGCGTAGAGGAAATGGAGGAAAGCGAAGACGGCGTCGGATGAGACGCCCAGGACGCGGATGGTGCACTCGGCGTTCCACCCCCGCCGTGCCCGGTCGATCATCCGCTCCAGCACCGGCGACGCCGTGCCCTTCACAACAAACCCAAAAACCAAAAATCCATCAGCCTCGATGCAAGGTCGTCAAGCACCCCCCCCCCCCCCTTGATCCATCCAGAATTCGCCACCAGAACAGAGAAGAACCAGAAGTCCATCTTACAAGAACGAAAGAATGGGCGGCGATGCTCTTCCCGTCCGACGTGACGACCTGCACGTCGGCGGCCACCGCCGGCCGGAGCGCGTCCAGATCCGCCCACCGCGTCATCGATCAGCAACTCCCAAGAATCCCCAAATTCTCCTCGGTCTCTTGATCAAACAATTCGACAGGCCGGCTAACCAAGAAACGATCTACGGAAACCAAACAGAGCAACGCAACAAGATGGATCGATCGATCTCGCCACGATAATCTGAGCTGGGAATGATGATGAGAGCTCGAGGTCTCAAGCTCAGCGACAGCTATATAATGGCGTGGAGCGGTGGAGGAGGGCGCGGGGAAGCCGACGACGAGGCGTAGTACGCACAGTTCACAGCTAGCCGAGAGCGGGCGCGTTCACACGCGGTTTGGCCCGTCCGATTTCGACTGGACGGTCAGATATGATCAGCGAACGTGGCGCGCGGTCAGAGAAGCTGGTGGATCCGAGTCAGCAAGCCGATCGCTGGAGCCCGCGGTGGCTGGGCCCACCGGCAGCGACCTACCGTGAAGTGCTGACCCTACCCCGAGGCGCGGATGCCTTACGCGTGGCAACACGGACGGTTACGATTCGGACACGTAGGCGGTCGGATTGCCACAAGCTGGATTGGAGAGAGAAGGGAAGAGAGATTTTGCGAGGCTGTGGCGGAGCTGCTGACTCGGACACACGTTTAATTCCAATCCCGTATCCAATCCAAACGCGGCATTCTAATTTGCTGCTATTTTATTCTCATCGCGTTCGGAGTTATGACATGATGATCATCGATCATTGCTCCGTCAGGTAGGATATGCGTCATATGTATACCTACTACCTGCATTACTCATGCCTAATTGGGAACAGTTTCCTACACACACCCTAGTGGTAATTTTATAAGGTCAAGTTTATATAAGAAAAGACACAGCCAATCCACAGTACAATTTAAGACCAAAAAAAGTCTACGGAGAAATACAAATACATCTCTCATGGCACAAAACGTTACCTAAATCACGCAAATAAAAAAAAACTAGTCTTTGAGTCATATGGACGGCAAGAATTAATCTTGATCTGCCTTGTTTCGTCGTCTCGCCGATAGCCAATCGGGTTACAGAAACAGATCAATAGGCGAGGTAGGATATCAGTTTCAGTCCCTGTCATGGCGATAAGCAAACCAAAACCTGTCTCACTCTCTCAAATGAACGGAACGACGGCCAATGTACGATGATGATTAGTACACGTGACGGCTTTAACATGGGTAGGTTTGCTTGCACGGGCGGTAGTACTGTAGTCCTGGTACATTTGGTCTTGGTGCACCGTTCACGTCAATGTCGGAGCGCTCGCAAGTTGCAGCTTGGTGTCAGCAAGAGAGGACAAGGTGATGTACTGCATCTGCATGCTAGTGTTGCCTTCTCCATCACAGTTCTTTTTTTCTTCTGTGATATTTTTCTGAGGTCTTCGAAGTCGTTTGTGCAAGAGACAACACGGGACGCAAGAGACTCTCAGGGTGTCAGCTAGTGTGATTAATCAATGGTGGCTTATTTAAGCTTTACGGGGAAAATATTTTCATCCCTTGAAAAAATAATTTCTCGTTTTATATAATGTCATCTAAATAATATATATTCAGATTTACGCTTTCATCACGACGACGAAATCGCCGCGGTATATATCGCTATCGGCATGTAAATACGTCGCGGTCGAGCAGGCGATCGAGCACATCGCTCGATTTGGGACATGGAGACGCGAACTGGTTATTCTCCTGTAGGAGACAGGACAAGAAACGGTGAGTTGGTGACGAAGAGGAGCCGAAAATATTCCATCCAGGAATGGTGACGAGAATGTTCAGGTTCGCCGCCTGCCTAGGTGGTACACAGGATTTGATCTGTCACCGGCAGATGCACGAAGCAGAACTCACTAGATCTGCGCGCGCGCGCGCGCGCACACACACACACAAAAGAAACAGAAATCCCAGCTTGGAGGGAGATGTGTCACATGCGTATGCGTAATGCTTGCATATGTGGGAGTGCGTGCGTGTATGGTGTCGTTCCGCTGCCGCCCGAGGAGAACTTCGGTTTGGTTTCGGGGAGAAGGGCGTCTTGCGGATGGTGGCATGGGACGCATTCATGGACCGGTGCACGACTGCACTGACACACATCAGCTGATCTGCGCATGGCTGCATTCGGTTGCGCGGCCCAGCTAAGCTGGAGCCTGGAGGGACCTGGACCAGGGGGAATGGGCGGGGATATGTGGTCGTTGTTGGTATCGAGGACTCTTTAACAACTCTGGGTATGTAAGACTGTAAACATGTCAGCCGCTCACGGGTCGCACGTGTACCGCTGTTGAGTCAGCTGTTTGCCCGTCGCCCCGTCGTGTGTACAGCAGTACAGCACTGGGGCCGTGGAGAGGCGTCTCTCCTCTGCTTCGCTGTGAAACACGAGAATATGAAAAGCATCGATGTTCAAGACAGAGGATTGGTTGAGGCTGGCGCAGGAGCAGGAGAGGGTGGTGTGGGAGTCGCTGGTGGAGAAGCAGGAGGAGTGGAAGAAGATCGGTGACGGAGATCCTCCCGGCGAGGAGAAAGGCGGCCAGTCCGCCCAGAAGAGCTGCACCGCCCCTGTCCGCTGCTACGGCTAACGCCGCCATCGTCGCGGAGCGCGAGCACGTACCTGTGCCGGGATGTGCATGTTAAATACTATTGGTAATCGTCAAGGAACCTGCTTACCTGCAGCATCTACGGTGCGTCTGTGCGGCATACGCCATTGTACCAGACTACCAGTGAAAGTACAATGATGCAAAAATAAATCTTCCCTTCAGTCACACAATTTTGTGCACGTGTTCGTTCCTACGTCGACCAAATTTGTGAACACAAAAAAATCCTGCTTTCTCAAATGAGATGCTAGTCCGCTTTATCAAATCCAATGACCAAGAGAGTCTTAAAAAAAATTACGTGCAGCACCACCATAATTTTAATACAGGATGACGGCAGCGTGGCCTCTTCACGGCGGCGCTTTCGAAGGCGTGAGAGAGGAGGCGCGGCGCCCGACGTTGGAGAGGGCGGCAGTGAGCCCTCTCGATGAGGAGGGCGACAGATCTGGCACCGCCGTCGTCGGATCCAGCCATCCACAGGCCGCCCTAGGCCAGCCCTCTGGTTGGGCGCATGGAGGCGGCGTGAGGGCAGGGGCGCACGGGCGGCGGGCGGTGTGAGGATGGAGGCGGAGGCGCGGCCGTAGGCGACGGAGACCGGAGCCGACGTGGTTGGCAGCGGGGGAGGTCGGTGCCGACGCGAGGAGGGAGGTCGGCGCGGTCGGCAGCGGGGGAGGCCGACGCCGGCGCGAAGAGGGAAGTCGGTCGGGGTGGCGGCGGACGCGCTCGTGCCGTGCGCGAGGGTCGGCGTCGACGCGGCGGAGGAGGCGGAGCAAGCGGCCGCGGGTGGTGGTCGGCGAGGACGGGCGTGCGTGAGATACTGGAAGCGGTGGTGGGCAAGGAGGCCGTGTGGTCGTCGTCGTCGGCCGCGCGGCCTCACGGCGTGGCCCGTGCCCGTCCTGGTGCGCCATGGCTTGGCGTCGGGGTGGCGGCCTCGCCCTCGTGCCGTGCGCAAGGGGGGTCGACGTCGACACGGCGGAGGAGGGACGTTGCAAGCGGCCGCGGGTGGTGGTCGGCGAGGACGGGCGTCCGTGCGCCAGTGAGGTGAGCGCCGCGCTAGGAAAGTGCGGCCGACAGAGTTGGAGACTGATGCGGCACGACGAGGCGCGACCGATGGCGACACACGGAGGCTGGCTGGCGGGTGGCACCCGTGTAGTGGTGCCTACGTGCCGGTAGAGGTTTAGTTGGTGGTGGAGCACTGGGGCGACATTTGTGGATAGGCAAGTGGCGTACAACGGGTGAAAACCCAGCCCGGCCTTGGCCGGGCCGGCAACAGTGTCGCTCGAGCGTTACTCCCCCTCTTGAGGGCGTTGTCGTGCCATCTCATCCTATCTAGTAGGCGACCGGGTGAAAACCCAATCCTAATTCTCTTGGAGACCTCGACGGACGGCGGCGGCGATGCTCCGTCGCTTCTCTCCTTGGAGACGTTGTCTAGGCAACCCCTTGCCGAAACCTCTCAAACTCCTGGTTCAAGCTCGCTCTAAATTCACGTCCTTTGTGTCGATGCCCTAGTTTCGGCAAGATGGCCACATCGGAGGGCCTAGGGGGAGAGTGGTTCCTTCATCTCTCTCACCCTCTCTCCCTCAACTACGACGACCACGAATGCGCCTCCTCAAAGCCCTTCTCTCACGGTGTTCACCGGCATGGCGTTCACCAAGGATGTAGCGAAACATGGCGAGGAGTTCGGCGCGGGCGTTGTACTGATCGCCGCGGTGGAAGATCAAGTAAACAAGATCAACAAAGAAAATCACCGGAGGTAAATAGCGAGGCATTGTATCTTCTTCCTCCTCTGTTTCTCTGTTCGAATAGGAACTTCTTCTTTTTTCTTCTCTGTGTTTCTTGAGCAAGTGTTGATAACGTGTTACAATGTGGAAGGAATTGAGAGAATGAAAATGGAAGCAAATGAATCCACTCTGTTCTCATTCATTGATCATGGGTATATATACATGATTTAGGCAGTAACTGTGCAAATGAACAGGGAATGGCAACTGCTTGTGTAGTGAAGTTGAGGGATTTTGGATGAGTTTAATTGTAACACTCCCCTTTGATCTAATCCATTTTGAGATCAATGAATAATATTAATCCTCCAAAATATCCTGTAGGACAAAGGACAATATATGTCATTGATATCTCCTTAAAACCCTGATGAGGAAAACGGGAGATATGAGATATGCTTATGTTAATATTGCCTCATTAAAAACTTCGTATGAGAAACCTTGAAAGTAAAACTCATACAAATAAAAGAGTGCAATATGATGGTTTAGATAGGGCAACATCTAGGAAATTTCTCCCCCTGAACCTTACAAATTCCAAAGTCTTCGCATACCAATTCCTTGAATACATTTCTGGAACAAGGAAGGTGATAAGGATTTTGTGAATAAATCAGCGAGATTATCACAAGATTTGGTTTGCAAGATGTCTATTTCACCCATTTGTTTTAACTCATGTGGAGAAAATAATTTGAGAGAGATATGTTTAGTTATGTTACTTTTGATGTAGCATGTCTCCATCTGTGTAACACAAGCAGAGTTATCTTCATAGATAATCGTTGGTGAATCAATTTCACCAATACCACATGATTGTTGTATGTGATTGATCACTCTGCGAAGCTATACACATTCATGTGATGCCTCATATAGTGCAGTTATTTCAGAGTGATTGGTGGAGGTAGACACAAGGGTCTGTTTTGATGACTTCCATGAAATGGTTGTCTCTCCATGTAAAAACACAAAGCTTGTCTGGGATCGGTCATTATGGGATCAAATAAATAGCTAGCATCAGTATATCCAATCATATTGGAGTCTGGGTTCCTTTGGAAAAATAATATGAGATCTCTGTGCCATTCACATATCTAAGGATATGTTTTACTTCTGTCCAATGATGTTTGGTTGGAGCAACGTTATGTCTAGCTGGCAAGTTTACTGCAAATGCAATATCAGGCATGGTGCTATTTGCAAGATACATGAGCACTCTAATATCACGTAGATACGGGTACTGAGGCCCCATAATTTCTTCTCTTTCATCCTTTGGTCTGAATTGATCAGTCTTGAGCTCTAAAGACCGAACAACCATCGGAGTTTTGAAGGGATATGATTTATCCATATTGAATTTCTCCAATACTTTCTGGACATAGGCATATTGATGCACTAAAATTTCAGTGGGAAAATGCTCAAGTTGTAAACCTAAGCAAAATTTGGTTTGACCCAAATCTTTCATTTCAAACTCTGTCTTTAGATGATTGCGTGCTTCATCAATATCTTATGGGTTGTCAATGATATTTAATCATCAACATACACTGATATAATGCAAAATCACGTTTGAGATCTTTTGATGAAAACACATAGACAATCATCATTGTTAGTGTATCCCTTCTGCATAAGGAACTCACTAAGCCGGTTATACCACATTCTTCCCGACTACTTCAAGCCATAGAGTGACTTTTGAAGCTTTACACAATACATGTTGCGGTTTGCGTTTTGATCCGGGATAGAGATTCCATTGAGAACCTTCATATAAATATCCGAATCAAGTGACCCATAAAGGTATGCAGTCACTACATCCATCAACTGCATAGATAGACGATTTTGAACAGCCAGAGATATAAGATATCGGAATATTATTCCACTCATCACCAGATAATATGTTTCATTGAAATCAATGCTGGGCCTCTGCGTGGACCCTTGTGCTACAAGCCTCGCTTTATGTCTCACACCCTCGTTGTTTTCATTTCTTTTCCGGACGAAAACCCATTTGAATCCCATAGGAAAGATTCCACGAGGAGTCGGTATTGCATGAGTGAATACCTTCCTTTTGGAAAGTGAGGCTAATTCCGCTTGAATTGCATCTTTCCATTGATTATAGTACGAGCGCTTTTTGCACTCCGCCATGGTCTTTGGATCTGAATCATTTTGGATGATTTATGCAATTGAATCAACGAAATGTATGTCGACAACTGTAGACTTTCTATCATATGATTCTCCAGATTCAATGTAGTTAATAGATATTTCACGCACCCTTTGTGATGCATCATTATTTCCTAATATGACCGCATCGAGATGTTCTGATGTTCCAACACCAGTAATTGAGTACACTGTTGATATGGGATGTGAAGGTTGAACCTCCACAGGGTGTTCCTCAACATGTGGTTGAGTTGCATTTGCTGTGTTGGGAGATATGTTCTTTCCTTTCCTTTGCTTGCTAGAAGCTACTTCCGTGGAAATAGCTGTACTTCTCCCCCTCTGTTGACGAGAAAACTCTCTCACGCGCCGGCCTGGGAGATCTGCTTGACTCCAGTGCAGGTCCTTCCTAGCTGCCTTCAATGTGCAGAGCGTGCCAATTGATTTAATCTGCCAATCAATAAGAAAAAATATAAGAAAGTACCCGTTAAGCGTTAGTTCAAACTCCCGCGAGACCAACCGCTCCGGGAAACCGTCGTCAAATCAGCCGATGCTCCACTAATTCTTGCACAAACGTAGCATTTCCAGGTCAAAGGCATAAATAAACGCAACACGATGCAAACCACGGCTCTATAGCAGATCGACAACGGTCATGCGAAAGAAACACGTAAAAAAACAGATAAAGTCGGTGAAACCCGACGCTATCCCCGAATAATGCAAATCCAAAAGAATACATTGTCAACGACTCTAAAAACGACTCAGTAGTTCAATCTTGATACAACACCGAGTATCAAAAGAGGCATTCAATCTATCACTCTCGATTTACACTCCGTAAGATGATAGATACCGCATACGAACCAACCAGCCCTTAGACCTAGTATCGCGACTATACATCCTCCACAAGATAAGTCAACCGTACAATAGGTCTAAACACCGATTGATTCGTACGCGCTATATGATACATAGCGTAGTAAAACTACGAATCCAATGTGTCATTGCGATGGAAGCATTAGAAACAAGTAATCTCACCACTAACGACAAACATTTACTCGAGTCCGGGATCGAGACGATGCGCCGAAGCCAAACAAGGTGTTCGTCCAAAAGGAAAAAGGGTGGCGATGCGCCGAAGATTAGATTGATTTTCGATTCCTTTTACACAAGACCTCGGGCCCTATTTATACCCGAAATATGAATATCTCGTAACAACCTCGGACTCTATCTAAACATCATATTATCCCTAACAAAATCTATTACAACTAACAATCTAACAAACTCCTAAATTACAGATACAACTGCCATTTCAGAACTTTATCCACAAGTGGCAGTATCTTAAAACGCGCCAATAACATCCGAACCCCCACTTAATCTTCAAGTTTCCGCATTGGATACGGTCTTATCTCTTTTAAACTTGGAATCGGCCGTGGTGCTCCATTCAACTCATTCCCAGCCGACCAGCATTGCAGCCGATTACTCCTTCAGCCAATAAACCCCTGTCTTCAGCCGATTCTGATTCCACTTTGCTCCTTCAAAACTCACGAACCTTATCACCAAATTTCAGTGTTAACACATGCCCCCCAAGTCCGTAACATAAAGTGTTGCGGATTTGTTTATCCACTCAAACTCTTGTTCCCTTCTTGACCCAAATCGTTTCGGCTTCCCCCACGAGCCCTTTAAATATCCACTTTCCTCGGGCGATTCACCCACGCTCCCATCGTGCACTCAACTTCCTTCTCAAACAAACCTCCTGCCCTTCTCTCTCTCTTCCGGCGACTTCATCGGCGTTCGACATTCTCCCCATCCTTCGAACCCCATCGTCATCTCCAACCTCCCCGATGGCCTCCGCCGCGACTTCTAGTACTTCCAACTCACCGGCCACCGTCGCACCCACTGCGACCGCAACTTCACCCGCCGCTGCCCCTGGAACTACCTCAGCCACCGCTATGAACGAATTTCCTCAGGTATTTCCTTTTTATTTCTACTTTGTAATCTCACCCTCAACTCGCTCCCCCATGCGCCTTTATTCTAGATATTTGCTTAGCAACCTCAAAATCACTTCGTCCTGCATTCTTACTAATTAATGACTTTCTTATTCCAAATTATAGACACCTCCATCTCTGATTAATATTTTTCCTCTTCCTTTGAACCGCAGCACCTCTCTCACCAAGTGCTCATCCCCAACTTAACACAAGAGGGCAAATATTTCCTTGGGCCTATTGGTGACACAGACCCAACCGACGTGATCATAGCCAAAACCAACCGCATGCCCTTCAACACGCCAAGCCATCTCTTTCCCACTGGAACGGACTTTCAAAGCTTGGCCGTCCACTGACACAGCCTGGACTGAGTGGTACAAGAGAATACAATCGGCCAAGTACACCCAATGGGAGGAAAAGAAACTTGCCCAATGCTTAGAATTGCCCATAGCCAATATGGAAAAAGACGAACCCCTCCTATCGGCTGCAGCCTATTTTTGGAAGGATAGTTTCAACGCTTTTCTTTTCAGGCAAGGGCCGATGACCATCACACTAGCCGATGTACATATGACAACTGGGCTAGACATTGAGTCATCGGTCAATCCGTGCGTTCTGAACCGAAAAGGCCAACACCAGTTTAAAACCAAAGCCATCGGTGGGTGGAGTGGCTTCATTGCCCAAAATATGAAAGATGGAACGGTCAGCCACCGGGAATACACCGCCTTCCTCATGATGTGGTTAGAGAAGTTTGTTTTCTGCGGATCGAGCTGTGGGCCGACCGCCAATTGGCAAATAATAGCCGAAATCCTAGCCGACGGGACGGAGTTCGCATTGGGAAAATATCTCCTCGGCTACACATATCAAATGTTGCATCAGACCGCCACAAAAATAGCCGCCAACGCTCCGGTCAACACCGGCGGACCCTGGTGGTTCCTTCAAATTTGGCTGGTATTGGCTACCCAGAACGTAGCCGGTCGGCCCCGCTTGGCAGACGCCGGATTCCCAAGGTTGGAGCCAATCGTGGATGAGGAAGGCGACCAAATCACCACCAGGCGATGCACCAACTATGGGGAAGCAGCCGCCGCCCATGCAGGTTCAAGACAATCGGCTGAGCTGTTGGCCGATTGGTTCGTAGCCTTCTACGATGGGTTATCCCGCGACAACCGTACCTGGTACTTCTACCCCGATCAAGGCCTTTTCGAGGCCGATCGATTTTAAGCTGGACGACCTCAATTCGATCGAACGGCCCAAGGTGCGGAAATTTTCTTCATCTGTTTAACCCCTTCATCCCGCCGACAGGTACATCGGGCCGATCAATGGCTCGGAGTTACGAATTTTACTACCCGGCATCGGCCGCAAGACAATTTGGCCTCGGGCAGCTTCCAATCGGCTTCTTTTACGCCAATAAGATCGAGACCAGAGGGGCGGTCGGCCAAGATCTGATAATGAACTCGCTGCTGAACATAGCTGGTCCCCCTTTGGCGAAGCGCGGATTACCACGTCGACAAGGAGAAGTGCCGCTTATGACCGATGGTGGTCGGAACTCGACGCCACATTTTCCACCAACGACCGTCTTGTTACATCGACCGCTCTGCGGACGAGATCCCTCGGTATGCTTTCACCCTCACCGATTAACCTCATCCTACAACTCGTTCACCACTGTACCACCGATCTAACATTTGTGTTTCGACTTTGCAGGAAACAGAAACGGAACAGCTGACGATAAGCGAATCTGGGCGCCCTATTGAATACAAAACAGGAGTTCTGGACACAGGGGGTCTGGCTCCGTCAGCTATCGGTTGGGGGGCGCCCAAGCTCTCGTCCCTATTGCGAGGGCAGGTGCGTCATCCGATCGCACCGAAAAGGAAAACGGCGCCACCGCCGCGTTCATCGGCGTGCTCGCCCCAAAAAGAGTGAAAAGATAGAACCGATTGTCTTGGCCGACAGTCCTCCTCCTCCGGATTCGGCCGTCGGCGACCCTCCATGATTTGCCGACGAAGAGGCGCCATTAGCCGTCCGGACGGCCGTCGAAACCGGGGCTTCGAGTCCCGAATCGGTGAACGCCCACCCGATGCTCCGCAGCTCCGAACCCGCCAATGAGACGTCCTCCCGTAGGTTTTTCACCTCCTTGTTCCTGGCTTTGCGATGTCATCTGTATCTGACTTGTCCGTTCTTTGTAGTCCAAGAAACTGGCCGGTCGTGCCCCCCGTCCTACTCTGCCGGTAACCGACCCTTACTCCCTTTGCTTGTAACAACTAATCAGCTCGTCGGCTAACCCCGTTTTCCTTTTGCAGCTTCCACGATCCCCTCCGGCCGCTCCCCGGACGCTGAGTGAAAGCACCGCGCCTGCTGGGGGTGGCGACGACGATACTAGCAGGAAAAACCAAACGGCCGTGGGGAGCGACCCAGCCGAATCAGTAATCCCGACGACTGTGCCGACGGTAAGCTGACCGGCCCCAGCCATCGATTTTGCCGTGTTTCTGATATGTTGTTTCTTCTGCAGCGCGTGGCCGATCTCCTCAACTTCAACTTGTCGGAGTTCGAAGAGGTCGGCGATGCTGGCGAGGAAGCACTTGCAGCATCGGCCGAGAACCTGAAGGCCACTTTGGTTGATATCGGCAACCGACTGGATGCCTCGTTAGATGCCCTGGTGGCCGACTGCAGCTCCATACGCTCACGATTCCGGGATATCCAAGATCAACTGCCGGATGCTGTGGCCGAAGCCATCGCGCCAGCGACCTTCATGGAAGCTTATCAGCTAAAATACGAACGAGCCCGGCAGCGAGCCATCGATCGGCGTGAAAGTGAGGCGCGGGCGGCTGCGATCCAATCGACCAAAGATGCCATCGAAGCCCGGAAAATCGCCTTTGACCGCCTAAAAACCGAGCCGGCCGCCAAGCTTGAACAACTTCGTGCCCGCCGGGATCAGCTGGTGGCTGACCTCGTTCAGATTACCAACGAGATTGACATCCATGAAGGGTATATGGCCGATTTGGGCCGGGGTCGAAGCCGAACGAGAAACATCGGAGCGGCCGTTGCGCATCTGCGGGGCTTGGTGCAAAGCGCTCGGCCGGTGACGGGGTCCGAGGCCGACGACCTCAGGGCAATTGGCGAGATCGACCAGGTTAGGTTGACAGCTCTATCGGCGATAGCCGATTTTTTAAAGAAATGAAGGTTGTAAACTATCCGACCCTGCGAGGTTGGCCTGCGTTTCTCTGACATGCGCTTTGTAACGTAGCCGAATAGTTCGTATCAAACACACTCGTATCGTTTGTTTGGAATTGGCCCCGAAGTGACGCCCAATCGTTTGGCGCCTGTCTTTCTGTTATTCGACCCTCTAGCTATCGGCTGATGATACCCAATCACGTCACCACTCTGTTTTCGTAGGCCGATCCTCACGAATCGTGTCCCGGAACCCGTGAGCCCGGATGGCGTGCATCCGCTTCGGCACGCCATCGCTTATTTTCAACGATTCCCGACGCTCTTAATAATGACCTCTTTGACTCTCGGTTCGGCAACGATCTTTCCCATCCAAGAATCGTATATTTTCTTTCTATAAATGGGCTCCCCCGGCTCTTCTGAATAGCTCACGGCCGAAAGCGACGAACTCCCAATAGCGAGACACCTAGTCCTTTGATTCCGCGGCCAGGCTTCTCATGGCGTCTTCTAGCTCGTCGGTGAACCAGGTGGTACCTCAACTTTTCTACTTTCAACGGATTCTAGCTTCCAAAATCTAACGGATGGAATCCATTGCAGCCACCGCACCCGCCGGGTGATCCAGGATCATGGAAACGTCGACGAGCCGTCGGTCAATCGGGACCGACGGGTAAGGGGGAAACGCTTTAGGGAGTTGGAGGCTCGCCACCGGCGGCTAGGCCGGTTTTCCGCCTTGGCGGCATCCCGTGCTGCTCCTATGGCGTACCCGACGCTTGCGCGCCTCGGCCGTGGAGGGAGGCAGCCCGGCTTGCCAACGAGTTGTTGATCACTACGACCGACATCGGGTCACTCGGTTGGAGCACCCGATCCTGGATGCTCTGGAAATGGAAACCGCAGAGCCTTTTGAGCGGGCCCTGGCGTCTATTAGAGAGTTCCTGGCGAACATGTAGCCCTAGACGGTCGTGCGCCGGCTCGAAATAAAACGCGGTGTAATATCCCTGGGTTCTTCGTGACTTGAGACTTCTTCAATTTCATGACTTGATTGGTCTACAGTTGGCTTTTTCGGCCATGCGCATTGTATGATTGTCTCACGCGTGTGTGGCGTAGGTGTATGCCCCCCAAGTTTTGATGACAGCATCGATGTCGACGAAACTTGTTGACAGCAGTCCTGGTGAGCGATGCCGGGGGTCATGGGGTGAAGACGGGAACGAATGCCTAAAGGCGATGCCCCCATAAGGCATCGGCTGTTGTGGGTCGGCCCATTGTGGCGATAGCCGACTCGCGCGTTGATCCATATGCTAGGGTAGTATTTCTTTAGATATTTTCCGTTGAGGGCCCTTCCGAAGACCTCCCCATCTAATCCTTGTAGCATGTAGGCTCCTTTGGACACGCACTTGTGGACCTTGAAAGGCCCCTCCCAATTCGGCGACCACTTGTCGAATTTGTTATCTCTGGATCCGATTGGAAGTATGAGCTTCCAAACAAGTTCGTCTTCCTCGAATGATTTAGGGACTACCTTTTTATTGTAATGCCTGGCTACCCGTTCCTTATCTTTCGTCACCTTTTCTAATGCTCGCATTCTCGATAAGGCGAGATCCTCCGATTCGTCTATCATGAGATTGTAATAATCATCGGCCGTGAGTTGGTCTTGCAACCGAATGTGTCTTGAGCCGGTCACGCTTTCCCATGGAAGCACCGCCTCGTGTCCATAAACCAGTTTGTATGGCGGAACTTGGATGGACCCATGACATGCCATCCGATAGGCCCACAAAGCTTCGGCCAATCGGGTGTGCCATTGTTTGGGTTGCTCGGCTATCTTTCTCTTGATCAATTTAATTAAGCTTTTGTTTGACGCTTCGGCTGACCGTTGGCTTGTGCGTAATACGGCGAAGAGTTAAGCGGCTTAATCCCCATGCGCGTCGGCGAACGGACGAATTCGTCGGATACAAAGATGGACCCTTGGTCGGTCGTTATCGTTTGCGGAATGCCGAACTGTAGATGATATGTTCCTTGACAAACTCGATTGCGTCTTTGGAATCTACTTTTCGGAAGGGGATTGCTTCTACCCATTTTGTGAAATAATCAGTGGCCGCTAGTATAAACTTGTGCCCCTTTGGAAGATGGATTGATTTGGCCGATCATGTCAATGCCCCACCCTCCGAAAGGCCACGGTTTAATGATCGGGTTCATGGCCGACGCCGGAGCTCGTTGCACCGTGCCAAATTTTTGGCAATCTTGGCATCCTTTATAGTATTTAAAACAGTCCTCTAGCATCGTCGGCCGAAATACCCGCTCGGCGAAGTAGCCATTTCATTTTGTGTGCCGATTGATGTGTACCGCAGATTCCTTCGTGTACCTCTCCGATGGCCACCTGTGGCTTGATCGGTGCTCAAACACTTGAGCAGAATGCCATCGATTGTCCGATAGTATAAATCTTCGTCGAGCAATACATACCGCAACGCCTTATACCGTAGCTTCCTCGTGGCCGATTGGGAAGGGTTTTGAGGTAATTGTAAACGTCGAATCTCCAATCGTTGGTCGTGATGGTGGCAATGCCTATGTCGACATTTCTTAGCATCGGCCGGTAGCTCCGATGCCCTTTGAGCTAGGTCATTGGCCTCCGTGTTCTGCTCCCTGGGAATATGCTTCAAAGTTACTAGCCAAAATCCTTCCATTAATTCTCGACACCTTTGATGATAGATTACCAGCGCGTCATTCTTGCACTCATACTCCCCTGACAATTGACTAATGACGAGCAACGAGTCCCCCATTATCTCAACCGCATCGGCTTCCATCTCCCTAAGTAGGAGTAGCCCCTTGAGAACGGCTTCGTACTCGGCTTGGTTATTCGTAACGTGGGGGTCGATGGCGAAAGCGAGTCGAAGCTTGTCCCCTTGGGTGAGATAAGAACCAAGCCGATTCCACAGCCGCTTGTACATACTGAGCCGTCGAAAGTCAGGGTCCAAGGCGCGATTTCTACGAAGCCAATTGAGTCGTTTCTATGTTCCACGATGAGATCGGCTAGGGCCTGTCCTTTTACCGCTCTTGGGGCCTGATACCTCAGATCGAACTCGGTCAGTGCAAGTATCCATTTTCCGACCCTCCCTTTGAACTACGTCTGCTTTGCATGTTACGACGCATTCATTGGACAGCAGATAGTGTCTTAATTTTGTGCATGAGAAATAGAGGCACAGACATAGCTTCTCGACCGGCGAATATCTAGTTTCTGGATCTAGCAGCCGCCGGCTAAGATAGAAAATGGCCCTTTCCTTGCCATCGACTTCTTGGATTAGGACGGAGCCGATGGATTTGTCATCGGCGGACAAGTACAGCTTGAACGGCTTTCCTTTTTGTAGGGGCATTAGAACTGGAGGAGAACTTAAATAACTTTTTATGTTGTCTAACGCCTTCTGTTGCTCTGCCCCCCATGTGAATATCTGATCGGCCTTAAGCCGAAGCAATGGTGTGAACGGTTCCAATTTCTCTGAAAGATTGGCTATGAATCGTCTAATGAAGTTTATCTTTCCGATCAATGATTGGAGCTCCCTTTTATCCTTAGGGGGTTGAATTGTCTTAATTGCGTTGATGCTCCTTGGTGTTACTTCGATTCCTCTTTCGTGAACGAGGAATCCTAAAAACTGCCTGGCTGACACGCCGAACGCACACTTGAGCGGATTCATCTTCAATCCGTACTTCCTCGTCTGTTCGAGCACCTGTCTTAGATCTGCAATGTGGCTTTCTATCTATCTTGATTTGACGACGACATCATCGATGTATATCTCCACAAGTGCTCCGATCATATCGTGAAAAATGTAGTTCATTGCTCTTTGATATGTTGCACCGGCATTCTTTAGGCCGAATGTCATCACCACCCATTCGTAGAGGCCGATTGCGCCCGGGCATCGAAAAGCTGTTTTATGGATGTCCTCTTCGGCCATGAAGATCTGGTTGTACCTTGCATTGCCGTCCATGAAGCTAATGATTTTGTGACCTGAGGCGGCGTCGACAAGTAGATCGGCTATTGGCATTGGGTATTCATCTTTTGGAGTTGCCTTGTTAAGGTCACTAAAATCGATGCATACTCGAAGTTTGCCGTTCTTCTTTAATACTGGGACGATGTTAGAGACCCATTCGGCATATCGGCAAGGCCGAATGAACCCTGTGTCGTATAGCCGAGTGATTTCGGCCTTAATTGCGTCGTACATGTCGGCCTTGAACCTCCTGGGAGGTTGTTTGAATGGCCGATATCCTGCTTTGATTGGCAGTTGATGGACCACTATCGATCGGTTTAGACCGGGCATTTCGAAATATTCCCATGCGAAGCAGTCTTTATACTCTTTTAATAACTCAATAAGTTGGGATCTACAAAGAGGAGATAAATATTTACTAATGTACGTCGGCCTTGGTTTGTCGCCAGATCCGATGTCGATTTCCTCTAACTCGTCGGCCGACGTGAAGCCTTGCCCTAACTTGCCATCGTCTTCATCCGTCGTGGCTACGCCGAGCACGCTGGACCCTTCCAACATGTCTTGTTCAAAACAGCAACTGCGGCTCGTCGCTTCCGATGGGCTGTATTGTTGAATTGGACACGTTTAGAAAATCGGCTTGCCAGACTTTCCCAGACAAACACTCGATGCCTTCGATTTCCCAAAGCGGCAAATCGGCATTGACGATACTAACTGACCTGTCGGCTGGCACAATCTCGATCTTGTCGCCGTCCCACTGGATGAGGCTCGGTGCATCGTAGAAGGGATGCGGCGTAGCGTGGATCCAATCCCTTCCGAGCAGCGAGCCGTACGACCCCTTCCCGTCGATGACAAAGAACGTCGTGGGCACAGTTTTACTGCCGATGGTCAGCTCGACGTTGAGAACGCCTTTGGTCTCTGATGGGTTACCGCCGAAGTCTTTGAGTACCATGTTGGTTTTAATTAGGTCTTCGGCTCCTTTTCCAAGCTTCCGGAAAGTTGCGTAAGGCATGAGATTGACTGCCGCTCCCCCATCGACTAGCATTTTGGAAATCGGCTTACCATTGACGAAACCTTTAACGTACAACGGCTTCGGATGTCTATTTTCGGTTCCTTCCGCTTGTCGAAGATGGCACGGTGCAGGGAGATCATCGGTTTCGCGGGTCATCTTCAACGGTATCCGCGTCGGCTTCGGGGCACCGGGTCGGCGGGCAACACGAAGACCATGTTGACCGATGCGGCGGCTTTACCCTTCCCTTTGGCTGCCCTTCGGCTTGGTCGGCGGAGCTCTCTCGCCTTGCCCTTCGGTGGCCGTAGTGTTCTCATGCTTAGGTACCCACCGTCTCGACCTTGCCCGCCCGACGACGCTGTTCGTATATCATTTGTGCTACCTCGTCCTCTCTTCCTTCACGCTTAAGCCGCTGGATTCTCCTTTTCGAGTTTTTGTAAACAGATCGGACGGGCACCACCTGGGATTGGCCAGTTCCTCCTCGTCGGTTTCCTTCTTGTTGCGATTGTCTCCATCTTGATTTTCGTCGATGAAGAACTCTTGGTGGATCGGGCCGAGCCGATCGTGGACGAGTCGCCGTTTCCGGTTCAATTGGACGGCTCTCGAATGAAACGGATGGACTTGATGTTGATGAGCTCCTTTGTTCGTCATGAATGTGATGGTCGTTACATGCCGGGCAGTCTTCTAGTGTTGGTAGTCTCATGCCGGACTCCCAGCAATGCCTGAAGAAGCCGCAATGCCAATGTGGGTCGTCATGGCTCGCCATGTTCCTCCGGCTTCGGACTCTTGGATCATGGTGAGGTACTTCGTCGTAGCTTTCTTCGCACCGGCCGGTATTGATGGTGGTGTACGCCGTTCGCGGATCGTGTTGGCCGACCGCTCTAATAACCGGGCGCACCATGTTTATTTGTGTAGAGGGGTTTCCTCTCGACCCTCACTGCTTTGGCCTCGATCGCCGTATCGGCTAAGTCGCACGTTGTTACGCTCTGCCGGTTAACTCGTTCGAGGCCGCATGGATTGCGTTGATCGGGAACGGATTGCCGTCCACTTTCATGGGCCGACTTGAGTCAGCAAACTTCAACTTCCCGGCCTCGATGGCCGATTGAATCTGCTGTCTAAAGACTTTGCAATCGTTGGTGGCGTGAGATGTAGAGTTGTGCCACTTGCGTATTTCTTCTTTTTTAGCTCTTCGGCCGACGGGATCACATGATTTTCCGGCAACTGAATTTGCTTTTCCTTGAGTAGTAGGTCGAAGATTTTGTCGGCTTTGGTGATGTCAAAATCGTATTTTTTCTTCTTTAGCCGTTTTGAGCAGCCACCGCGACGACGGCCTTCTTGTTTTTAGCCCATTCGGTGCCGTTACTTCCGTTTCATCGTCGTCGGATCCATAGTCCGAGTCAACGACGACTTGCGTTATGGTTTTGACCCTTCCCGGTTTCTTGGAAGCGTTGCTCATGGGCCGTTACCCTCTCGTGCCGGGTGAGCTAGGCTTTCGAAGTCCCGCGCAGAATCTTTCCCGATTGGGGCAATCGGACCATGGAAGGCTAAATCGGCCAACCGAGCATCCGATAGCACCAGCGTAGCATCGGTTTCTCATTTCTCGAAGCGTTGAATGTAGTCTGGACCGATTCGTTATGTTTTTGCCGATCTTGGTGAGATCGATAACTTCATTTCGTGGTTGCCGGAATAAAAATAGCTATGGGCTGTTTTCAAGATCGGCCCAACTCGAATCGAGTTGTAAGGTAACGAGGAGAACCAAGTGAAGGCCGATCCCGAAAGAGAAAGGGGAAAAGCCAAACTCTTAAAGGGTCGGTGGTCGATGCTTCACCACATTGTGCTAAGAATCGGTGATGTGCTCATACGTAGATACATTGTCTTGCCCGAGAACTTAGAGAAATCCGGAATTTTGTACCGGTTGGGTAATGGAATTCTTTCGAAATGTTACGGGTAAGGGTACCGTACATATTTTCGAGTCTTTTGGTTTGAGGCCGAACCGGTCTCGCATGACGTCGCGATCGGTTCGGCCCAAGTCCTATTGTCTTTGTATCGGCTCGTATGGGTCGTACGGCATACGTGTCTGCCGATACAGTGTGGAGGTGTCGAGGCCGGTAATGATGATCCCGACGACCCCTTGGTATTGGTACCGATGATCGGCGGGTGGCGGCCGGGATTCCGGTGGTGGCGTTGGCGGGTGCGGAAGCATTGTCGTCCCCGATATTTTGATGTATCGCCATGATCAATCGGTTCTTGCCGATTATGGTGAAACATGTCGAATTGACCTTGAGGCAACGACTGTTGTCGGTTAAAATAGTGACCGCTGGTTTCGCAGCCGTCTTGCTTGGGGTCAAGTGGTGATCCCTCCCGGCGGGTTGGGTGTGCTATTAACTAAGCGGCCGATCTTGAGTGACTAGTGTCCCGTAATCGGGGAACTTGCCATCCGTAAAGTATGTAGGACCCCTTTGCATGCTCTGGCCACTTTGGCATCAACTACATGAGAAATCATATTGTTGAGGGTGTTGACCAGGATGCTGCTCTGGTTGACCAACGCGTGATGGACGGCCGAGTCGATCCGATCTTGCAAAGAGTATACGGCCTGATCATCTTGTACTTGGGTTGGTTCTTCCACTTTTTGCTTGCCCTTCGCATCACTCGACGAGGATGCTATAGTTTCGTTAAGGCTGAATTTGTACTTTTGGTGGACCGTTCCAGACCTTGTTTGAGTGTAGGATTGAAGGTAATTCTTCTGGAGTTCCTCCACCATCTTCTTATACTCGGCTTCTTGTTCACCGATAATTGATCCATTTTTACAGTACGACGTTGTCTGTGTGATGCCGGGATCTTGGAGTCGACCATCTTGCCGGCTGAGTCTATTTGTCCGAGTCGAGCCGACAAAGATAGTCCCACTGGGCGTGCCAAGAAGCGTGTTGACGAGAAAACTCTCTCACGCGCTGGCCTGGGAGATCTGCTTGACTCCAGTGCAGGTCCTTCCTAGCTGCCTTCAATGTGCAGAGCGTGCCAATTGATTTAATCTGCCAATCAATAAGAAAAAATACAAGAAAGTACCCGTTAAGCGTTAGTTCAAACTCCCGCGAAACCAACCGCTTCCGGGAAACCGTCGTCAAATCAGCCGATGCTCCACTAATTCTCGCACAAACGTAGCATTTCCAGGTCAAAGGCATAAATAAACGCAACACAGATGCAAACCACAGCTCTATAGCAGATCTGACAACGATCATACTGAAAGAAACACGTAAAAACAGATAAAGTCGGCTGAAACCCAGACGCTATCCCCAGATAATGCAAATCCAAAAGAATACATTGTCAACGACTCTAAAAACGACTCAGTAGTTCAATCTTGATACAGCACTGAGTATCAAAAGAGGCATTCAATCTATCACTCTCGATTTACACTCCGTAAGATGATAGATACCGCATACGAACCAACCAGCCCTTAGACCTAGTATCGCTGACTATACATCCTCCACAAGATAAGTCAACCGTACAATAGGTCTAAACACCAGATTGATTCGTACGCGCTATATGATACATAGCGTAGTAAAACTACTGAATCCAATGTGTCATTGCGATGGAAGCATTAGAAACAAGTAATCTCACCACTAACGACAAACATTTACCTGAGTCCGGGGATCGAGACGATGCAGCCCGAAGCCAAACAAGGTGTTCGTCCAAAAGGAAAAAGGGTGGCGATGCGCCGAAGATTAGATTGATTTTTCGATTCCTTTTACACAAGACCTCGGGCCCTATTTATACCCGAAATATGAATATCTGTAACAACCTCAGACTCTATCTAAACATCATATTATCCCTAACAAAATCTATTACAACTAACAATCTAACAAACTCCTAAATTACAGATACAACTGCCATTTCAGAACTTTATCCACAAGTGGCAGTATCTTAAAACGCGCCAATAACATCCGAACCCCCACTTAATCTTCAAGTTTCCGCATTGGATACGGTCTTATCTCTTTTAAACTTGGAATCGGCCGTCGGCTGCTCCATTCAACTCATTCCCAGCCGACCAGCATTGCAGCCGATTACTCCTTCAGCCGATAAACCACTCTCTTTAGCCGATTCTGATTCCACTTTGCTCCTTCAAAACTCACGAACCTTATCACCAAATTCCAGTGTTAACACCCTCTTACTTGGAAGTTGAGTAATTTTATTCGGTACCTCTACTCTTTTCGGCACATTTCTCACGGGATTGTAGGATTTTGTAACACCCTTGTAATTAGCAAATGCATCTGGCATATTATTTGTAATATGTTGCAAATTTATGATCTTCTGAACTTGAAGTTCAGTTTTAGATGTACGTGAATCTAAATTGGAGATGTCTGTGGCATTCCAACTAGTTTTCTGGCATTGTTTGTGGTTTTGAGTTTCTCCCCCTAATGCCGGAAATGATTTCATTGAAGATACAATCAGCGTATCGGACAGTAAATACATCCCCTGTAAGGGGTTCCAAGTATTTAATGATCAACGGAGATTGATATCCCACATAGATCCCTATTTTCCTGTGTTGGCCCATAGATATACGTTGCGGTGGTGAGATCGGTATGTATACAGCGTAATCGAACTTCCGCAGATGAGAAATATTTGGTCTATTTCCACATGCAAGTTGAAACGGGGAGGTTGCATGGTATGCAGTTGGACGCAATTAAATCAAGTCAGCAGCGTGTAAGACTGCATGACCCCAACAAATTATCGGTAGATTGTAATTCTGTAGTAACGGTCTTGCAATAAGTTCCACTCTCTTCTTGAGAGATTCTGTCAACCTATTTTGAGTATGGACATATGGGACCCAGTTCTGAACTTGTGTCCCTAAGGCCATGCAATAATCATTGGAGGCACGTGAGGAAAATTCAGCAGTATTATCCATCCTGGTAGATTGGATTTGACGTTCACGATATTGTGCTTTAAGTTTGATAACTTATGCAACAATTTTAGCAAATGCATGGTTCCTCGTGGAGAGGAGACTCATATGAGACCATCTTGTAGATGCATCTATGAGAACCATGAAATACCTGAACGGCCCAAACAATAGTTGAATTAGACCACATATGTCACCTTGAATGCGTTCAAGAAACTTTAGAGGTTCAACATGAATTTTGAGGTAAGAGGGTCTCAAAATTAGTTTTCCTGTGGCACATGCGGTGCACACAAAATCTGAGGGTTGGGGAAATTTTCAATTACTTAATGTATGACCAACAAAATTGTTGATAATTTTTCTCATCATCCCTATGCCAGGATGATCAAGGCGATCATGCCAAGTTTGGAATGAATTAACATTCTAGAAAATTATTTTGTAAGTAACATATGGTACGGGTTTTATGTATGTATAGTACAATCTAGACGGGAGTGAGGGAATTTTTTTCAAGCGTCTCTCTGCCATATCCGTGATCTTTTGTAATAAAAAGAAATTTCTCATTATTGTTCACATGAGTTTCCACATGAAAACCATTTTTACGGATATCTCTGTAACTCAATAGGGTATGCGTTGAATCGGGATACAATAATGCATCCTCAATTGTTAGCATTGTACCCATAGGGAGCATAATAGTGGCCCGACCGGTGCCAACTATTACCGCATCACGTCCAGTGATTGTTAAAATATATCCCTTATTCTTTGTGAGAGTTTGAAAATATTTTATCTCCCTGAATATAGAGTTAGTGGTACCGTTATCCACTAGGCACATTTCCTCATCCATTGGATCGACGCCCGTACAATCTATGTAAAATAGAGAAAATTGAACATTTAATTATCAACTAATGTATGTAAAATACTTACAATACATATATGTATTTAATTGTGCTTAATACAAATACAATACCCAAATAATATCATCAAGTACTGATAATATCTAGCCTATTACAACAATCATAATTAAACATCATCCACAAGTTAATAATGTATCTCAAAGTTGATAAATCTAATTAAAATCTCCAAATATGTCACTAGAGGCAAACTCTATGAGCATATTGTCCTCAATAGAGGGGTTCCCATCAGGAGGTGGTTGTGCCTCGGTGTTGCTTGTTTCCGCTGGAGCAATGTAAGAACACCCAGGAACATCTTGCTAAGGAATGTCAAGAGAAAAATCTTGGTTTATGTTGACATCCGGTTGAGAGTTGAATTGTGCTTCAAATTTTCCACCTTGATTGGAACGTCCTTGGTTGGAGCACCCTCATCCCACGAAATTCAATACAATTCCACCAAATGCTTAGGGGTGCGACATTTCTGAGTCGAGTGGTTGTAGCAACCACATTTGTCACAAGTGCTTGACTTGTTTTGCTTCTTGTTATCCGACTGTGAAATATTCTTTCCCTTTTGAGCACCATGAGACTTACACTGCCTCTGTGTCACGCCAGAAATTCAAGCCAGAATACACGTCCAATGTGCATTCAATGTGCATTCAATCTGTGTCGCAGCTAACTTGTGCATTCAATCCTTGTCCAGGCATCAGCCGAGGTAGACAAACCGACAATTATTGATATTATAGAATCCATGTCTTAAAAATAGTATAAAAGATTACATAAATACATCGAAAAAGAAAAGACTGACTAAACTGAAACTCTAATACTTGCGACGGAACTCCAACACACCAAAGACAACCTTGACGTCGGACGCAAGCCTAAACCTTGTCGAAACTTTGTTCTTCTGCAACCTCTGGCTCTGGAGGGAGAAAACTAAGCAAGACTGAGTATATCCACCATACTCAACAAGTCATACCGGAAGAGAATGTATGATGCGGGATAGTTCACATGGAAGGAATATGGTCTCATTTGTATATTTAGCATTTCAGAAATATTAATAGTTGAAAGCAATAAAACAGTAGTAATAATTAAGCAATATTAAATAAACATTGTCCAACGTTCAACACACATTGCAACAGGCCCAACCATCCATCTATGCTTGTCAAGTTTCATTGGTCAAATTATTATTTTCATGAGACTAATCACAGTGAATCTGGTTGATCGCCCATAACCGTGGGCATGACTATTCGAATAGTTTTACTCTGATCAGATGTGTACAGCTGTACCCACAAGACACAGTCCCACGACACGTTACTGCGTGTCGGTGTACCACCATGATAACCCGGAAATAAACTATGACAGGACCCTTCACATAACCCCCTCTAACCAATCGTACCACACCAAGGTTTCACCCCCACTCCCATCGAGGTAATGGGCAGCCCCCTCTCGTGCCGCGATGAATCCGAAAGCCGATAAACCCTTAAGACTAGGGCCGACCCAACTCCATCACGCCCATCCTCACTAGGGTATGTCGGTTAGAGACAGCTACACTACAGATCCAACCATTACCCATGATGGCTTGTGGTATGCACGGTAATTCTTCCAGGGTTTCCCAAGAACCGGTCCTTAATTGTCATGAGCACTGTAGCAAACATCCAACCATGTGTTCACAACCCACCATTATCATATTTCAGTATTATAAGAACAATATCACATACTTGGCATCATCTCTACTGAATATTTGATTATTGTGATTCCCTTATGTGAGATAATTGATCTAAGCCAGGCTAAGCATATCCTAAACCAATATATTGTCATATTGAACCCAAGTTATAAATGACAGAGGGTAAACAATTCCTATGACTGAGTACGATAGGTAAAATAGTCCCATGAAATGACATTCTAAAACATCTGTAGTATTTGAGAGAAATGAGATATTTAAATAAAACAGATACAATATGATCAATGTAAAGTATGACCTGCCTTGCTCTGAAGATTGGGGAACCTCGGCGACTACTTCAAAGTAAACGGGATCGCCGGAATTATCGGAATCTACAAGACAAACAAAGCACTCAATAAAACATGCTAAAATTCTACTGAAATAGCACAAGAAACTATTTTAATAGATTCTTGACATTTTTCTGGATTTAATGAAATTTGAATGGACTAAAACAGACTTCGGATTAAAAAGATATGAATTTTAAAAGTTTAATCATGATTTTTAAACAAAACAGAAAAGCCTAATTAATTTATTGCGCAATTAAGTCCCTTGCTGATGCAAGCACTAGCATGGTTGGGTAGGGCTGATGTCATCATGACGTCATGCTGGCGCAAGCGGCGGGCGTGGCTTAGGGCTGATGTCGGCTAGGGGTGACGTCAGCGCCTAGGGCTGACACAAGCGGGACCGGGCTCGGTCTATCGTGGACCGAGTCCAGGGACGCGGCGGCGGCGGGACACGCGGCGACATCACAACGGTGGGACGGTGCGTGCACGGACGGCCAAGATTGCCTAGGGTTTCGGAGCGGCCGCAGGACAAGTGGCGACCATCCAACGGCATGACGGAGGCGATCGGACGGCAGGTGCGCGGGCGGAATCGGACAGCCCCGATCTACCCGTGCGGTAGATTGGACGGCCGACAGTGTGCTAGCGTTAGGGTTCGCGCGGGGCGGCGGCGCCCGAGCTCGGTTCGCCGGCCATAGCCGCGCGGCGGCCGGCTGGCTCACCAGCGACACGGGAAAACGGCGGCGGGCGGCGGCGTGACGCGTGGCAAGCGGTGCGGGACGACGCTGCAGCTCGGGATGGCACAGGATAGCTTGGGTTTGTGTGCGGGAGACGGAGAAGGGAGAGGGGATGCTCACCAGAGATGGGGACGACGGTGGTGGTCGACGACGACGCTAGGCAAATTAGGGCACAAAATCTAGCGGCGAGAACGGGGAAAAGCGGCAAAATCACGCGCGGGTTTTATAGGTGGGATTTGGAGACCGGATCGGGCACGAAAACAACTGGAATCCCTCGCCATCATTTTCGGAATCGAGGAGAGAGAGAGTTCGGCGACGGGTTGATTAGGGTTTTGGGGTGCGCGGGCTCGGACTCGGCGACGGGGTGCGGTCGGGTGCGGCGCGACGCGGTGCGGGGCGGGTGCGGTGGGGCGCGAGCGGCACGGCTCGGGCGCGGGCGGCGCGAATGGCGTGCGGCGGTACGGCTCGGTCGGGCGCGGGGAGGACGGGACCGACAGTGGGTCCCACATGTCGGTGGCAGGGACGCGGGGAGGCCGTGGTCTTGGTGCGGAGCGGCGGCGCCTCGTGGGCCTCGGCCCACACGCGAGAGAGGCGTGCGCGCGGGCGCACGGCTTGGGCCGAATGGGGTTTGAGCTAGCGAAACCGTACGGCCCGAGAAAAGAAGAAAAAGAAAATAGGAAAATGATTAAGGGACTTAATTTAATTTCGATTATTCAAATAATTGGTTAAAAATATTTCTATTGCACTTAAAATTTCACTAAAAATTTAGTTAATATATTTTGTCATGTAGAATTTAAGAAAAATCCTACTATGCCATTTTTACTTATTAATTGTATTTTAAAATTAATTGTTTGCTCCAGAATAATTCTAGAAATTCCCATTTGTTTTAGGATGAATTTTTTAAATGATTTAGAGGTCAAAACTCGAGGTGCGACACCCTGTCGCTTGCGCTTTTCTTGCCTTAGGCTTAGTTCCGATGGGTTGTAGGTTGGAGTTTCAAAGAAGCTCATTGTGCCTTTCTATGTGGAGTAGTGTTTTGATCAACTCAGAATAAATAGTGAAACTTCTTTCACGGTACTGATGCTGAAGGATCATCTCGACCAGAAGCATGATAGACAAAAAAATTTTAATTTTATCTGTATCAGATGACTTTTTTTATAAAAATTTTATGATTATTTAGGTGATATGTAAGAAACTAAGGGATCTTTCCTTAATAATGAAAATCCATGTCCATTTGTTTCCAGTTTTCTCGATTGTGTGCTTGTGGTGCGAGCGTTGGTCAGATTCCAGTTAATCAATATTTGGTCACTTTTCTCACCTAGGAGATTGGTTGCTCAAGCGATGCATTACTCCACCGATAATATGCTAATATTTTTTATGTTGGCTGAATGATATAAATTTAAAGTTTTACTAATAAATTTAATAAATTATTTATTAATTTTTGATTGCTTCATTCTTACCTCTCAAATCAACCAATCAGCGCGTGGGACCTTGTGCTTATTTAATATCAAAAGTTCACGAGGTGGATAATCAAATTTTATTTCTAGAGTTGACTGTAATAGTTTATATATAGGTCTTAACTTGAATTATTTTAGGTCAATGTGATTCACGTATTATTTTGGCCCATATATTCACCGAGAAATTGTTCGTAGTACTAGTTATGCTGTAGGAATGACTAGCTATTCACGTGGATTTGATTAATAATTTCATGATACGTGTTATATTTTTTCCTAGGAACATTATTTTTCTCGGCTGAGCTGTACGTTTAAATCTTAATGCAAATCCTCTGTGGTTAGCCTAGGTGAAAAAAGACTTCCCCTATCCACGTCTCGAATTTCAACCATTCAGTTGGAGCACATCATTTTGGTAGACTTTAAAAACCCCTCCGGCAAACCAGGCTTCGGAAAAGTCCACCCCAATCCCGAACCAAGATCGCCAGATCGGCCACCGCCCGCGACTCCCCCGCCCATCGCCATGTCCAACCCCGGCGCCGCGAACCCTGCCCTGATCCCGGACGCCGACGCGGCTGCCGGCGAGGGCCTGGAGCTGGCGCAGTTCGCCGCGGGGTGCTTCTGGAGCGTGGAGCTGACGTACCAGCGGCTCCCGGGCGTGGCGCGCACGGAGGTGGGCTACTCGCAGGGCCACCGCCACGAGCCGAGCTACCGCGACGTCTGCGGCGGCGGCACGGGGCACGCCGAGGTGGTGCGCCTGCACTACGACCCCAAGGCCTGCCCCTACGAGGTCCTCCTCGACGTCTTCTGGGCCAAGCACAACCCCACCACGCTCAACAGACAGGTGCGTTCGTTCGTAGATAGGAGCCATGCCTCCTGCCGCCGCACGCGTGTGCCGGGGGGCGGCCGATCGAGGTCCGCGACGGCGACGGCGGCGGCGGCGGCGACTTTTTCGCGGAATTGCAGGAGGTTCAGTGAACCTGGCTCGTCTTTTGTTAAGTGTTGACTTTGATCTGCCGCGGTAGTTGTGGTTTTGCTAGGAGTATTTTGGACCGTTAAACAGATCAGAGAATATGCCGTTTTAAACACATCTACGTGGCCATCATCCGTGATTAGTTGCCTTCAGGTTTTTCACACCATTCATGGCGCAGTGCACTGTCTAGTACTCCCAGCTACGGTTGATGGAAAGAAAAAACTCAACTCGTTAACATTTTTTTCCTGAAGAAATTAACTATAGTTAGTACAGCTACTTCTATGCGCAATTGTGTGCGATAGACACAGCCACGCAGGCACGCAGTCAGGCTGAGGCTGGTGCCAGGGACGGAGGTAGGGGGGCTGGAGAGCGCCGGCGAGCAGCCTGCCTCCTGCGTATTCCGGCCATGCGAGGCCGACGGCTGCGGGGACATGGGTTGCGTGTACGCGGGTAGCTGCTGCAGGAGGGTGCTCTGCTGGGAGTGTAGCCTTCCGTGCCTCGAGCACACCGACGGCTTCCACACCATGATACTACCCTTCCTGCCGCGGCGCTCGGAGACCCAGCCAGAGCAGTTCCTCCTGTGTAAATGCAAACCAATGCAAAGGCGCATACTGCAACACCGTCGTCCCGTGCTAGTGCTTGAAACCCACGCCGGGTGCGAGCGGCCCGGGCAGCCATGGGAGAAGCTCCTGCTCATGTCCGGGGAAGCCACAGCCACTGACACAGTGCATGCAGGAGGCGTGGGCGAAGGTGCGGGTCACCGCCATGCGCGCCCGGGAGAAGGCCATGGCGTCGCTGGAGCAAGAGAAGGTGAAGAGCTCGGAGGCCAAGAGGAAGCTCGCGAAGACGAAGAAGATGCGAAGACAAAGAAAATGCAGCTCCTAGACTGTGTCATCGTCTCCACCTCTACTCCCCATCAGGTGAAGAAGAATGGCGGCAAGGATTGCAGCGACGACGTCTGCGGCGTCTGCTCTGACGGCGGTCAGCTGCTCTGCTGTGACTCTGGAGCTGGTACTTCGCCGGAGCACCACCCACAACGACGAGCCGTTGCTCCCCCCATCTTCTCCCTCCCCTCGCGGCGGCGTCGAGGCTGGTGTCGGTGCCCCTTCCCCATTCCTTCTCCCCTCGTGGCGGCTGCCTAGGGCCGGTGGCAGCGTGGCAACCTGCCCGTCGGCGCGAGACCGCGACAGAAAGGCAGAGGACGACCATGTGGTGGCAATGGCGGATGGTGATGTGGCGGTCACGGCTGGGATGGTGACAGTGTTGTGACGATGGTGGCAGAGACCGCGTAAGAAGAAAGGAGAAAAGAAAAGAAAAAAAGAAAAAAAAGAAGAACGAGGAGGAGGAAAAAAGTGAGAAAAACAAAAAAAGGGAAAAGAAGGTAAAAAGAAAAAAGAGAAAAAAGAAAGAGAAAAAATGAGAAAAAGAAAAATAAAGAAAATAAAGAGAAGCGTGCCCGGTTTTGGTAGTCATGTGCTTTGATCTGGCGTCCATGTGGCCGGAGGCGACACGTCTGTGTCGGCACTTGAAGAGGGCGGATTTCGAATGCTGCAACATGAGGAGGTTGTCGGAAGGGCGTGCGGAATGGAGACGTGGCCGGCAGCAAAGGTGACCGCCGAGGTGTGGCCTGTGCAGAGACCGACATGACGCGGCGGGGCGCGGCCCACGCGGCGAGGTGCGCCCGGCCCACGGTTGCGGCGCAAGATAGCGCAAAGAGGCCCGGCCGTCGGTGGTGGAGACCGGTGGACGGTGTATCGCGAGGAAGTGCGGTCGTCGTAGACGAAGGCTGGTGCGACACGACGAGGCGCGATCGGTGGCGACACTGGAGGTGTTGGCGGGCGCGGAGTGCAATGGTGGGCGGTGATAGACTCGGAGGCACGGTACGACGGCACGACGAGGGGAGATGCAATGACGGTCCAGGATCTTGGGAATCCTCAGCCAATGGCAGACTTTCTGGCATGTGGAGAGCTTAATGAGGGTTGACGAGGCCGGGTTACCTTTCTGGAGGCTTAGCTGTTCGATGGAGATTGGGAGGAGCAGAGCAACTTCTCTCTTGCTATGACGGCGACAAAAGAAACAAATCCGGGATGATGAGTGCAATAGTGGACGTGGCATTGCCCCCGCAAAGAGAAGTGCAGCAGCGGGCGTGGCGTGGCCCCCGTGAGCGGCAAGGTGGTGTCCAACAGCGGATGTGGCAAGGCTCCCACGCGTTGAGTCCTATGAGAGATCTGGGATCTGGTGGTTTTCACCCTGTCGGGCGGAGTTTAGCGTTTGGAGCAGCACAACGACGATGGGTACCGCATGGCGGGGGCCCTTTCGGTGCAGTGCAGTCTATCTTCCCTAATGTCCAGTTGAATGGGAGCTTTGCTGTAAAGTTTCGACGGTCAGTTGTGTGTAGGTTCGGTGGGTGCCATCGTATAAGGCTTTGATCCGTCGTCGGCGTGGTGTGAGTTGGGTTACATAGGGTTGTTGTGAAGGCTCGAGTTGAGTGTTTGCCTGTGTTGATGTCCCAATCCAATCGGACGAGTTTCTTCCTTTACTTATTTTTTTCCTGTCTATGGTCTCCCAGAGTCTTCTATTTTTCCTACTATATCAATGAAACACATGTTCCTTTTAAAAAAACTAGAACAGAACAAAAACTATAAAAAAAATCAACCAGACCTTAGCATCATGGGCCTTGACGCTGAGGCTCAACATCTCAACACCAAGATCCATGCCTCGAGTTATGGGCCTTAGAACTGTAAGGTCTGACGCTGACCAAAGTATGCTATGAAAAACACGAGCTATGTCAAGAGCAAAATGTATGGGCTCCATGGCTAGGATCCGAAAACAGACCAACCAGCACACAAGCAGACACCTCTTACCACTATATCATATTCATCTTCCAACCAAAATTGGCACATGCCTCAACACCATGGACCCGGACGTTGAGAGATATTAGGCCTGCTAAGGTAGAGATCTTTTTTTTTAGTTTTTGTCATCGTTTATTTTCAAAATAAGTTTTATCAATGGACTAAAATATTAAAATTGTGGACATTCACCGAGTGATTAGAATTCATCTCCCTAATAACTATGCATAACGTCCTAGTTTTCACCCCTGCTAACTTGGCGAACTTATGCACGCACATGGATGCTAGGGCAACGACGTCGGAACGCAGTACCGGTCGGGCATCTACTACTACACGGCGGAGCAGGAGAAGGCAGCGCGGGAGTCGCTGGCAGAGAAGCAGAAGGAGTGGAAGGAGAGGATCGTGACGGAGATCCTCCCGGCGACGAGGTTCTACCCCGCCGAGGAGTACCACCAGCGCTACCTCGAGAAAGGCGGCCAGTCCGCCAGGAAGAGCTGCAACGACCCCATCCGCTGCTACGGCTGACGCCGCCGCAGCCGCCGTGGCGGCGAGCGGGACTCGCCGGACCGTGTACTCGATTTGCCGGCATTCCATTGCACATTTGCAGGTGTGCGTGCTAATAACTACCGGTATCGTCAAGGAACCTGCAGATTCTACGTTGCGGTGTACGGGACTGTGCGTCTGTGCGATTGAAACTGTGGGGGTATATATCTGTGTTGTAATAAGCGTACTGCTCGTGAAGGTGCAGTGAAGAAGCCATGCTGTACTTGCTTCATTGCTCGATCGTCGACGCACGCATTATTTCCTTTTGTGGTGTCGTGATGAACTTGACATATATTTTCAGCTGGTTGTTGAGACCGTTAGCAGCCATAAATTAGACAGCCGAGTTGAGGTGACCACGGACAGACTGTAGCTGGCAAGCATTTTGTCAGCCACATGCTGGTGAAGAGGTGAACGTTCGGAGAACGATTTGTCGCGCTACGACCACTGGACACGTTCGTCAAGTTATAAACTGTTCTGATCTCGACTTTAATAGCCAAACTTGACTGGCAGATTCCCAATCTCGCACGGCTCTCCTCTCTAGTCCACGGTCCAGTCACTCCTCGGAACCCGGCGATGGCCGGCGGCGACCTGCGCAGCCTCGTCGCCGTGGGCGCCGCGGTGTCCGCGGTCATGTGGTACGTCCGCTTCGCCGCGCGCCGACTCCGCCCCGGCCTGCCCCGCCTCGCTGCCTTCGTCCCGGCGCTCGCCCTCCTCCCGTTCCTCCCGCTCGCCTTCCGCGCGCTCCACCTCCGCTCCATTTCAGGGTTTTTCCTCGCCTGGCTCGCCGAGTTCAAGCTGCTGCTCCTCGCGTCGGGGCAGGGCCCACTCGACCCGTCCCTCTCTCTCCCCTCCTTCCTCGCCATCGGCACCTTCCCCGTCAGGCAGCGTGATCTCACCAAGAACGCCGCGGGGTCGGGCCTCGGCCCCGTGACCTCCGCCGTGATGGCCGCCCTGCTCGCGGCCATCGTGTCGCTGTACCGATACAAGGAACGGATGAACCCGTACGCCCTGCTCGTCCTGTACTCTCTGCACGTGTACCTCGCTCTGGAGCTCGTCCTAGCGTGCGCGGCGGCGGCGGTGCGCGCGGTGATGGGGATGGATCTGGAGCCGCAGTTCGACCGGCCTTACCTGTCGGCGCACCTGCGGGACTTCTGGGGACGGCGGTGGAACCTGTCGGTGCCGGCGGTGCTCCGCCCGTGCGTCAGCCGCCCCGTGACGGCGTGCATCGGCGGCGGCGCCGCCGGCGTCGCGGCGGGGTCCTCGCCGCGTTCTTCGTCTCGGGCGTCATGCACGAGCTTATGTTCTACTACATCACGCTGCGGCCGCCGACGGGGGAGGCGACCGCCTTCTTCACGCTGCACGGGGTGCTCGCCGTGGCGGAGGGGTGGTGGGCGGCGCGCAAGGGGTGGCCCCGGCCGCCGCGCCCCGTCGCGACCGTGCTGACGCTGGCACTCGTCATGGCGACGGGGTTCTGGCTCTTCTTCCCGCCGATCACGAGGCCCGGCGCCGACAAGGTGGTGATCGCCGAGAGCGAGGCGGTCGTCGCGTTCGTGCGGGACGCCGGCAGCTGGGCGGCCGCCTCCGTCCGATCGGCTTTGACCGGCCGCTCGCGCGTAGTTTGATACAACGGGTGCATGCGCATCTCTCGATCGCAATCCAACTCTGCAAATAGCGCGAATTGGTGAAGGAATCCCCGGCAAGAGAGCGGATCGGAAGTGGCGGCGGCGGCGGCGGCGCCATCCGTGAAAGAATCTGTACTGGTTTCTATCATGGGGTCCCCCTATTCATTTCATTATATATCATCCATTTTAAGCAATCGCTCTGCATGTTTGTCTGTTCACTTGTAAAGATCCGGTTGCAATCAGGCCGAGGGCCGTATGGGAGAATTATTGGGAGGCTCTGTGCCAAACGTAAAATTTTAGGCCCTTGATTTGAGAATTGTCGATTCCAATTTTACTCATTGTTTTACATAGAGTTTGCCTACAACTAAAGATTTCGTATTTACATCCAACCATTTTCAGACCAAAACTAAAGATCCACTCCAGTACTGTTCTCGTATTTAAATATATGATACCGTATAAATTTAAGTAGAATATAATGATAATTTCTAACAAAATTATAATATCATAGAAGTATTTACAAAGAAAAATCAACCCGTATAATTTTTTATATATTTTTCAAACTAAATATTAGATCAAAGTTTTGAAAAAATAATCAAACAAAATTAATTTTGGCGCTTCATATTAAATATTTTGAGAACTGTTGTTCAAAACGTTTGCTTGGTTAGAAAAAGAAAAAAATCTAATTGCGCTTCATAGTGAGCAGAGTCGCAGCCTTGCAGTAGACAACTGGTGACCTTACTTAGGATATCTTAATTTAGTACTTAGTTTTTAATTACGTCCAACTTAGTGAATTTTAGCTTTTATTATTATGTTAGCTAGCAAGATCACCCACATAATTACATGACTAGCACTCATACAACATTATTTTTTACACATGATTTTCTTTACAATTATTAAATTGCCACCTCGTTGTATTATGATTTAAAAAATCAAACCTTTTACCATCATCGAGTTTTTAGTTTTATAGATTTTTAAAAGTCATATTAGTTGTCGCCCCTTTATTTTTTTCTTATCTATCATGATTTCTATTTATTGTCCGTTGAACTTTTAAAAAATTGGACTTATAAGTTTTTATAAGTTTTAGAGTTAATTATCCTGTCGGGTTCCTTTTTATAGTTTTAGAAATCCCATCAAAGATCGCCGCCCTACTTTTTATTGTCGTTTTGATTTTTAAAAATTAAACCTAATTATCGTTGGAGTTCTTTTTCTTACTTTTTGGAAGTCTCATCAACCTACGCAACCCAACTCCTTTACGGTTTACGGTCTACCTCTTGCTCCTCCTCCTTACCGTCATTAAGGGTTCTAAAAGCCAAACCTAACTGTCATTTGAATTCTAGTTTTTAGACGTCACATCAATCACCGTCACCCTACTCCTATTCGGCCCACTCGATATATCCCTCTTTATTGTCATATGTCACCCCTCGATTCGCTCTCCTATGGCAACTACCATCTTTCTACTCTTTATTCGTCCATCCACTTGTCCATATGCCCCACTCTTTCTCAACTTTGTTGTTGTCGGCACCTTACAAAATCAAAACTTATCATCATTGGGGGTTTATAGTTTTTAGACACCACCACCGCCACTATATTCTTTTGTTGCTACTCATCTCACTCTCCCTTAGCAACCACCACCTCCTTGCTCCTTTGTCTCTCTTCTTCGTTGACGTCGATGCCTAAGAAAATTAAAGCTTGTCGTCATGGGGTGATTATATTAGAAGTCCTGCTAGCTTTGCTGCCACCGCATCTTCTACCTTACTAGTTTTTCATCCGTTGAGGCACTCTCTCGCATGTCCCAATATACATCACTTGAGCCGCTTGCCCTCCCGTGGCCTTAATAAAACTAATTTACGGAAACATTTTCTAATGCTCGATATGCCTTTTTCTATTTTTTTCAATCATAGATTTTTGTCATTCTGGGAATCAAAATAAAACACGTATATACCTCGTCTATATAAAAAACAGAGTTGTAACTTTTCAATAACTCTTCATTTATTTTTTTCTTAATTTACAATATTACAATCTAGTTTCATCATATGCTACAGACTTTTCTTTTTTCTTCAATTAATGCGGTGATTTCTATATATCCAAACTGAACTTGGTGCTTTCTTCCAGCCAAATTGAACATTGGCGCTTTTTTCAAGTCTCAACTTTTTCCTCAAAAAATTCTTTTGAAAAATTATTCCACGTAGCATATGACGGATAAATTATATCTTTTTTTAAAAAAAGAAATGAATACGTTGAAACTTATACACAAACATTCACACTGTTTAATAAGGCTACACAATTTATACTTTTTTGAAACTTCTTATAGAAAAAATCAAATGTTAACTTTACATGTCTATAAGGGTATTTTGTGTATTATAGAATAATTGATAAACTCGTCGGTATAATATAGAAAGAAACAGTGCCAATGGCAAATCGTTAAATTGGGACAAACTCAAACTCAAACTCACTGACATGATTTCTTTTAAAGCCTATGTATCAATCGCAACAACACATTTTGTGTTCTGAATATTTTTTTATTCTAAATTTTAGTTGTTTCTAAATTGTATTCCTACTTTATTCCAAATTTCATGATTGTTAAAATTTATTTGAAATTAGTGTTGAAAAATAATTTTAGGCTTTATTCTATTTTTATTATTACGAGTTTTAATTGCTCCAGCTTTTAGGTATTTATAGGATGTGTTTTGCTATGGACTCTTCTCATACTCTCCGCTTATTTGATTTTTTTAATATTTTTGTTTGAATTTTTAACGATCTTTTGAAATTTATATGGAATTGTATCAACAATCCAATTTTTATAATTTATTTTATTATTTAGTCCAAATTTTTATTAATCTCATTTTGCATTCTATACGACTCTTCTTTCAATATTCATTATTTTTAATTCTGAACTTCACTTTTTTTCTAAATTTTATTCCTACTTTATTATGAATTTTCATGATTTTATTAGTTTGTTTGGAATTAGTATTGAAACCAATTTCAAGATATATTTTATTTATTATTCTGAAATTAAATTACTCATACTTTTGAATATTCATATATTTTATTTTGCTATGGATTATCCTTGGTATGTGGTTATTGTTAGTGTCAAGGATAATGCATACCTTTTATACGTATATAATGAAATATGGTGTATCATATATTCAATAGTATATGGAAAGTATCATTTTGTTAAGGAGATATGACTAATAAAGAGGAACATTATCTTGTTATAACAGAATATGTTAGAGTCCTAATCGAAAAAGATAAGTTTTTCTTAGGCCCATAACATGTTCTATCTCTCCGAGTTCTACTTAGAAAGAAAGGATATCTTTGCTATATATACCAAGCAATGGCGAATGTAGGATTTTAGTTTAGGGTATGCCGCCCAAAAATATTAACACAAGATTTTGTAATAATTATAAAATTAACAACGTGATTAGGTATATATACTAAGTAACATGATAAAACTTTAATTATTAGATTAAATAGAAATGATACACTAAATACAATGTCAATAGTTCAAACACCATACTAATAATTAAAAATATATGTATAAAATAGTACCAGAGACTTATAGTGCTTTGTATTAGTGTTTGAACCAAGCTGTTGCCGCTTTTTTGTAGCGTGTTTTTAAAAAGAGATGCAATATCTCTTTGTCTCTTCATAATTCAACCGTTCTAAAAAAATATCAACGTGACAGAAGTTTCTCGGTTATAAACTAAACACAAAAAACAAAAAATATCAGTAATAAACCACTGACCAGAGGAGCTGTTGTTCTTGATTGTGAACCTATCTACAGGGTATTAACCTGTAAATGTAATAGATATTCTATTAGACTTTTGTTAACTGGAAACAAAAGAGGAGCACCGAGCGAGGTAATAAAGTTTGTACCAGAGGACAGGGAGGCAGAGAAGAAACTTGTTACAGAAGATATTAGCCTGTAACAAGTTTGTATCTCTCTCCTCGGCTATTGTTCTGTATCTGTACTACAGTCTACAACAATGGTGTCTTCTTGTTATGTATCTCCTCGGCTGTTATTCTTCTGGTGGCGCGCGGGGGTACCGACGGTCGACAACGCGAGTGCACGAGGGCGCGGCCGACGCGAGCGGCCGTGGCGCGAGAGCGCGAGGGCGCGGGGGCACGGCGGCCGGCGGCACGGGCGGCGCGAGGACGGCCGACGGCGGGAGGTCTCGCGAGTGCACGGGCGGCCAGCGGTGCGAGGCCGCGAGCTTTGCCGGCGGGCGACGCGCGTGCGGTTCCACTCGCGAGTTCCCGGCGACGAAGATCCGAGGTGACGATTCTTTTCCCGTTTTTAATTTTTTCACACATAAATATATATACTATATCCTCTTACAGGTGGACCCCAGGGTATGCTGGGGTCCACCCGGCATACCGTGTGGATCCGCCCCTGATACCAGGCCTCCTCAGGGAGGGACATCAAGTTATAAACCATAGCCAAAGCCACATCCAAAAGCAGAGGCAATTAGCATCTTATTCGCCGAATAGATCTTGTCGAGGTGATTCCGATAACCGTTAGTCGATGGATTCATCTAGATGTTCTATTCTCCATTGTACTCTGAGCAATATTTTTATCCGTAATACATATAAACTGAAGTATGATTGTTATTTTTTCTGAGGGCCCGAACCAGTATAAATTCTTATCACCTGTTTGCTTGATCCTATTCTCGTGTATCTCATGGTTCCAACGATCTCCATACTATACAAATACTGTGATCAACGTATAGCCTGTCGACAGTTATAATCTGGACCCACACTTTAATCCATTACTTTAATTCTTTTCTTTTTGTTTGATTTACATGGAAAATGCTTTGCGTTGATAGGGAATATCGAAGTTATTTTTTCTGTTATTTTAATAAGAAGATACATTGTAGATTATAAACAACGCCAAGTCAAAATTACTACTGTGCATCCTCGTATTAAATCTCATCCACCGTAATTTTTTATGTTGCATTATCCAAATGTTAAATTTTTCTCTCTTGTTAATTTGAAAATTTCTAAACCTCTTTCAAACTATGTAACTTTAGAAGATACAACCACGTCCGTAGATTTACTTTCATATCAACAAATTATGACTCAACCTAAAGTGTATGCAGAAATCATGTTAAAGGTACCGTGCCACAAAATGTTTTTTTTTCTTTGCGACGGCTAAAAGCTTTATAAAAAAAGTATGGAAACGTACCAATAGCTACCAATTTTTCATCAATTGTGAGCTATGCGGGCTGCATCCCGATGTTTCTAGTCTATATGCATGCGCATATAGCATGATATGTATAGATTACTCGTCCCATTCTTCTTCATCGTCAAATGGCTACATTTGTATAGTATGTATGTATAACAATGCATAATGTTTTTGTCCATTTGCAGGCTATATTTTCATGAACATGCATGTAAAAAAAATCCCTTCCAGCTTCCATGAATTAATATATATTTACTATTTTTTCATCCACAGGTAAAAAAACATTTTAACTCTAATTATACCGGCTCCAGAATCTATATGCATACAATGTGTCCTAAATCCTAATCACATGAGCTCTTGATTGCTGTGAATATCCGTTTAGATTAAGGAAAGAATCTAAGCAGGAGCAGGTCCACCTATTTGGATTAGTATTGTAGTATCCTTGATCAATGCATGTTCGTTTGATCTGGTAGTTTTGTTTTCTATTTGGACTTCTATCATCAAAGTTAATCTACACCATCAAAGTCTAGTCCCAATATAATCTAACATTCTAAATTTTTTCAACCTAGTAAGGGCCCGTTTGGTACGGTTCCGGATTCTCGAAGAAACAGGAGAAACGGCTGAAACGTTTATAGTGATTCACAGGTGATTCTCGGAGAAACGTTTCTTTCAGAAACTGGTGAAACGACCTAAAGGGGGTTTCTTATTTCTAGTTCAAAAACGAGAAACGTTTCTGCTGATTCTCCAAGAAACGTTTCTCGTTTTTAACCGTTTGGTACAGATTCTCGAAGAAACAGGAGAAACGGAACCGATTCTCACAGCCAAACGGGCCCTAAATATGCCCGTGCGTTGTAACGAGCGTCATTTTCCATCTAAACTCTCTCTTTTATTAAGTATTGGGATTATAGATTAATTTTAGAAATACTAGGGGTTTTCTACGAAATAGCAGACGGACGAAAATTTTGAGTAGAAATATTACTTGTTTTATATAGATAGTTATATATTATAAATATATATATAGATATAGATTAACGTGATAATTTATAGCTTTGACAGCGAACATGATTTTTTTTAAGATTGTCTCAATAATATAATACTCTGATAGTTTTAATATAATCTAACGAAATCTAATGGTTTAGATTTTTCTCTGATTAACGTTATAATTTCTAGCCTCCAAAAACATGATGTCTTTTATCTTAATAATATAATATAAGATATATATAGAGATATAATAAAATAGTGAAAACAATTATATATGTTGATATAAATAACATATAACTTGTTAACGCACATGAATTTTTAGTTAGTTAAAGTTAACGAGCCAAGCCATGTCTCGTTGTGATAACGAGCTCAAACTAACAGGGTTGGCTTGTCATTCACCCTACTACGGCAATGCTTCGGGCATCACCGCCCCTCATTGTAGCATAGCAAAAGCATTCCAATTGCTCATTGAGTCGCACCATATAGATTGGTTTACATTTTTCTCAAGTTTTGTTCAATGAAACAGGCACACTAAAATCCTGTTTACTTCTAATTATGATACATATTCTATATGTTTCTGTTAATATATTTTTCAAACGGTTAAACGAATTACTTAAAATATTAAATTTATTTTTTTATGTTTGTAATAATTAAAATTTTATTATGTGTGTTAATGGTTTTATTTTTTTCGTTTCCTAACTTCATTTTCACTCTCGTTAGAAATGAACTCTTTTTTTTTTAAAAAAAAAGAAAACTTATGGGCTGGCATCAGGGGTTAAAGAATTTTGGGGCGTAGCGAAGCCTGAGAATGTAGGGCGCTTCGCGAGCCGGCAAGCGGACCGAACCCAGTTCTTCTGGGGGAGTCTTGGGTCATGACGCTTTTTACCTACTGTTTTCGGTGGTCAATGGACTACGGCGAAATCCACCGGCGGCAGTTGGATTTGGCGGTGACGCGAAGAAATCACTTTCGAGTGGCAGCACATTTTGTTAGCTTCATAACATGGGCTGCAGTGACCAGTGGGTTGTACCATCGGCGCATGGTTTGCATGTTGCCTCACCGGATGCCCTTAATTTGTTCCACGGCGAGTGGCCAGTTTATCGTAGAAAACTTGATGAGTTGATTGGCAAATTCAGCAATTCACCATCTCGTGCCAATCTGCTCTTTCCGTCCTGTCCCATCGACCAGACCCCGGGGTCCGGGGATGGCCGGCGGCGACCTGCGCGGCCTTTTGGCCGTGGTTGCCGTGGTAGCCGCGGCCATGTCGTATGCCCGGTTTGCAGCGCGCCGGCTCCGCCCTGGCCTGCCCCGCCTCGCCGCGTTCGTTCCGGTGCTCGCCGTCCTCCCGGTCATCCCGCTCGCGTTCCGCGCGCTCCATCTCCGCGCTACCTCCGGGTTCTTCCTCGGATGGCTCGCGGAGTTCAAGCTGCTGCTGCTCGCCTCGGGGCATGGCCCGCTCGACACGTCCCTCCCGCTGCCCGCCTTCGTCGCCATCGCCTCCTTGCCCGTCAGGCAGCGGCAGCGCGATTCTAAGAACGCCCCGCGTTCGGGCCTTGGCCTCGTCACCTCCGCCGTGATGGCCGCGCTGCTCGCCGCCATCGTGTCGCTGTACCGGCACAAGGAGCGGATGAACAAGTACGTCCTGTTGATGCTGTACTCGCTGCACGTCTACCTCGCGCTGGAGCTCGTCCTGGCGTTCACGGCAGCGGCGACGCGCGCGGTGATGGGGATGGATCTGGAACCGCAGTTCGACCGGCCCTACCTGTCGGCAAGCCTGCGGGAGTTCTGGGGCAGGCGGTGGAACCTGTCGGTGCCCGCGCTGCTCCGCCAGTGCGTGAGCCGCCCCGTGCGCGCGCGAGTCGGCGGCGGGGTCGCCGGCGTCGCCGCGGGGGTGCTCGCGGCGTTCTTCGTCTCGGGGATCATGCACGAGGCGATGATCTATTACGCCACGCTGTGGCCGCCGACGGGGGAGGCGACCGCGTTCTTCGCGCTGCACGGGGCGTGCGCGGTGGCGGAAGGGTGGTGGGCCGCGCACAAGGGGTGGCCGCGGCCGCCGCGCGCCGTCGCGACCACCCTGACGCTGGCGTTCATCCTAGCTACTGGGTTCTGGCTCATCGTCCCGCCGATCACGAGGACAGGGACCGACATGGTGGTGATCGCCGAGAGCGAGGCCATCGTCGCGTTCGTTCGAGACGCTGGCAGTTGGGCGGCCTCCTCCCTCCGATCGGCTTCGACCGGCCGGTCCTAGTTGATCACGATGTTCACGTACAATTTTGTATATATGAAGCATAACTTTAGTTTTAAGTACATAGAAACAAAATAAAATTATTTTATTAATGCTGCTAAATTTAAAATTAGAAATTCAGGACGAATTAATACAAAGTTATACTCTCGTTCTAGATTCTCAATCATATAGTTTTGCACGACTTAATGTTTTCGTGATTCGAAACCAATAATACAAAATTTGTAGCTGATGCGGACTCATATACAAGTAATTAGTAACGTGTACTACTTCACACCGGACTATGATGGCACCGCGGTCTGCCGTGCTGGAGCTTGATCAGGTTGTAGTACGTCCCGGCGCGGCCGACGGCGAGCAGCTCGTGGTGGCTCCCTCTCTCCGCCACCCTCCCGTCCTTCACCACGGCGATCATGTCGGACTTCTCCACCGTCGAGAGCCGGTGCGCCACCACGACGCACGTCCTCCCCTTCAGCATCCGGTCGATGGCGTCCTGCACCAGCCTCTCCGATGCGGCGTCCAGCGCGCTCGTCGCCTCGTCCAGCAGCAGGATCCTCGCGTCCTTTAGGACCGCCCGCGCCAGCGCGATCCGCTGCCTCTGGCCCCCCGACAGCTGCGCGCCGCGCTCCCCGACGCGCGTGTCGTAGCCGCGCTCCATGGCGCTGATGAACCCGTGCGCGTTGGCCAGCGCGGCGGCGCGGACCACCTCGTCCTCGGTGGCGTGCTCTTCGGCGCCGTACGCTATGTTGTCGCGTATCGTCCCGGAGAAGAGCGTCGGCTCCTGGCTGACGAGCGCCATCTGCGACCGGAGATGCGCCAGGCTGTAGCTCCTGATGTCCTCACCGTCGAGCAGGATGGAGCCCCTTTGCACGTCGTAGAACCGCTCGATCAACCCGATCACCGTCGACTTGCCGGACCCGCTCGGCCCGACAAGCGCTACCGTCTTTCCCGCTCCGATCTCGAGGCTGAATCCGGCGAGCACGGCCACCTCCGCCCGCGTCGGGTAGCTGAAGTGCACGTTCTTGAACTCGATCACGCCTTCTATCTGCTTCTTCTTCTTCCTTTCGTTGTCGTCATCGTCGTCCTTGATCGCCGGTTCACGGTCCAGCGTGTCGAGGATGGAGCGAACCGCGTCGCCGCCTTGCGCCAAGTCCGACGTCAAGCTCCCGGCGTCGGCGATGACCCTCCCCATGGTCATGAGCATGAAGAACACCTGGAACAGGTGTGTGGGAGTGATGAGCCCCTTGGCCATGAGCTTGCCTCCGTACCAGAGAGCGAGCGCCATGCTGCCGGTGTTGCTGAACTGGCACAGGCACAGGCAGAAGCCGGAGAACCACGAGTGCGCCACGTTGTCCTTCCTGGGGCCTTGTTGCGCGGCCTCGTACAGGCGGAGCATCCGCCGCTGCGACGAGAACGCGGTGATCGTCCGGTGGTTCACCACGGCCTCGCTGGCGAGTTGGCTCCCCTGCACCTGCGCCTTCTTGGCCTTCTTGGACATGGCCGCCATGAGCACCTTCTTGAAGTAGAAGCTAGCGATGATCAGCGGCTGCATGGCCATCATCACCGTGGCGAGCCGCCACGACACGGCTAGCGCGAGCGAGAAACCAAGCGACGCCGTGGCGCCCGCCTGCACCAGCAGGCACATGCGATCGCCGACGAGGGAGCGGACCTTGCTCGCCTGCGTCGCCAGCCGCGCGCACACCGCGGCGCTCGAGTTCTCGTCCTCGTCGAACCATCCAACCTCGAAGGAGAGGATCTTGGCGAGCATCTGGCCACGGACACGCTCCGTCAGGCGCTCGCCCATCAAGGCGAAGTTGTAGTGCTGCACGATGTTCGCCGTGATGCAAACGACGGCGACGCCAAGGAAGACGAGGGAGTACAACCTGGACTTGGAACGGATCAGGCCATCGTCGGCGAGGAAATAAACCTCCGGCAACGATCCTAGACTGTACGAATATAGTGGCAGCACCGCACCGAAGACGACGGCGCCAACGCACCCAAGCAACGCCTGCTTCCACTCCGGCCGGTTCATCTTCAGAAGGCGAAGCTTCGAAGGATTCCTTGAGCGCGCCACACCGTGGTCCACGAGCTTGCTCCCCAGATCCGTCGAGTGTTCGACCGAGCAAAACGACGGCGCGGGGCTAGGACGGTGCTCGGTGGCGCTGGCGGCCGACATAATCTCCACGCTGCGGAACGACACCATCTCGCTCTCCACCACATCCACGGCGCAGTGGCGCTCCTCCCTCGCCGCTACGGGCGGCGCCTTCTGCAGGTGCATCATCTTGGCGTACACGCCGCCTTCACCCCCGTCGTCCATGCCCAAGAGCTCGTCGTGCGTGCCGGACTCCACGACGCGGCCGGCGTCGAGCACCGCGACCGTGTCTGCCTTGCGGAGCG
Source organism: Oryza australiensis (assembly GCA_019925245.2). Taxonomy (NCBI): domain Eukaryota; kingdom Viridiplantae; phylum Streptophyta; class Magnoliopsida; order Poales; family Poaceae; genus Oryza; species Oryza australiensis. The sequence goes on from JAIFGZ020000222.1 coordinate 16,494,913, forward strand.
TCGAGAGGCGGTGCGCCACGATCACGGTGGTCCGGCCCACGGACGCCCGGTCCAGCGCGTCCTGCACCGTCCGCTCCGACTCGGCGTCCAGCGCGCTCGTCGCCTCGTCCAGCAGCAGGATCCTCGGGTCCCGGACGAGCGCTCGAGCAATGGCGATGCGCTGCTTCTGCCCTCCCGACAGTTGCGTCCCGAACTGCCCAACCTGCACAGAAGAAGAAACACCATAAGATTCAGCGTGTTGTAGCATGCATTGCAAATTTGCAGCTCTTGTGTACATGTGTTTCGTATCCATAGGGCAATTTGACGATGAACTCGTGAGCATTGGCCATCTTCGCGGCGGCGACGACTTGCTTCAACGAGGCCGTCTCGTCGCCGAACAGTATGTTCTCCCTAATGGAGGTAGCAAACAGTGCAGGTTCTTGGCTCACTAGGCCTATCTGGCTCCTAAGCCACTCCCCATTGAGCGTGTCAATGTCATGGCCGTCCAGCAATATCTCCCCTGCGTCCGGGCAGTAGAACCTCTGCAGCAGCGAGATCACGGTGGACTTCCCGGACCCGCTGCAGCCGACGAGGCCAACGGTGGCGCCCTCGGAGATGGTCAGGTTGAAGCCGTTGAGCACCCGTGTGTCCGGCCTCGACGGGTACGAGAAGTGCACGTCCCTGAACACGATCTCGCCCCTGATCTTCTCCATGGTGGCTCCCTTCTTCCCCGCCGCTTCGAGCGGTGGGAGCATTTCGATCGTTTCCCTCATCCGGGCCACCGCTGCCGTCGCGTCGATGAAGAATCGAAGGTTAGGGAGCGCCATCATGATCGACCTGACATTAGCAACAGCACGAACGTATACATTACAGGTAAAGGTAAAAATGTCACTTTGTTTTGAAGGAGAAGGTGGCTTGCAATTTGAAAGCTTACATTCCCGCCAAAACGATGCAGATGGATGCGACGAACACGTGGCCGCCCTGGGCGTGCAGGTGGATGACGAGGAGGCTGCTGAGCCACGACATGAAGGACCAAACGGCGTAGATGACGCCCATGCTTCCTATCACGGCGCCCTTGATGAGCCCCTGCCTGACGCCGAGCGCGGCGCTCCGCGCCAGCGCGCGCCGGAACCGCTCCAGCGTCCGCCGCTCCGCGGTGTACGACGCCACCGTCCGGATGGACGACACGGCCTGCTCCGCTATCCCGCCCGCCTCCTCGTACGCCGCGCGGGCCTCCCCGGCCGCCGCGGCCATGCGCCTGCCGAGGAGCACGCTCGGCGCGACGAAGAGGAGGAGCGTGAACGGGAGGCCCGCCAGCACCAGCCGCCACGCGAACACGAACGACACGGCCAGCGCGCCGAAGAAGAGCGTCGTGTTGGCCAGGACCGAGGGGAGCTTCTCGCCGAGGAAGTCCTGGATGGCGTCGGCGTCGTCGGAGACGGTGGAGATGACGCGGAACGTTGTGGCCTGCGACGGCGAGCAGGGCGCGGCGTCGAAGAACGCCACCTCCTTGCGCAGGACGGCCTCCAGGTACAGCCTCCTCATCCTCGACACCTGCCGCTCCGCCGTTCTCGTCCAGCACAGCCCCTCTGAAGATCACCAACCAACATACGTGTTCACCATGATCGTCCAAAGAAATTTCTCATCGATCAAACACTACCTCTGATTTGTGATCACTGATCAGTAATTGTTTGATTCAAAGTTGCTCACCTAGGAAGGAGCAGACACCCACTGCAACTGCGACGTACAGTAACCGAAGCGCAAACTGCATTGCAGCTTACGCGCAAGAATAAGATTCAGGAAAGGAGTTGCATTGGGACGTAAATGGTTTGCACTGTTCACCTTGTCGACGGAGCCGGAGCTGAAGGCGCTCCGGGCACTGCCGGCGCCGCCGTAGCTGTTGACGATGTCGCCGAGCACCAGCATTGACAGCGGCTGCATCATGCCGTCGCCGAAGCTGCCTAGCACGCCCAGCGCCATCAGGCACCGGTCGTGCGCGTCGGCGTAGCGAACCAGCCGCAGGAACGACGGCTTCTCCATGTCGCCCATCGGCCCCAATTTCCAGGCAAACTAACCAATCGCGTTCGACGCTTAACCAAAGTTTCTCTATTAATCAGCTATAAACTGCCACTCAGGTATTGGCCGTCTGTCGTCCAATTAGACGGATTAATCCGGGCTTGTCACGTAGCCTGCTGTCAGAGAAGGCCTTTCGAGTGAGGAATATACGATCATATCAAAATCAGTTGGATTTGCATCCCAGGTCAGGAATTTGGAGGGATAATTCTCCTCGTCTGGCGAGCACTTCCGTTTTGTCCCGAGCGATGCAGCCAAGCCAGTTCAAAGAACAAGAGAGAAGAATATGTGCACCGGACCTGTACCATCGTAGAGTAGATATCCATTAGCGTGTTTTATGGCCCCTGAGTTAATTTGGTTTGCATATTCCGCCGGCCTTGGCGGCTTTATCGTATTTTTCTTTGCAAATCAGATGCAGCTGTTCCCTTCCAAGTTCCAACAAAAGGGGATCGATGAGAGTGTTTCACTCTTAACTTGCAGTTGCAGTTGGCACACGTAAAATGGGTGCGCGCAAAATGCCACGCTGATGTGACGATCTCTCCCGGCGCTTTACAACTTCCACTACCTCGCCGGCTCGCCCCATGTCACCCCCATTCACCGTCCTCTCGTACGTAACATTACCAAACGGGAAGCCGGGCGGCCACACCTGGCCAAAGCTGCTCCCTGCTCCCTTCCTTGCTTCATCGATAGCTGCATTGTCCCAGATCCCCTTTCGGCAGCGTGGTCCGCTAGAAGAGCAGCATGCACCGAGTGTGCCATGTGCGCAGGAGAGCCATTTTTAGGGTGAGCATACCAACATATTCTCAAAAAGCAATTCTCAAAAAACTCATTTAGAGAATTTTAAAAAAATTTAGAGAATAAAATTAATAATTGATACGACGATTCTCAAAACTGATTCTCAATTTTAAAAATTTAGATAATTTTAAAAAAAATTAGAGAATAAAATTAATAATTGATACGACAGATTCTCAAAACCGATTCTCGATTTGTTAACTAACCGAGACCTATCAACTGCCGCGTATCAATCTTTTTTTCAAAGCGCGGCAGCACGCGTGGGCGGCGGCGCACACGCGGCAAAGGGCACAGTGCGGGCTAGCAAGTAGCTGTTGTAGGCGGCGGCAACATGGCGGTGCTGCAGGCGACAAGAAAGTGCAGGCGGCAAGCAGAAGCAAGCAGGTGCAGGCGGCAACGGTGGTCAGGCGGCAGCAGACATCTTCGGTCAGGCGACAAGCAACACTATATATCTCCTCTCTTTTCTCTCTTTTTCTCAAGTAAACTGTGTATATCTTCTTTCTTTTTCTTAAAAAAATATGTTTATCTCTGAAAATATCAAATTTACAATTCTTATCTTTTTATAGTCCCACATATTTGATATATATCAATGCATATTTGATATATATCAATGCATATATCATGTTAGATATGACCATGTGCCTTTCAATTTATTTTCGTAGACATTGTCAAGGCTATTGAACAATGAACCAATGTAGTGCATTGATACGTTATTATTTGGAGTCGTTTTCGACAATGATGTCGACTTTATTGCCGATATACTACATGAAGTAGACAGTGATAGTAACAATGGTAATGAAGGAACACATATTGGTTCTATTCCCAAACATTGAGTTATTGAACGTAACCAAGAAGCGGGCCATGTAAGATTGTTTAACGATTATTTCGTGAAAGAACCTACATACAGTCCTACCACCTACCATGTTCAGGCACAAGTATGGAACAATTATTAGTGTTTTACATTGTTTGTATTAACTCACACCATTATGTTTTTATATGTAGGTTTCGATGAGCCGTACATTGTTCCTTCGAATCAAGCAAGCTGTTGAGGACCACGGCGAATATTTTGTTCAGAAAAGAAACGCGGCCAAAATACTTGGGCTAAGTTGTTTGCAGAAAGTAATAGCGACTATGTGGATTTTGACTTATGGGATTGCAGTTGATGCAACAGATGAGTATATAAGAATTGGCGCAAGCACAACAATTAAAAGTTTCAAAAAGTTTGTCAATGCAATTGTTGAAGTTTTTGGCAATGAATATCTTCGGTCGCCAAATGACAATGACACAGCATGACTAATGGCAATAGGAGAAAGTCGAGATTTTTCAGGAATGCTCGGATCCATAGACTGCATGCATTGGAGATGGAAGAATTGTCCAAAAGACTGGCACGGACAATTCACTCGACATATGCACGAGCCTACAATTATTTTAGAAGCTGTTGCGTAACATGATCTATGGATATGGCAATCATTTTTTTGGATGCCAGGATCCAATACATCGAATTCCCCTCAGCTCCAACTGGACGAGCATTGTCGGTCATTGGTCACGCATGTGGTCCGTTTGCTGCATTCGAAGGAGGGACCCTATGCGCCAATCTTTTACCATGTGGATCATCTCTAGAATTATCCATCACGCTAAGGTTCTGAAGTACGCTACATATACAAATCATTTATATCAGTAAACATACGACACACAAAATTAATAATGCAAGCAGCTGTAGTAGGTGCGTGGCGGCTGTGCGACAAGGTGGGGACAACAGGTGGCAGGCGGCAGTGCAGCAGATTGTTCAAGGCAGGGTGGCAGGCGGCGGCGCAGGCAACTGGGCGGCAGGCGGCACAGCGACGCGGAGCAGATCGGATATCTGTTTCTTTCACGTGCGTGTTGCGCTAAAAATAATCCACACGGTGGCGGGAGCTATTTTAGAGAACCAGAACTATATTCTCAATTTTGAGCACGAGATCCTAGTTTTAGAGAACCTACAATTTTAGAGATTCATATGAAGTCTCTATTGAAGCCAATTTTTTTAAAAAATTCTTCAAAATAGAATTAGACATTTCTTTAGAGACACTGTTAGACATGCTCTAACAGCATCACAAACATACTTTTAAATGATGCTCTATCTCAAATTTAGGTGATTTTGATGAAAAATCACGCTTCAACAGATCATCCAACCCATCATCTAAAATAGATGATCACCCAAATTGTATTTTTTGTTCACCCAAATAAAGGGGAATCCCCTATTACCCTTTCCCATCATCCAAATGGAGGGGTGACATTTGGGTGATCTGCTGTAGATATAATACATATGGATGCTCTATTTAGATGGGTGATCCCTTATCCATCACATTTGGGAGATAAATTTTGGGTGAGATGTTGGTGATGCTCTAGAGGTCCCCGGTCCCAAGGCCGAGGCACACCCACACTGCATCTTGCCTGGTCAGCCAGATCGCCGCAACTCGTCTCGGCCTCCCCCTCTTTCCTATTCCATCACACTCGCTTTGCGGCTCGATTTTCCGGCCTATTTTTTGCCGCACCGCCCTGCAGAGAAAGCGACGTGTCGCGGCCTCGCGTTACGGGAAAAACGAGTGGTTTTTGTTGGTCTGCTGGCTATACACGCTATCAGGTTGTGATTTTTTGTCGTATCGTGAGGGTGCGATACAGTATGCATGCAGTTTCGTTTGAATAATTTCGTGCAAATTAAAAAAATTGAAAAAATTCATTTTACCACAAAAATTTATTTATTATTAGTAGTTCAAAAAATAAATTTCTCTCTGTCCACCGCGAAAACCGTGGTATATGACACAGTTTTCTCATGGTTTAAGTAAAAACCATGACACAAATTTGATTCAAATTTAAATTACTCAATGTTCACTTCATCGTGGGTTTCATGCGAAAACTAAGTTACCACGCAAAAACGATACGGATGCTTGCACGAAATCAAAAACCCTGCGCGCTACACCGTCGACACCTCGCGCCGGCGAATTTATGAGCCCACGCGCCGTGTCTGGGTTGTGCTTGGCCTGACTATTCATCGTTGTTGCCTACCGTCGTCGCAACCAGCACTGCGCACGGTGTCGCCGCCCAGATGCGGGAATGTTTCTGGAGGACGCAATTGACGATTTGCATCCTTTTGACAGGTGGACCAGGCGACCGGGATATAGCCATAGGCAATTAGGCATACGCGATGGGCAAATGCATGCTTAATCTGTAAAGATTGATCTAAGATTGTTTTGAGAATCATCGGGATGGAACTCATTTGTCCACATATAATCATGCGTTGATGAATCTTGCACGTTCTTGCGAGACCCGTTTTCGCCGAGGTCAAATCCTCTTTAGAAAACAAGGAAAATGACACGAAAGGTAACCACCCTCGGCGCCTTTCTTTCATCTCGAGTCCAATCCAACGCCATCCACATTTGTTTGACACACACGCTGGGTTTGTAGTAGTATCAAACTGTGGGCAATGCGATTGACTGAAAATATACATCATGATTACAGATTGTCCGATTTCTACAAACTTTGTTACGTGACTTCTTCAATTGAAGAACACATCCTTTTCCCCAGAGAACCAGCGTAGGAGTAACCACCAAAAAGAAAACACTACAGCAGGCCCCCAATCATGCACGCCCTGACACGGTGACACAACTAAACCATCGGCGCCGTGTCACCTGAGAAAAACCAACATGTCCATTGCCATCTCGACGACCACTTCATCTGACAACCACCACCACCAGCACGCACGAAACGCGGCATATTATCATGGCAGTACTATGATGGTATTCTTTTCTTCACTTTCCTAACTTCTACTTCGTCATTTTTTACACGCATACTTCTTAAATTGGTAAACATCAATTGCTAAACAGTATATTTTTAAAAATTTTATATATAAAATTTATTTTAAAATCTTATTAATTTATTTTTAAATTTTTTAACTAGTATTTAATTATTTACGTACTAATTAACGATGCTGCTTTCCGTACGGATATAGCGACTATATCACCCTCTTTGGATATGGGGATTATATGATCCTTGTAGGAATTAAAATTTAGTCTTTAACACATTGAACGTTTAGATGTTATTTTAGAATATTAAATATATATACTACTTATAAAATTTATTTATAATCAATGAATAATTTATTAGACGAATTTAATAAGACTAATTACATCACGATTTAATGATGTGATGTTACAATAAATATTTATTAATTATAGATAAATTAAGTTTAATAGATTCGTCTTATAAATTATTATTCGATTCTGTAATTATTTTTTAATTATTTTTATAATTAATTTATGTTTATTCTTCTAAATTAATATCCAAAACAACACGATAAGTTTACGTTTCGTCCAAACAGCCTGATGCATGAAAAAGCGAGACTACGGCACGCCAGGTGTTCTCTGCCACTGGCCTATTCTGAGCTAGCTGCAGCAGGTGAGAAAAACAAGCGCACATGTGGAGTGACGCGCCCCACTGGATGGTGGTGGCTTCGTGCAGCTGGCTGGTGGGTGCACACAAGTTTCAGGTCCCTACTAGATGCGGTCCTTGACCCTGCTCGGGAGCGCGCCACCTGGAAGGCCATGGAGACATGGATCATTCGATTCCGTGGTGCCACAACCCCACAATGCCATCCAAGGAAATCACAACGAAACACGGCGATACCGACGGCCATTAGTGCTTTTTTGGGCGGTTCGTAGTAACCGGTTGCTGCGATTTGGCAATAGTTTACGCCCAAAAACGTCGTTAGGAGATACGTACATGTCGTTGCAGGACAGGTCCTTTGCTTGAGCGGACATGAAACGAACATTTCGAATGATTGGTCGCATTTCGCTCGATCCTCTGGCCTCTGCTCGCTTTTAGCACCTTTGCGCTGGTAATTAGTAAAGAGTGAACAGTGCAAAGCAAAGCAACAATGCTTGGGGACGAAGCATGCACATGGATCCGGCCATCCAGGCTTTCCATTTCGATCTGCATCTCTGCTTCAGTTCGTGCATATGTCACTCTCACGCAAGAACGAACTAATTCTGATGATACGCTCGTATTAGTGCCCTAATCCTGCTCAGGAAGACGACCGGTCTTTGAATCTAGTGGCCGTGTTATCTCTTACGTTATCTGCTGCTGCGTATCTCGTCGCTGAGCATGTTCATGTTGCCGTCGTCACGGCACTGTGGATTTTGTCTGCACATTTTCTTCGCGTGACGCTGATGTTACTGCACATAAAAAAACATCGTGTAGTTGCTCGACGTTGCGATCACCTTGATATCACCCTTTTCCAATTTGCTGCTGCTTGACTAAACAAGCGCAATAGGCTGCTCAGATATCTTCCAATGCCGGCATCGACTTGACACTGATCCATTGATCGCATGTTCGTTTCGTTGAGTTAACTCATTGTCAACTCTTTTTTTCAGTGTTAATTTCAAACGTACTGTCAATCTCCAATTTGTCTGCGTGTATGTATGGATTCAGTTCCGAATTTATCCGTGTCACGCTCTGAATTTTGAAACCCTTCCCTGCGAGATAAAGGAAAAGGCTGAGGACCATGACACAAAAAAGAAAATGACAACAGATTAGTTTATGTTGCATTTCTCCAGAAGGGAACATATATTCTTTGCTGCTCCTCCACTCAAATCACATCTCTGACGACCGTGAAATCTTTTTGGCATTGTTTGACAAATCTTCTCTGCAAATACAGAACATTTTGAGATCCGAGCTGAATAAGCTATCAACATGGTAGTCGTAGAATCATATTCTAGGGTAGCTATGGAGCTGGCAATGGGACCAGAAAGCACACATACCCGTAACACGGGCTTGCATCACTCAAAACCTGCTTAATTTTGGCGTAAAGTGAAGCACTGAGAGAGAATAGAGTAGTCAGGGAGCAGAGATTAGGACATGATCCTCATTTGACATTCTATATATTGCTTTGCTTTACATGTAGCCCCATGCTCTTTTTTGCACCATATGTATTCGGTTGAGATTTGTCCAACCTCTTATAATTAGCTTTTCGTTTCCTGCATTAAGTGCTATAAAATAATATTGTCTAATTGTCGATAATACCGTCTATGCAACATTGCCCACTAATATATTTCGAAATGTTTCTTTCAGAGCCAAATTGACAATGCGTAGCAGTGGACCAACCCACATCGAATTGTAGTAGTACACACTAACACAAATTGGCATATAAAAGAAACAGGAGAAGATGGACGTGTCAATTTATGGATCCATAGACGAAGCCATAAAAACGCATGTGGCTCACGTTTCAAGTCCCTATATATTTTGCCATGTTGAAACAAAAACCGGCGGTTCCATCCAACGTAACATAACACCTTACCCATGCCGTCACTGGAGCCCAGATGTCACGTTACGGTCATACTCGTACAGGTTTTGCACGCATATTTCTCCAGCATGGTCCTGACGCGAACCACTTGCCAAATCGTCACTTCGGAGTACCTACTGTTCATCGAGAGAGAGCCTCCACTCTTGTGCACGCAGAAATGGAATTGCACAGGGTTAATTGACACTTTTGACAGGCCCAGATGTCCAAAGCAAAAGGTACCATACATTTTAGCGTTAAATACGTGGCCTCGTTTGATGGACAACAATCACATCGGTCCCGGTTAATTTCATCAGGTTAGAATGTACTGTACCTTTTACCAATGATGTTCCGGGGAGGCACTAATCCTGGAGCAAACGTGATCTGTACACTTTGTAAGTGCACTGCAAGCATCACGATCTGTGAAGCAGGTGTACAGAAGTAGATCACATCACACTTTTTTCTTTTGGAAGATCACACGTTGACGCGGCAGCGATTCCAACCGGTTGGATCGGACGACCGCGACCGATCGTGAGGCGGGCTCGCGCCAGCGACCGCACACCGGTGCCCCGACACCTCGCCCCGGGCTGTCAGTCGAACCGAGCGCGTACCGACAGGTCACATCGGGGCCATCCTGACCGTCCAGGCTCCCACCCGCACATGTGCCGGGCGCACCCGAGCCATCGGATGGAGGAAGCCAACCAAAGCCAGCGCGTACAAATACCCCCGGCTCGCGCTCGAACCAACCACTCCATTCCACGGAGTCGCGGCCGCTGACAAGGTGGTGGTGTGTCTCCTGATGCGGCTTCTCTCGCGGCTTTGCATGGCCACCGGCGACAACGCAGCCGCAGGCGAGGGAGACAGCAGCAATAGCGGCAGTAAGCAGACAGCGGTGTCGTCCTCCTCGTCGACCGTCTCGACGTCGTCTTCAGCCGCGGCGGCCGCGGTGTCGGAGGCCTCGTCGTCGATGTCCCTCCCATCGTTGCCCTCGCTCTCAGCTGTGCCGAGCACGAGTGCAAGCCTCGCCGCGTCGTTCGCCCATGTTACTACTCTGTGTCCCCTGTCCACGGCGCCGGCGGCGGCATCCGCTGCTGCCGTCGCGGCGGCGGACTCGGTTCACGGCGGTGGTCTCGTCGTCGTTGCGAGGCCGGCGGCCGTGGCCCTCCACGACGTGTTCACCATGAAGGCGACCTCCACCTCCGACATGGCGGATGCTGCTTCGGCGGCTGGGTCGGTCAAGTGCGTGGTGCACCTTCATGGCGGCAAGGCCGCCGTGACGGGGCACCAGGACGGGAGGCTGCGGCTGTGGCGGGTGTCCTCCCGCGAGCCCGACCGGCTCCGCCTCGCCGCGGCGCTGCCCACCGTCTCCGACAGGCTCCGCCGGTTCCCCGTCCCGTCCAACCACGTCACCGTTCGCCGTCACCACCGTCGACTCTGGATAGAGCACGCCGACGCCGTGTCCGGCGTCGCGGCCTCCGCTGACGGCCGCCTCCTCTTCTCCGTTTCCTGGGACAAGACGCTCAAGGTGTGGGCCGTCCCGTCCCTGCGCTGCCTTCAGTCGCTGCAGGCGCACGACGACGCCGTCAACACCGTTGCCGTCGCGCCCGACGGCACGGTCTACACCGGCTCCGCCGACAGGCGCGTCCGCGTCTGGGCGCCCCGGCCGGCCGGGTCCGACAAGGCCGCGCGCCGCCTCAGCAAGAAGCCGGCGTACCACCTGGTGGCCACCCTGTCCCGTCACGCAGCGGCGGTCAACGCCGTCGCCGTCGGGTGCGGGGGTCAGGTGCTCTACTCCGGCGGCAACGACCGTTGCGTCATGGTGTGGGAGCGGGAGGACAGCGCTAGCCACATGGTCGCGGTCGGGGCGCTGCGCGGGCACCGCAAGGCGGTGCTCTCCGTCGCGTGCGCGGCCGGGAACGCCGCCGACGGCGCGCTGGTGATCAGCGGGTCGGCGGACCAGACGATCCGCGCATGGCGGCGCGCGGCGGACGGCCGCGGATACGCGTGCGTCGCGGTGATCGATGGGCACGGCAGCGCGATCAGGTCGGTCGCGGCGGCGCTCGTGCCGGCGCAGAAGAAGCATCGGGCCGACGACGACGGCGATGAGGAGTGGAGGGTGTGCAGCGCCAGTTTTGACGGCGAGGTGCGGCTCTGGTCGCTGCGGTGGCGGCGGCCTCGTAATAGGTCCCGGTTTGGCACGATTTTTGACGTAGAAAAGTGTGTGTTTTTTCTTTTTTTTTTGGTTCGGTTTTGGACTTTCAGAGGTTTGACTGTTTGAGAATTGAGATAACTTTGTGTATATACGGGAGAGGGGAGTCTCTACGGTCCACTATATTTTGGACTTTTCAAAAGTACTCCAGCTTAGTAGTAATTCCGAATTTGCTTACATTTTTCTTCAGGGAGTGTACATTTCAGGCGTCTGAAAATTTCAAAAATTACAGTTACATTTCTCATCCTTGGACGATACTAATAATCTTATGGTTCTCATGAACAATAAATTATTCTAACATATAAAATTTAGAAACTACATGAAATAAACTTATAATTAATACGAGTTTACAAAATTACATGCAAAAAAATCAAATTACATAAAAATAAAGTAAAACCATATATAACAAGAAAATTGCAGTAAAATGAACTAAAATTGCAACAAATTTAGCTTTTAGCAATGTTGTGCAATTTTAATTGAATGAAAAATTTTACAACTTTCATACGTCTAAAATCTAATAAATCCCTTCTATTTATTTATGTGTTTTTACGTTTCTTTTTGTGCTACAACAATAGCTTATCTGCTTTGACAAAGATAAGGCCGGAAGAAAATTAAGCGAGAATGACCCACCTACCTCGTTTATTAACATTAGGTTGGTATCCTGTTCTTATATGTAACTTTCCAAAACGGAAAAGAAGCTCTTCAATATTGTCGTCTCTCACGCTAGCTTGGCTATCAAGTGTCAAAATCGACATGAATGGCTAAGTAAAAAGAAGTCAAGAAACAATCTATCCACTCAATTTCTTCAGGTTGGGCTACTGTCAAAGCAGACAGGAGAATGTCTTACATAACTATTATCCACGTAATTCAGCCAAAATGAGGTTACTGACCGTTCATTGCACGACGATAAACTAAAAAATCTGACGCCAATCGTCGATCTGCCAATGCGTAACAATTGCATATATAGTTTGTAGTTTGTTGGCAACATGGCATGCAGCCGCATCCGCATGCCTGTAAAGCGGCCGTGTATCGCTGGGGATTTGGAGATGAGTTCGACCGACCTGGAGCATATATGCAAAGCAAGAGAAATGCAGTGCACGCTCGATCGCTTTCATGCTGGCGTGATCGGATTGAGATCGACGTGAGCCTGATGAACCAACCCTACCGATCTCGCTGGATACAATGATAAGATTCTGTGCGCCTCTGGCCTAAGCTGATGCACGCGACGAGTTGGCTAAGATCACCCGCGCCTGGCAATGATCCCTGCACTTACTTAGCAGATGATTACGAACAGGTTTCAGCTAATCTGCTGCTTAATCCTTGTTTGCACTGTTGCTGATTTGCACGATCCGACGATGCTAGACCAAATTAGCATAATACGTGCTATACCCGTTTGATCTGTGACTCGTGCTCTGTCACTGATAGTCCCAACAAATGTAAACATCGACAGCTCTGCCATGCTCGTCGTGTGTGACATTGAACAGCACTGGCTGCCTAGCTGTTTAGCCATGTTAAGCTTAAGCAACCGAACTCACTAGCAAGGGCCCGCTGGTTTAACTTTGGAGAGATGCGAGTGAAGACTGTTGCTAAACTGTCCTTGAACTGAACATTTTCTGTTCCTCCTGTTCTGTTTTCTGTGCATGATGAAACTGAAAGGAGAGCAGCAAAGGGCGTATCTGCTGCAGCCTTTTTCCCCGGAGATATTTTAGCATAGAGGCAGGGCCAGGGGGGGTTGGTGATTGCATGAGCTGGACGGCAAAACGACACACGCTGATACAGCCGTATATCTATCTCCTCTGATTGTATACGGCAACTTATATCAGATAAGCACTTGTATTATATTCTATAGCTAGCTTAATCAACCCATGTTGTATCAGTAGTAGATCTCTGTACACGTCACCCGTCAGGATTTTTTAAAATCCTCGTAAAGTAATCTCGCACTTGGCGCGAGGTCGCGGACACAAGGAGACGAGGCGAGGCGTGCGAGAGAAAGTGACGAATAGCTTAAGGTATGTAAAAAAAAAATTCAACATAATATTTTTATAATAATTATAAAATTAACAACATAATTATATATATACACTAAGTAACATGATAAAAATTTTAATTCTTAAATTAAATAAAAACGATTCACTTTTAAACATCATACTAATAATTAAATATATATATAAAAGAATATGATACTATTTTTTAACTAATTTATTTGACACTTTGAAATGAAAATGAATGTCTTAATTTATTCGATGACTCGACGCACAAGCGGCCGGCTGATGCACAGCAGCGTGCGGACGTGGACGGCGACCGGCGCACGGTGGCGCGAGGTACGGGCAGCGGCCAGCACGAGGCGGTGGCCGGCGCACGGGTTGGATAGCACTGGTTCAGACATTCGACGACGATTCCGGTCTTTCGCTATTCTCGAGTTTTGATTTTCGAGTTTCGAGACGATAAAAAAATAGATTAAGACAGGGGCATGTCAGGTAGGTCTCGACGTATCCTGATTCAAATATATATATATATACGTCGAGACCTACCTGACATGCCCCTGCCTTCGCTCCTGGCGAGAGAGCAAGGTGGAATTAACAAGTTGGCGCGAGTCGCGCTAATGGTCGCGGAGGCCGGAGGAGCAGCAGCTCTCGATCGATTAAGTTAATCGCGACACTGACTCACGTCTGCCTCAGCGCCATCTTCTTTTAATCACGTAGGCTTTGCTAGCTCGAGGAGTCAAATGCAATTATGCAACTGGTGGGGGTACTAGCAAAGCATCCGGGGAGGAGGAGATTTTCTTTTTTCTAAAAAAAAAGCGAATGGATTGTGAATGTCACTGGCACGTCCACTGACTATGCAGGCCATGTAAAGAAATTATTTTTTTTGTTTCTGGACTGTTTTGCTGCTGATGGTCAAAATATGTTAGGAGAGAGGACGTCGTGGAGTATTTGACCAGCAAATGTGAAATGTTGCGACTGTACCGTCCAAGTTATAAGTCAGCGTGGCAGCCTGGAGCCCTGGTTACAAGAAATGCCATGGATCAGGTAGAGGAGGAGCATGTAAGAAACAAGTGGCGAAACCATTGTCCTGCCACCCATGGTTTCAACGGGCCAGGAAGTTTTAATTAGGTGCATGCATTCATGAGGCACCAGTATTACACTATTGCTACTCCTACATTAGGATTGTGCATTTTGTTTCCATCGAATTGACGTGTACTGTACTTGTGCAGTGTGGCACATGGAGTCTATAAGTCTTGGAATATTCGGTCATTATTAGCTTCGTCAACACAGCCACTGGATCAACTAGCAAGTCGGCCATACGTCTTATACTACCAAAAATACTCCTATATACTTGCCTACTACTCCTACCTAGCTAGTTGTTCATAAAAGTCAGCACGTAGAGTATGATATAGCACCATTATCCACTCCTTATCGCATCTACACAGTGAGCTACTCCAGCAATGGACACATCCTATGAGACATTGAACGATGTCACAACTCACAGATCGAGCGTGTGACATGATGTGATGATATAAATACTAGTTGTATACACCATTTTGGTTTCGGTAGATAAATTACAATTTCATAAGGAACTCATAATACAGTTGGAGTAGCGCTTTTTTTTTTCTAGTCTTACCGTTTGTTATATAGAAAACCAGCCGATGCCAGAATTTAAATTCTAAATTTAATTTTAGATTTTAGGATATTTTTAACATAATTTTTTATCATCTGTCGTTAAAAACATGTATAAAAGTTTTATTTATTTTTAATAAACCATTTTAGCTTATAATCAACTTAGATAGGAGCCGGAACTGTTTCCTTTGTCCTCTGGACACGATTGCTGCCTCTGGCTTGATCGGCTGTCTGCGGTTGTGCCGCGGGGACCGATTAGCTCCTCTGGTATTTATGCATGCAGAGCACTAGCTCGGGTTCTTCTTTGCCTGATTAGATGATAGATTATATGATTTTGTAATAACATTTTAAGGATACGAGCAAATAAATAAACTATTAAAAAGTTAAAAATTTATTGTATTTTAAAATATTGTTTAAAACATATATCTTTAAAAACAATAAATAGAAATCCAGCCTCTATATCTATATCTGTAAGGTGGATATACACATCTATTTTTTTAAAAAATAAACATATACGCATGTAGTAGTATAAAAAATCTATAAAAATTACGTCGTCTAGATGCTTGGAAACATGTTTACAATCTGTATAAACTGCTTGTTGGCAGCAGCTGGCGCTTGGCAGCAGAGCTCCTGCCCATTTTCCTCTTGTACTGGATCCATGTAGCGATGAACCAAACGAATCCGAACCGTACGCGTGGCGGTCGGTGCATGCCTCACCTCACCCCGGCACGCTGCATTTTCAGGCAGGCCCACGGCGTGGCAGTCTGACAGACAATAGCACGGAGCTTCCTCCCGCCAACGCCAACTCCCATGATTGGTTGGAGCCGCGCAGCCGGCGAGATATTCCGCTTCCAGAACCTTCACTCTCAGAACAGATCATGCTGCAGTAGGCGACGGGAGAAGAAGAAGTCATTAAGAATTGAAGCGATCGCGTTTGGTCAACTGTCACCAGTGCTAGCACTGCCCCAGGAAGCAGACAAGGGGAGGGAGAGAGAGAGAGAGAGAGCTGGAGGAGTAGGCCCCATGACGGCGACGAAGACGACGATGAGATAGGATAAGAGAGGGCCCAATGCTAGGCAGACGCATGGCACACTGTTGTTCGGATCTCGCAAGCAATCAGGGAGAAGATTATTTGACCTCTGAAAAGGGTGACGCATCATCATCTAACTGTACCGGTTCCGATCGTCAATTTTTTTGCCCTTCAAAGTCCAAAACGTGAAAAGAAGTGCGGTGTACTGCTGTTTGTTGCTCGCAATTTGAAGGCATGGGGATGAATTGCTTTAGAGAAGGAAGAGTGGCGTGGAGTTTGGAGAATGTGCTTTTTTTTTTCTGAATTTTGAACAATGTGCTTGTTTGGACTTCTGAATGCAGGAAGGACGCGAGGTTTCGTAAACAATCTTCAGAAGTTGTCGAGAAAAAAAAAAGGAAAAGTGGTGGGAAACAGGGAAAGCGCAGATCATTTTCCTTCACCAAAGTGGAGGATTGGGTTAATTCGTGGGGACGATGGTTGTCCTGAAAAGGTCGTGCTCCGCCTTTTCTCCGACCATCCTGACTCACCTGCCATCGAGGAAGCAAGCAGGCAGCTTAAGTACGCAATTAGTAGTAGTACCAAGAATACCTAATCACGCAATATTAAACAATCCTGAAGTTAATCTGGACAATAAACAATCCTGAAGTTAATCTGGACAATGCTGGACATCTTCAAACAGATTAATTACGAGCTCCTTTACGATATGCGAGCATTGGATGACCAGAGGAAACTTGCAGCCATCGTCTTGGCAAGTTGGTGATTGACTTGCCAGTTCAATCAACATTGCCTTTCCATTTAAAAAGAGAAAGAAATGAACCAACAAAAAAAAACTTGACCTTTCCGGTAAGGTAAATCATCTCCCGTCAGCTTGGCGACTTAGGAATGGAGAAATGGAGGGAAAAGGCTCGAAGAGGACTATTAGACTATTAGTGGAATTTAGAGCCCAAATAAAGCCCAATTCAGTAACGGGGTCACCTGATACGGGCCCATTAAGGCCCACATTGAAACCCCTTCCCGCCATTTACTTGCCCTAATCCCGTCCCCCTCCCGGCGCTCCCGCTCGACCCCGGCGAAAACGGAAGCCGCCCGCGATGGAAGACGAGGCGACGGGCGGCGGCGAGACCTTCGATCCGGTGAGCTCCCCTCCTCCATGCTGGGATTTCCCTCCTCCTTTTGATCGGAATAAATGCAGTTTTGGGGTTGATGCCGTACGGTGACGGGGCCTGTTTGGGGATCTTGGGGCAGGATCTGATCCGTGCCATCTTCAAGTTGGTGTGGAGCCAGCGGGGCGAGAGGGGCGGCGGCGATGCCGGCGACGAGGTCATCGAGGTCGAGGTGATTCCTTGATCTGGTCCAGATCCTTGCCCCAAATAATTGATTTCTGTGGCTGTTCCTCTTCCAGCCACCCCTAATTTGTTCAGATTACTCTTCATGCTGTTGTGTATGTCCTCTGGTCTGAACGCTCCCTTCTCTAATTGGCAGCCTGCTCCGGAGACATCAAGGAGGAATCGTAGTGCCACTGGTAAATCATAACACCTTTTGCTACAGTAAAACATGCGATTTATGCCTTTTGCTTTGTTACATCTGATTAGTCTCCTTAGCCACTGGTAGGAACTAGGAATAAGCTTGACCATGTGCATATGTTGGTAGTATTCGGTGCTGTAAAATGGCAGCAGATAGCAACACTAGTGGCAGCATCAGAAGTTTTTACATTTCTTGCAATTGTTTTTTGGAGCTGAATCTCATCAGTATCAATTTAGCTAAATTCTCTTATTACTAGTAACTATTACTTTGGAGTTTGGATAGCTTTACAGTGATGTTTACCTCTGTTTCACGGGTCCTGTGGGTGGCATTTTATTTTACTTTACAAGCGAATCCTGACAACAGTTTAAGTTGTGCAATACAGTGGGCAACAAGAAGTTTATCTGATTTCAGCATGATCAATCAGTGCAGCCACTTATGATGTAACAGGATCTTGCCGGCATACTAGTTTAGACATTCATTAGTTAGTCTTTCCTCTTTTATAGTTGCATATGCTACAGTAGTGGACACTCATTGATTACCTGGGTTGTACAATTCAGTTTTTATTACTGTTTTATATTGTAGCAGATGGGTTCTAGACCTCTAGTCCTTTCACGGTTTGGTATATCCTTACAACAGCAACTAATGTCAGCACCAAGTGTGCCAACCAGGCTATAACAATTTGACCCTGTTGGATAAGAATTGAGAATAGACCTAGCAAGTAACAATAACTTGTCTCAAATGTTTAAGGCATCCTAGCGAAAAAACAATATTCTCAGATTTTGTCTCTAGTGTTTGTTAAAAGAATAGCTGTGTCTGAAAAATCAGGTCTTATTCAATTTAATTCTGTGCGCCCAATCACCGAATACTGAAAAAAGAATCTCCACCCTTAGATTTCTGTTGGGGTAGTTTAAATCTTGAACTTGAAAGTAACTCCCTATCATCCTATAAGAGCCTTGTGTGGTGTTGACACTCTGTTCACCTTCACAGCCAATGCCAGTGCGCTTAAAGTGAGCTGTGAACTTTTACGGATATTTGTCACAGGTATGTACCTCTTAAATTGTTTCATTGCCTCATGGTGTTAAGTGACATGAAGTCAATACTCCATACCTATAGTGTAACCAGAGAAATTTTCTTGCAGAGGCTGTTCAACGTTCTGCTTTTATTGCCGAAGCAGAGGGCACTACAACTATTGAACCCACCCATCTGGAGCGTGTATTGCCACAACTTCTTTTGGACTTTTGAGGTACTTCAGGGATCTCTAGCTTCCAAATCTTTAGGTTGCCATTGGCAGAAAGATATGGAAACACCTAAGCATATAGTTTTAAACTATGTCACCAGTAAAACGGTTTATTATCTGAAAAAAGCAAAATCGTCTGGATAGATCAGTTTACTGATTTGATGTATACACATACAGGATACAACTTCTGTATCAGCTAGTAGTCAGATGGATAGCCAAGGGACCCGAGCACAATTCATACTCGAGAAGCCTGTTGTTGATGCTAGTACTACTTGCTGTGAATTTGTAAAAAGGTTTGACCTGAGGCAACAACTTCTACGAGGATCCGAGGATTTCTGGATATCCGGTGACAAATCAATGTACTTGATCTCTAGAATACTACTAGTAGTTTATCCGCTGTAGCGAAGTGATACACTGATCCGCATGTCCTAAATACAGTACCTTCTTTGACAGGCACGATCTTGGCCATGTCCACACTATGCAGATTGCTTGATAATGTTCTATTATCTGATAATATAACAACACAGAGGCGTTTGGACGAGATGTTTATGTTATAACGTATTCCTGAAAATGTTTTCTGTTTTCTGTCCCTTTTTTTCCAAAAATATAAAAAATTTTGGTTAACCAATACATTATATCTATCATCTAATAATATAAAAAATTTTGGTTGAATAAATCACATTATAGTATTACTAATCTGAATAGAGTTTTGTCTAAATTTTTTGTCCAAATTTGTTGTATTGGAATATGAGATGTGTTTTATGTAACTAAAAATTTTTATATTTTGAAATGAAGTGAGTTCCATGGAGAAGCATCTAAATCATATTCTGGACCTGCAGGTGTGACCTACGATTTCGATCCTGACAGATGATAGGATAAGGATAGCATATCAGCATATGTCATGTCATGTGGATGACAACACCAACTTTGTTGATCCAAGCGCATCTACGGTGATTCGGTGAATCTCATTCAAACCTTCACGATCTCTCGGTCTCTTACGAATGCAAGAGACATAGAGTAGGCTAAATGGGTCGTGTCACAGTGGGCCGGTGTGGACACGATTTTTTTAGTAGGCACGGCACGAGTGGTCGTGCCGTGTTTGGGTTGTCGGTCGAGCCCGTGGGTCAGCACGGCATGACCGTTCACTAAAACAAAACCCTCTAACAGACACTGTAGCAATATTATGAAGTGTTAATGCAGCCGTGCGCCTTTTAATGGATCAAAACAGTGCAAAACAATGTCGTGGGTTACCTTGACCCATGGGTTTTAACGATCCCGGCCATCCTGTGAACCGTTTTTGCCAAAGGCTCGGCACGTAGGCCGGCACGACATGACTCGTTTCACGAGCCGTGTCTAACGGATCGTGCCGCATCTGTGTCGGGCCGGCCGTTTGGCCGGAGACGTAACACCTGTATCGCACAGGGGCAGAGCAACCAGCGAAGTACTGAAGTCTGGATAGGCAGTCCCCGCCTGGGCGGCTGGCACCCCCGTCCCCCACCAGTCACCGCCCGGGCTGCCACCTGTCGAGAGGGAGCTTCTCCACACGGCCACCGCAGCAGCAACCCCCCAAAACACCCGGCCACACCGTCCTGCTCTCCCATCCTCCTCCCTCGTCCAGCTGCGTCGTCCTCTTTTTAACGGGTTTCTGACGCGCGGGGGGCCGCCGTCATGTGCCTAGCCGCCGCCGTTGCGTCCGCGTCCGCCTCACCCGCCCGCTGCCTGTCGCCCTCCTCCGCGCTCCCCCGCCGCTTCCTCCACCACCTTCTCGCCGCGCCTCCTCCCCGGCCTCCTCCGCCGCCGCCGCCGCGCTGCATCCCGTTCCACCGGATGGCGGTAAGCCCCTCAGGCCCTAAGCCTTGATGCTCCTCCCCTATTGATTTTCTCCTCTGGCAATCCCGATTCTGTGGAAAATTGTTACCGGCGATGCCGAACCTGCTCTGGATGGCTCCTCGTGTGACCTGTTAGGGTTAAGTTGCGTGGCTAGTTTGGAGGCTTAAATTCTGAGGAATCACTTGAAGGCGCAGATGTTCGAACCAGTGAGTTCGGAGGTGTACTGGATGCTCAGTTGTTTGCTTTGCCCTCAAAATGTTTAGTTTTTGCCGACCTAACTTCATATATGGGGACTACCTTAAAGTGAAACCCATGCTGTAAATGAATCCCATATCTTACCATGGCCAATTGGCCATGTAACTGGCGAATTTACATTCTAGGTTTTGTGAATTTGTGGTTGCTTTCCAAATGATCCATGTACTATAGAATCATGATGACTGAACATAAAAAACTTTTCAGCTTGTGGATTTGGTTGTTTTCCAAATGATACATACACTACTTTTCAAGAAGACCTCATGTACTCTTTAGTTTCACGCTATGATCATACATCGATGGAAGCCTGCATCTGACCATTTCTTGCTTGCCATCCAGCAATTCTGGACTCAAGGATCACTGGACAAGAACAAAGCTCTAGTCGAATACCTGAAGCAATATGGCGCTGTTAGAACTGATAAAGTGGCTGAAGTAATGGAAAGTATTGACAGAGCATTATTTGTAGCAGAGGGCCTTACTCCTTATACTGACAGCCCTATGCCTATTGGTTATAACGCGACAATATCTGCTCCTCACATGCATGCGACCTGCTTGGAGCTACTGAAGGATCACTTGCAGCCAGGAATGCACGCTCTAGATGTTGGATCAGGTTCATTACTGAAACACTATCCTCCTTAACTTTAGAGGGTGCAGTTGTGTGAATTGACTTGGCATTATCCATAACTCTTGCTTTGTTGTTGAAGATCAAACATTTTTACCAATTATTGACACATTTCATTTGTATGTGTATCTTTGATCTTGTAGGCAGTGGTTACTTGACAGCTTGTTTTGCAATGATGGTTGGACCAGAAGGCCGTGCAGTGGGCATAGAACATATTCCTGAGCTTGTTGCTGCTTCAACTGAGAATGTCCAAAGAAGTGCCGCAGCACAATTACTGAAGGATGGATCTCTTTCTTTCCATGTTGCAGGTATGCTAAGTTGCTAACTGGTCTGGCATTCGCACTCTGGCACTATTATTACTGTTACTGAAGTATGTTTTACTTCCATCTTAGCGAGCTTACCTTGTATTGCCGTTCTCAACGCTGCAGATGGCAGGCTTGGCTGGCCTGACGAGGCGCCATACGACGCCCTTCACGTGGGCGCTGCAGCACCGGAGATCCCTCAGCCTCTTGTTGATCAACTGAAGCCCGGCGGCCGGATGGTCATACCCGTCGGCAGCTACTTCCAGGAGCTGCAGGTGGTTGACAAGAACGCCGACGGCTCGGTGACCGTACAGAACGACGCGTCCGTCCGCTACGTTCCTCTGACCAGCCGCTCCGCTCAGCTGCAGAATTCCTAAGGTCGACGGCTCTCGAAGGTCACGAAACACATGTAAATATATATCTTGACACTCAGTCTCCTGGTGTAGTTTGATTAGTGCTAATTAGTTTCTTCCAAAGAGCTGGAATAGATGGTTTGCTCTCAGACATTCAGTCATGGTCATCTGTCATGTTGTAGATCGAGCGTGAGCTCTAAAGCAATAATCAATTATAACCAATAAAAGTACTTAGCATTTAACACCTCTCCTGGAGCAAGAGTAAGCGTTCTCACAAAATAAGTAAGCGTTCTCATAAAATAAACTAAAAATAAACTAAAGAGATGGAATTGTGTCCACTTCATAGAAGTTGAAGGAAGTTAGATCTGGAGTTAAAAGCTCTATCAAACGGGGTCCAAATATAGGAGTTAGAGGTCCAAATATAGGAGTTAGAGATCTATCAAACGGGTCCGGGTCCGAATATAGTATGTGATTTGTTTCATACTAGGAATGGGTTTGATAGTTTCTCCACTGAGAATGTTGTTCATTTGGAATTCGGATGGAAGAGAACACAGACGCACTTGAGGCAGAGCTGTTTTTGTCTCGGAACACCTCTGTTCCAAGTTCAGTTCCAACACCCACAAAATATTTCTTTCACACAAATAGTGTTAAGATTCTGTAAATTATATACATCCCTAATTATAAAACTAGGCATACATCTCAAGATTTCCATGCGTTTTAGCAGTAATTTGGTAGTGGCACCAACATGTAAACTTCACATGTGCTTGAAGTTTCTGTACGAGATGACCGCGTAAAACGGGTCGGACGAGCTCGCCATCCCGAACAGCCTCATCACGGCGTCCAGCGGCGACGCCGGCTTCCCGCCGGCGGCGTCGGATGGCAGCTTCCTTACCACCTCCGGCTGCGTGAACCCCTCGACGTACTGGAAGTAATGCGTCACGAGCTGCACGCGGCTGTAGGCCGTGCCCTCCCGCCACGCCCCGATCGCCTTCTCGTAGAACATACGGTTGCTGAAGCTCACGATGCACACGCCCCCTGGCTTCAGCACCCGGAAAATCTCCGCGAAAACCTAGACGACACAAGAATTCTCATGAGATCTGGAGAAGAATATGCAGCAATGGCAGTAATGGCGGCACGGAATTGATTACCTTCTCAGGGGACTGAAGGTACTGGACGCTGACGGTGCAGAGGACGGCGTCGAAGGCTGGAGCTCTCGAGCTCGAGCTGCTGCTCCTTGTTGAGGTCCTTGACGAAGAAGTAGTCGAGGCGCGGGTTCTTGGCGAGCTCCTGGGCGTTGAGGCCATGGCCGACGACACGCCCGAAGGTGAGCTCCGGCGGCAGGTGGCTGACCCAGGAGCTCATGAGGTCCAGCACGTCCCACCCGGGGCGGAGGTGCTCGCGGTAGAGGTCGGTGAGTGCGGCGAGGAAGCCGTCGTCCACGTGCTTGACGAGGCGCGGGAACGCGTAGAAGTCGCGGTCCGGCCGCGCGTCCAGTTTCGCCCGGCCCTCCGGCGTCAACACCAGCCGCCGGATGCCGCCGGCCGACGGCGGCGGCTGCGGCGCCCCTGCGGCAGGTGAGCACCGCGGCGGAGGTGGCCGCGAGGCCCGCGCCGGTGGACGCGGCGCCTGAGGCGGAGAGCGGAGCATTGCAGCCGTCGCCGTGGAGAATGGAGGCTCACTGGCTCGTCGCTTGACGTGGCGCTTTTATCTCGTCGAGGAGTTCGAGTGGTTGGTGTCGGAGTGTGCACTGTGCAGTGATCCTGGCACAGTCCCCTAGTCCAGTGAAGATCAAAACTTGCTCTTTTCAGGCCATCGTTTCTGCGGCTTCAAATATCATCCTGATTCCTCAATAAACAGATTAAGTTTAAAAACAATTTAAACTGAAAATTCAAAATTTCGGTAAAATTTGCACGAATTTCACCGGATTTCGTAGCCGTCGTCCTCGTTCCCTCGCGTAGTCGCGCACGGGAACGAACGTGTCGTCCCTCTCGCGTAGTCGCGCACGCCGGCACGCGAGCGTTGCCGTCTCTCTCGCGCGCGGCGAGCGCCCCCACCGACACCCGGGGGTCCCGATCATGGCAGAGGCAGTACCAGATATCTTAGCCTATCCCGGCTCGAAGCTGACATGGCGGTGACGGTGACGGCCTGTAGGTCGCCGCTTCGAGCCCCTCGTCCTCCCTCGCGCGGGAATAATTCGCGCCCCCGCGGCCTCTCGCGGGCGCAATGCCGGCCGTGGCCGCGTCCCAGCCTCAGTTCCACCGCCGCCTCCGCCGTCGCGTGCCCGCGTAGCGAGAAGATGGCGCAGCTGGAGCGCGGGTCGCTGGTGGTCGGCGGGCGGGAGCTCCTCGAGCGAGCCCCTCCCAACGTGGTCCTCCGCCCCGCGGTCGTCGCCCCGGGCGCCGCGTTCCTTGGCGCCACGGCGCCGGCGCCGTCCAGCCGCCACGTGTTCTCTCTCGGCACCCTCGCCAGGTAAGCCCGCCCACAGCAGAGATTGCGCCGTGCGCCGCCGCCGCCGCCGCTGGTGGTACTGATTCGTGTTGGGGTTGGTGACTTGGTTCCCGGGTGGGCGCCCAGGGGATGGAGGTGGCTATCCTTGTTGAGGTTCAAGATCTGGTGGATGATCCCGACGGTGGGCGAGGACGCCGCCGGCGTGCCAGCGGAGACGCAGATGCTGCTCTTGGAGTCGAGGAACGTGGCGGGGCGCGCGCTGTACGCGCTCATGCTGCCGGTTCTTGAGGGCGGTTTCCGAGCCAGCCTCCAGGGGAGTCCTGACAATGAGCTTCAATTTTGCTTCGAGAGCGGTAGGTTTCTTCTGGATTCCGAGGTGTTCGAATCGAAATGAACTGCAATTCTGCAAAGTTTGGAATTTTGGGTTGAATTTTTGAACGAGTACAATGGTGTACCGTTGTTAGGTGATCCTGAGGTTCAGACACGGGAAGCAGTTGATGCTGTGTTCATCAACTCAGGAGACAACCCTTTCAAGCTTATGAAGGAATCAATCAAGTAATGTCATCCTCTAACATAACCACAATGATACAGGTTTTTGTTCAATTTGCATCTGGCTCACTTCACTTGCATTTGTATCTCCATTTAGGATGTTATCTAACATCAAAGGAACTTTCAGTCATATTGAGGACAAGGAGGTATATCGTATCTAAGGATGTTCATTTTTATACTTCTATCTCCTAGTTAGAATAAGATTGCTAGTCATGTAAACCTTTTCTAGTCATTCATAGTTCTATCTTATTTTGTTTTTCATAATTCCTGTTGGAACTCATCACAAATGTCAGATCCCTGCAAACCTGGACTGGTTTGGATGGTGCACTTGGGATGCTTTTTATAAAGCTGTTGACCCAGTGGGAATTGAAGAGGGCCTTAAAAGGTATAAATGAATCGATCTTACTTATGTGATATTCGAAAATAATTGGAAGGTCTTTTTTTATTACCCACATCCTCCATTTGTCAATTCCTGATAAAACATTTCTTGTTGTATAGTTTGTGCGAAGGAGGTGCACCACCAAGGTTTCTAATTATAGATGATGGCTGGCAAGAAACTGTTAACGAACTCAAGGAAGTGGATGAGGCCCTTATCGAACAGACTGGGTTAGCACCTAACCATTTTTTGAACTTGCTGATTGGTCCATGAAGTATACTAAATTCCTGTTTAACAAAGAAAATTTACTCCAGGAAATGGACAATTGAATATTTGATTTCATATTAAATAAACACCAATACATTTTGAAATCTCTCCCTATCTGTTTGTGAAAGAGCCTGGATCCACCAAAATTGACTGTATACTTTTTCTTTACTGTGAGATTTCCTGGCCAATTTCTTTTTATTTTTCTCAGACTGTAAATCACTGTCATAACATCATATTATATCTATATACATAAAAATGTGCATTCCTCTGTTCCTTACCCATGTTGCAATATTGTTAGGTTTGCGGAGAGACTTGTCGATCTGATGGAGAACGATAAGTTTAGGGGAGAAACCTGCAAGAATCTTGGAGACCATGTCAAGAAAATCAAAGAGCACTATGGAGTCAAGTACTTGATTCTTATTGAAATACTAGTTTTATAATATGCTTTTCATAATATATGCTGAGAAAAAGGCTGTGTATGAAACTACAGGTATGTCTACATATGGCATGCTTTACATGGGTATTGGGGTGGTGTCCTCACAACATCTGATGCGATGAAGAAGTACAATCCAAAGCTAGTTTACCCAGTCCAATCTCCCGGTAATGTTGCAAATTTGAGGGATATAGCTATGGACAGCTTGGAGAAATTTGGAGTGGGTATCATTGATCCTGCCATGATATATGACTTCTACAATGATCAGCACAGCTACCTTTCTAGTGTGGGTGTGGATGGTGTGAAGGTAGATGTGCAGAATGTGATGGAGACTCTTGGGAAGGGTTTTGGTGGTCGTGTTGCATTAACTCGGAAGTATCAACAAGCACTTGAGGAATCTATTGCTCAGAATTTCAAAGGAAACAACCTAATCTGCTGCATGAGTCACAGTACAGACAGCATTTTTAGGTAGATATCCTTATCTCTGAACAATATGTGTGATCTACAAGGAATTTGGTGTAAATCAATAAATCATGGTTCCTTGTAGTGCATTGAAGAGCGCAGTTGCTAGAGCATCAGAAGATTTCATGCCTCGGGAGCCAACAATGCAGACCCTGCACATTGCTACTGTGGCATTCAATAGCCTTCTATTGGGAGAAATTTTCATTCCTGACTGGGATATGTTTCATGTGAGATTCTGGCGCCCCCAATAGCTCTATTTTGATTCTTTAGTATCATGACGTCAACTAATTTTCCCTTCTTGCCGATGCAAAGAGTGAGCATGAATCAGCAGAATTACATGGAGCTGCGAGGGCTCTGAGTGGTGGTGGTGTTTATGTCAGGTGATTTTCGCAGTATATTTTATTCAGGTGTGGTGTTTGCATTTTAAGAAGTTTGTATGATCTCACTATGGATTTATGTTTCTGAACTGATATGCAGCGACAAACCAGGAGCGCATGATTTCAGTGTTCTTCAAAAAATTGTTCTGCCAGATGGCTTGATTCTAAGAGCAAAGTATGCTGGTCGTCCTACTCGTGATTGCCTGTTCAATGACCCTGTCATGGATGGCAAAAGGTATATATACACCATTTTTTCTAAAAAGTTTCCTGCTACTTGTTCTACAAACAATACTAACTCATTTAACTTTTGTGCAGTCTGTTGAAAATATGGAACTTGAACAAGTTCTCTGGAGTTATCGGAGTGTTTAACTGTCAGGGTGCTGGGAATTGGACTTATCCGGTGAAAGAAAATGCTCATGTTCCCACTACCGTCTGCATCACTGGTGATCTCTCCCCATCAGATGTGGAGTTACTTGAGGAGATAGCTGGGGATGATTGGAACGGAGAAACTGCAGTATTTGCTTTCAATTCATGTAAATTCCATTGAACGCCTACTTCTTTTAACTGTCGCTCATCTCATCCGTCGAACGTTGTCACAATTATTAACTTCAGTTATGCCTTCAGGTTCTGTCACAAGGCTTCAGAAGCACCAGAATTTGGAGGTTTCATTGTGTACTATGACATGTGAGATATATACCATTTCGCCGATACAGGTCAGATTTTTCTCCATTCACATACTTACTTGAGCAATCGATCACTCAATCTATTCTACTTCTTACATAGACGTTCTTGTTTTTGCACCAGGTTTTTAGTGGCTTTGTTCAGTTTGCGCCCCTTGGACTGGTGAACATGTATAACTCAGGTGGCGCGCTCGAAAACGTCACGAACACAGGTGATTCTTCAGAGATCACAATTCAGATCCAATGCCGAGGTCCAGGGCGGTTTGGCGCGTATTCAGCAACCAGGCCTGACATTTGCAGGGTTGATGAGCATGAAGTAGAGTTCAGACATACAGATGATGGCTTCCTGTCCTTTGATCTCTCTCACGGTTCGTCGCAGAACAACCTCAGGAACATTGAGATTCTGTACAGCGCTTTCTGAACCTCCATTTCAGTGTGACTTTTATGCTCTTTCGAGCAGATAATGCTGTTTTTAGGCTCTTAGCTGTGGATAATTATTGCTTCCCGCGAGCGTGTGTTAGCTCTGAATTACTGCATCTCGCGTGTTATTTGTGCCAATTAATTTGGCTTATGCTTATGCTTATTGGTACCATTTATTAGCAACCATAAATAATTTTATGGATGAAACTTTTTATATATGTGTCCTTAGTGATTTAAAAGCAAATGCTGTAAAATAAACTATGAGAAAAACCACAAAATCAACTTCAAAATTATAACTTAAAATTTAAATAAGTTAAGCCAAACAATGGAGCTATATAAGTTTCGAATATGCTTGACACAGTTATAATAGAAATTTATCTTGTTGCAGATCAATTCCAATTTGTGCCAATATTACCTAAGAACAAAGGATTATCCCTCTCGCAGTAAGCTTATTACTTTAGAAGAGGCTGGGAATAATAAGGAATTGCATGGATGAATCATGAATTGAATTGCAAGCTTAGGACCTTTCAGTTACATCAAGAACACTGCTCTTGTTCTAAGGGCAGTGTCTTCTCCTTCCTGCGTCAGATGGAGATTGCAAGATCATTCTACAATGGAAGCGTGGATTACTCCACCGTGTATGGTGAGCTTGTGCTCACGCGCGCGTGCAAGATGGCTGGGCTAAATCAGAAGGACCTAATCTTCCATGACCTGAGCTTGGGCGGCAGCTGCGCGAGCATGGTGTTCGCCGCCGCCACGCTCCTCGTGCTGGTCACCAGCTTGAACCACTGGCTCTCCGGGTCGCAGCTGTTGTCCGCGCTCAGGCACCGGCACGGGTTGGTGATCAAGCTCCGGCCGTCGTCGCCGACGTCCAGGCAGAGCATGCCGCCGCCGTTGCTTGTCTCGGAGGAGGAGGACGACGACGAGGCGTTGACGGCGAGGTGCAGCTTGGAGTCCGAGATAAGGCTCCACCGCATCAGCTCGTCGCCGCACGACAGGCCGAGGCGCGCCGGCAGGCCGGCGCCCTCGGCGCGGAGGCACAGCAACGGGCTGTCCCGCAGCGCCAGCCTCTGCTGGTTCGCCGTGTACGCCCACGCCTCCGTCTCGCCGCAGGACCCCAGCTCCAGCGTCGTCTGCACCAGCGACGACCGCCGCACCACGCACCGCCCCGTCGTCGGGTGGAACATCACCGTGTACGGCGCCGCCTCCGCCAGACCAGGCCCTGCACGCCACAAACCATAGTCATCATCATCACTGAAGACTCGCCGGAGAAGATACCGTTGTCGCCGGCGGCGGCGCATGGACGGCGAACCTACCTCTGAAGGGGCGCTGCAGGGCGTGGATCCTGCTCAGGGCGGTGTCGTTGCGGGGCTTGCACCACGCCCAGTCGAGCACGCCGTAGACCTCGTCGAGGCCCAGCACGCCCTCCCGGAGGTAGTAGCTCCCCTGCAGCGTCCAGAGCGCCCAGTCCAGGTCGAGGTCAGCGGCGACGGCGGCCACGCAGCCGTAGTACCGGTTGTCGTTGACGTTGCCACCGCGGTTGTCGACTCCGAACTCGCTGAGGAACACCGGCCACCCTTGGTCGAGCAGGTACAGCGCGCGCCGCGCCACGTTTGCCGCCACCCGCGCGCATACCTGGTTGGCGTTCCCCGTCCGCCACGCCTGCCCGTCGGAGAACCCGTACCAGTGCACCTCGAACGCCACCTTCCCGGCGAAGCTGACGTTCACCTGCCGCGAGTTGAGGAACGCCAGGTCGTTGTCGAAGCTCAGGCCGGAGAGGATCACCACCACCCGCGAGTTCGCCGCGTGCACCGCCTCCGCCCCGCGCTGCATGTACCTGCATGCACGCCCACCGTTTTCCCGCGCACTCGTCAACTCAACTCAGCCGTGGCGCCATTACTAGCAGCAGGTCAAGCTTGTTTTTTTATGCCTTTTTGCAGATGACTTTGACAGCTTGTCTCCGGGAGCAGGAGACAGTACGCTGGAATGAATGATGCAAACTGCTACTGCTACTGAAACGAAGGCAATTACTGTTCTTTCACATGCTTGTGCAGGGACGAGCAATGGCGGACGCGGTCAGTCACTCAGCTCAGCTGCCAACTACCACTAGCTTCAGGTTCATTTACTGATCTAGGACATGGCCGATGATGAACAATGTGTGTGAGGTTCTTGCAGGATGAAGATGCTAATCATGGTGGTGTGCATTGTGCAAATGGTTTGATGAGGAGATGGAACGGGTGGTGACTTACTTGTACCAGTCGGCGGAGTTCTGGCGAGGGCCTCGGAGCTCGTTGCGGAGGCTCATGGCGACGACGTTGGGGACGGCGGCGAACATGGTGGCCATCTTGGTGAGGCCGTCGACCCAGACATCCGGGTCGAAGTAGGCGTCGCCGAAGAAGCCGTTTCCGTCGTTGTTGCCGCAGCACCACCCCGGCTTGCTCAGGTGGTTGTCCAGGATCACCATCACGCCGTTCTCCCCCAGGCTGCTCACCACCGCCTGCACGCCACGCACGCGCACGGCGGCGGGCCGGCCGCCGGCCGGCGACCATCGATCAGCCTCTCTCGCTTTGTCGAATCAAATAGAAGGTGAGGTGAGCCTGAGAACTAGCTTGCCTTGAAGGCGTCGATGAGCTTGAGGTCGACGAGGGCGGGGTTGTTGACGCGGATGGCGGCGAGAGACTCAGTGAGGTTGAGGCGCTGGAAGGATTGGGCGACGGTGAGGGAGGAGTAGGAGGCGTTGGTCACCATGAACGTGGCCCAGGTGAGCCGGACGCAGTTGAACCCCATGGCGATCACGTCCTTGGCGATGGCGCCCACCGGCTGCTTGCCCAGCCCCTCCGCCAGCATCGGCTCCAGGTGCGACGGCCAGTTCACGCACGCCAGCTTCACCCTGTTCCCGCCCTCGTCGACGATCCACCTCGACGCCGTCGACAGCGTCGTCGGCGCTCCCGCCGCCGGCCGCCCATGGCTGACCAAACCAAGAACCACCGCGAGCCACACCGCCGCGACTAGCGTGCTGCTCTGCCGCCTCATGTCGACGCCGGCCGGCCGGCAATGGAGGCCTCCAAGAAGCAGCAGCGAGGTGGATTTATAGCGAGTACGGCGGCGGTGTTGCTTCGGCATGGGGAATGGCGAGGCTTCACGGGATCACCATGGGCGGAAGACGACGACCTCTCTTAGCTATACTGGTTCTTGACATGTGTGAAGTGAAGAGGCCATGAACGAGTGAGCAAATCACGTTGCTGATGTTTCAAGAATGCAACTAGGCTGTTTTATCCTTCAAGGCAGGACAAACTAAGCGACATCACTGTAAGTTTGTGACAATGCAGTGCTATGCTCCTAGCGCGTTTATTTGCATGTTATTATCGTGAACTATCAATTTAATTATAAGAATAAATTAAAATATTTAAAGAAATAGACTTAACGAATAATATAAAATAAATAGCCTAAGCAACATTGCTTATAGTAAAATATTTTTTTAGAAATATATTTTTTGAAATATGGAGTCAATAATCTGTTTTAATAATCTGGTGAAAAGAAGAAGCGGATGATAGCTTATTATGGGCAATGCATGGCGTACTTATGAATTAAAGCTGATAAACAGAGAAAAATGTTATGTAAGCAATGCTGATAAAAAAATTTTCGAAGACGTACTTTTGGAATCGTGGTACTAATAATCCGGTTGATAATCCGACTGATGAGCCAAACCAAACCAAACTGGCTATTTCAGAACCAGATAAAACAAGGAATCTCTGCACGTCGGTCGGTGGGTGGTTGGAGTAAAAATGGCCACCAAACTCTTGCAGTTACAACTTCGGTTGGGACTTTCTTTTTCCTTGAGAACTCGGTTTGGACTTTTTATAGTGATACTGGAGTATTGACGTTGGTTACTTGCATCGATTATTAGTAGTACCTCATTTGCAATTAATACCAGATCTAATCGTGGTTGGTTAGTATAATTTTTTCGTGAAGCAACCAATATTCAGTAGTGCAGCATTGTGTGCACACAACTTTACCTGGGATTTATTTGCATCCTGTTTATGAGGAGCTCTTACAAAGCTTCACGCCGTTGTCAACAATTCAGCTAAAAAGACAGGTTTAAGAGGTTTTGCTTTTACTCTAAGAATGTTGCTAGTTGTATTCCGGATCATGTAAACTGCCTGTATCTGTCTCACATCAGATCAGTTAAGAAATGCCGTGCTGAACATGCACTAGGATGAATGAGGATTTTGCCCTTCAACTAAAAGAAAAGGAGAAAAGCGACATTGAAATGAACAAAGAGGGAAAGAAGTTGAGTGTACTGAAAATATAAGGAAAGGCCTTTCTCTGGCGCCATGATTGCTGTTCGCATATTTCAGATTAAGAGAGTTGTATATCATTGTATTAAGAAGGGAATGCAGCGGCGGGAATTTTTCGACGGCAATAGCGCTCAATGAATAATGCGGCAGAGGCCTTAGGGTTCTTCTGTTCTGCCTATTCCCTCCCCTGCTTTTTCTTTTCTGAGCCCTGTTTTTCGCTTTAGCCTGAGCCGGGTCTTGGCTACGGTTTGGCGCGACTTTTTTCTAGTCGTCGTAAAGATTCAACTCTCCCTCCCTTCAATCTTAATAAAATCAGGACGGTCGTGTTTTGCCGGCCCAGAAAAAAAAAAGAGAGAAGGGAACGCAGATTTCCTAGCTGCATCATTCAGTACATTGCTGAGGAACTCAAATAATATTGATCTCAGACTGATGCTCCTGCCGTAGTTTTTGCTTCATCCCTCGAATCAAAGCAGTGACTTATGAGGTTGTTGAGCCAGTACCTGTGAATTCTTCAGGACAAAAAATAGTATCCAACTATGCACAAGTTGAGATGTGCATGAGAAATTTCAATGACAAGTGGACAACCCATGCATGCGACCTCAATAACGGGACACCATCCCTTCGAGTGAACTTACTTTTGCAATGTTTTTATCCATGTCAACATATACCAACCGTAAAATGATACACCCTTTATTCTCTACAGTATATCAGAGAACAAGCATGGCATTTTTCTGTACATTCCTTTTATTCTCTCTAGTTTTTGTACACATAGGACATGTTTCAACAGAACTCTATAAAACAAGGCACAAGTGAATTCAAAGGCAATACTATACACATGTGTAGTTCTGTGTATTATTTTACAAATTACAATAATATAATCATCCAATTACCTTGATTAACTAGGTGGAACTTGATCCTTACCCTGTCATATTCATCGACCACATTCAAACAGGATATTTTTGAAATAGTGTCAGGGTTAACTAGATGATGTTGGAGACCAGGGACCATCAGATGGCAACTGCAAAATGGAGGTGCCTATGTGTTTACTGCTTAATATAATTTTGAACCACTGGCTCTCAGGATTGCAATTTGGATCTCCGGTTAGGCACTTGCACTGATTTGTTGTGATGATACCATCAGGAGTGGCATCCAGGCATACTCTGGTTCCATTTTTAGTGAGTTCAGTCGAAACATGCATTCCTGAATTTGATATTAGCTGCCACTTTGAACTGGATTTGCTGCAATCGGTCCCAAGCTGTGCATTCTCACCGACAGACTTGGTCTGGAGGCATTGACCAGTGTGTTGCAGTACTAACTCGTGTGTTGATGTGTAGTTCCAAGCGTTTGATTCATCACATGGACCTAACTCAAGTGCCTCTGATGATTTCACCACGACACAAAGCCCAGATAGAGGATGGAATATTACGTTGTAAGGTGCTTGGCTGTTCGGTAGACCAGGGCCTGGAGTGTAAATAAGTATTCACTATTATCTAACTCAAGGAAATATAGTGCATATTGCAATGATCAAAATTTACCAGACTTTTACATGGCACATTACTTATTTTCCTCTAGCATTAATAGATTCATTGGTGTTAAGGAAAACCTCTTGTGGGAAGGTTGGCTAGAGATTTCTTGGAAAAATACCAGCCCTTTCGGTCCATTGTGAGATGGAACTAGTTCTATTTTTATTCTCTAGATTTTTTCGCTTAGTACTATGTATAGAAGGGAAGAGCCGTATGAGGTGAAAACCTCATGTATGGTTTTGGAACGGAAATATTTTGAATAAAACGAACGACCGTAACGGATGTTGGCTCAATCCAAAGGAAATTATGCAGAGGGCGACACTCCGGTGCTCTCTACTGCTAGTATAATACCACCAGTAGAACTAATCGGAACCGTTTATTCTTAAGGGTAGATTAGTAAAGTACTACGACAGATTAGGGGTAAATTTGGCACTTAAATTTATTTCTGTGTGGGTCCCATGGTCAGTGTCACTCGGTCGTTCACTAATCCATCTTGGCGTGCAATGCTCCATCCTTGAAAAGTGCCAAACTGCCAAGCTCAGAACAGTGATATGGTTTTTCGAAGGTATTGATCATATTAGATTTGCCACAGCTTGTTTGGAAGCCATGGACCCCTTCAGGGTGCATAATTTTAGATTGGCTACTAGCTCAGAACAGCCTAGACTGCTGATCAATTGCCAACTTAAAGCTAGCCAATCAATTATTTTTGCTCCCTATGCATCCGTAACTTTGAGATATCAAATCACTTGTGCATGGAGTGTAGGGTATGATTAGGCTCAGAAAAATGCAAAGCAAAGGGCTTAGGTCCCTCTTCTTGCTGGTCTCCTGGGAAATTTGAAGGAAACAAACAATGCAATATTTGAGGAATGCTCGATTCAGTAGATTGTCGACAAGATTTTTGACAAGATAGAGCAGTGGAGCAGCTGCGGACATATGGGCTGGTGCAATTCTCTCAAAGAGCTAGATGATTTTTTTGGTAGTTTGTGCATCCTCTGACTGCGATTATGTTTTGTTCCCCCTTGTCAAAATTTGTGTAGTTCTTCGAGTGAGCCGGGCGCCCCCAGGGCCGGCGTTCCACCACTTCGCCATGCCCGCCGCTCACGCTGTCGGCACACGGGGAAAACGACGAGGATATGCCATTTCAGTCGATGGCAGCGGCGGAATCAGCGGAGGCAGCGATAGCAGCGAGGGCGCTTGAGTCGGCGGAGTCGGCTAGGGCTCCTAAGTCGGCGAGGGCGGTGGAGGCAGAGGACATGCTGAGGGAGGTGGAGGCGACGGAGGCCGCGAGGGTGGTGGAGGCGGGGGGAGATGGCGAGGGCGGGGTAGGCGGGGGAGGCATCAGAGGCGGCGGAGGCTGCGAGGGCAGGGCAGGCGGTGGAGGGTGGTGGAGGCGACGGAGGCAGCAAGTGCGGCGAGGAAGGGGGACAGGCAGCTGAGGCGGTGAG
Source organism: Oryza australiensis (assembly GCA_019925245.2). Taxonomy (NCBI): domain Eukaryota; kingdom Viridiplantae; phylum Streptophyta; class Magnoliopsida; order Poales; family Poaceae; genus Oryza; species Oryza australiensis. Next base: position 16,530,324 of record JAIFGZ020000222.1, read on the forward strand.
GGAGGGGGATGGGCGTGGAGGCGGCGATGGAGGGGCACGGGCGGCGGAGGTGTGGGAAGAGATTTGGGGTAGCGGCCAGAATAGGATCCATTTCGATTGTCCGGCTGTATAGATGGCCGATGGATGAGTCAAAGTGGGTCGGCACAGGCATGCATGTACTGTAGACGGCCCGGCACAGCCCAGCACGAAGGGGAAACGGGTCGAACCGGTATGGCACGAATGGCCGTGCCGTGCTTGGGCTGCCGGCAGAGCCCCTAAGCCGGCACGTCACGACACGGCTACTGTGCGTGCCAGCACGGGCACGGTACGGCCGATCGGGTCGGCACGACACGGAAGGAAGGAGCAGAGTGTGGGGCAACCAGGGACGGGCGGATGGCCGACGGCGTTACGGGCGGCGGCCAATGCGGAGGAGGAAGCGCGGGCACGAGGCAATCGGGAAGGGCGGCCGATGATCGGCGCGGCATGGAGGAGGAATCGCGGGCGAATGGCCGACGGCGGAGGAATCACGGCCGACGCGGAGGAGAAAGCGCGGGGCAGCCGGAGAGGCGGGCGATGGCGGCCGACGGCGTCACGGGCGGCAGTGCGCGGTTGGCGTCGGTTGCGGCGCCGGCTCGGCGTCGCGGCGCGTGCGGGTGGGCGGCGCCAGGCGTTCGGATGATCGGATCGAATAGATAGAAGAGAAGAAGCCGAAAGGATGGACTTGTATGCGATTTTACCATTTTAACCTTAGTATAAGTAGTACAGTTATAAAACTACTCGTACAAAATGATAATTTCACGTTAGTTGGCTAGGGTTTCCTGGCCAAACGGGCCGACCTCAGCCCATGGGCCGTAATCGGGCCCGTGTCGGCACGGGCATGGCCCGGCCAGCCATGAGCTGTGCTTGGGCCGCGGGTGAGGCGCGTGGGCCGGCACGCCACGGCCTGTCACAGTAATCGTGCCTAACGGGTCGTGCCTAAACGGGCCGTGCCTCACCCGTGCCCGTGCCATGCCGGGCCGGGCCGTGCCGCCCGTTTGGCCACCTATACCGCTAGGGTTAGTGAGTGAAAAATTACCATTATACCCCTTCGCATATTATTTTTCCTGGACAAAAATACCCCTCCACATTTCTACTACCATTAAGTGTGGTGGTAAGTAGATCTCAACCCTTCGATCAAATACGATCAACGGTTCGGATTATTTTCTACTACAAGTAGAGAGCACCGGAGTGTGGCTCTTTTGTTCAATATCTTACATACCATAGTTTGTTTAAATGTCTTAAATCAGCACTATCCATTTATCAAAGTGTTCTCTTAAGAGGGTACATGCCATTTCATGAAAGGGCTAAAACAATGCATGCATACTGGTGAATAATCTGAAATTTATATCAGTGCAAAATAAATTTCTGCCAACACTTTAAGGCTGAGTTCGTTTGTTGGCTTTCTCAACTGACCTTCTTCATTTTTCACGCGCACGCTTCCAAATGCTAAACTATGTGTTTTTTACAAAAAAATTCTATACGAAAATTGCTTTAAAAAATCATATTGATCTATTTTTAAAAAATAGCTAATACTTAATTAATCATACGCTAATGGATCGCTCCGTTTTGCGTGTTTGGGGGGAGAGTTCCCAATTCCAAATAGCGAACATAGACTAAGTACAGAGAAGGGGTCCAATCCTATGACGAAATATGCAGAGGTTTATGTGTTGATTCACTAAAAGAGGTCAAATGCTTTTGTTTTTAGAACGGTCCAGTATAAAGTCTATATTCTTACCACATAAAGTCAAAAAAGTAAAACATTCCAAAAATCTATGTTCCCATATTCCTGATAATGTTGATAGACAAGAATAAAACTGAGATAGGCGAAGCACAAACCTTGAAATGGTGATTGCAGAGAATTGATCCTTTTAATAAAGCTGGGATTTCTAGCTGCACACCAATCCCATGATAGCAATCCATATGATTCATCATAAGCTAGAATGCCCTCTCTGATGTAGTAACTCCCTTGCAGAGCCCAAATAGCCCAGTCCAGATCCATTTCAGCCGCCACACTTAAGAAGCAAGTGAGATAGCGGTTGTCCCCGGTATGTGTGCCAGACATATCAAACCCAAACTCGGAGAAAAACAATGGCCAGCCTTGCTGAAGTAGGAAAAGTCCTTTATTCTTTATGAAACCAACAACCATCCCACAAGCATCATTTTGGTTGTGAGATTCCCAGTTGCCACCATCTGAAAAACCATACCAATGCTGTTCAAAGACTAACTTTCCAGTAAATGATAGGTGAATTTGATTTGGGACCACGAAGTTGAGAATGTTGTCGAAGTCCAGGCCCGACAATATAACAAGGACGTCAGGGTTTGCTGCATGCACAGCTTCAGCACCCTGTTTCATGTACCTAAATGGGAATAGATTATAAATGAAATTTTCCAATACCATGAGTCACAAAAAAATCAATATCAATTGAGATAAAAACAAGGCTTTAGGTTTCAGTAACAAACCTGTACCACAAACTAACATTTTGATAGGGGCCCCGGAGTTCGTTCCTCAAGCTCATGCCCACAACATTTTTTGTGTTCCTAAACATTGTTGCCATTGTCCTGAGGCCATTCAACCATTCTTCTGGGTCAAAGTACTTGTCACCAAAGAAGCCATTACCATCAGTTGTGCTGCAGCACCATCCTGGAGTGGTCATTTGGTTATCAAGTATGACCATAATATTATTCCTGGCCAAAGCTGACACCACTTCCTACATTTGTTCAATGTTAACCATGTCAGATGGAATAGAAAATCAGAGTTTTTATCGTTTGGTAGTAAAAAAATTGTTTACTTTAGTTCCTTTTCATATTTAGTACATATAAACTCTCTATATACTCATGACTCTATGAGCATCTGTTTTCGCAGATTACTGGGTTAAGTGGTCAACTATCTGGATAACTCATTGCGAAAAGAGACATAATTACAGATACTTGATTTGGATTAGAAAAAAAAGCAGTACACCTAATGCAACCAGTTGCCGTCTATCTTAATCATTAGAACAAATCCGTACAAAGAAAGATCCTCTAGCTAGAGTATTGTGGCTTGCAAGACACCCTCCTCTTGGACCATTAATTTGGTGACTAGTAGGTATACTGTACACGTTCAAATTAAACTTGTTTGGAAGAAAATAGAAGGGGAAATGAAATTTATTCAAGCAACAACTACTGTTGGCCTTTCCTGAAATAGAAAATATGATCAGATATTTCTTAATTACACTTAAGCCCTTAACTTGAAATTGATTGTTCTTATTAATAATGCAAAAAATGGGTATCCTAAAGTTTCTTTGGGAAGCCTTGTGACGAGGTTGAGATGATATCATCTGATTTCAAAATCTATCATCTCCAAAGTTTTGACTTCTAAGCAACTTGTTTTTTTGTTTAATAAAACCGCATGGACTGCAGTTGGTTTAGCTATAAGTCAATCGGTTCAATGTATACTGTTGCTTGCCACAATGTAAGTCTATAACCTTATGCATCATTGCATCGTAATGACTATTTCTTCAGACAATATAAAATTTACATGGACTCCGACTTAAATGGTTAAACGAGAACATAGCTTTCATCAAGATTGTAAATCAGTCTGTTCGTCTTACACAATGTAACTTACTTTCCTTGCACTCTATCAGCGAAAGACTAGTTTCTAGTGGTAAGACACGGTAAAAAAAATGACCATCTTACTTGCCAACAGTAAAACAACCAGCTGCCAATTTAATGGTGGTTGTAAGGAAAAAAACAAGGAACTATTTCTTAAGACTGTCATTAATAAGGTTTGGTTAACATTGCCAAAATCTAACGAGGTTTGATTAACAATGCCAAAATCTAAAAAAGGTAGAACCCCGGATGGCTCCAACAAAATTTTGCCAAACCAATGCTTGGATACTATTTTGGCTACTCGAAGAAGAACACTTACCTGGAACACATCGATGAGGGGCAGGTCGAGCAGTTCGGGGTTGTTGACCCGGACGCCGGCGACGGACTCCCGCATGCCGAGGCGCTCCAGCGACCACCGCAGCGGAAGGTTCGCCAGCGTGGCGTTGGTGGCGAGGTAGGTCGGCCAGGTGAGCCTGACGCAGTTGAATCCCATCGCCCCCACGCGCGCCGCGATGTCCCCCACGCCGCGCCGCGATAGGCCCCCGCAGCCGCGGGCTCCAGGTGCGACGCCCAGTTCGCGCACGCCAGCTTCACGCGCCTCCCATCCGCGTCCACCACCCACCGCGACGCCGTCGAGAGCGGCAGCGGCGGGAGCGAGGCGGCGGCGAGCGGGAGCAGCAGGAGGAGGAGAAGTGGAGTGGGACAAGAGGAGGAAGCCATGGTAACTGTGGCGTGGTGGAGTGCCAACGAGGCGGATCTGGTGGGTTTAAAAGGGAGGGATGTGCCTATGACAGGTGAGTCCGGGGAATGATGGGTCCCAGATGCAGTGTCACGTATGGTCTGCCGCTTGGATAATTAGCGAAACGTGACAGCCGGTTCGTGCGGTTAAGCGGTTGGAGCGCAACTGCCCAAGCAAACTCCAATGGCCGCCGCGCCGCCGTCTTCTCGGCGACGGCTCTCCCCGCCCCCACGGCGCCGGAGACTTGCATGCCTCGCGGCGTGGTGCTCTGCGACGTGCGTCAGCTCCACTCTGCCCTCCTCAAGTCGGGCGCGCTCGCCACCTCGCCCAAAATCCGTCGACGCTCTCCTCGAGTTGACGCCACCACGCTCCCTGCCCACGGCACCTCCGCCGCCCACCTTGCCTACGCTCTCCGCCTGTTCCCCTCGGCCCCTGCTCGCCTCTCTCCTCACTGTTGTACAGCATCCCTCCCTCGTCGGCGCGGGTCACCCGGAGGACGCCCCCCACCTGTTCGTGGAAATGCTCGACGCCGCTGAGCCCCATTGTAGACCAGCACACTGTCGCTTGCACCCTCCAAGTCCTGCTCGAGGGTGTGTTCTCTGGCTGTAGGTGCAGCGTCCAGGCTTACACCATCATCAAGCATGAGATCCAAGAATGCAATGGTGGACATGTATACCAGGTGTGGTGATCTTGAGTCTTGACAATGCACCGAGGCTGTTCAATGGAATGCAAAGTATGCAAATCATGTGGTGTGGTTGCATTTCCTCTGCTTGGATTGCAATGATCTCTGGATACACACAGATGGACCTGTGTCGGGACTCTTTTTCATTGAGATGCAGACTACAGTGCTGATTGCTGAACCCAATGATGCTACTATGGTCACTGCGCTGTCTGCTTGTGCTGCCCTGGGTACACTTGAGATGGGGAGGTGGGTGCACTCAGTAGTCAGTATCCTCTCACCGTTGTTCTTGGCACTGCACTGGTGGACTTCTATGCGAAGTATGGATGCAGTGACAATGTAATTGAGCATTCAAGTTGATGCCTGTGACTTTGTGAGGAACTAATGGATTTGGACACCCTTGATAAAGGGCATGGCAAGCAACGGAGGAGGCAGAGACACTGGAGGCTGCAGTTCTCCTCATCCATGTGCAATGTTCGAAGTCGCTAGTCGGTCGGCTAGGTGCCGACTAGTCAGGGATTAGTCGGTCGACTTGTGTGTGTGTATATGTATATGTATATGTATATGTATATATATATATATATATATATATATATATATATATATATATATATATATATATATATATATATATATATATATATATATATATATATATATATAGTTGATGGCTGCCGCATCATCCGTGTGACGTGCGAATCTCAATTTGAAAACTCAAATTGAAAATCAACGTTCAAATTGTTCTACATATTAATATTGCCTTGTATACCAAATTTTATATTTTTTTAATTTTTTACTATTTTATCGATAGGTCAAAAATACAAGAATCCAACGATTTTTTGAGTATCTATTTTATTGCATTTTGACCTATCCGATGAAATAGTAAAAAATTAAAAAAATATAAAATTTGGTATACCAATATTAATATATAGAACAATTTGAACGGTTCGGATTTTCAATTTGAGTTTTCAAATTAGAGATTCGGCCACGCCACACGGATGGCGTGCGCGCGCCACACAAGTATATATATATATATATATATATATATATATATATATATATATTAGTTTGTGATGTATTTTTTCTCACAAATATTATATTTTTTTCATACTCCATAGACCATACAACGAATAATGAAACCATACAAGTACAACAATACCGCATAGATAAGAAGAACATAATCATGTTAGTGGGAAATTAAATTCTTACATAACTATTTCGTAAATAGAAACAGTAAGAAAGTTAAAAAAATGCTATTGATCCACAGTTAAAAATGCAAAGACAATTACCTTTCAAATGCCCAACCGAGTAGGGGACCGACTTGGACCAAATCGTGTCGGGGACTAGGCCATGACCAACTAATTCCGAATAGTCGGCCGATTTTTCCTGATTTTAGAACACTGTCCATGTGTGAGGCCAATGTTGAGCACACGGAGTGACGGATGTGGCATTCGTTGGTGTTCTTCTGACTTTCAGTTCACAGCTAGTTGCTTAGATGAGTTGGATCGCAGGCATCTTGTTAGCATGACCATCCAGCCAAGGTTTGAGCATTATGGCTGTATGGTTGATCTGTTAGGGCGGACTGGACTGATCGACGAGGCGTATCAGTTTATCAAAACCATGCGCGCGATAGAGCCAAATGCAGTTATTTGGAGGGCACTATTGTCTGCCTGCACAGTACACACAAATGTTGATGACCTGCAAGATGCACTGAAGCATTTTATCCCACTGGACCCCAATCACAGTGGTGATTACATACTTCTATCAAACTTATGCATTAGTGGGAAGATGGAAGGAAGCAGCAACGGTAAGGAGGGAAATGATGGCGAGAGGAATTGTGAAAATTCCATGGTGCATTATCATGGGGCTCTAATGACAGTCTTTGAGTTCTTCGCTGAAGACAGTGACCATCCCATTCCCCAGCTGAGGGAGATAAATGAGAAAGTTGAAGAGAAGATTGTAAGTATCATTATGGATGGGTATGTCCCCATGGACCCCATCGCAGATGATGTAAGGCTCGACTTTGATGAAAATGAGAAGGAAGTCTCCGTTACATATCACAGCAAGAAACAGCCTGATGAAATTGCGTCTTGGTGCAACAATTCAGTTATCCAAGACCAAGAATCTGAGACTTTATTCAAGAATCTGAGAGAGTTTGATGGACTGGGACTCTGCCACAAAGTTGGTTGCCAAGGTGTACACAGGGAGATTGTGTACAACAGGGAGATTGCTGTACGTCGCAACTGGCAAGAACAGATTTCAATCACATGAAAGATGGTTCTTTGCTCCTGCAATTATTACGGGTGAGTTGCTATAAGGGGCTGATTGGTTTTCAGCCACACTTTACCATCTTGCCATATTTTGTCTAAGATAAGGTGATCAAATTTTTAGCCACAACTTACTAAGCCTAAGGGAATCTTGCCACATTTCTTTTTAAGTCATTGACACGTGAGATCTAATTTGTTGGAAGCAAATCTTGCTATAATTATGACACAACTAAACACTTGTCAAATTGATTAAACTTGTCTAACCTTGAACATGACAAATTATGATAAAATGTGTCTTACCACCAAACATCCCTCTCTATAGCTTTCGAGTAAATTGCTATTATGCCACTTTGAAGAGTGGGTTTCGCTGTAATGCCACTCTGCGAAGTTGCTTCCTTAAAATGCCATCGTCAACTACTGCCAACACGCTGCTTCATATTTTTTCCATTTTCACCGGATTAACGAACGAAATCGCTTGAGTTATGACCAATGTGCCCCTAGCTCATTCTTTAGGTCGGTGAGACAAAATGGGATCGAGATGCAGTCACTCCTCCTCTCTCGTCGTCGGATCTAGCTCACGGAGGCGCCCTAGATCAATTTCATCGCCATAACCATTCCACCATGAGCTAGGAACAAGGTGGAATCGATGGATTGTACATGGCATGAACTAGTCATGGGGTAAGAATTTGCTTGTCTCCGTGCTTTGATTTGTCAGCTTGATTTTTCATTTATTTCGATTGCCGACTGCTGCGAATCAGTTAGAGATTGTTGTAACAATCGTTCGAAATTTTTTCTTCAGGCTCGAGGAGCCTGCGGTTAGTTTAGCTGTGGTCGAACCCGAACCCGAAATCGACCATGTTGTCGTATCCGTTTTTCTTGTTACACCAGATGGGGTAGTGGAACCCGTTCCAGTTCCAGCTGATGGTCTTGCCCCAGCTAGTTCCGATATTGATTGGGATAGCCTAGAGATTCTTGCTGAAAATGATGATGAAGGGAGGCTAGATATCGTTGGGGATGATAAATTCTACGATCTATTGGGTTTGAGGGCTGAAGATGAGGCTAGACAAGCGTTGCTCAAGGTGGAGCTCCTGATGTTGCTGGTGGTGCAGCTGCTGCTCCTGATGCTACTGCTGCTGCTGTATCTGCTGCTCCTCCTACTGATGAGTATGATATAACTGGGGCATCAATTCTTGTCCATGATGAAGTACCAGGGGAGATGGTCATGGCCTATGACCATAATAATCCTTGCATGAAGGCTGGCACAGTGTACCCTAACATGAAGGAATTTAGATTGGCCATGAGACAATTTGCTATAAATGCTGAGTTTGAGTTGAAGTTGGTGAAAACTGACCCTGAAAGATACATAGGTGGTTGCAAAGTTGAAGGTTATCCTTGGCATATTGTTGGGCACAAACAACCTAACCAGAAGACAGTGATGGTATTTAGTTGCAGTGATTTATGTTTGATTTTGGCAAAATGGATGGAAAATTGATGGATTGTTGCATTTAATTTGCAGGTGACAGTGTTAACAGACTTGCATACATGCACTTCTAGCAGTAGGAGAAGGACTACCACACCAACAGCTAAATGGGTGGCAAGTAAGACAATTCCTATTCTTAGGAAGAATCCAGGTATGAGCCCTAAAGCCTTGCAGACCCAACTAATGGAAGATCATAAATGCACAATTCACTATGACACTGTATGTAGAGATAGAGAAAAGGTTATAGTTGAGCTCTATGGGACCTGGGAAGAAAGTTTTCATATGCTTTATAGATGGAGGGCAGAGGTTCTAAGAACTTCACCAGGGAATGTGATAGAGATAGACATTCTGGAGGTTGGTGGGAAAGTATATTTTCATGGGTTTTTCTGTGCTTTGAGGCCCTGCATAGATGGTTTTTTAGAGGGATATAGGCCATACATCAGTATAGATTCCACTGCTTTGAATGGAAGATGGAATGGGCACTTGGCTGCATCCACTTCTGTTGATGGGCACCATTGGATGTATCCACTAGCTTTTGGGTTCATTAATGCTGAAACTGAGGATAATTGGGAGTGGTTTATGAGACAACTTCATAAGGCTATAGGAGATGTGAATCCACTAGCTGTTTGTACTGATGCATGTAAAGATTTAGAAAAGGTTGTACATACTGTGTTTGAGCATGCTGAGCAGAGAGAATGCTTCTGGCATTTGATGAAGAACTTTGTGAAGAGATTTGGTGGTGATGTGCACTCACACATGTACCCAGCATCAAGGGCATACAGGAAAGAGATTTGGCAGAGACACATGAAAGAAGTTATTGAAGTTTGCAGTGATGTTCTTCCTTGGCTTGAAACCTATCATCCATTAAAGTGGATGAGGAGCGGTTTCAATCCAGCAAAAAAGTGTGACTCTATTACTAACAATCTAGCAGAGAGTTTTAACAATTGGATCAAGGATTACAAGGCATTGCCAGTTTGTGACAATACTTGAAGAAAGCCCAGGAAGAATTACAAGAAGGTAATCATATAAAAAACATTCACAGTACTTTAGATTTTGTCCTATTTTGGTCTGTTCACTCATTTGTCGAACTACCATGGCTTACAGCCAGCTAGCAACATTGATGAAGGGAGGAGCTCAGAACATTCCAGCTTCCAGTTCACAGCCTGCTGACATTAGGGCTTCAAGCTCCCAGCCTGCTGACATTAGGGCTTCAAGCTCCCAACCTACAAGCAATGCAGGACCAAGCTGGCAGCCCAGAAGGTCTCCTAGAAAGAAGCTCACACCAAAGAAGAAACTTAAAATCTGAACTTAGTTTTTGCTCCATGAGGAGTCCAATGTAATATATTTGAACCTATGTGCTATGTGTAAACCTAAATTATGGATGGTTGATCATGTGTGAACATTGTCACAATTTATGGCTAAAATTATTATTGCACTGCTGTTTCCTGGAGATCTGTTACTTGTACATCAAACATGCCAAAATTGATTCATCACAAATGGACATGCCAAAATTGACTCATCACAAATGGACTCAGCTAGCAAAAGTTACCATTCATCAGTCTAAATGGATACATTGCAATGCTTACATTCTGGTACTAATTCTAGCGAAGCCTACTTCACTTCAAAATCATCACAAACACGCCAATAAATCAAAGACCTAGCAAGCCTATGTTGATCATCACTAATACTCGAATCAATTTTGTCACCTTATCCATCTTTCCATCATCAACCAACCTCAGCTTCATCTCTATAGGAGAAGCAACCATATGCTCCACTCCAACATCACTGGCAGCTTCATCAACCGCATGTAGACTCATTCCTTTAGCCATCTTCTTGTAACTTTCAATCCACTTGAAAAACTTGTAAGAATTTGCACCTAGTCATACATTTGTACCAAATCTATAACTATCTATAAAGCAAGTAGTGTTTCCACCCAAAAATTGTCCTGCCTAGCTATTTTACAAAAAACCCCTTGAGTTTTTCCGAAATAGAGGACCACGGCCCAAGCAGCGATCCACCTCGGATTTGATCCAATTCCGAGGCCATCTCGCGCCCAACACGAACCTGGCCCGAAATCCATAATGGACGACCAGGTGCACGGCCCACTATGTGTGCGACCACTTTCGTTTTCGGCTCATTGGTTGTTTTGGGAATTTTCTTTTTCGGCCAGCCTGTGTGATCAATTTGGCCCGTTACCAAATTTGGCTGCACATTTTCAGACTTTCTGAATTGTAATTTTTTATGGGCTTCATTATTTAGCAGTTCACACACATCAAATCGGTTTTTTTAGCAGTCTACTATTCAACCTATGTGTATACACTTTGTATAGGTACGTACGCATACAAAATATATATTTATATCTATATATATTTATATCTATATCTATAATCTATAACTAACTATCTATAAAGCAAGTAGTGTTTCTACCTAAAATTTTCGTCCGCCTAACTATTTTGCAGAAAACCCCTTGAGTTTTTATAAAATTAACCCACAGTCCCAATGCTGAAAAGAAAGAGAGGGCTTGGATGAAAAAAAACCTCCTGCGCCCCTCCCGCCCATCCTCATCCGCGTCGCGCCCATCCCTCCCATCGCCGCCGGAGCTCCCGCGCTACGCCCGTGCCCTCTCTCCCGTCCCCATCCACGCCACGCTCGACTTTACCCGTTGCAACGCACGGCACATTACTAGTTAGTAACAAAGACCAAAAAACACCAAATGCAACAAATAGAATACTCACGTCTTGTTCGTTTTCCTCACATTTGAAGAAAACCTTTCCACCATGCCTCATCGATCTGCACTCTACTACTGCAGCGCCACACCTAGGGCAACGAATGAGAGGGAGGCCACTAAATCCTGTAGGCAGCCGAGCAGGATATGAGCTACCTTGTGACATTCCCAAATTGAAGCTTTCGGCCGCAAGTCTTCGCTGCATAGCTCCCCTAGGGTTAGGGTTTCCTCTCATCTGCACAAATCCGGCTAAGGCGGATGACGACGGCTTTCGGAGGCTGCCCTCGGCGTCAGCGGCGATGAGGGCGAGGGGGGAGGGGGACAACGGCGGCGGCGGGTGGAATGGTGATGGCGACGAAATCGATCCCCTTTTGTCTCACCGACCTAAAGAATGAGTCAGGGACACATTGGTCACAACACAAGCGATTTCGTCCGTTAATCCGGTGAAAATGGAAAAAATACGAAGCAAAGTGTTGGTAGTAGTTGGCGATGGCATTTTAACGAAGCAACTTCGTGGAGTGTTATTGCAGCGAAATCCACTCTTCAAAGTGGCACAATAGCAATTTTCTCATAGCTTTCTGCTATTATATAGGAGTATATAAGACTAGGCACACCTGATTCATTCGTTGGGTTGGCGCAGACAGTAAACAGTAACGTGTAGCAGCAATATCGTTTACTGTTGGAAGGAAAACCCGCTACCCTGCTAGTATAAGCCAAAATAAATACTAGTAGAAAAAGAAGGGGTGTGAACCGTGTGATAGTGTGCACTGTGCATCCTACATACTGTTACTCATGAAATCAAAATCAGGAATCAACCTCTCAAATTTGTGCTTAGATTTTAAAAAACGAATGCAATTTGCATTTTGAATCTTGAATACGGTCCTCCAGTCATCCCAATACATTTCTGACCAATTACTTTACAGCAGCACTAGTTTTGGTTTAAATGAAGTAACACCATCAAAGGTCAAAGTTGTCAGCATCTCGCTTTTCTTTTCACTCTTGTTTTTTCTCTTTTCCATGCCATTGAAAAGATTAAACCTGTTATGTTTACATCGACTGATCGACAAAGAAATTAAGATTTCATGTTTGTTGATCCTAAATAAAAGTAGTTAGGCCCTGTTTGCTTGCATATTTGAGGTGTAAACTTTACACCCAAAAGTTTTGGATGTAAACTTTACACAAGAGAAGATGTTTACTTCTATGTAAAGTTTTCGGCTGTTATGATTTACCCATATTAAATGATTGATTTGGTTCATTTATTATGGACTATGCAAATACATGCATAAATGCATTCTGTCATTTTTTCTCATGTGTACTAACTTAAATCCCTGTTAAACTCAGCACACAAGCTACAAAGAACATAAGAATATACATCATTTACAATTACCATTTACATCACCTAGTTTAGCACCCCTTCCAGAAAAAAGATACAGAAATCCTTTTAGCATACAAATATCACAGTAGCAGCATAGGTTGCCAACTTTATTGGTGAGTTGCCATATTCTTCTGAAATGATTCTATCAGAAAAGACAAATAAAAATCCAGCAGTCAATTCTCCTGTATGTTATTCATAATGCCAATATATTTTTTGCAAATACATATTGCATCCGCACAATCAAATAAAAATTACAACCAAATGGAGTTCCTTTTTTGTTGTTATATATCTTGATCATGTAGCAGCAGCAGTAACAACAACAATGATGATTGCAAAAATCATTGCGTTTTGGTCAGATTCTGCAAGAGGACTTGATCCCTGTTGCGCTCTAAAAGAGACTGATCTCAGCAAATCCGTTGCAAATACTACTGCTACTACTACGTATCAGGATTGATTCCACTACATTAACAAGAACATCTCTCCAAAAGATGAGTTTTTCTGGGTTAAAATCGAATTAACTTTTCTTTACAGTGAAAACTCAATTTGGAGGAAGTGCAAACAGTCCTGCATTGTGCAGGAAACAACATAGATTACAAAAGGACAGGAAACAACAAAGAAGATAATCGTTTGTATTCTATACTATTTTTGATTCCATAACAAAGACAAACATTCTGCTAGTTCCATGAACAGCAGCCGGAAGAGATGAAACGTGAACAGATTGAAGAACCGAGTACAAAAAAATCTGGTAATTGAATCTATTAGGTCGACTGAGAACCGCACACAACTACAAAGTTTAGGGAGGCTCACCGTGCCGCCCCACTGGTCCTTGGCGACGGCATCCGCGCCGCGCTGGAGCAGCAGCTCGACGACCTCCGTGTGCCCCTCGTAGGCGGCGATGTGCATCGCGGTGCGTCCGTCGGAGTCACGGAAATAGCCGGCCATCCTCCACGCCGCGGATCTGGAATAGGAGAGGAAGGGGGGGGGGATGGTGGCGGCGGATCTGGGGTTACGGCGCGGCGGGTGTGAGGCGGAAGAAGGCGAGGCGGTCGCCGTCGTTGATGTCGAGGAGGACGCTGCAGCCCTCCCATGCCTCCCGGGGAATCGCCGCCATTGGAGCAGAGGGAATCGCCCTCCCATGCCTTCCCATGCGCAGGAGGAAGAAGGAAATGGAGAGGAGGAGCACGACGGGGACGACGGGGACGGCCGTGCGCTTGATTTCGATGCGGGGGCGGGCGGCGGCGGCGGGCGGGCGCGGGCGCTGGGCGCGGCGAGCCTGGGGCCGGTGGTGGGGGAGGGAGAGTATCGTGCGCGTAGGGTAGGGGTGGGAAGCACTTCTCCCAAGAAAATTTTACACCTTTTTTGGTCTCAAGCCTCCCAAATCCAAAATTTTTATACCTCAAGTTTACACCCATGTGTTTAGTTCCAAAATCCCAAAAAATAAGCAAAATCCCAAATCTTTACGATTTTTACATGAAATAAACAGGGCCTTAGTAGTAGTGACTAAACTGGTAGGCTCCACTCAGAATAAACATGGAATGATGCATATGTCCAGCGTATTTATTACGCTTTGCTTGATGGGTTATCAATTTATCATAGATACATCACTAAGGGCACTTCCAATAAAATATTTATAGTGATTTTTATCTATATTAAATAGCTTGATAGCTCATCATTTTACTAATGTGGCATAACAGTTAATAAAGAGAAAAAAAGGAGGAACAGTTTCCACTTTAAGGAACGAAGTCCTTACTTGTATCGATGCATCAGGAAATCGAAAAAGCTGCGTTGGGGAGAAACGACTCGTTTCTAGCCGGATCTCCTGCTCCGCAGCCCTCCCAGCTCCCACGCACCGACCACATCCGCTCGCCTGCCTCTCAGCTCCCACTCTTTTTGTCAAATTTAGAAGATAGTCCTAATATTCGTCCTATGGGGCATAAGAGGGCAAAGAATGAGCGCTATGGGAAAAAGAAGGCATCTGATGCTTATTCAGCTATTAGTGAGAAGCTTGACAAGTTCATTGAAGTAAGCACAATGGCTAGGAAGGACCATGAGAAGATGTCAGAGACGCAACAACATTTGAACAAATAGTAAGGTTGAAGCTGCTAGGTTGAATGATCAGACAACCAAAAAACAACTCAAGTGTAAAATATAGACACTTAGAGTTATCGTTAGCACCAACAACCAATCTGAATGCTAATGCTTTGGCTGAAAGGGAGAAAGCACTGGAGAGTGTGAGGTTGGCCTTATTTGCTATAAATAATTAAGGTATTTGCTAAACTACAATAGGGGTGTCATGTATGATTTATAATGAATAAGGATAATTTAGAACCTTTATTTGTCATGTGTAAACTGGCTACATGTATATGGTGCATCTGTTGTTGTATATGATTTTTTGAAATAAATATGTTTACTAATTTTTTCTTGTAGATGATGATTTCCGGAGTACCATGTTGGTGGCTTTGGAGTACATGTGCAATCTACTGACATGATATGGACATCAATATGATAGATGATGGATGATGCCACCTTATTATTTTACTATGCATGTCATGAAAGTTCTATTGTTCTCAATTATATGTACTACATATTATCTTTATTTTTGGATTGCTATTATTAATTACGTGTGCTTGCCATCACTTTGCTCTTATTTTACTTCTACAAAACTAAAAATACAAGGAAAAAGATTAATATTAAGAGATGCACATAATTTTACAAACTTTATTACTATGGACTGTTATGGGTATAGAAGATTTTTTCGCGTCCATATAAGTGCTATAACAGATCCAACTTTATTTATGAAGTATGTATAACCTTGGTATAACAAATTTAGCTTTATTTATAAAGTATGTATAAGGTCATTAACTTTTTTAGACTTAGAAACAATTATAAAAACTATACATTGAAGAAGAAAAGAAGTTTGGTTTAAATTTTACTTTTTTAGACTTATAAGTTTGGTCTAAATTAAAATTTAAGAGAAACTACCTATAAAAATTATGTATTAAGACTGTCCTAATTAAGTAATGCTCAACAACTCTTATCGGTTGAGCTGCGGCTAATGAACGTGAAAAATACGAACTAAGCAATCACAGAAAATTTATGAGTATAATTCAAATTATCTACGATTTAAATCCAAGGTTAAAAAATAGAACGATAAACATAACTACAAAATTAACTTAAATTTAAGTTTTGAAATTAAAATTTGGGCTGTGGTGGATAAGTCAAACAAAAAGTTTCATTCTTTTCTTAGTCGGATGTGGATTTTATTTCGATTTTTGTTAGCACGTTTTAAAAATTAATTTCTCTACAAAACCTTTTATATAAAAGTTGCTTTAAAATATTAAATAAATTTATTTTCTAAATTTATAATAATTAAACTTAATTAATCCTTTAACATGACTTTTTTTATTTTATGTGTGTTGACTTTTATCTTTATTTTAATCTATTTTAATATATTGCACTGGTAGAGTAGTAATCAAATAAGACGGAACTGCTCTTGTCATGACACACACACACACATAAGTTAGCCGCCCTAGAGACAAGCAAAAGAACAACCATGGCAGCAATGTCCATGGCGTCTCTCCAAGCTCCCCAGTTCCTTGCGTCATGCCTCCTCGTCCTCGCCACCATTCTCCTCTTCAAGCTGCTTCTCGCGCCGTCGTCCAAGAGGTGTGCCGCCTTGCCGCCGTTCCCGAGCCCAAGAGGCCTCCCTCTCATCGGCAACCTCCACCAGGTCGGCGCGCTCCCGCACCGCTCCCTCGCCGCGCTCGCCGCCAGGCATGCGGCGCCGCTCATGCTGCTCCGCCTCGGCATCGTGCCGACGCTCGTCGTCTCCACCGCCGACGCGGCGAGGGCGCTGTTCCGGGACAACGACCGCGCGCTGTCGGGGCGCCCGGCGCTGTACGCGGCCACCAGGCTCTCCTACGGCCTCAAGGGCATCTCCTTCGCGCCCGACGGCGCGTACTGGCGCGCCGCGCGCCGCGCCTGCCTGTCGGAGCTCCTCGGCGCGCCGCGGGTGCGCGGTCTCCGCGAAGCCCGGGAGCGCGAGGCCGCCGCACTCGTTGCAGCCGTAGCGGCCGCGTCGGACACCGGCTCTCCCGTTAACCTGAGCGACATGGTCGCCGCCAGGAGCAACAGGATCGTGCGGCGCGTCGCCTTCGGCGATGACGACAGCGACGAGAGCATGGACGTTAAGGCTGTCCTCGACGAGACCCAGGCTCTTCTTGGTGGTCTCTGGGTCGCCGACTACGTGCCGTGGCTCCGGTGGGTGGACATCCTCAGCGGCATGAGGCGGCGGCTGGAGCGGCGGTTCCGCCAGCTCGACGCGCTCTACGAGCGCGTCATCGACGACCACATCAACAAGCGCAAGCATGCCTCCGAGGAGGAAGACGACTTGGTCGACGTGCTCCTACGCCTCCATGGCGATCCGGCTCACCGGAGCACGTTCGGTAGCCGCAGCCACATCAAAGGCATTCTCACGGTACGTATACATATGACGTACATGAACAAGAGCATAGCACGCTGTGATATAGTTTTCCTGGACGTGTTAGATCGATCGAAAGTTTCGAAACCGAAACGTGTGGTCTTGCAGGACATGTTCATTGCCGGGAGCGACACGACGGCGGTGACGGTGCAGTGGGCGATGACGGAGCTCGTCAGGAACCCGGACGTGCTCGCCAAGGCGCAGCACGAGGTGCGCCGCGTCGTTCGCTGCGACATGGTGCGAGAAACCGACCTCCCTGAGCTCCACTACCTCAGGCTGGTTATCAAGGAGACCCTGCGGCTGCACCCAGCGGCGCCGCTGCTGGTGCCCCGGGAGACGACGGAGACGTTCTGCACGGTGTACGGCGTCGAAATACCGGCCAGGACGCGGGTGCTCATCAACGCGATGGCGATACACACGGACCCCGGCGTCTGGGGGCCGGACGCGGAGCGGTTCATGCCCGAGCGCCACGCCGACGATGATGCCGGCGGCGACGACCACAAGCGGCAAGACGGGTTCGCTCTGGTGCCGTTCGGTATCGGGCGGAGGAGCTGCCCCGGCGTGCACTTCGCGGGGGCGGTGGTGGAGCTGCTGCTGGCCAACCTCCTGTTCTGCTTCGACTGGCGCGCGCCGCCGGGACGCGACGTGGACGTGGAGGAGGAGAACGGGCTGGCGGTGCACAAGAAGAACCCTCTCCTGCTCATCGCCACCAAGAGGAACACGACTTGTCGTGATGATGCAGGCATTTCTGCCGGCATCAACATGTAACTTTGCTAGTAATCAATGGCGGAGCCAGGAATTGGACAAAGGAGGGGCCAAGCAGGCTAGATATATAGTTATATATATAGCATGAAAATTTACAAACACAAAATCTATTGCTAAATGAAAGATCGTTGAAGGAACTAACATGTTTCACTTGAGTAGTACCCTGCGTATACATAAAGTTATCAATAATTTTATCCAGTAAAAAGCTATCTGTAATCTCCTTCTCGATGTAAATTATTAAGTAATCTTTTAGTAACCTATCTTTCATTTTATTTCGAAGCCTTCAAAATTAAACATCATATTAGCATCTACATGAGGTACTACAGTAACTACAGGGCTAAATAATTTTACCAAGGAGTTGCAGAGAAATAAAGCAGCACCGAACACTGATCGCTTAAACGCTGCAGATGCTTAGTTGCTTGCCCCGCCTTGCCGTTGGTTGGCCCGTTGCCGGTGATGCCGCTGGCCTGCTCGATGCTGCTTGCGGCTTGCCTGCTTGGTCCGCTCCTCTGTTGGCTGCCCTGCATTGTGCCTAGCTGTGGCGATCCGACGCGGCGGCGCTAGGCTACCGGCGCAAGCGCCGGCAAGTCGGGGGGCTGGAGCAGTGGAGCCCGGACCCTGGAGGACGACAGCCGAAGGAGACAAAGGTAGGGATTTTGATGAGCGCAGCCGAAAAGACGTGGCGACTGACGAGTCGCGAGTTACCGTCGATCGGCAGGGAAACAGCAGTTGGCTACTTGGCTTTCGATGAAAGCTTTCCATCGAGTGAGCGTTGGTGGGCCTTGTGGCCAGGAAATCACAGGGAAAGTATTTTGCCCAAGAAAAAAAGCCCGTGCGCCATGTGTCATCTACTAATTGCTCAAGTTAAGTCATATTAACATATCTAAAAACATTTTTTTGCAGATGTTAGGTGGGGCCATGGCCCCTGCCGCCCCACCTCCCCCCAGCTCCGCCATTGCTAGTAATCATCAGTAAAGAAAGTTTATTAATGCAAGATGGAGCTCAGACGTACCCGTACTGAGATATCACAAATTCGCAGAAGCCGCGGACTCTGGAACGGTCTCGGTACCTCCAGACTGGATGGGTATTACGTTTACGTCGCCTTCAGAAAACCTGAACTAGATGGTGACTGTTGCATTTGCCAAGAGCATGGGCTGATTTTTTTGGTCGCGGCCTGGTCGTGACCACTGACCACCCATGGATTGCGTTTGCGTCCCAAACTTTCACAAAAACGGCAGCTCGGTGGATTTGGGAATTTCATGTTTCGAGCTCAGATGAGATAAACGCAGTAGCTGTGTAGCCGTCCTGGTGAGAAATGAAGTACTGCTGGCAGTACATTTACAGAGAGGGCAGCTAGAACTGGCCTGAAGATGTGTCACTCTTCATCAGTGTCAGAGGAGACTAGGAGAGAGCATGGAAGCCGTCATGAAGTTGCCTCGGCTCCTACCTACTAGCTCTCTCCTGTTTCCAGTGCAGGATTGGGTAAAGACAATACAGGAGCGTCGGGGAGTGGCGTGTGCACGGGTCTCCTTCAAGGTAGATAGACGGATGGTCGTCCCGGTCGCCGATCGCCATTGGTTTTCCCGTCGCGATCCCTCCTGGCTGCGCCGCCCGTATCTGGATGGCTTGGACCGTGTTGGTGTTGGTGTTGGTGTTGGAGACGTGCACGTACGCCGCGCGGGTTCGGCAAACGGTGGCAATGTGTGTGGTGCTACCCGCCCCCACTTGAGTACTGCACCATTGGCAACGGCAGCAAATATACTACTAGTACTGGATTAAACGGGTCGTGTGCGTCTCAACTTAATTCGGTAAGCGCCGCGGCGGCGAGGTAGCTAGCTCCTGCATTACCGGCCCTGTTCATGTCACGGAAGGCTCGCGTCACGCGTCATCGCGATCGAGATCAGACAGCGCAGGCCGGGTCGCCCTCAACATAATCGATTGGTTAATTGGCTCAGTTGATAATGGCCATTGGTTTTGCACGTCGCAATCAGGAAGGAAATGCTGCCGACCAAGGACCACCTGTGTTCAAAGGCCGAGAACCGCCGGCCTGCGAAATATGTCTATTTTATCATTTTCATCTTTTGTCTTTGATCAAATCGTATTTCTCGGATATATCGGCTCTATGAAATGTTAAACCCAATGCAAAACGACTTTTTCAACTGTTTTAAGGATAATTTTGCTAACGGCAACCTAGTCATTAAAAAAATTTAAAAATATACATAGCGCCCACATGTAAATGACTACTTATCTGCTTCCTCAATCACTCCCTTCTCTCCTCTCCCCCTCTCTACACAAACGAGGTCGGTGACGATCAGCGCCTAGCGGCAGCCCGAGCTCCTAGAGCAGGTCGTGGAGAAGGCGGCGGCAGGCGGTTGTCCACCGAAGACTCCACGGCGATGGTCTGCTTCACGCCTCTGTGACTGGTTGAGTATCAACCCTCAAAACTCGACATCCTAATTCACCACCGCTAGCACCACGCGAAACACAATGCACCGCGATAGGGAGATGAGTCTCTATGAGTGCCTCACATGGAGGAGGCAACGACGCTTGCCATGTGTCGTGCATGGGGGAGGAGGCGGCCACGGCGACGATGTTGGAGGTAGGCTCGATGGGCGCCACGCATGGGAGGCGGCGGCAACGGCGGCGATGTTGGAGGCGGGCTCGATGGGTGGCGGCGGCCATGACACAGAGACTAATCTCGTCAGGCTCCACATGTGAAGCTCAGAGGTGGCGACAACCGCAACAGTGGAGGCGGGCTTAATGGATGCCTCGTGTGGGGAAGGAGGCGAGCTCCCGGACGCTGCGCGGAGGAGGACCTCGGTGGCAACATTGCTAGCCGCCGCTACCATCAGGGAGGAGCTTGGTGGCATCTGCGATGGAAAGGTCGAGTAGCACCCTGATGAAGAGGAAAAGAGGATGAGGAAGGAAAAAGGAGGAGAGGGACGGCACCGTCGCTGCCCTCCGAGGCTCCGGCGACTTCATGACCGATGCTTCGGAGGAGAGTGACGCCGACGGGCTCCACGGGAGCGGCTCGTCCATGGACAACTTCAGTGCCTCCCTCGTCCGGTGGCTCCATCGTCGGTGGAACAAATCCACGACCATGCTCGCTCTCGCACACGCGGTGGGGTGGAGAGAGGGCCTCTGCTGCTACCACCGAGGAGAGAGGAGAGAAGAGACAGGGGGAGGTGGGGGAAGGAGAAAAAGAACTGACATGTGGGGCCCCATCTGCAGAAACCGCTTTCAAACCATCGAAGGAGTCGATTGCTTCGGTTTTTAAAGATGGAGAAGACGTATCTGGTTTTATGGTTGAGAGAAGTGATTCAATCAAGGATAAGAGATGAGAGAGGCAAAATAGACTTGTTCCTATATGGATTCATGTCACGCTTTAATATATATATATACACACACTAGCAAAATGCCCGTGCGTTGCAACAGGATGACGACGCAGGGAAGGAAGCAGACGAAGGGCGAAGGTCCAGGCGACGGCACGGGAGCTCCGTGCGACGACGGGAGGAGGGCGCAGGCGCGCGCGGGCGCGACACGGATGGGGACGAAAGAGAGGGACGCAGAAGGTCTTTTTCATCCAAACCCTCCCTTTCTTTTCAACATTGGGACTGCGGGTTAATTTTATAAACACTCAAGGAGTTTTCTGTAAAAAACCCCTTTTCTTCTTTATTGGGTTTTTTTAAAATAGTCAGGCGGACTACGGGTTAATTTCAGAAAAACTCAAGGGGTTTTCTGCAAAATATCCAGGCAAAATAAAATTTGGGTGGAAACACTACTTGCATATATATATATATATATATATATATACTAGCTCAATGCTCGTACGTTGCAACGGGATGACGATGCGGGGAGGGAAACAGGCGAAGGACGAAGGTCCAGGCGGCGGCGCGGGAGCTCCGAGCGGCGACGGGAGGGAGGGGCGCATGCGCGGCGCGGATGGGGGCAGAAGAGAGGGACGCAGGATGTCTTTTTTTAATCCAAGCCCTCTCTTTCTTTTCAACATTGGGATTGCAGGTTAATTTTATAAACAGTGAAAGGATTTTCTGCAAAATAACCCTTCTTTCTTCTTTAATTGGTTTTTTTTAATAGTCAAACGGACTACGGGTTAATTTTGAAAAAACTCAAGGGGTTTTCTGTAAAATAGCCAGGCAAAACAAAATTTGGGTGGAAACACTACTTGCATATATATATATATATATACTAGCAAAATGCCCGTGCGTTGCAACGGGATGACGATGCGGGAGAGAAACGCGAAGGACGAAGGTCCAGCGGCGGCGCGGAGCTCCGAGCGCAACGGGAGTGGATGGGCGCAGCGCGGCGCGGATTGGGGACGAAGAGAGGAACGCAGGATGTCTTTTTTAATCCAAGCCCTCTCTTTCTTTTCAACATTGGGATTGCGGGTTAATTTTATAAACAGTGAAAGGATTTTCTGCAAAATAACCCTTCTTTCTTCTTTAATTGGATTTTTTTAAATAGTCAAACAGACTGCGGGTTAATTTTGAAAAAAACTCAAGGGGTTTTCTACAAAATAGCCAGGCAAAACAAAATTTGGGTGGAAACACTACTTGCTTTATAGATAGTTATAGATATAATAGCAAATGCCCGTGCGTTGCAACGGAACGACGATGCAGGGAGGAAAGCAGGCGGAGGACGAAGGTCCAGGCGGCGGCGCGGGAGCTCCGAGCGGCGACGAGAGGGAAGGGCACAGGCGCGACGCGGATAGAGGCAGAAGAGAGGGACGCAGGAGGTCTTTTTTTAATCCAAACCCTCTCTTTCTTTTCAACATTGAAACTGCAGGTTAATTTTATAAATAGTCAAGGGGTTTTCTATAAAATAACCCTTTTTCTTCTTTAACTGGTTTTTTTAAAAATAGCTAGACGGACTGCGGGTTAATTTTGAAAAAACTTAAGGGGTTTTCTGCAAAATAACCCGGCAAAACAAAATTTGGATGAAAACACTACTTGCTTTATAGATAGTTATAGATTATAGATTATAGATACTAGCAATTGTAACCGTGCATTGAAACGGGTGAAGTTGAGGCGCGACACGGATGGGGACGGGAGGGAGGGGCGCAGGTGCGGCGCGGGAGCTCTGAGCAGCAATGAGAGGGAGGAGCGCAGGCGCGACGCGAGGCGCGGCACGGATGAGGACGGCAGGGAGGGCGCAGGAGGTCTTTTTTTCATCCAAGCCCTCCTTTCTTTTCAGCGTTGGGACTACAGGTTAATTTCGAAAAAGCTCAAGGTGTTTTCTGCAAAATAGACAGGCAGAATAAAATTTTAGGTAAAAACACTACTTGATTTATAGATAGTTATATATATAGTTGGGCTACTGTGTGGCGCGCCGCATAGCCCCATCCCGTGTGGCATGGCCGAATCTCTAATTCGAAAACTCAAATTAAAAATCTGAACCGTTCAAATTGTTCTACATATTAATATCAACTTGTAGACAAAATTTTATATTTTTTGAAATTTTTTACTATTTTATCGGATAGGTCAAAGATGCAATAATCCAACGATTTTTGGAGTATCTATTTTATTGTATCTTTGACCTATCCATTAAAATAGTAAAAAGATCTGAAAAAATATAAAATTTGGTCTATAAGGAGATATTAATATGTAGAACAATTTGAACGGTTTGGATTTTCAATTTAAGTTTTTAAATTAGAGATTCGGCCATGTCACATGGGATAGGACTGTGCGGCGCGCCACATAGTAGCCCAACTCTCTCTCTATATATATAACTATCTATAAAAGCAAGTAATGTTTCTACCCAAAATTTTTGTGCGTCTAGCTATTTTGTAGAAAACCCCTTGACTGTTTATAAAATTAAACCGCAGTCCTAATGCGATAAGAAAGAGAGCTTAGATGAAAAAATCTCCCGCGTCTCTCCCTTCCGTCCCCATCGGCACCGCGCCTATGCCTCTCCCTCCCATCGTTGCTCGAAACTCCCACGCCGCGCCCTGCGCCCCTCCCTCCCGTCTCCATCCGCGCCGCGCCTCGACTTCACCCGTTGCAGCACACGGACACAATTATATATATATATATATATATATATATATATATATATATATATATATATATATATATATATATATATATGGGCTTGCTTGGCTTGCAGCCCAAGCTTATCACGCTCAATAATTAGTTGATAAGCCAAAAAATTAGTCACCCATCAGGTTTCGGGAAAAAATGACATTGCTAAATTATTTGGCATATTGAATTGCTTTGGTAGCAAACTAAATAAAGAGAGCAACTGAGGACCGGAATACCGTTGAAATGGTATAGCCGTGCCTCCTGCTCACCAAATTCACCAATTGCGCATCGCGCGACGTGCACTCTGCCTGGCGCGCGCATGGATCGAACGCACTACTCGAGAAGCAAAGCAGAAAACTTGGCCTGTAACTGGCCTAGCAAGGAGCTATTCTTTGGTTGCAGGGGTGTATTGTCTGGCAAAGAAAACATGCTTATCGTGCTAAGCCGGCCAATGGAAGACAACACAATGGAGCTTTGATCTCAAATCTTTGATGATACTTCTATCGTATCGGCATAAAACGTCAGTAATACCACTTACTCGTCTACAGATCCGCCTAGTCCATGATACATCCTCAGTATAGGCACCTCTAAGTATGATTTATCCTCGTTATCACATACCTCTACATGTGTTCATCCTTGATATCAGACAGACCTTATACATATAATAATCATATCTGATACCCATATATAATAGACTAGCAATTATATCCGTACATACCCGTACGTGCAACGGATGAAGTCGAGGCACGGTATGAATAGAGACGGAAGAGGGAGAGGCGCAAGCGCGCGCGAGAGCTCCAAGCAACGATGGGAGGGAGGAGCGCAGGCGCGGCGCGGATAGAGATGGGAGGGAGGGACGCAGGGAGAGAGAGGCACAAGAGGTCTTTTTTTATCCAAACCCTCTCTTTCTTTTTAGCATTGGGACTACGGGTTAATTTTAAAAAAACTTAAAGAGTTTTTACAAAATAGCCAGACATAACAAAATTTTGGGTGAAAACACTACTTGCTTTATAGATAGTTATTATAGATACGATATTAGGTTATTAAAATTTGATACCGATAAATATCGTCTAGGTATCCGACTCGGTACCTATATGTATCAGATATAATATCTAAGTATCAAACCTGATATCTATAAATATCGTATAAAAATCAGACATACTCAGACTTAGACACATACAGTATCGGGTGAGAGACAAATGTAAAAAGACAAAAGAAAAAAGAGCAATGCTATGACTATCATCTATACGTTGTATAGTTTTGATGATCGTAAAATAATATCAAATTGTTTTATCTCGAAAGAAGAGGAAATTCACCAAGACAACGCAAGATTTATTTTAAAAAAATCACGTGCATGTAGTATAGTTGGGCTACATGCTACAGCCCAGTCAAACCGGTATACCCGGCAAGGCCTACTAGTGAACATGGAAAACTAATTTTTCGTTTAAAAATTTTGTAATATAGTCGCCCGCCACCCTTGTCTTCTCAAAGAGCGATTTTGCTGACGTGACAGATGACCATTGGGCGTCGTCTGCCGCATACCCGTACATTTGCAAAAAAGTCTCTTGTCGTCCTCGGCAAGTGTGATTTTAAACTGTTCCAGCAGAGGGCCATCTCGCAAAAGGGCAGCATACCGGCAAATTTGCAGACGACTCCCTTGTCGTCCCCGGCAAGGACAATTTTACGTTCATAGTGGGCCGCCTGCAAAAGGGCGGCCTGCCTGGTAAATTTGCATGTGACCCCTCGCCATTCTTGCAGAGAGCAATTTTTGAGAAAAACTCGTCCTCTGCAAGGGTAATTTTTGGCCGGCAAGGTATAAGTGCTCATTTGAAACGCAAGATTTTCCAGAAAAAAAGAAAGGTGAGGAAGGAGGAGAGCGGCGAAGCCCTGTCGGTGTGCTTACTCGATCGCAGGTAAATACAATATCCCGATCTATGTTTATATATATACTAGTAAATATGCCCGTGCATCGCACGGACGTCATTTTATTTTATCATAATTATTCTAAAGTTGAAGTCTAATGTAATTTTAATTTATATTTTTTCTTTATGTCTTTACCTATGGCTTATTTCAGCATTGGGTCTGCAGGTTAAATTTATAAACACTCAAGAGGTTTTCTGCAAAATAGCCAGGTGGACTGCAGGTTAATTTTATAAACACTCAAGGGGTTTTCTGCAAAATAGCCAGGTGGACTGCGGATTAATTTTATAAATACTCAAAGGTTTTTTTACAAAACAGCCAAGCGGACAAAAATTTTGGGTGGAAACACTACTTGCTTATAGAGAGTTATAGATTTTGTGTAGAATACTAGTTCAAATAGCATGTATTTGTAATATTTGAATAGATGTGTAGTACTCAGACCTAGAGCACCTAGAGCACAGAACAAGTATATATAAGTTAAGACATGATTTATTTTAGGGAATTTGACCTAGGACATAGCGAAAATCTGTAGAATATATGTATGACGGAGGATAGATCTAGATGGACAAACCAATTTTATAGATTTTAAGATCTAGAACAAACAACATATTTTTAGAGGCTTTAGCTTAGCCTGAATTACAGATTAATCTAGGCAACATATTGGTAGTATAAAATAAACTCAGTTTCAATTTGTTTATCAGGCATAATGACAAGTAAGGTCATATTTTAGATAGTTCACGGTCAAGGCAACATTAGATTTGGTCCAGATGGTGTTGATTTGTCTGATTTTAGGATGACATCGAAGGGCATCGATAGGCCTGCCGAGAGAACATTTGAATCAATTTATAGTTGGTTGCTACGTGGTTTAAAGTAGATACAAGTGTGAACACAATGTCACTGTCCGTTGTAGTGAGTCGTGTAACAGAAGGATATTTTTGGGAACTAATACCTATAGATAATACTGATTTCTAGAGACATTATGTGGAGATGGCTTTTGAAAGGTCATGACCCCTCGTTATTTTTGTGGCATTGCATGAAATCGATAGCAGTGTTACAGTGCAAACAGAAGATATTGGGGGTCCTAGCAATGTGGTGGAGAATGTTAGACCATCGGTGCAAACTGGAGATAATGAAGCAAGGGTGCAGGAGGCCATGGGCGTGGCGGACGAGGGGGAGAGAGTCGAAGCAATTGTAGAGGAAATGGAGAGGGAAGATTCTAAAAATGAGCAGGCGGAGGGCAATGCATCATCCGACGAGGAATAAGATGTAATGCTCGTTGATTGCACAAAAGCAGATTTCTCTAGACTTGTTATCTCAGAGGGACAACAAGTACCCTTTGAATATAAGGATAACGAGGTAATTCAGGGTGCCATGTATGCTCATAAAGAAGACATGAAAGAGACGGTGAAGCATTGGGCGGTCTCCTTGCAAAGAGAGTTTAGGGTGGTGAAGTCAACCAACTATGTGTATGAAGTGAAGTGCAAGAAGAAGGAATGTCCGTGGCGTGTTCATGCATATAAGGGCAAATGGAATAACTATTGGAAAGTGAGCATTGTGATCGAGCACAACTGTTGGTTGCCAGGGGTGGAGAAGTATTACCGCAACATCACCTCAGCTTTTGTTGCCGGCGAGATGTATAACGATGTTGTATATAACTGTTGGTGTAATTTTTTTTACACGTACTGCCCTGAGAGATCTGCTTAACTTCAGTGCATGTCCAAATTGGTCGCCTCTGGTAATTGAGCGGGCGTGCCAGTTGGTTTGATCCTGCAACCAACAAGAAACAAAAAAACATGCGTTTGGTTAGGGTTAGATCCTACTCGATCGGCTACAGATATTAATAAACATCTAATCACTATCCCAAAGCACGTTTAGACTAAGTGATTGGGATAGATCGGCAGTGTATCGAGACAGTATAAATCACTTATATCTAAAAGTACATCAGTATAATGATTGTATGTATTTATAACCTAGCCGATGTCGTAGATCTAATGTAAATTGGCTAGTACTTCGATATGTTTTATAAAAAGATATTAATTTGAATTAAATGCATTAAACCCATCAATCAACTGTTGGTGTAAACTAACATATTGATACGGGCTTAATACATTTAAGTAGAGTATGATCTTAATATAAAAGGCGATTCTATACATCTAACATTAATAATACATAAAAATGATCAGAATAGGTAAGACTGGCTGAAACCCTGGTTCTATCTCTAATAGCAAATATTAAACCAAATAAATCTACATAATTCTAAAGACGACTTAACAGGTCGATTAGATGCAGCATTAAGTACCAAAAGGAGCATGGGATCTATATAGGCTAATGAAAACTCTTCGAGATGGTAGATACGCCATATAACCTAAATCAACCTCTGGATCTAGCTCTGTCGGCTGCTATCTTCAAAGAGATATTAGCCGATCGCGAGATAGATCTAGACATTGATTTAGATTATATGTCGCATATGATAAATTAAGCAGTTTGCAACATCAGAATCAGAGTATCATAATGATGGAAGCACTGGCCCCGATACCACAAGCCGCTTGTAACAAGAAATTACCTTTCTCGGAGATCGAAGTCGATGCAGCCCAAGGTCAAAGCAAGAACTCGTCGAGAAAAACATAAAACAAAAAGGTGAGGTTATATTGATGTGTGTTGATATCTTCTTTACAAGGTCTCGGGTCATATTTATACCCAAATATATAATGAGTCAGTAACGGACACGATTCCTATTACATATTGAATCTCTAAATAAACCGACATTATCTATAAAGGAAACTATACAAAATATCTTAACTTAAAGATATAATTGTCGTTATAGGACCTTATCTGTAGATGACAATATCTTTAACGCACTTTGGAAACCAAATCCAATAAGTTATTTTTAACCTTTCCTTCCGGGATTGGCTCTACTTCTGTCTTTACTCGGAATCGGCTATCGACTATCCTGTTCCTACTCGGACTCACCGACGGTTCCGTAGCCGATTCGGACTTAGCCGACACAGCCTCTGTTTCCTCATATTGCGCATTCTTGTTGATTCCGCTCCAATCTCTGCTTCAAATCTGCTTCAGACTCGGGGATTTGGTTACCAAATTTGGTCGTTAACAATAACACAGACTTTGAACCGGGCTTCATTATTAAGCACATTGAAAACAAATTCAAGTATACTATAATCGCCCTTTGCAAAGGCGGCAAGGGGGGCACCTGCAAATTTGCCGGCCGGCCGTCCTTTTGTAGGCGGCCCCTACTGGAACGGCAAGGGACTTTTTTGTAAATGTGCGGGCGCGCGGCAGACGACACCCAAATCGTCTGCCACGTCAGCAAAATCGCTCTTTGGGAAGACGATTTTAAAAAACCCTCTCCCAAGCACAAAATTTTTTTAAAAAAATTAGTTTTGAAAATTTTTTAATAAAAAAATAAAAATACCAAAAATTCCTCACGGGCACTCATTGATGTATGGCCTAGCCACGCGGCAAGAGAACATGTGCCTCATGGGAGGCTGTACCGTTCCAACGGAATACCGTTATATATACTTCTCCCAAATAAAAGCCTTGCCAATCTTTTTTAAAAAAATAAACCGCAATGACCAATCTTTTTTTTTTTTAAAGAAAAACGACATGATAAGTGTCTTTTCATTGCATATAAAAGGAATAAATACACCCCGAAAGAAAGGAAAGAAAAGAAAAAGAAAGCTAATCGAGGCTAGGCTCTCTATACAGAGGAAGGTAAGATCTCTCGCAATGCATAACACCCGCTAGACTCCAAAGATTTGCCTTCTCCTTGATCGTTGCAAGAAGATCCCGTTGCTAACTCCTTATGATAAAGAATTCGTCGGTTCCGTTCTTTCCATATCTCCCACTCAACCAACAGCATAAGGGAACGCAAGCCCTTTTTTAGGACACCCAATGTATTGGCTAGATTTTTCCACCATTGCTGCATTGATTGAGACCCCCTCGAGTGTACTGGATGTAGCTATTGGAATCCTATCCACTTGGCCACGAGGCTCCACATCTTGGTAGAATATCTGCATGTGGCTACCAGGTGTAGGGCCGTCTCAGCTGAGGTACGGCATAGAGGGCACTGGCCATTATTTCTCCATCCCCTGGCTGCCAATCGGTCTAAGGTCCAAACTCTGTTCTGAATGATGAGCCACGCATGATATTTACACTTTCCAGGTGCCCATACTTTCCATATCAACTACTTGTAGTTGTTGTTGGTTGTACCGCAGCATTGCGCCTTATAGGTCGATGATGTCGTATAGCAGCCATGATTGGAGAACTTCCACACAATCTGATCTTCCTCTGCCTCATTTAATTGAACACCTCTCACTGCTCCCTCACGTTGACTAGCTGGTCGATGAGGTTCACTGACCAATCTTTTTCACTGCCGTAAAAGTTGATAAGGTTGCGAATAGCAAAATGTTGACATGTTAACGACTATGATATTTGAGAATGATGGGTTCGGCCATAATACAAAG
Organism: Oryza australiensis; assembly: GCA_019925245.2. Taxonomy (NCBI): domain Eukaryota; kingdom Viridiplantae; phylum Streptophyta; class Magnoliopsida; order Poales; family Poaceae; genus Oryza; species Oryza australiensis. Next base: position 16,560,879 of record JAIFGZ020000222.1, read on the forward strand.
GTATACACAAACATGTCAATAAGGAGTAATATAACAGAAAAACATATATTTTCTTATACATATTTAGGATCTGGAGGTGGGTAATAGCCCTACTTATATGATGATTGATGAGTATATCATAATAGTACATGGGAGAGAAGATGATTGATCTAGCCTACCAAACTAATTTCATCGGAATATGTGGCGTGGTGTACTCATGGTTAGCAAAAGGCTTCTCCTTGGTGCAGGCTTTATGTGACGTATTGTATGGCTTATGATTTGATCCCTTCTCCTCAGAGAATTTGTATTTATGTGGGGGATTTGTATTTATATGAGAATATGACAACCCCCTCCCTCCTCCCAAAATAAGAAGGATAGGGACAATCAAAGTCTTATTGTCCCCAAGTCTTTCTACTTTATTTGTATCTCTTTATCTTTATCTATATTTAAAGATACATTTCTGTATTATAATAATAGGTATGTGGTATTCCTGATGATGATAAGATAAGTGCAGTTATATCTGATATGCCATATTTATAACACCAACATAAGAACCAAACACACATGTTATCAAGGAAAGATTTCATATTAACGTTGTATAGACAATTTTTTTTATATAACATTTAATTTATCTCTACAAACCACTGTGGCTAATCTATCATAGTCATTCATTTAGAACATGCCCTAAGGAGGGTCAATAAGTTACATGCGTGCCAAACAGATGATATAAGGTTTTCGCGGACCCTAACATAGTGGTAGAGAATAAAACATGATACTCATTTCGTTTTTGAAATAACTAACATTGGAACTATTCATTTTCAAGTTTTGATCTCGTCTTTTTTTTAAGAAACTACAAATACTTAAATGTCGATACCATATTATCAAAGTGTGTTGCATCTTAAACATAACCATAAAACTAAAACTATTATTTGTGATAGTCTAAACATTTAAGAGTAATTAATAATTAAAACGAAAGTGTAGTAAGTATATCCCGACAGTTCTTTAAAAATGAAGGAAGAATATGCTATGTCGGTATACTAAAAGGTAAGACATGACATATTGATATTTTTCCTCTATTTATTGTTGACCACCAAGCTCCATCTCTCACCTTCTGCAGAACACTTGGAACAAGATGGCCATTGCAAATCCCAAACCAAACCCTGATCCAACGGCAATATACAGTACAATGGTCTCTGTCCTGGCCTCCAAACTTTCACTGTGCTCCAACGAAGGGGACCCTGCATTCGAACCGTTGCACTGAATAGACAGCGGTTTGCCGCACAGAGCGGCATTCCCTTCGAATGAGCTGCTTCCAAATGTCTGAAACTGCCCTCCCTGCGGTATAGCACCCTGCAAACGATTGTAGGACAAGTTCAACCATCCGACAGAAGTTAAAGACACCAACACCTCTGGGATCTCCCCACTAAGCTGGTTCAAAGAGAGATCGAGCGATTCAAGCTGCGCCAATCCGCTGAGCTGAGAAGGGATTGTCCCGGTGAAGGCATTATGCGACAGGTTGAGCCGTCGTAGCGAGGTGAGCCGTCCAATGGATTCAGGAATGTTGCCGGTGAACACGTTGTCGGAGAAGTCGATCACCGTGAAGGCGATCAAGACCCTGATGAATGTCGTGACCACGACTGTGTCCCGGTAGAATTTCCCCGAGAGGTTGTTCTCCAGGGCCCTTCGCACACGTCACCCTCTCTCGTAACCATCATTGCTTTGAGGCTGTCGAACCATCGCGGCTGCAAACTGCCAGAGAAGTTGTTCGAGGCAAGATCGATGATCTGCAAACTGGAGAATTGTGTTCTGTTTCGATCACCGACAGGAATTCCCTCCACTGCGCCGAAGAATCTGTTGGATCGTAGAACAAGAACCCTGAGCTTTGGTAGCTCTCCTGTCCAGCTTGGGAAGGAGTCGACGAAATTGTTGTTGCCCACATCAAGGATTTCCAGGTCATTGCAGTTAGTGAGTGATCTAGGTAGCTTCCCTTCCATTTGGTTCCCATTCAAAGTCTATCGTCTGAGAAACACATCCTCCTTTGGTGTCATCAGGCAAGGTCCCCTCAAATTTGTTGTCTCAGCTTCAGTATGGTCAGATGTCCATCTAGTAGACACGATGGAACACGGCCACTGAAATAGTTGTAAGATAGGTCAAGGAATTTGAGGTCACTTGCGTTGCAGATAATAAGTGGGATGGCTCCATCCAGTGAATTGTTGGCCAAGTTCAGAAAGAAAGAACTGCTCAACCTTGACATCAAGTCCTCCGGAATCGATGAGAATAGATTGTTCGAGTGATCCAAGAACTGTGGAGGTGAGGGGATGGATAGAGGCCCTTGAAGATTGTTGAAGCTAAGATCAAGATAGTATACGCTGGCATTAGCCAGAGGCAGCTCCATGTTAGTAAATCTATTGCGTGAAAGTTTGAACTTGAAGAGATCTATGTTCTCGTTCTGATTTGCCCATATCCAATCGGGTATAGGCCTGTCAAGTTGGTTGCACGAGAGATCAAGGTCATTCACCACAACTGACCTTAGTATAGCAGGGATCTTGGTCATGTTGCAGCATGCTAACCCCAGGGAGTTGAGTTGAAGGAGTGATGCAGAGGAAGAGCTGTTGTAGTAGTGTTCATCATCAACTATCACTGTCAGCCTGTTTGCTGACAGGCATAGGTTACTTAGATTTGTGAGTCTCCAAAAGTAGCTAAGTTGTACTGCCCCACTCAAGCCGTTCCTAGAGAGATCTAGTGTCTGTAAGCCCATGAGCTGAAAGGAAGACCTTGGTATTGATCCATTTAACTGGTTGTACTTCAGGTAAACATATGTTAGCCGCGGAGAAGGATTGTCCAATTCTTGGAGGGGGCCGGCTAGATTGTTTGACATGAGCGATATGAACTCCAATCGTGGGAGTGAGAATAAGAAGGCTGGAACTGGCCCTGACAGGGAGTTGCAACATAGTTGCAATACCTCCAGGTTCATGAATGCTCCCTTCCTGTTGATGGTGGTTATTGGCCCTGCAAATAACATAGCCCAAAGATCATCTAAAAAGTACTTTGAAGATTGCAGCTGTGTGCCTGTGTATGACATGAAAGTTGAAACTTTTCTTACATGGAAAGCGTCTGCTGTAGAAGCGTACGGCCAATGAAAGTTGAAACTGACCTGTGAGATTGTTCTGTGAGAGGTCCAACTCTCTCAAGCGCGTGAGATTCCCAACAGACGACAGTATTTCGCCGGAGATGGCACACTCTCTCAGCCGAAGCGTGGACAGTGACCGCATCCTGCCGATCGAAGCGGGCAACTCCCCGCATTGGAACCCGCTGCTGCTCAGGTCCAAGAAGCTCACGGATGTCAGCTCACTGATCGAATCAGGAAGAGCACCAGAGAAGCGGCCGTTGCTGCCACTGATGTCCAGCATCTTCAGATGCTTCAGGTTCCCAATGGAGCTCGGAATTTGGCCGGAAAAATTAGTCTCGCTCAGGTCCAGCACCTCCAGGGAGGTTTCCCCGGCGGCAGGGAACCCCAGCAAGCTGCCGGAGAGGTTGGTGTTCGACGACGCGTCGAGCACCCTTAGCCTCTCCAGCTAGGAAGGAGCTATTGAAGCCGTTGTTGGAGAGGTTGAGAACCACCAGTGAGCTGAGCTCGGTTAAGAAATCGGGGATCTCACCCGACAAGTCGAAGGGCTCGCCGGACGCGTCGGAGAAGCTCTGGTTGTATGACAGGTCGACGACGGCGAGGGACCGGAGGCGTGAGAGTGAGGAGCATATGGCGCCGGAGAGCTTGCACGACTGCAAGGTGAGGACCTGGAGCCGGGGGGCGGATTCCGCGAGCACGGCCCACGGCGCACCAGTCTCCGGTCACCGCGCCGCCGCCGCCGACATGTCCACCCCGTCCAGCCGGAGCTCCCTCAGCTTCGTCAGGTTGGCCATTACAGCTCTGAAGCTCGGTTGCTTGAACTCCAAGGGCATGGAGGAGAAGTCGAGTGGCACGAGCTCCTTCAGGCTGCCGATGCCGATGGGTATCTGGCCGGCGAAGCCGGCGTTGGAAAGGTTGAGGTGGGTGAGCTCGGCGAGCCTCTCGAGCCCGGACGCGGGGAGCCCGGCGCCGCCGAAGTCGTTGCCCGCGAGTCTGAGACGCCGGAGCGACGTGAGCTGGAAGAGGGCGGCGCCGTCCAGCGGTCCAGGCCGCCGGGACTCTGTACCCCGTGGCCACCGAGGTCGAGCCCTGTGACGACCCGGCTGCCGCGTCGCACGACACGGCCCTCCCATTGGCAGCAGTCCGTGCCGGCGCGCCACGACGGCAGGAGGAGCGGCTGGTGGTGGAAGGATCGTTTGAGCCGGAGCAGCGCGGCGGCCTGTTGCGCTGGGCACCGGTGCGAGGAGGCCGCGGCCGTAGCTTGTACGACGAGGAGGAGGAGGAGGAAGAGATGAAGCCATGGACGTGGACACGGCTCGTACGAATTCTCTCCATGTAGAATAGAAAGGTGTGCGTGCGAGGCTGCAAGCTGGTGATAGCTGAGGCCGGCAATGGCGTGTTCATTGCATGCATACATACAGGGCAACATCAATTGAATTCACCCGAAGACTCGCCGGAGACCGCGACCGCGAGTCTGGGTGTTTCGTGTCGCTACTTTGTCGTAATGCGTTCATGTGTTTTTAGCTTACGTAATTCTCTCTTCTTTCATTTTTTCTAACTATATTTTTAATTAGACTAATTATATAAATAATAACAATAATTTTAACCAAAAATATACATATAGTTTAAATATATTAAAATTTAATTTTAGTGAAATTAAGTTGATAATATAAATGTTATTAAATTTATTTATAGAATTAGTCATTTTATAATATGAAACGAAGCGAAGAAAAAAGAAAACAGAGAGAAAGTATCAACTGAGTTGCATTCATTCGGTAGCAAATGACTCGTCGATCCTAGGTAGATGATCACTACCTGCTGATGATTGGCCAATCGGGCTATTTCGTTGTGGCAGCAGGCTTGGAATTTGGAAACCGAAATAGACCGACTTGAGGTATCTAGATGGCAGGAAAGTGAATAGATTGACAGGCAACAGGTTTCACGACGTGCACGGCAGCAGGGCGTGTGTGAGCGGCGCTCAATGTCAATTTGGAACACATATTTTACATGAATTTTGCATAATTTTCAGATGAATTCTAATGTAGTACTAAATTTTCCTTATTAATTTTCTTTCTGGTAGATCTAAACTACTCCTTTAGTGCACAAAACCCTCACAAAACTTAATATGACATGAAAAGGAAAAAAGAAAAATAGGAGATTATCTCTTTTTTTTGCTGGGAAGACCGGGAAGACCGAAAGAGGTCATCCATAATATATATTAAGAAGGAGAAAAGTTACCAGAAAAGAAAAACATAACAGATAATTGTCGAGGACGAAGACAAGACTCCAAAAACAATGTCACCACGGAGGTCATGACATAAAGAACACCACCATCGCCCATCTTCTAAGAAAGATTTGGTTTTCATCCAGAGAAAACTTGCCAAGAAGGAAGAGAGGAACCCTCGACAATGTCCCAAGGGGTTATGGTGCCCGAAGCCACTGTCGGCCCAATGACCCACCGAGCAAGGCTTTTGCCTGGAACCCTACAACCTTGCTTGTAGTTCGTCATCTACCAACTCAGAAACCACCACACAAGCAATGGCAGCACGTGGACTCCACCACGCTGCACTGACGTCCCTCCATCAGCCGACTTTCGAACTTGTCGTTGTTCCCTACTGCCACCCCAGAGAGCTAGCCCAGGCCTCCTCTGTCCCACCACCCACTGGCCTCCTTGCCAGATTTGGTCAAAGGAGAACCCGGGGCTGAACGACGTCGCATCGACAACCTAAGCTTCCCCCGCTGACCAGCTGTCGCCTCAATCCAACCTAGAAACTCCCCACGAAGAAGGGAATGAGCTCCGAGAAGGGAGAGGGTGCCGACCAACAACGAGAAAGACGACCCATCGCTGCCAACTTCCTTTTCCACGATGACCCGCCTTCACCATCCCCGCCACGCACAACGCGACACCGCTCGCTAACCCAAGCCGCCATAGGCTCCAGATCAGGCCGCTGTTGACCCGGCCATATCCAACCAAGGCAGCCATGGATCCAGCCCCTCCCATCGAAGCTCAGCCAGCCACCACCTTGGACACCGGACGCCATCGCCATGAGCACCCACACCCCATTGCGTCGTTGCCCGCACACCCGTAGCACCGATGCCGCCTTCGCCATGAGCGCCCGTTGCGCCACCGCCACCACTGTCCCCGCGAGCACATTCGTGCTCTCGCCCCGCTGCCGCCGCGCTAGCGGCCACGTGGACTGCTGACGACACGCTCAAGCGGCGGCGAGGGAAAGGAGAATGGGGAAGGGAGGTGGCCGGATGTGGCTAGGGTTTCGCCGTCTGAGCCACCCCCTCCTGGAGGGGTGAGGGGGCCCACGTTAATAAACAAAAACTCCGACACTTATATATCCCTTTTTTTGGACCAAAGATAGAAAGCCAACATCGTGATGAGATTCTAACCTGATTAACACAATACTAACAGATATTTAATTATTGCCCTATGTCAGCCAAATGGCCAATTCAGAGCGACATGGTCTGGTCTGCTAACATAAACCTATAAGCTGAAAAAGGACCATCGCAACAACATCTGGATTTACAATGTGCAGAGTTACTATTCTTCGTCCAGTCAATCGACTTGTCAGGTACCCATCCTGTCAATATCGTTTTATTTTAACTAGACATGCCTTATAAATTTAAACAAAGCCAATATTTAAGAGGTGTCTAAACGATTTTATGTTACCATCAAACATACTCAAATGCACAAGAAATAAAACAAAAACATATGAAGTTATATAGCAAGAATAAAATATAGGACAAATAACACAGTTCATTCTTACGTCAAAATCACAGGAATTAACTAATGCAAGTATAGAGAATTGTCATGCAATAGTATACCACTGAAAGGTGCAGCGATAAGGCTACACAGAGAAGCGCGCCAATTAATACAAAACCCGGACCTGACTAGCCCGCCGAGAGGAATCAAAGACGAACTTCATTCGTCCACACAGAAAGATCAAATAAGTTCTTCATTGAACTCAGCTACGGACCAACCTTTACTGGTCTTTTTTTGTTTTTTTCTTCCTTGAAGCGAAGCTACTTGGGCCAACTGCTTCTACTGACAGCCGCTTTGTCCTGCTATATTAAAAAAATATCTCTCAACTATGTTGTATGCACTATTGAAATATTGAAAGAAATGTTAGAGAATACCTCGAAGCAATTTCTCTTGTGTCCTCATCATCCTTGTCAGCCATATCATCATCATTGTCATCACCATCTGTCATACAAATATTTTACCAAATTAGACATGGAACATACCAGATCATATAGTTCAAATTTCAATATCTATAATAGCAAAAGACTATAATAGGCTAATCACAAAATTCAGAAGCGGCAGAGTTCCACTGACAGTATTGAACAGATCAAATGTAATCACTCACAAGCCTCGCATGCATTCATACAATAAAAGAGTTAATTTATAAGGTCAATCAAAATAAGTTTCCAAAAAGAATAATGAAACAAAATCTTGAAAAAGGACCATCTGCTGGTAAAAACTGGTCCCAAATTCTAAAAGGCAGAGATTTGTCATGAACAGGAAACTGTTGATCAGAATTCAGTTACACACTACATAGTTCAGAAGATGAGCCTCAACAAAAAGGTAGATAAGACATCTGTAGTTTCGGCACAAATTTTTCTTTCAAACATAAACGCCTCACATGAGACTATTAATTTTCTGTTTCTTGCAGAGCAATTTGATAATGGCATATATGAAGAAACTGCAAGCAAGTAAAACATTCTGTTTATGACTTGCTCTTAACAGCATAGTATTTGTTATAGTCCCACTTTCTTGCCAATCATTTCTTGCCTGAAGAAACAGTAGACCAACCGCATACGATACTGTTTCTCATATTTTAAAGAACCCAGTATATATAAACCTGGTTTACACTTAGACATCATAAATATAACAACAAAGTCTTAGACCAATACTATCTCAAGCAAAGCAGCAACAATAGCAACCACATGTGCTAAGAGTTATGATCAAGGCTTTAAGGCTTGTTAGGTTAAAGCAGTTAAATAGAACAAAAACAAAGCTTGACAAGTTCACCTTCATCCTCTGCTGCATCATCCTTCACTGGAGAGGAGTTCCATCGGTCTTTTCCATCATCATCATCCCAACGACTTCCAATAGGAGGCACCCAAAAATCTGGATCATCGGAGTTATCTGAATCATCAATCTCTGGTTTGGGTTCTCGTGGCAAAGAAGGGTTAACAACAGCAGCTTTCTTCTTGTCCTTCTTCTTCCTTGACTTGGTTTTCTTTGCCCCTTCATTTGACTGTTCAGCTTCACCTTTGGCCATTTCACCTGATGCCATCTTTTCTTCTAGTTTTTCTATTAAATAGGAATAATAGACATGTCAAATATAAGAGCAACCAAACATTCCAATGCAATGGAAAGGCTATCTGTGTGGGGAAAAAATTCCAGCAAATTGCTTTTTGGAAGATATTCCAACAATCAGGAGCCTTCATTTTTATTTCCAGAACAATGGGAAAACAAATATAAGAAAGTTCAAATAACCATTGCAAAGCAAGGCACATCATCCACTTCACTAATCATTAATGATGAAATCCATTCATAATTATTCTGAGAAAAAGTACCAACTACTTATCCAATATCAATCACTATATTTTTCTCTTGGAATCATTGTTGGCAAGAATTCGCAGATGATAAATCACATGCCTATAGAATACAACATGAAGAAAAAGGATATCTGCATGGAAATGGTCAACCTCATGCGTTCTTAAATTAGTAGTGCGACATATAAAAAGGGAGAGTTCAGTTCAAAGTTCAATAGGCACTTGCCACACCTGGCGTTGCAGATAAGATAACGCTACAGGATTATTTATTACCTAATTTGTTGAGGAACCTCTTCCCATTGATGTGCTTCCAGATGTGTTCCTCCGACTTGTTTATAATGTCCCCAGTAATGTTGCATATGAGCTTCGACCTACAAAACAATACCCAAGTCAGGTACAACACATCACAACCACGTCCTAAAAGGAACATCGATTTTGTTCTACTTTATTTCACAATGCAATCAAACGTCAGACACCTCGAATTAAAGAGCACTAACAGATAACCGATTAAACCGAGAACTGCAAAGTTTAAAACAAAATTCGGAGCAAGACATGTCGAGAACGCCTCAGCGCGTCAATCAAGGGCGATACGTCGGGTGTACGAGCATCAGAAGAAGGGGCGGATTTGGGTACGCGGTTACGCACTTGTGCTCGGGGTGAGGCTTGAAGGCGTTGAGCGGCGGCCTCTTGCGCGCGACGGCGTGGTCGATGAGCGCGAGCCTGCACGCGCGGGACCGCCCGTACGCCTCCTTCTCCCGCTCCGGCAGCTCGTGCCCCGTCTCCGCGCACCGCCACCGCCCGCCCCCGGAGTCCTCCCAGGTCGGAGAGCCCAGCAGGAAGCTGCCCTCCTTCTCCCCGCCGCCGCCCTGCGGGCTCGATACCCCCGCGTCGGGCGCCGCCGCCGCCGCGGAGGCCTTGCTCTTTTTCGCCATTAGGTCGCCCGCCAGCCGCGCGTCCGGAGGACGGGGAGAGGAGAGGTGGCGCGCGAGGTTAGGGAAACCGGGAGTCCAGGAGAGGGTTTTTGGCTGCCACCTCCGCGTTGGGGAAAATCCATGGGAATGGTTAATTCGGACGAGTTTTTTTGATACGTGGTTCAATGAATCTAAGTTTATTATATTAATAAATAAATACTTAAATATATCTTATATAAAACTAATGATCAATAATCTCATTTTTAGAGAAATTGATCTATCAAGGAGTTAATTCATTTGGGCTAATAATCTTAAAAATCCAACTTGTGAGAAGTTAGTCAAGTGTTAATGAACACTCAATGGGAACAAAAATTTCCATCAATAACATGTCAAGCCCTATACGTGCCATTTCAGATAATTTACCTATTATATTTAGGTCTGGTTCATATGTCTATTGAAAAACCAATCACCCTTTTGTTTTGAGTTGGGATGGCTTCAACAGAATGGATTCTATAAAATAATTGTTAAAAATGACATAACATAACAGGATACCCTCGAAATCATAGAATTGTCCACTTGAGACAATATTTAAAAGGTTGAGCATGAAGTACAAGTGACACATACAAGAAAGAAAAATAAGAAAAATTAAAGCTTTTGGCTTTAATTAATGTGCTAGACAAAAAAGATGAACATTCACTTCTCTCAACTCTCAATGGTAGAATTAGCTTCTATGAAGCAAGTCAAAAATGATTTGGCAAAACTTCTATGAGAGAAAGATCTTTATTGGAACCAACGATCCAAAACTAAGTACCTGTTCGAAGGAGATACTAATACAAAATACTATCATCTTTTAGCCAATGGCAAGCATCATAAATAGATGATCTTTCAGTTGGAGCAGGATGGGACTATAATAACTGGTGATAAAAATCTCGAAGAATACACCACCAATTATTATAAAGATTTATTCGAGCCAACAGAAGTTATGAAGGGTTACGCGGAGGCTACGATAGCTAATAACAAAAATCTACCGCGCAAACCAGGAACCTTGCAAGTAACGATCGATAGATCGTTACCGATTGGAGTGGAGTGCACCGGATATAGCCAATCAAGAGCTATCCGGTCAAAAACAATATTGGTCGATCACAGTCGATTTGCTGACCACAGCCGATTCCCGAGTCGCCTGATCGCAACCGATCCGACTACAGCCGATTTGTCGATGCCGCAGCCGATCCGACCACAGCCGATTCGCCAATTCGCCGAGTCGCCCAACTACGCATGCCTCGCTCCGATGTGCCCAACCGCAGCCGATTCACAGCCGCCGAATAGCATCGCAATGTAGCAATGTCTCTACCGGTATCCACACGTCTAGGGATAGAACGCCTAACAACTGTGTGCTAGCACAAGATGCAAGGCTAGGGTTTGGCTCGGAGGTGTGAGGGTTTTCGTGGAGATCTTGAACTCGCCGACTTTTGAAGCCGCGCGTGTTTTAATCTGCTGCGCCAAATCAGATTGATTCGGTTCAAAGTGATGCCGCAGCTCTCCAACCTTTGCCCCTTTATATAGAGTTGCCGACTGGGCCTATAGGCCCATCGGGACTCTATCCGATCGGATCCCTATCCGATCGAGCCGTATCTGAGTCCAACTCGAATGTTTGTTCTTATCCCCTTAAGCGTGTGACCCTGTAGGTTCAGGTATACTCAGTTTCGACCCGGATCCAACTCGATCGACCGTCAATAGCGACGCCTAGCAGCACATATTGACACCATAGTATACAAGAATATAATATCGGCTCTGAACCTGTAATGTGTACACAAATCCCTTTGCCTCACTATACCAATTAAGCTATAGGTAAGATGTGTGTCATCCTATCAATAACTTAATCATTCACTCGAACCGTATTGGATTATCTGTCTGTTGATTGACTCCTCAATCAACTCGGCATGACCATGCACTTTCATAATCTATTACCTTGAGGGGCCCAGAGATATCTCTACAAAGGAGACGCAAATTTCATCTTGATCACTCACATTCCACTCCATGTTTCATAGCAAACCCGAAGACAACTTTTATAACTACCCAGTTACGGAATAGCGTTTGGTAGTCCCAAAGTAGGCTACTACACATGTCAGAATCCATGATGATCTCAGGTTTAAGGACTTTGCACCAACACTATTTGAGACCAATTAATGACACATTAATTCCTGTAGTGTCTTATGGTGGGTCTATCCAACAATATATTCTCTAACACATGTCCACGTATATTGATTTGGTATCTTCATACCATGATCTATGAGACATGATCATCAATCAATAAACATGTCGATCTTAGAATCATATTTGTTCCAACAATATGACATGTGATCAGGGATCGTTTAGAAATAAATTCATACATAAAAAGTCTCATAAATAAGTCACATACTTATTGATCAATACAAGATATCTATTTCATGGAACTGAATATCACTTTATTCATTTATACATAAACATTGACCATGATATTCAACATCTCCATATTGCCTCTAGGGCATATCACTAACAAGTTAATCATGTTTCGTTGATAGAGAAACAAATTCATGATATCCCACAAGTATCAAACATTGAAAACAACATTGTCACAACTGAATTTTCAAAAAAGGAGGTCAAACAAGTGGTTTTTGAAATGGAACATAACTCGGCCCTAGGTCCGGATGGTTTTTCTGTAGAGTTCTATAAAATTTTCTGGAAGGTCATCAAGGATAATCTCATAACTCTGTTCAAGGAATTTCATAAAGGGACACCTTTCTCTTTTTAGCTTAAACTTTAGCATTATTGTCTTATTACCCAAAAAATCCTATGCAAAACAAATCCAACAGTACAGGCCAATTTATCTTCTGAATGTCAGCTTCAAAATTTTCACAAAAGTTGGCACTAATAGGATTACATCGTTTGCTCACAAAGCCATTCACCCAACCCAAATGACTTCTTTGCTCGGTAAAAATATTATGGATGGGGTGGTGATTTTACATGAGACAATCCATGACATGCACAAGATAAATATGGAGGGGTCATTTTCAAAATTGATTTTGAAAGGACTTATGATAAAGTCAAATGGCAATTCCTTCAACAAACACTACACACGAAGGGACTTTCTCAAGGGTGTCGTTGGATTTCTAAAATGGTTGAAGGAGGAAGTGTTCGTGTAGAAGTCAATGATGACTTGGTTAATAATTTTCAAATGCAAAAAGGCTTGAGACAAGGGGACCTAATATCGCTGATACTTTTTAATATTATGGTTGACATGTTAGCGGTTCTCATTGAGAGAGCAAAAATAGATGGTCAAATTAGAGGTGTCATTCCACATTTAGTCGAAGATGGTTTGTCCATTCTACAATATGCCGATGACACAATAATTTTTCTAGATCATGATCTTGAACAGGCAAAAAACATGAAGGCCATTCTGTGTGTGTTCGAACAACTCTTAGGGTTGAAAATAAACTTTCATAAAAGTGAGACTTTTTGCTTTGGAAAAGTAAAGGAAAAGGAGGATCAATAGACAACTATTTTGGTTGTAATTCTGGATCCTTCTCATTTAGATACCTTGGTGTGGGGGGTATCACCCCGGGGTAGCCCACACAAGGGAAAGAAGACCAACTGGGTCGGACTAAGAGGCCTTGGGCTGGGGTCGGTGGCTCGACCTCATTCTGGGTCGACCGTCCCGACCTCCGTTCCCTAGTCCGATCTCAGCCCCTTAACTCGACCACTGCGGCTGGGGTCGGAGTCCCGACCTCATTTGGGGCCGGGCGTCCCGACCTCTGTCCCCTAGACCGACATCAGTCCCTTAACCCAGCCTCTACGAACGGTTCCTAACTGGAAAGGGAAAGTTTTCCTCATCGGGAAGGAGACATACTCAACAAGGCTCGTTGAGGGGACAAGAAGAGGACAGCTCGACAGAAGATGACGTCACCGACAGGACTGCAGACGTGGTACCTATGGAGGACAGATCCTGAGGCAAGACTGCACATAAGATGCCCACGGCGACTAGAGTCCAAGAGGTTTCTGTGTACTTTTTCATATTATATTTGTACTTGCTTTTTACTTTGTGGCCAAACTTTCTTATGCCCCAAGCCCTTTTGTAACTGCCCCCTTGAGCTATGAAAGTGATGGCAGGTCGCGCGGGCGAGAGGGAGGCCAAGATCCCCAGATCAATTCCCAAATTCTCACTTGTACACAAACTGTGTTCATACATCACCTCAACAAAGAACACAAGACGTAGGCTTGTTATCCTCCGGGAGGACCGAACCTGTCTAAAATCTTGGCTCGTATTGTTCTCGAGTTGACCATCAGATCCATCAGTAGGACACCCCGACCACTCTTTCACCTCCTCGGGCAGCCTCCTTGGAGGACTGATCGACCACCCGTCAACACCTGGTATTCCCATTCATTATCGAAAACTGTGAAATGTTGATTGGAAAGGAGTTGAAGATAGATTTGAGAGGAAACTCAGCACATGGAAGGGATAAAACATGTCATATGGTAGGAGATTAGTACTTCGCCTTCTCCTGTTTATGCTATCCTTCTTTGAAATACCACGAGGTGTGCTTCAAAGATTGGATTACTTTAGGTCAAGGTTTTTTTGGAGTAATGATGACCAAAAAAATAAAATATAGACCAACTAAGTGGGAAAACATATGCCGACCAAAAGATCAAGGTGGACTTGGTGTCCATAACCTTAATATTAAAAACAGATGCTTGTTAAGCAAATGACTCTTTCAGTTTGTTAATGGTGAAGACGTATGGCAAGAAGTTTTGTGAAATAAATACTTTAAGGGTAAAACTCTCTCTGGTATGTCCAGCAAGACAAGTATTTCTTAATTATGGGTCGGTTTAATGAAAGTGAAAGACCACTTTCTTAGGTTTGGTTCTTTTAGATGTGGCAATGGAACCAAAATAAGATTTTGGAAAGACATGCGATTGGGATCATGTGCTCTCAAAGATCAATACCCTACTTTATATAATGTAGCTCAAAAGAAGCAATCTACCATGGTAGAGGTTATGAGCACAACGCTGTTGAATATTTCTTTTAGGAGAGTCCTTGTTGGCCAAAAGCTAATTGAGTGGAATGATTTGATCCTCAACCTAGCTAATATGACAGGTCTGCTTTGTATGGTCTCTCCATAAGAATGGCCAATTTTCAGTCGACTCTATATATATCGTGACCATGAACTCTAATGTTAGGATCTGAAAGAGGATTCTACAAGACTTAAGGTTCCACTAAAGATCAACATGTTTATGCGGTTTCTTCACATGAAAGTAATTCTAACGAAGGATAACCTGGCTAACAGAAAATGAGGAGGAGAGACAAACATTGTTATTTCTACTATGCACAAGAGACAATCCAACATCTTTTTTTAAGTGTCATGTTGCTCAGCTTGTTTGAAGATATGTGTTTTTTGCTTTTAATACCCCCACCTCATAATGCCACAAATATTTTTGGTAATTGGCTTAGAGGGGTACCTAGAGCCATAAAAAAGATGATTCTAATTGGAGTTAGTGCTTTGTGTTGGTCAATTTGGTGTTGTCGTAATGATAAAGTTTTTAATGGTAAACAATTGTCTAACCCTTTGCAGGTTATCTTCATGTCTTCTTATTGGCTCCATTTTTGGTGTGATGCTACCACAAGAGGAGGAGGATACTGTGCGCAATAGTGTTACACTCTTCAAATCGGTAGCCACGGTCTCTTGTTTCACTATGGGTGGCGTAATTCCATTAGAATTGCTAGCTAAAAAATCTATATGGTTTAATGCTAATCACTAATAAAGGAAAGTTGGAGATTTGTCCCATCACCTTATGTTTTATTTTTACTTATTTTTATTTTTATCCTTTTGAAAAAGTCACTTAGCCCTAGAGAGGCTGAATAGGCTAATTAAAATGAAGAGCGAAAGATTAAAAATAAAAATAGGTCGGACAGTCTAATGTAAATCAGTTTGTCCAAAATGGGATCAGACTGCCTAACAAGTAGAGATGTGCAGCAAGCAAGCTATAGTTCCACTACACAAACAAGAGTAAATGTACAACCAACAACTAAGCTATATCGGCACAATATAGGCAATAAGTACAAGATGAAGGAGAATATATATATCACCAAGATTTTGTGCCAAAGTATTTTCCGAAGTTCAAATCCTTGAGGGGATTCTACTCTCCGTTGAGAGGCTCACAAAGAGTCGAGTCTTTTCCAACCCTTTCCTCTTGAGATTGCATAAATGCACTCCTTCTTTCATTAAAGATATCTCTTTCCTTGCGGGGTGAGATCTGGTCTTCACAAACTTTCTTTGTCTCACCACAAGTAAACCGGTGGCTCAAGAGTGATGCCTAGCCGTCTAGGAATCCTCAACCTCCAAAAGTAAGAAACACCACACAACTCTTGGATAAAACCTAGTGTTCAAGATCGAGTGAAACACACAATAGGCTCCCAAACACCAAATCTACACCACCAAGATCCAACAAACAAAGAACAAGGAGGGATTTGAGAGAGGGAGAAAGAGCTCAAAGATCCAAAGCACTTTAGCACCAAGCGCAACCCAAAGTGAATGAGAATTGAATGAGTTGGGTAACCCTAGAAAAAGGTTAGGTGGGGGGTATTTATAGATCCCTTAAAATGTGGCTGTTGGAGAGGAATCTTTTTATCCCACATCGGATAGTCTAATATAAAATTAGACATTCCAATATTTTAGCCCCCAAAAGCGATAAGAGATAAAGAGTGAAGTTCTGTAATATTTCGGATAGTGTGATGTCATTTTAAATAGTCCGATGTTTCTAGGAACAAGAATTTCATCCTTACACAGAGACTCAAGTTTCATTGAATTTCAGAGTCTTAGGATCATCAGGCTATCTGATCCAAAACTGATTTTGAGCAAGCCATGTTTTTATGATATGAAAATTAGACCTTATATGTATTTTTATGCCTAAAGGCTGGTAAAGTATACTCGGTTTACTTTGTGTAGGCATACCCAGGATAATTTTTCTAGGTCTGCCATCATGCAGAATCAGATTAACAAGTAAAACCTTGAATATTTCATAAATTGTGCATAAAGGCTGGTAAAGTATACTCGGTTTACTTTGTGTAGGTATACCCAGGGTAAATTTTCTAGGTCGGCCACCCTGCACAACCAGATTAGAACGTAAAACCTTGAATGTTTCATTTTAGTAGCAAAATACAAAATAGTTTTGTGATTTGATAAATTTTCGTTTTATACAACGGATCAATGAATTTATAAATTTGAGAATTGATTTTAGAACATAAGTATTATAGATCAAAGAATAATTTGATCAATTGTGTTGTTTTGTGAAATTCTAGTGCAAACACCTAAGGTTATATATATGACATGTTAAAATCCCGATGATTTTGTGCAACTAACACAATAATAGTTTGGATAACAAAGGTTACATGGAATTTACTCTCGATGGCTATTAAACTTATCAAAGCAACAAATCAGACAATGTGATAGAACATACAGACACCCCCACCAGGAGGAAGATTTGCACATCCCAACAAATGAAATCAACGAAATGTAGACAGGTTTTTTTAACAGGAAGCTATTAGCAACACTACTTGTCTAACCTAGTTGGATAGTACTGGAGAAAGATTTGCACATCCCAACACTTGTTGTCTAACCTAGTTGGATAGTATAACGGAGCAGTCATGTGCAATCGCACAGGATAATACAAAACTACAGACGTTTGATGTGATCTCAAACGCAAAATTTTGAGACAATCGCTCAATCAGCACCTTTACAGCCACGCTCTGACACACAATGTTAACTGCTAAGATGACTGCTCTATGGAGGCAGATCAGAGGAGGGATAATCGACTCCAGTCAACTTCTCTTGAGTAGGGATGGTGCTCGAACAGCTCTGTAACTATTCTTTTTAATCCCTCAGTATTGATATTCCAGCCTCGAATGCTCCCCTCCTGGAGGTCTAATCGACTCTGGTCAATTTCTCTACAGACTTGGCTTGTTTTGGAACAACTTTATAAGCACTTCATCCCTCAATATTGGTACTCCAGTCTCAAATGCTCGCTTGAGGACCTTTTGCCATTCATCGACAAGGGAAAACTTCAGTTGCTGTACAGTTGCATATTCCTGATCCATGATCAACTCTAGCTCTTCAAAGTGTTTGATCTTGTATTGGATCTTTTTTAGCTGGTCAACATAAAGTAGACAGCAGTCAGTGATTAAGGAGATACATTCAGAAAGTATAGATATGGTCTGTAAGAGTTTATTGGAACATTCCAAACAAGAGAGTCAGACGTTCATCATGACAGCAGTACTAGTGTGAGAATAAGGTTGTGATTTGTAGCAATAAGAATTTCATTTCTTTGAGCCCTGTGAGAGGAAGGGAGATGTGTTGTGCCACCATGGTAGAAGTTCAGCTAGCAGCAGAGATCAAACCCATAACTTGAATCACCATTCATAAGGTGTTGCAGGATCCAGAACGAAGTTCAAAATGACATCTAGGTGAACAGACTTAACTAGACAGACCTCTTTAGCCACATTACAATATGTCACACAAATAGAAAGGAAATGGCTCGGACAACAAAACTAAACAAAGAGTTCTGTCTCTCCACTCTGCCATTTGATGTAGAAGAACACGCTGCATACTTATCCCCCAACCGTGCAAGCACGATGTTTGCAATATCATCCATCTCAAAACAATATCATGTTTTTTAGAACATAAAAACAGCTAGGAGATCAAATTATGGCAGTATTCAGGTAGTGAAGTCTTGAACTGAAATGATTTGAAGGAATGTACATGATGTGTCAGATATGTAACTTTCAGATGAATGAGGAGTGTTAGAACTACAAACTTAAACTATACCCACAGATGTAAATAAGAAAAGGTCAAGAGAATTAACCTGAGTTTCTATTATGGATGCCATTAGGAGCTCCATTTCCCGCTCTTCCTGGTCTGCAAGCATTTTAGCACGGGCAGCAGCTACACCTAAGGACGTAGCAACAGCTGCCCTTACTTGATATGCGGTAGAAATAAACATCTTCCCCTGCTTTTTATCTGAAACACGATTACATGAAGAAAGGATATAGCTTTTAGACGATCACAGTAGAAACACGAATAGATAATGACATTATCGCAAGCCAGGAGGCTCAAAACCAAGATTCCAAACTGGTAGTAATAATTTATGTTCAGATTTGTCGTCTACTCATCATTAATAACAAGAGATGACAAACTTCACGCTGAGTCTAATTTTTAATTGTTGGTAATGGTGGTTCAGATCAAGTCTAAAAACATAATAACAGATCCGGTCAGATCAACTGCACCAACAGATATAGAAAGAATTCTGTAATAGTTAGCATCCAAATATTTGGCCTACCTGGGTGTCCATGCATTTCTACGTCCCGACCACCACCACCAACGTCATCACTGCAATAATACCTATCAGTTAATACAAACACACTGCGCTGATACTGGCAAATAAGAACAATGTAGATCATATTTTTACCTCTGCAAGGCATGGTTAGAAGAGAATGCCCTGGTTTGGTACTCTTTCTCGCGGAGTTGAAAAGCTCTCCTTGCTTGGGGGTTTTCATTACCCAGTGCTTTAATTGCGGCATCAGCAGCTGCAGCAACAACATTGGGGCTTGTTGATGTGGTAAGCTGCGCTAACTGAGGTACCAATAGCAATCATCAGTTCGTTTCATTTAAAATCTATGTGTCCTCACACATGAGTTTATTATTATCTGTTTGTTTTTTATTTATTACCTGCTCCATTAATGAGACAGTGGTATCTATTGAAGAAAACAACCGTCTATGTTTTGTAGGATGTTCTTCAATAGATTTATCAGCGCCCTCTTCATTTCCATCAATCTGCATGTCGTCAACTGTTTCAGTTGGTTGACTTGAAGACCCCTTCACAATGGACTTGTTCACTTTTGCGTCAGTTGTTTGGATTTTATGGAATCTGTTATCCAATTTACCATTTACCGTGCCCAGCATATGTTCACCAAAAGGCAACTGAATTAGCCTTGCAATGCATTCTGATTTATTCTTTGTGCGGACATGCTGCGCAATGAGATCCCAGTCATCTCCATGTTTTAGTACACCTTCCAAGAGAAGGAGAGTTTCTGCATCTGTCCATGCACTAGAAGAATGATTGTCGGTCCGCTCCTTTTTGTCACCTGGATGTATATTTGCTTCACCCTTATGATCATTATTGGCATAACATTTTGAGCATACTTTAAATCCATCCTGAAGAGCAAACATACCGAAAGTTAATGAACATATAACATGTACTTTTGTCAGATTATTCCCGTTGAAGCTTGATGTGCGCTGAAGAATAAGAAACAAAAATCATGTCAAAGAGTACGACAACATAAACAGGATGCCATAAATAAAGTAATGATGCTGCAAGAAATCCTATAATAAAACAATAATAGAGACATCTCATGGGATGCCATAAATAAAGTAACGATGTTATGATGCTGCAACAAATCCTATAATAAACCAATAATAGTGATATCTCACAGTATGTATTCCATGAAAACCATTGTTGCAGATGTCCTGTGAAGGACATCACTAGACACATACATGGCTATCCAATTTATCATCTAAAAGCTTCACCTATTTCAAGCCAATATCCTTAAATATTTTGTAAACTGTTATTTCTAACATATTGATGAATCTAATTCTCCACGAGTAATTTATTCAAAATTGTAGGTCGTAAAATGTTACTTTACACACTTACATTCCTAAAGCCTAGAATTTAAACCTTGGACAGTTTTACATGCATACTACAAAGTTCAAACTAGTCATTTGTTTACCACACAGTAATGCCACAACCATTCGCATCCTAAAATTTAGCAAGACATGATTACTGACCCGAAATTTTCTAATGAAGACAACCTAATGCAAACAGAGAGAATAGCGCACAGCTCAGTTGGCAGATAGCTGCCAAGAGCTTTGCACCAGCCTGCGTTCGATCCCTGGGCTCGTCGTAGGCACTCATCAACTCCCTTTTTTATTAATTGATATCACGTTCCTCCTTAATATCCCACGTTTTCTTCCCATCTAATGCAAAAAAGAGCTTTAACACTCGATAGTACCTTCAATGTTTGGGCATTCTCGTCTCTGCACTCCACGCCACAGAGCCCACATATAGGCGCCATCCCAGGCGCCCACTCTCCAAATACGTCAATATACGAGGTCAGCGGCGGCAAGCGGAACCCGTTCTCGCCGGCCCCTCCTCCCTTCTCCTCCGCGAAGTACGAAGGCGGCGGCCGCGGCGTCACCTGCAGCCCCACGGGGGCCTCCACGACAGCCTCCGCCTCCGGCTGCTGCTGCTGCCGCACGGGACGCGAGGGGGAGGCGGAGAAGTTGATGAGGCCCGAGGAGTCGAGGAAGGCGAAGAGCTTCCGGAGGAGCGTGACGTCGCCGACGAGCGCCTTGCGGACCTCGGTGAAGGTGAGGCGGCGGGAGGTGTCCTCGCGGTACTTGCTGATGACGTAGTCGCGGTACTCCCTGTAGATCCGCGGGTTCCGCGACGCCGTCCCGAACCCGCTCCCCCCGGCACCGCCGAAGAACTCCGGCAGCGCCCGCCGCTCCGTCTCGTGGATCTCATCCCACCGGAACCAACCTAGCAGAGCAGACAACGGAATTGGATTTGGTCAGGCCGCAACCTCCTCCTCCCAATCCTCCCTCCTAACCCTAGGAGCGCGAGGGGCAAGAGGAAGAGAAACATCAAATACTCCTCGATTCGGGGAGGGAGGGGCGGAGGCTTACCCGAGGAGGCCGGGATGGTGTAGAGCTCGCGCGACGGGCGCCCCGGCGGCCCGTCGCCGGAGGAAGCGGCGCCGGCCCCCGGCGGCGACATGGGGAGAAGGCGGGAATTAGGGGGAGAGCGGCAAAAGGAGCGATCTGGGCCGTCGGATCAGAGGGTGGCCGTGGGGTTTTGAGCTGCCTGCGTGGCTTTGGACTTGGGATTTTTGGACGACGCGACGAGACGAGACGAGACGAGGAAGGAGACGGCGCGGCGGAGGTGAGGTGAGGTGAGGCGACGCGTGCGAGGACGTCGAGGAGGATTACGGTGGATGATGGATCTCTCGTGGGCGTTCGCTGCGTGGGGCCGTGTGGGTTTTTGGTGCCGCTTCCTGTCTCGCGGTTTGGGCCTGCTTTCTTTTTTTCTGTTGCGCCGTCGCCTTGAGGTTTTGCTTGTGCTTGTGCTGGGCCGGAGATGCTCTCCCTCCATCTCACATCTCACATAAAACAAACATAAAGTTGGGTGCGACAAGTTTAAGTTACGTCACATCTCATCTTAAATTTATTTTTTATCCAAATTTATTATATTAAAAACGTCATATTTAATTTTAGATTTGTTTTCTAATAAAAAGAAGTGCAGGGTAAAATTGCATTGCGGATAGGCGGACTGCCACGGCGAAAATGTGGCTACATCCTTGTCATCAACATAGCATATACCTTGTTCTGACCACCAGCAACAAGCTAGCTGCACTGTTCAGTGGTCACAGAACCTCAACTTGAATCGATGAAGAGCGCCATCTGTTTGACCTAATCAGACAAAGTTAAAGCCAAAGTCGAGATTTAAATTTAATTTTAAAAATATTTTTAATGTAGTTTTTCTAATAATAATTTTTAAATCGTTAATAACATATGTATATATATATATATATTAATTTTAGTTTTTTAATAAATTATTATGATTTATTAGAAAATATGAACCACCAATGCTGCTCAAAGTATCCTACTGCAGCGTATCTTCGTCCGCTGTAGCTTTGCACTTTTTCGTGCATATCAATAAACTAAAAGAAGCAGTTTTAAAATTAGAACGCAACGGTCGAAGAAAATTGCCGTGAGGGACAAATAAAAGAGGGCAACTAGCCGGCAGTTAATATTTAATAAATTTTTAATGGATTAAAGAAACCGATTGGTTGATGAAATTTTAATTAGATTAGACCGAGTTTAAAAGAAAAATCCTGAAGACTATGGCGTAGCAATTTAATTTTATCTATTAAAATTTAGTAATTTTATATTTATTTTTAGGAAATTTTATTTAGCGTCCGATCAAGACTTCTATTTTTTCTTTTATCTTTTAGGAAACATGTGTCGTATCCGATCAGAACTTGTATCAATTAATGGGTATAAATATGGGTATTATGATCTTTGTAACATATCTTCACAGATCAATACAATTGCTTTCAATGCATCGCTGTTTTTTTATTTTGGTGAGTTCTTAGTATTGAGTTGGCTGCATCGGTTTTGATATCGGGAAGTAAGTTCCGCCAACCTCGTTTGTATCGGCGTGGCTAGAACGTTCTCGGTTAAGTCTGATATTCTATCCAGATTGACATAAAAAGCGTTGTCTATATGATATATTAATTGTATCTTTAATTATATCATTATTTAAAATTGTATCGGCTTAGCTAGTATATTCGACTAACTTGATGTTTCTCTAATTATATTGTTGTTTTAGATTGATTGATATATTATCACGTTTGTGTTAATCTATCAATTAAATAGTTTTTCTTATTATTTTCAATATTATATTGTCTCGGTTCGATCTGATCTATTAAATTTCTGTTAATAAATTTATTTTCACTAAACCAATAGGTTTTTATGCAATGTTTTATCGGAGTAATTCTTGTTACGGTTTCTAAGTGTTGTATTGGCTCATATTCAAATTCGTATTCACTTGTTAAATCTCTTTTTATCAACTTCAATCTTATACTGTCTCGATTTGATTCAATTTATCAAGATTATCTTTGATAAAAAAAACAGTTTATCAATGATTTTACATATTTTGGTTATATCCGATATCATAAATTTTATTGTTTATCTGACTATTTAAGTCTATATCAAACATATAATCGATTGATCAAAATCCTATTAACATTAGCTAGTCTCACTCCATCGCATCGTCTTATTGATCATCGATTGATCATCGATCTATTTTTATCTTGTTAGTTACAATATCAAACTAATGAATACGTCCTAAACTCGATTAATAAAATCTGTACTAAACAGATCTCTCATGCTTTCGTGTGATTACGATGAATTTTTCTATCAACATCGTTAAAAAAGACTTTAAAGGGACTAAAGGGCTCCAAAACTAACATGGAAAAAAAAGAAACACGGCTATCCTTTCAACAAGGCCCCTAGACGAACGGCGCCGATGCTCGACCACAGTCGAACTTGCATTTCTTCGAGAGGTTTGGCTCCTTTAAACCTCCTTGAGCCCAACAATTTTCATTTTTTTCTCTGTTTTTGTGATGCAACAATTGCCCGATTGCAAGTTTATTTACAGTCCGTATGAATAACCATAGAACCTTTTGAAGTAGAAAATCCTCTGGCTAGCTAGAGATTTCACACCGTAAGCACATGAGAGCGCTCCATTGATAAGATTTTAGACTGACCGTCTGACTAATTAACATGGTACTACTAGTCTACTACTCCTACTACTACTGTGCAGTGTACTTCAGATTCCACAGATGCATAGCCCTGCATTCGCCGCTTCACATCGCCATGACCTTCAAAAGTTGGACGGAGGTGCCCCATCGAGCCAACGAGACAGCCAAACGTGCTACGACAATCAGACTTGTGAACCATCAACCTCCGACTTTCGGAACCACCCGTCGCTACCCTCCTCGACCCCACAAAGTAGAACTCTCACCCGATCTCCCTCCCTCCACGAGTCAACTACTCGACTTTACACCGCCTATATAGCTACCGCTCCAATGGCCTTCACCTCCGGACATTTCACAGGTCTCGGCCAGAGCTAGCAGAGAATGATCATGGCTCGGTTTGGGGTGGTAATTCCCTGCGTGTTTCTATCGCTGTTGCTGCTCGTTCTCGGCGCTTGCCATGTGACGCCGGCGGCAGCGGCGGCGGGGATGCGCCTCTCCGCGCTCGCGAAGACGCTCGTCGTCGAGGCGTCGCCCCGCGCCGGCCAAGGTGCGGGCATCCATATGCATATATTCTCCCATCTGTGCTGTTTGTGTTTGGTAGTAGTTTGATTTGGTGAAAACTGGTCAAAAGCATTGTATCTTTGCACCTTAATTTGATATTTGCATGGGGTCCTAGCATAATCTGCGTGCGAAATATGGTTCAGGACAGATAATTAGTCTGTGGTTTTCTTCACTTGTTTGGCTCTGGAGCCTGATATTATTGACTTCGCAAAAGCGTCTTGGCTCACAAATTTCTTCGTCTAGTTCTTACAATCTCAAGTGGAATAGTGAACCCAAGCCTCCAAGTTGGCAACATGTTGCATGTCAATCTAACGTTGTCACGCTGTCAAATTGATGACCAGTCCTGCACGCCGGCGAGGACGCCATCACCGTGACATGGTCGCTGAACGCGACGGCGGCGGTGGCGGGGGCGGACGACGACTACAAGGCGGTGAAGGTGACCCTGTGCTACGCGCCGGCGAGCCAGGTGGGCCGCGGGTGGCGCAAGGCCCACGACGACCTGAGCAAGGACAAGGCGTGCCAGTTCAAGATCGCCCAGCAGTCGTACGACGGCCCCGGCGCCGGCAAGTTCGAGTACACGGTGGCGCGCGACGTCCCGACGGCGTCGTACTACGTGCGCGCCTACGCGCTCGACGCGTCGGGAGCGCAGGTGGCCTATGGCGAAACTGCGCTCTCGGCCAGCTTCGCCGTCGCGGGCATCACCGGCATCACCGCGTCCATCGAGGTCGCCGCCGGCGTGCTCTCCGCGTTATCCGTCGCCGCGCTCGCCGTCTTCCTCGTCCTCGAGAACAGGAAGAAGAAAAAGTGATTGTGGTTGCTTGTGCAAGTAGTCTGTACAATTGTATTGTGTGAGACTGTACAACAGCACAAAGTGTCTACAGCGCCCAGCACACACACCTCTGTATGTTCAACCTACAAAACCAATGAATAGGTTGATCTTTGAAAAACTCAGGTGCAATAACCTGCTCATAAGATCCTCCACTGTCCTGACTCAGTTTCTCTCTTTATTATGGCACAAAATTCAACTCAGTTTCTCTCTTTTATTATGGCACAAAATTCAACAGCATTAGTACAAGTGTACAACTACAACAGACTACAGAGAGGCACAGGAAGACCGTTGCAAAAAACGCAGGACACCAAGCGATGTGCTGACCTGAAGCAGATCAATGGCCGGCACGGCGGCAGCGGCGGCCTACCTTCCCGTCCCCCGTCCTGGCGGATCGAGCAGCAACGGGAAGGGAATTGCGCCGGTCCTGGGATCGCTACGAATGATAACGACCCGAAATTAGGTGCTAAATTGCAAAATGACAGTCCAGCGCTTTTAGTAGCCGTTGGATGACGGATACACGGGCCAGATTGAGGTAAAGGTACATCCAAGAACCTTCTAATCTTCCCCGTCTCGGAGGCCGCCTCTCCGGCGAGCCTCAAATCAACCCGTCCGCCACATCCTCTTCATAGCTTACCGGAAACCGGCAAACCGCCCTGCCCTTCGTCGCCGAGGCCGTTATGGGCGAAGTCCTTGTGCCGTGCGCGAACAAGCCGCCGTAGTCGCGCCTCCTCGAGCCGCGATTTAGGTGCGTGGGCGGCTAGGCGCTTCTGCGCGAGTTCGGTTGGCGCTGGCCCGCTGGCCCCGCTGGCAGTGGAGCTGGAGATCGAAGCAGGCGACCACGACGAGGCCGGCCGTCGCCGAGAAGGAACAAGCCGAGTAATCGCCCTTCCAGTTCAGCGTTCGGGTCGGGTGATCCGGGCAAAACGCACAACGAACCTCAATAGATGGATCGCGACCACGACCAGACAGGTAAGTTCAGAAAATGGCGGTCGCTGCTGCTCGCTCTTTCAGGTCAGTGTTGAGGTGTACAAAAACTCCAAGAACGGCCACTGGCCACTGCGTCGCAGCGATCGTACCACGCCGACAACGCGCCGCAGCTGGGTCTCTCCCGCTCCGGCGAATTGCTTCTCCAGAGGCTGCCGCTGATTTGCAACTAGCTATTGACATCAAAAACAGAAGCCATATGACCAAGTGAGCCAGTAGCATGAGCGCACAACGGCACAAATCACCAAGACCAAAAACAACAGTAATTCACAAGCTGGCAAGACGCAACTAACAGCGAAGGAATCACTCATCATTTCCAGGTACTAACACCGATGCTTTGTCAGATTTCATAATTCTGTGACATTTTAAACAAAATGAAGATTAAATTTTTATAACTTTGATTATCAAATAATTTTAAAAATATATAGTTTGAGGACACATAAACAATATATATATATATATTTCACAAAATACTACAATAAAAACAAAAATAATTTATTTATTTATATATTATAATAAAAACATGATCCCATGTTATTGTCTAAAATTTTCGAATTATAAAACCGGAGAAAGGGATTATCCGACATTCTGCTGCAATGGAACTGGTGTGAAAGAAAACTTTCAGGCATGTCATTGCAAGGCACCAGTACAGCGGACACAGTAACGAGAAGTTGAGAACCATTGGCAAATAAGAGTACTACCTACGTCCTATCCTATCCAAAATATAATTTTTAGATTTAAACACGATTATTAAAAAATAAGTAAAATTAAATCATATCCAAAATATAAAAAAATTTAGAGTTAAACATGATTATTAAAAATAAATAAAATTAAATGAGAGAAGATTATGGTTAATAAGTAAAACTAAATAAAAGAAGGATATATTGGATGAGAAATAAATATAGATGAAAAAAATTAAATGTTAAAGGATTATGATTGGTTGAGAAGAGAATGTTGATAAAAAAGTTATATTTTAAGACAAATTCTAAAGGCTAAAAGTTGCTATATATTTTAAGACGGATAGTTAAGATGGATGGAGTAAAAAAAAAACAGATGGCTAACACATGTAACTGTACAAAATATCCATACAAAATGTCTCCATCCATGAATGCTTAAGAGACCACATGCGACATGAACCGATCAGGAACAATAGTTAGCATCAAAGTTTGCCAGGTCTTGTTTTGGGATGGAAGATGACAAAAGGGGAACCAAAATAACCTACAACTTAAGAGGCGGTAATAAATAGCTTCACGCAGAGTAATCTCCATTGACAAGCTTCTCTCCAATCTTTCTAGATCAGACAAAATGGGAGTCAAAACACAGAAGAAAATGACTTATTCTTTCCCATTCTTTCGAAACAAAAAACAAGGACCCAGAGTTTCCTTAACAAATGCTCAAATGCAGTATCTCACCATCTCTGCCTTGTCATTGGCCTGAACGAAAACAAAACAAAACCGATTAAGAGTTGCACATGAACCGATATATCAACATCAGTTAGTTAGAAACTGATCTGATTTCCATGATTCCATCATACTTTTAACCACTTAAATAGACCAGATTACATCACATCAAGAACTAAAGCAAATAAGATGAAGATAGATATAAAGGTTCTACTCTCCTATTTCTACCCATTAAAAAAAAGCAACCATCATATAAGAACACTTCATCACTGCTTCACAAAGTTTAAGCTGTTGGTGATCATGGTTGGTTGTACACAATATCTATCTTCAAATAAAATAGAAGCCCCAATTCTGAACTTTGCATCCTCTCTATGAATCTCTAGTGTCCTACCTGGACAAATATCCATTCCTCCGCTCATCTTCAATCAAACAGTATACTATACATGCAATCTCAAAGTTGTCCAAAGTTAAAGTGCTATTTGCCTTAACCAAAACGTGGTATATCGCCATACAAAAAGAAACTATATAAAAGGTTCCTTATTCAACTAAACATGACAAACACAAGAAGGCAGTCATGAAAAATTAACGCCAGTATGAAAATGTGACGCATCATCATACATTTTGCAAAAAGAATAAACTATATAGAATGATTAAGGAGGCATTTCAGCTAACCAGCAAATTACTTGCAACTTTCAATATGAAACATTAACCTGGAAAGAAATCAGCATGATCAAATTGAGCAAGCAAATTGCACAAACCTGTCTGAACTTCTGCTTCCACCAAAAGAACCCCTCTCTCTGCTACCTTGGAATCCCCATCTTTCCTCAGCTGGTTTCGGAAATGGCTCCATACCACCACGGGAGCGTGGCCTATCCACGATGGATGCCATAATCTGTGGTTCCTCTGCAATAGTTGGTGGAACTGTTGAAACCCTGCCACCTCCAGAACCAGGTCTTTGCCCAAATCGAACCTTGTCATCCAACTCAATAGTAAGCAACTCAAGCTGCTTTTCCATCTGAGTTATCTTCTCAGACAAATCCTCTGGATCTTCAGGGGAAGCTTGGTCCGGACCATCAGTTCTATTAGCCTCACTTTCTCTCTGTTTCTCCTTGAGGAGGTTTATTTCTTCTTTCAAGATCCTTTCTTCATTCGTCTCTGGCCTGAAAATGAGGTATGGATATATTGAATTAATAGAAAACAAACCTGCACAGGCTAAAAGAATAGAATTTCAGAAAGAAGGAACCAATCCAAGTATCCATGTCCTTGCTATTCATGAGGTGATGACTTATAAAAGAAAATTATGACTTTATCACCACAATAGCATGCTACATTTTGCTAGTGAAAACAGTCAATTTTACTTCTCACAAAACTAAGCGTAATGGTGAACAATCAAGTTTGAATGGAAGTGGCAACATATAACTGCATATGTATCACTACATTCAGCACCCACAAGATAAAGGTTGAATTTAACTGAACCATTGCTGTAAATGTTGATTGTTGACTCCATTGTACCGTTCAAA
This sequence comes from Oryza australiensis, assembly GCA_019925245.2. Taxonomy (NCBI): domain Eukaryota; kingdom Viridiplantae; phylum Streptophyta; class Magnoliopsida; order Poales; family Poaceae; genus Oryza; species Oryza australiensis. The sequence goes on from JAIFGZ020000222.1 coordinate 16,590,168, forward strand.
AGATTAATGCAGATAACTTCATAATAATAAATGGTCTGACATTAACATTAAATGCTTAATTCACTGGAAGTATGCTGTAAAGGTAAGCCTTCACTTCTAGTTGCTAATTTTTGGATTTCAATTACAAAGTTATCACAAAAGCAATTCTTCCAAAATATTACATAACAAAAACAGCAGGCCAATTGTTGTTAGGACATGCTACGTAAATTGCTAGGTTTTTTATATATTAGAAAAGAACTAAGAATAACTTGCAAAATTCTTTATGCAAGGCTGCACCTTTACTAACCTATATCAATACTCCAGTATTGCAATATGCATGTTTACATTATCACAAGAAGCACTCCTTTTACTAACCTATATCAGTCCTCCAGTATTGCATGTTTCCTCCATTATCACAAGAAATACACCTTCACTAACCTATATTAGTACACTTGCATTGCATGTGTGCATTATCATGAGATTCATGAGAAATGCTAAGTGCAATCAAGAGGTGGCTTCATATACATACCTATTAACAGCACGATGCTCCAGCTCAAGGTCTATCTTCCTCCAGTCTTTGCCTTTCTCTTGCAGCACCACTTCCCGTGGCTTGGCATTACCAAATGGATTTACCTTTGGCCGTGACCTCGGTGCCCCTTCACTCCCAACTGCTGAGACCTGTGATCCAGGGCTCCCAGGGCGGGAGGAATGTGCACTATTCGGCCGGCTGGATTGAGAGCTGGTAGGACGGCTAGTTTTCTGTTCAATCTCAGTCTCCATCTTCCTCCAATCCAACCCTTTCTCAGCCAGCACCTCCTCCCGGGGCCTTGCAGCCCCAAATGGGCTTGGCCGATTGCGTGCCACCTCAGCAGGTGGTGTAGGGGTAGCCGACGGATCCCGCTTCGGTGGATCAAGATTGAGCCGCGGCCTCTCACGCTCGCCGTTGTGTGGCATCGGCGCAAAGCTACCACCACGACCCCAACGGTCAGAGTCGGAGGGGCCTGGTGAGTCGCGGAAACCCGGTGATTCACGGAAGCCGCCACCACCAGAACCGAGGCTTGAGTAGCGTGATGGCATCGGCTTCTTGTCGCGCGACCAGTCATCGATGTCATCAGAGCGGCCGGCGGGGGAGGGGCCGCCGAACCTATCACGGCGGCCAGAGTCGCTGAGAGCTGGCGTGAACCTCTTATTCGTTCCCCAGTTGTCCACCTCGTCGGCGCGGGAGGGCATGTCGAGATCCGAGGACCTACCCGGCCCGCGGCGGCCGTCGTCGTCGAACCCGCCGCGGCGGTCCCCGCCACCTGCGCCAAACCCTCCGGAGGAGCGGAACCCTCGGGAGCGGTCGAGCTCCTCGGCGGAGCGCTCCCTCGGGCCGGTGGGCAGCATCATCATCTCCTCAGGGGTGAGCCCCCTCGGCTCCACGGGGCGGCGCCGCCCCGACGCTGCCCCTGCGCGCCGTAGCCGCTAAACTCGGACAGCGACAGGGTGGTGCCCTTATTCTTCTTCTTCTGCTTGCCCCCGCCCGTCGCCGCGGCCTCGCGGAGGCTCGGGAAGCTGGCGGCGCCCCCGGCCGGCGCGGGCGGCTCGGGAGCCGGGAACGCCGCCGCCTGCTCCCGCTCCTCCTCCTCGGCGCGCTCCGCGTCCAGCGCCCACGCGCCTACGCCGCCCCAGGGCTTCTTCGCCATCCCGGTCGCCGCCGCGAGATCTAGGGTTTGGTGCTCGGAGACGAGGAGAGGCGAGAGAGAGAGGAGGAGTCGCTTGCGCTTCTGGTGGTGGAGTGGTGTGGGTGGGTTGGGTGGGAAAAACATGCGTGGGGCGCGCGCTAAATCCCGCGGGTTCGAGGGGCGGAACGGCAAAATTGTGTGCGCGCGTGGGGTGGGCCCTCGGCGGCGTGAGCTGTGTCCTGTGGGTGACCCGACCCGCGCGCTGTTGCGTTGCGTGCTGGCTGGCTGCTGTGCAGCGTGTGCTGCTGCTTCATGCTGCATGCGCAGCTGTAGCGCGCGACTCGTGGCGGCGCGCGCGGCCTCTCGTGTAGCGCGCGGGCTGCTCTCGCGGCGGCAGCTGGAGCGCCGACCTGGCCGTGCGACACTCCGATTCCGATAGTCCGATCGATCACAAGACAAGAGTACCTTGGCGTGAAGCTATTATACTATGATTTTTTTAACCATTATCCATCAGATACATATCCCTACATATTAAACACTCTAACACATGTTTTAATATACGGAAATCAACTGACACATCTCACCTCTTACTATAAAAACCTATATATATATATATATATATATGCATAATAATAATATTTATGAGCACGGGATCCTATTTGTACGAGTATCTTGTGGCTTAGGATTAAAAAAAAACTTTATCGGCTAGGTTCGGCTAAACGAGTTGAGAGCTGATCTCCTATACACGTAAAACATAATAACTCATTAACACATAATTTTAACACATAATTAATTAAAGTAGTAAGTATTTTTTTAAATATGTTGATATGATTTTTAAATAATTTTTATATACATTTTATTTTAAAAATGTACCATTTAATTTTGAAAACGTACGTGTGAAAAATGAGAAAATTAAGGTTGAGAAAGTTGATGGAAGACACAGCCATAAGTTGAGTGGTAGTAACTATTAAAGTGCGGAATTTGGCTAGTAGGAAATGTATTTGTTTTAGAATCCATGAAAGGGAATCTGATGATGTTCTGATCGTACGCGGTACATCCTTAAGCTCGCCGAAGATGCCCGGAGCTGATTCGGGTTAGCTTGGACTCGAATTAAATTTGAAAACATATTATTTACTTATTTATTTTTTTCTCATAAATATTTAGGATTTAATTTTTTACATAAATATACTATCGTTAAATCGTTATACAAAATATCATTAAACCGTTACACGAAAATAACGAAAATAACGACCGAATGACAACGCGGACGATCTCGTCCGACGATGACGTGGATCACGAGACTCGCCAAGGTCTCCAAACAGCGACACCCCTGGTAATGATTAATGATTAGTGATCAGTTAATTACTAATAATACTAATTAAAAAATATTAATTAATTAATTAATTGCTAATGACGCTAATTAATTTATTAATCACGTGACTCTCTTGGTAGGGGTACAAAGTAGTGGCTTCGCGCACTCACCGCGAACTCATGTGGTAATGCGCGAATTCATAACTATGGTATATTTATATAAATTTCTTTAAACGTGTATATTTATATAAAATTAGTGAAAATATATTTTTTCAATTGGACTCTGTTCGGTTTTATCAGTTCACGATCTGCGTAGATGAATTCCTAGTTGGCGAATCACGAGCAGAATAGTATAATTTCTGAATAGACTCTGTCAACCGTGCTCGCCAGACTAAGATCTGTGTCTTGCAGCAGATTGAAAAAACAGAGGTACGAATCCACTGCCTGAAGAATATCTTCTTCTATCCGGGTGAAATACCACCAGAGCACAATCCCGTGGTTTTCCTTCTCTCGTTCTTTCGTTTTCATCCTCTCACCTGTTCTCCTTTTTCCCGTCCAATTCATTTGTCCGTTTCACCAGCAATTTGCAGAGGTTCTTGAGTCCATGGCATCACAAACGTATACACACCTCCAGAACCTGCAATTTTGTGAGCTCTTAAAAGCTGCGTGAATTTTGCTGTACAATCCGTGCGGTTAATCACATTGTCACATACTAGTACTATATAAGCTTGTCACTCATTATCTAAAAAATATAAGCTTATCACTGTTTTTAATACGTCGTTGAAGCCTCTCAGGAACATTCTGATATCTGAGTCGATCGTGCCACCAACTTTTTCCACAAATGCGTGGGACTAATCAGGACGAAAAGACGGTGACAAAGATGTGAGGCCTACCAGGACGTAGTCGGTTGCCGGTAGGTAAAGCAAAGCCGTAAAGAGGTTAATTAATGTACTAGCTTAAACTATCCTATTTGGCATTGGCAAAAGGAACTCCTTCCTTTTCTTTTTCAGAGATCAGAAGTACTGCTAGTCTACTACCATACCATGCGATGTTGCGATGCAAGTCAGATTCTTCTTTAGTTCTGCACCAATCGAAGTCACCAAAAGCTTAAAAGTCAAGCAGAAAGCGGCAATAAATGTGCTCAGAAATCAGAATTGAACCCGCTGACGGCGACGGCCACGGCGCGGCATGCAGCAGCTATCGCCCACCCGGATAGTGCTTCGGTCTCGCACGCCGGTTTTTAGCTTGAGTTCAGGGGGCCAGTAGCGTGTAGCTGATGTGAGAAATTGAGAGGCGAAGGAATGATAGTTTTCTACCGAGCGATGCGTCTCTGAAGTTGACGTTGCAATTAAACTTGGACTCGCGAGGTCTGTGTAAACTACTCACTCTTATAATGAAGCAATGATCTATACCCATTTACTACTAAATATTAGTAGCATAAAGTCCATACATTACAACAAAAATCAAATTAAGTTTTTAGCTTATTAAAAAAATTAATAAGCATTTATTTAGTCTAAATAATACTACGATTTTTATTTAAAAAGTAGGTTGAAATTGAGGGGAACCAACAGTGAAATAGAGGAGGACCTGTTGAAAAATAGTGTAATAATATAGATTATGGGGTTCGGATGTTATTGGTAGAGGTGATGTGAGAATGGATACCATCACTACTAACATTTTAACATTTCAAGTACTTAGATCGATCGTTCGTTGTAGCTTTAGTCAACGATGATGTCAACAAAATTCAATCAATACATAAGCTGACGGATTTTGAATCGAAGGAAGTGTGGGTGATACCTCATCGGGGTAGTCCATGCTAAGGAAAAGAAGTTGGATAGGTCGGACCGGGGTCCTCGGGCTGGGGTCGAAGGCCCAACCTCGGGCGAGAATGATCGGCCCGACCTTTGCCCCTTAGCCCGGCACCTATGCATAGTTCCGACCCGAAAAGGAAAAGCTTTCTCCTTTGGGAAGGAGACTTCCTTGGTAAGGCTCGCAGAGAAGATAAGGAGGGGACAAGCCGACAAAGGATGACATCATCCGACAAAACTATGCGTGAGACGCCTGCGGCGAGCGGATCCTGAGGCAAGACTGCGCACAAGACGCCTACGACGAGCAGAGCTCGAGGCAATTCTGTTTTGCTTTTCAACTTTAGCCTGTATTTGCTTTTTGCTTTATAACTAGCTTTCTTGCACCCCAAGTCCCCTGTAACTGCCCTCTTTGGACTATAAAAGGGAAGGCAGATCACGTGGGCAAGGGGGGCATCCAAGAACACCCATTCAGATCTGCACACACAACCCTAATCTCTCGTCACCCTAACACAGAACACAGGAATAGACTTGTTATCCTCTGAGAGAGTCGAATCTGTCTAAAAAACCTTGGCTCATCTCTTCTCGAATCGACCATCACACCTATTGGTAGGACGTTCTGACTACTCTTTTACCTCCTTGGTCAGCCTGCTTGGAGGACTTCTCGGCACCCTATCGACAGAAAGTACTAGGGAATAAGTCCGAATTGCCCCTTTGAACCTATGAGGCAGTATAATTTCTCCTCTTGAATTGTAATATCAGACGTTTGACATTCTAAACTCTTAAATCTAGACGAATTACGTCTCTAACTTAATTCAGAATGGTTTTCAACCTATGACACTATGGCAATCCAGTTAAATAACAAATAAAAATCGTTGGGGCCCGATTGCTAGTGCTGCCTATTTTCCCTTAGCGGACGACAGCTGCGCCGCGACGCGCTAAGCCCCGAGGACAGCAACGACTGCGAGTAGGACGAGGACATGGCAATGGAGGAGCGCGAGGAGACGGTGGCGTCGTCGTCGAGCGCAGAGAGCCACGCGCGGATAGGGAGCAGCGAAGCTGCGCCGCCCCGAGGACGGCGACGCGCGGGCGCGGTGCGGACAGCGGCAAGTGCGAGCGGGACGACGACGTGGTGGCTGAGGAGCACGTGGAGACGGTGGTCGTCGAGCTCGGAGAGCCACACGCGCATGGCGGCGCCCAACCCAACAGCGTCCTCGCCTCGCCCAAACACCACCATAGTAGAAGCTAAAGGAGCAAGATGGTTCCCCTTGCCACGGCTGGAGTGACGAGCTGTCGGGATGGCAAGACAAGGCGGCAGCAACGCGATAGCCGACGAGGAGGTATTCCCCAGGCGGCAGCTGGCCAGGGTCCTCCACGATGGCGTCGCCGGCGTCGCGTGCCTCAACCACGGGGGGTATGAACGAGACGGACAAAGGCAATCATCGTGAAGATAAACAGCACGAGACGAACATAACAGCTAAATTAAGTACTTTCCATTCATCATCCCATCTTCTTCTTCATTAGCAGCAGCAAGAGCTAAAGTTCGTTGCATGCTATTCACTACTAGCTAGGCCAGGGCGCGCCAATGACGGGCAGGCGTGGCCTGGAGCCAGAGCGCGTCGGCCTCCTTGAGGAGAGGGACAAGGAAGTCGTTCACTGGTACATATCCTCTTCTCTATGACGGGCCATCATATGTCTGAGATTTACGGACCATCACAATGAAGTCATCTCAAATAGGTCTGAAAAGAGACCGACAAAAATATACACGCACAAACATGTTACTCGAGCCCGTCACGGATGACAATTATCGATGACGGGCTCAATAAAACACCCAACAAAGATAACCAATGTTATCTTTGTCGAGTCCCTATAGAAGCCTGTCACCGATGTTTATCATCGGTGATGGGCCCAAAACTACAGCTCGATTGAGATAACAAGTATAGTCCGACATTATGGCCCGTCACCAATGAGTCCCGTCAATGACGGGCTTATACATTGGTCTGATAAAGATAACTTTCACGGTCTATAAATACCCCCATCACTCATTATATTGGTGATCCCATTGTGAGAGGAGGAGAGGACGAATTTTTGTCTTTTTTTCTAAGAAAATTTGAAAAATAGTAGGTCAATGCTCTTGTAGCTCCATGGCCTTCTCACCCTCCAGCTTCTGTCCTCATTCTCGCCGCCATCTTTGTCGTCCTTGTAATAGGTTCCTTCTTTCATGTCACCCCAAATGCTCAGGATATCTCCGTCGAAATTGGTGTAAAGCTCGTCTGCATTGACAGGTAAAAAATATGTAAACTTTCAAAACTTTCTACCGCATAGTTGATTGAGTACATGATGCTCCATTGCTCCTCGATACAAAGACTTGTATTACCTTGCAAGAAGTTGCTCTGAACACTAGTACATAAATGGCGAGTGAAAAAGGGCTCATACTCTCTCAGCTGGTAATCAAGATTTCATCGACCGCGACTTGCTCGAGTGTGGCATTTGCTTTCTGCCTTTTGAAGCTCAAGTTTATGTGGTAATCCTAGACATTGCATCACATCATTTTGAATAAGGCGAGACCTAGGTAGGCGAAGAAGGAGTCGGGGCCCCTTCACGGACCAGCAGCGGGATGCGGTGCGGTTGTCGACGGGACGACCAAGATGACCTACTCTATCGACTGTGACTCGCTCGAGTGTGACATTTGCTTCATGCCTTTTGAAGCTTGAGTTTACATGGTACTCCTAGACATGGTAAATTCTACTTGTGACAAGTATGTATCTATCTCAAGATCATTTTTCTCACAATCATTTGGGTATGGTGGCGAGATTGGTAGCGGTACAGAGTGTTGGAGGGGGTATTACCAAAGTCTGCGCCCCATGCAAATGGGAGTGTCACTAAATATTGGTATGTATTTACCTCAAAGTATTTTAGTTGTATAGAAATGTTTGCATCGAGATAGTCAACATGCGGATGGAATGGTCAATCTCATCAATTGATAAAGGAGTTAGTTACGTAGTTACTTCCAGTTACGCTCTGTGTTGGATATTGATGTGAACTTTTTTTAGATATTTATGCAACAACATTTTACAAGGCCCAACCAGTAATGAACTTTGCAGTTCAGTATTTGAACATCTGAGATGTTTCCTTGAACGAGATGTTTCTAAGGAAAGTTCAAATACTCCTTGAAACATCTCGAATGTTCAAATATTGAACCGCAAAGTTCAATACTAGCTGGGCCTTCTAAAATGTTGTTGCATAAATATCTAAAAAAATTCACATCAATATCCAACACAGAGTTTAACTGGAAGTAACTGACTTTGTATTTTGAAAGAAAATTAACTGACTCCTGTATCAATTGACGAGATTGACCGTTCCATCCGCATGTTGAGTATCTCGATGCAAACATTTTTAGACTACTGAAATACTTTGAGGTAAATATATACCAATATTCAATGACACTCCCATTTGCATGGGGCGCAGGCTTTTGTAATACCCCCTCCAACACTCCGTATCGCTACCAATCTCGCCACCATGCCCAAATGATTCCGAGAAAAATGATCTTGGGATAGATATATACCTATCATAAGTAGAATTTACCATGTCTAGGAGTACCATGTAAACTCGAGCTTCTAAAGGCAGAAAGCAAATGTCACACTCAAGCGAGTCGCGATCGATGGAGTAGGTCATCTTGGTCGTCTCGTTGGCAACCGCACCGCATCCCGCTACTTGTCCATGAATGGGCCTCGACATCTTCTTCGCCTACCTCGGTTTCGTCTTATTCAAAATGATTCGGTGCAATGTCTAGGATTACCATGTAAACTCGAGCTTCAAAAGGCAGGAAGCAAATGTCACACTCGAGCGAGTCGCGGTCGATGGAATCTTGATTACCAGCTGGGATAGGATAAGCCCTTTTTTACTCGTCATTTATGTACTAGTGTTCAGAGCAGCTTCTTGCAAGGTAATACAAGTCTTTGTACCGAGGAGCAATGGAGCATCATGCACTTAATCAAGTATGTGTTAGAAAGCTTTGAAAGTTTACATATTATTTACATGTCAATGCAGATGAGATTTACACCATCTTCAACGGAGATATTCTGAACATTTGGGATGACATGGAAGAAGGCGCCTATCACAAGAGCGACAAAGACGGCGGCGAGAAAAGGAAAAGAAGCTGAAGGATGAAAAGGCCATGGAGCTACAAGTGTAATGACTCCCGAGCAGGCGCGAATCAGGGAGAAGCCTCTTCTCTCATCATGCACACCCAATATCTCTTTTCACGATTTACTGTATACTTCTCCATTTTTGTAGGAGTCATAGTGCCTTGTTTGTACCTCATACATCCATCATTGCTCAAGGAAAGCTCTATGCTTGTAGTATACATCCATCATTGCTAAAGGAAAGTTCACTAAAATAGTATTTATAGTATTTGCAGTATTTTAGACTATGTATTCGAAATACTATAAATATTTATAGTAAATAGTAATTTATAGGAAAAATAATTTACTGGATTATACTCTGAAAAATTCTATCGGCGATGGGCTCGAAGTCAAGCTAATCGGGCTTAACCACTAAGCCCGTCACCGATGAGATCATTGGTGACGAGCCTTAGTTATAGCCCGATAGAGATAATAATCTCATCCGATCGGGCTTAATCTCTAAGCCCGTCACCGATGAGAGCATCGGTGACGGTCATTAATTATAGCCCGATAGAGATGATGATCTCATCTGATCGGGCTTAATCTCTAAGCCCATCACCGATGAGAGCATTGGTAACGATCATTAATTATCGCAATCGATGCAAAGAAAATGAATGCATTTCCATACTATAATAAAAAGTAAGTGTAATAAATAGAGAATTGGATCATGTCACATGACTTATTCCATTTCTACTCTATGGGATCTTACGGAGCCTCTTCATGGATGACATGGTTGAGGTATGATCATAGAAAATATTCTCCTCAAGTGAACCAGCCTATCCTTACTAGACAGGGGACTTACGTGTTGATTGGATATGGAGACACCTTTGGTCGTGAATTCTAATGTGGCAGATCCAACTCTCTATCTGCATGGCCAAATCAATAATTCAAGTCGCACACTCCCATAATCCGCTTTATTTTCTTTCACCAGTGACCCAAGTTAATTCGCGTGGTTTTTTAAATCCACCTGTGAGATACACACGAAATACGTGCAGGATCATCATTAGAACCATCATACTTGCTGACCATCGATGAACTGATCGGATTAACCAACCAAAGTTGGCCTCGGTCATTATGTATTGAACCGAGGAAAAAGCCTCTGTAACGGTTGGGCGATAGTAAAAAGTCATAGCAAAACCGGTAGCAACTTGTACTAGAAAACAAGTAAGTGTGTGAGAGTGGAAGAAATTCGACTTTCATATAATATCTTAATAGAATTCCATGTAATGATCAATGCATTTTTGGATTCTATATTATTCGCATGTCTAGAATCCTACCAAGAGAATACCCCCCATTTTTATGTAATTGAAGTAGGATTGACGAATAAGAAATAAACATAATACTGTTCAGATACCGTGGTAGAGATGATGATCTTATCCGATCGGGCTAGATATTTAAGCCCGTCACCGATGATTACATCAGTGATTGGCTTTAGGTTTAGCCCATCACTGAATGGAATTTTTTCATCGGCCTTTGCGCGTCGAACTAGATCTCATCTGTGACGGCATTATATTAAACCCGATTGAGATGATTCACCTCAATCGGACTTATTTTAAGCCCGTCACGGATGTGCTTCAAATTCCTTTAACAGAGCTCGCTGATTCAGATCTACACATTATCGCGAAAAATTTCTAAGTCCTCACTCAGAAACCTAGCGTCGCCGCCGTCCCTCGCGTCCTCCCTCGTCGCCACTGAGCGCCGCCCTCCGTCCCCGAGCTCGGCACCGTCGTCCTCCCTCGTCGCCACCAAGGCCCGCCGGCCTTCCCCGAGCCCGGCGCCGTCCTCCCTCGCCACCACCGAGCGTCGTCGGCTATCCCCGAGCCCGACGTCGTCCTCCCTCGCCGCTAGGTTAGTCCATAGCTTCGGATCCATGTTGATCTTGATGTTGTACTATTGACCTTGATGTTGCACCACCGAGCATCGTTTAGTTGATTGATCTTGATGTTGTACTGCTGTTCGCCTAGAGTTAGGCACTATATGGACACCTAATATCATCGGACCTTGATGTTTTATACTCCTAGATTTGTGTGGGTTGATGGTAGGAAGGCCACATGTATGCACCTCACTTTAATTGTAGGAATACTAGATTAGTTATGTTTCACTCAATTTTTCTTTTGTAAAAATAAGAGGCTAGAAACTAGATGTATATTGTAGCAAGTCATACTGTTGATGAGAAAATTTTTCCACGCACTGCCCTGGGAGATCTGCTTAGCTCCAGTGCATGTCCTAAAATCAATGAAGTGCGGGCGTGCCAGTCAGTTTGATCCTGCCACTGACAAGATATATAAAGCAGCAAAGTATAAAGCATATCGACGGTAGGCTGATAACCAAAATAGTCGATCGACCGATAGCCGATGGTGCAACCCCAAATGATAAGCAATAAACGATGAATACTTTGTTATCATCAGCTAAAAAATAACTCATATGCAATCCTTACAAGCCGATGCAATGTCCAGATAACTCATCGGCTGAAACCCCGATGAAACCCTTAGTGGCAGCCAATAGGCAGGCTAGAGATTACGGTTCTAATCATGACTTAGTAGATCAAACTGAACTGATGTAGCACTAAGTATTAAAAGAAACACAATATCTAGACAATTAAGCCCTTGACTAATTTTCAGGGTGGTAGATGCCTAAGCTAATCTAATATAGTAAACGATTTAGCCGGTATCGGCAGAAACCCTAAAGCGAGAGACAACCAATAGAGCTAAATTGAGATACTAGGACTAGATTAACGGAGACATATGATAAATAAGTAGGCAAATATGTTAACCAAACCAGAGCAATCCAAGAGATCGAATAATGTACTGATGCAAACTTGCACGATGTCGTTGTAGCTAATACAATTGCCTGAGCCGACGGAATATTGGACTTACCCCTTCGCCGGAGATCGAAGCCGATGCAGCCCCGCGTCAGGTGCCAAGTTCCGCCGGATGATAAATAAAGTAGAAAAGTAAAAGGTGGCGATGCGCCAAATTGTATTGATACAGAGATATTTTTTCATGAACCTCAGGCTTACATATTTATACACGTAGGCTAACAAAGATCCTAACAGATTATGACTCAAACTTTTCTAAAAATAAAATGAAACAAACCGAGTCCTTATTGGACACTAATACACCTTTCTAAAGATCAAATAGAAAGCTAACAAAATCTTTCTAATTAATAGATACAATTGTCTTTTCTGGACTCTATTCATATATGGCAATCCTCATGAAGCACTCCAACCGAATCCGACGTTGATTCCAACGTTATATTCCCGGAATCGGCTACATCAGAATCGGCTTCATCAGCTTTTCTTGTCCGACTCAGCATCAGCTGACGAACACCTTAGCCGATTTGGACTGTAACTTGGCATGTACCTCGTTTCTGATAATCACGGTTTCCTCCAAATCTGTCCTCGGCCTTAACTCCAGATCCGATGTATGAATTTCCAAATTTGGTCGTCAACACATACGTGACTTTTTAGTTCTGTTTGTACTTAAAATCAAAAGCTAGATTTGTTCTGTTTCTATTCAAACTGGTTTTTTAATAGAGTTATATTGCAACAAGATGAAACTTGTTTATTAAAGCATGTACTAAATGGAGTTGGAACTGATGAATAGTTTTCATCTATTCATTTATATAAATGGGGACTCTTGATGCAGAGTGTGGACTCTACATCAAGAATCCCCATTGTCACTATGTTCCCCATCGACATGATGACTTCCTTTTGATGAGGAAGAGGATTCAGAATCACAACTGATTCTCTCAGTCCTGGAAGAGACTTTCAAAGAATGTCACCATTATGGATGTGCACAATTGGATCGAGTATTTGCCGAATTTTATCTATATTTTTATCTGTTATATTATTTAGTGTTAAGGATGTCTAGAAATCCTATCGTTAATGCTGACTCCTACTGTTAATTTTTTTATTTTGTGATTTTGTAAGCTATTTAGAGGATGTCTCAGCATGACAAATCAATGTCGGCGACAACTAGTGGGTCCACAAGGACATGAACCCTTAGAAGCCCTAATAAAATCCCAAAGGAACGTTACACCATAATAGAGGTGGACCTCCTAGGAGTGTCGTCCGCTCCCCCGAATGTGTCCACGAAGTTCAAGACGATCTGCGGGATAATAGGAAGGCAGACCTTCAGTATTTTGCATGATCACATCAAGGGAGGTGTTGGACGAGGAGAAGGAAACTGCTTGCCTAAAGTTCAAGGAGAGTTTCGAATATCCTACAACCGACGAGGACAGGCTAAAGAGAACGTATTTCCAGACGATGGGACATGCTTGGAAGAGCTTTAAGTCTAAGCTGGTCACCGACCACGTCCTCAAGCCTAGCACCCTGGAGGCATTCGAGAAATACCCCTTCATCACGCCAACCATGTGGGAGGAGTTCTACGCGAAGAAATCAACTGCCGAATCCCGAGCCAGAAGCAAGGCTTATAGGGCACTCTAGGCTCGGTACGTGCACCCGCACCGGCTTGGCAGCGGAGGATATGTGGGAAAACAGGAGCAATGGCAGAAAGAGGATGAGGCGGCAGATGCATCAAACGCGCCGCCTCCATTTGCCGATATCCCACACCCACGTGCAAGGAGCTGGACAAGGGCAAGGGTCATGAAGAATAGCGATGAGACATTCACTTTGCCAAATCCCCAAGATCAACAAGTTTACGAAAATATTATAAGTGTCTCACCTTAATATGTTTAGTTTCTTTACACATATCGTACACTTGATTTATACCGATCTCACTTGTAATGTAGAAAGAGTTGGTTGCCGTGAGACATCCTCCCAAGAGGCCTGCACCGATAGACGCAAGGATGACATCCTCACGCATGCGTTGGGCACCGACGAACACCGTGGATGGACAAGGGGCGTTGACTAGGGTTGAAAACGGACGGAATTTTTCCCGCCCCGACCCGTCCGTTTTTCTATATTTAACCCGACCGTTTTCGTATTTTTGGAAAAATACGGAAACGGAACAGAAGTAGAAATGATATTTTTCCGTCCGTTTTCGCGGAATTCCGTATTTAATCCGAATATTTCCGGATTGTATCCGGATTTAACCCGAATTTTAGGCTCATCAATATTTGTGTCTCAAAGGCCTAGCCGTCTAAGCCTATCTAAACAAAACCTACCATATCATTCATCCATCGAGATCCTTTTGATTTGAAATGAATAATTGTATGTCATCACAGACTATTCATATCAATTATCTTATAATTTTGACTAGTTAGTAGAATTATCTTAATTATCTTATTAATTATCAAAAGAACGAACAAGCCGTGGTTAGAAGATATGTAAATTCCGACTTAAGTTCCGGGTTCCGACCGTTTCCGTGCATCCGTATATTCCGATTCCGTTTTCGAACCCGTATTTTCCGAACCGAATCCCGTTTTCGCTAAATAATATAGAAACGGAAGTAGAAATGGGGTTTTTCCGTTCGTTTCCGTCCGTTTTCATCCCTAGCGTTGACTCTAATGTCTCCTGGAAACATGGACTTCCAAAATACGCCAGATAGTATAAGCAGTGGACCATTACGAAGAAGGCGGAAAGAGATGCATGCTTGGCTGAGAGGATCCGAGAGCAGGTTAGAGCCAAACTGAGCTCAGAATTTGACGAGAAGATAGACCAGGTTGCAGAATGGATTAGGCAGGAGATCCGAGCTGAGCAGAAGACGGTCGCACGCACTGTTGCTCCGCAACGAGAAAGTCCAATGCAAAGGCAGAGCAGTTGTGCATCAACTAAGGTGGGCGGAAAATCCACCACCGATCCTAGCCGCCGTTGACCATATAACGGTAAAACTCTAGGCCAAAATGTGTAACACTCTTAACAAATCCATTTTCTACAAATTATTTAAAAATTATGTTTGGATCTATCGCAGGAACCGACTAACTGTGTGCCAAGAGTTAAGGTGATGCCCTCTTTCACGGTTCTGACGGCCGAGGAACTAGCATTCAAGCCGAACGCCGATACAAGAGTGCACAGGGCACAACTTATGGCCGGACATACAAAAGTGCAAGTGGACACAGTGAAGGCTGAATGGGTCCATTTGCTGCTGCAGCATCCACCGAATGACGAGATCTTAACCCTAGGAGCTGCACAAGGAAGCTTTATCCAATGGCCCAAGGAGCTCATTGACATCAAGTTAACTCCGATGTCAGCCCCTCCATCTCCCTTAGGTGCTCCACAAGATGACGAGATCGAGTTGCAGTATGACACCGACTTTGACGGGTCTAGCCCTGAATGACCTGCTCGCTCTGAACCATCATCTCTTGAGAAGGGCTAGAAAGCGGCGTCGGAGCCATCTGTGTTCATGCCAGTTGAAGTACAGGACCACTTCATTTGCATGGCAAGACCACTAGTACTGAAGAAACCAATTTTGAACTACCAATGCACGATCAAGAAAATAAAATTGTGACAATTTTCCAGGGAAGATTTCATGAAAGACATGACACAGAAGTATGAGCAAAAACTTCTGGAAAGTTCAGGGGTGAAGAGTAATATTAATGTGCATAATATTACGAAGGCCCCTCACTTAGCTAAGTTCAAGTTCGGTGCTCCTTTGACCACCCCTGAATATCGCAACGTAGTTAGGAATTGCGCTCATATAAGAAGTATAGAAGAGTGGTACCTACATATGGCAAAAGAGGGTAAGGAGACATTCACCGTCTTTTATAGGAACAGGGACTTCTATCACGAGGATGGTATAATCTGGGTCCCATTTGAGAAACTATTTCAACTATACAATCTGAGGGACCTATATGTATCACTACTTCAGCTATGGGCATTGTAAGCATACTTGAACCCCTCGCTATTATTTCTAAGTTGATATTCTCGCAGAGTGTCTAACTTGTTTCCTTATACAGAATGAGGACGCTTGAATGTAGAGAAACCTATAACAAAGTAGTATTTCTCGATCCATCGATTGTCAATTCCAATCAGATTGATGACGGTCCAAGGTCCCAAAAATGGGTGCTGAACTACCTCTACAACTCCTTTGTCAAGCTTAAGGACATGAATACGATCCTTTTGCCCTACAACTTTAAGTAAGTGTGGCATTTGTTGTTGTATATACCATTTGTGCTTGAAGGTGTTAATTGCTCTCTCCCTTTGTATGCAACCATCACTAGATCCTTCTTGCCATCCATTTATGAATCTATAGTGGTCATGGATGGATTGAGGAAATCACAAGAAGCTTTCCAATCTGTCATTGACATCCTAAATATGGCACTTGTGAAGTATAATAAGAAGTGTCATTGACACGCTCCATGTGTCGATACATTCCGGGTTTGCTGCCACCGTTGGTGCCAACATTAGGAACCAGGCACGAGCATATGTGGTTTTTCCCAGAGGACTGCAACTGGCACATTTCGGATTCTGAGGTTCGCCAATTTTGTTAAGACGTAAATACATGTTTAACACATATTATGTATTCATATATTCAATCTTTTCATTTGCAGAACATGAATCTCCTGACAAGTCAGATGTTGCTACATGTTTGCTTCGCCCTCGCTGAACAACTCTGTGGATTCATCTTCCGACATGTCATCTCGTCGGGCGACGCATATCACGTTTCGAGAGCTCCATATGGGCTAATGGCTTTCCTTGAGGCGTGCTGCCCTAGTGACATTTTAGACAGTCGATCGACAAAGAATAAGCATTAGAGTCGATCAACCACAAAGAACAATTTTGATATTATGATATTGTTGTAAATTACAATTTTGTCAAATGTGTTCATGTGAAATATGTGAATAATGGATGTGCTTGTCAATAGATGTGTGTGGGGTCTCCTCCGGAGAGGTCAACTCCCACAATACCACATAACCTCCTAGGATTCTGGTTATGCGTGAAATAATACAGATACAGAAGCTTCGTTTATTATAAATACAAACTATTAATGTTTAAATACAACTCATACAATACAAAAAAAATCGCGACACTTCCACAGGGATAGCCCGAGCGTAGAGTCGTCCTAGAGTTCACGTTCTTCCTTGGCTTCGGAATTTCCTGAAGTTGTTATATGCAAGGGTGAGTACCAATGGTATTCAGCAAGCCAAACTGGATACAATTTTATATAAATATGCATGCTATACCGACAAGAGAAGTAAATCATAAATATGTTCCTAGCATGATAATATAACCTTATTCTTTTATAAAATATCCCATATGAACATTTAAGTATATGAAATATAAATCTAACTCTATATTCCATCCCATCCTAAAATTACTTAAATGTGAATATTCCAATTTTATAATAACATTTATGAAAAGTACTCATGCCATTATTTTGGATTCACCCATAGACATAACTTCATTGACCGGGAGTACGACGTATTCGAATACACTCAACCCTGCAGTGTTTGCCCAACTTTACCAAAGGATTAACCTTAGATTGCAAGGCTAAGGATCATAGCATTTATATAGTTCTAACCTTTTCTGATGTGTGAACGAGACCTGAAGGGCTATCTTAATAGGGGCACCAATTCTAACCAGTAATCGGTGTCTCAACCCCTATTTAGTAGTTGTTCGTCATATACTTGCCTCGGCTTGGTGAAACCTAGGACTATATTAACAGACGGTATCGGTCTGGTTAGTATGGGCGTTGTTATACGTTGTTTACATAGTTGACCACCAATGAGACTTTACCAACACTACAAATCTCCAATGCTGTTATGCGCATTAATAAATCTCCTGAGTCCACAGGGAGATCAGAGAGAAATATATAAATGTTATGCCGGTATAACCGGTCCATCGGATGGGCGAAACTATGTCTTTATTCTGGCATGAGAGTTTTTAAGTTTTCTGGCATACAACCAAAACTTATATGACATATATTTGGCCATCTTCCTTCTTATTCATGAAATAATGAAATATCATTCTATGGCCATACATGAAATATTATCATATGTGATAATGTTGATTTTGTTATTTAGATTTATATGATCTAAGGAGAAGGAGAATATATCTAATAACATGAAATATTAAACTTCTCCTTTCCTACACATGAAATGATAGAGTATTCCTAATGCACTAAATACTAATTTATATGAACTAGAAAACCTACATGAAATATTTAAATGCATGATTTTAAGGAGTATCTAAATCTACATAAAATGATAACTTATAACTATCTAACCCATCCCGCAAAATATTTCTAATTAAATACATTATTTAAAACATGATTATTTGTTTGTTTTTAAACTAGATGATCAAGATCAGTTTGACTTGCCTTCGGGACCAGTGGTCTCAAATTCTTTAGATGTTTATGTCGATGATATGGTCAAGTCTGATCTCCTTTACGAACTCGATGTCGTGATATATCGATATTCATTAAAATAAATCAAACAATCAACTTAAAGAGACACCAAATAGATATAGAAATTCAAAAGGAGTTTAAAAGGTGATTTTTTAAGTTTTAAAGGGAAGGTTATTTGTTAGACTCTAGAACTTAGAATTTATATTTGAATAGAATAGGAAAGAGTATTTTTAAAATATTTTAAAGAAGAAAAAGGGGTAGTTTTTTAGAGTTTTAAATAAGAAGATTATTTACTAGATTTTAAAGTTTAAGTTTGGACTTGAATACGAGATAAAAGAGTTGAAACAAATATGTTTTAAGAAGAAAAATAATTTTGAGAAAATAGAAGAGATTTAAAATTATAAAATTTGGAGAAAGTCAAAGGGGTCAAACTATTTTTCTAGAGATATTTATCAAATCCTAAAATTTAAAATTTGGATTTATTTTAAAATGAAATGATTTATAAAATTTAGAAGTTAAAAATATCGTAAAAAGGAACATAGATAAATTTGATGGAAATAAAACAAATTTAAGTTTGAAAAGTTTGAAAGAGTTTATTGGTCAACTAGGGAAGAATCTAATTTTCTAAAAGTTATTTCTAAATTTCCTAATCTTCTCTTTCTTTTTACTTTCTTTCTTTATTTCTCTCTTTTCTTTTCTTTTTCTCCATTTTCTTTCTTTTTCCTTTCGTCCTCTCTCTTCTTTTCACTGTTCTTCTTCTCTACTCTTCTCCCTCTTTCTTTTTCTGTCTGCTAGCGCCGGTGCTGGGAAAGAGGGTGGTGCGCACGGCGAGGAACAACCAGACTTGAGAAACTAATGCACTTTCCTCCATCTAGCGACTACGAGGGACCCATTTTGGTGCTTGGCTGGGCCGGGGAGGGACTGGAACGAGTTGGCGATGGTGAGGCGGCCATGAGTGCGGTGGTGCTCGTCGCCTGAGCTCCTCGGTGATGGTGCGATTGAACTAAGGGGTTTGGAGGCTTCTACGATGCTTAGAGATGCTAGCCAAAGGTTTATCATAGTCGGAGAAACATCGGCTTTCGGCGACATTTGAGCTTGAGAAAATTAGAGGAAAAGAGTTATAGACATGGAGAGTGTGATAGTACCTTTAATTTGGGAGAAAATTGATCATAGATGACGGATTTTGGAAGATTGCTTGATGCAACCAAATTAGGGTTCTTCCTTGTTCTTTAAAATTTGACCAACACACTTGATAAATTTTGGGGAATTTTGGGAGGAAGGTAGAAAAGGAGATAAGGCACAAATTTCGTATTAAAAATTTAGCTGAGGTGCTCTATTTATAGAGTTTAGAGTCGGTTTGTTGTTGGCGGGATGAAGATGACAATGGCGGTGGCTTCATGTCGGTTTGATGTGGATTTATACGATGACGTGCTTGCTCCAATTAGGTCTTGCGGTTTGTATTAGAAGATGAGGATGCTGCAAGGTTGGTTGTGAGCTCCTATGGATAAAGGCTGGCGCCCGCGACTTGAGGAGAGGAAGCGAGGCGGCGCTGCGGTTGGCTCACGCGGGGGAAGAAGAAAAAAGAAAAAAGGAAAAGAAAAGGAAAAATAAAATAAGAGAAAAAGGAAAAGTAGAAGGAGGAAAAATTTAGGAAGATTTTGATTTAGAAATTAAAATCAATTAAGCTTAATTTTTAGGAACTTTTCTCAAATTAAAAATTAAATTGAGATTTTCCAAAAATAGAAAATAAGGATTATTTAATTTTTTTTATTTTTAAATTAGGATTATGGAAATTTTAATAAGAATTTATTTTAGGGTTTTAAAAATTAATTTGAATTTATTTTTTTGGGAATTTTCTTGAATTGAAGATTGAATTATAGCTTTTCAAAAATAAAAGTAAGAATTTATAAATTTGGGATTTTTAAATTAAAATAAGGAGAATAAATAGAGAATGTAGATAAATTTTAAGAAATTTTAAATGTTTTAAAATAGAATACATTATAAACTTTGCTTGTAAAAAATTTCATACTTCAATTTACATGTCTTTTAAAAGTACGGATTTTTGAGGTCATTACAATGTGTGAATGTCGATGTATGTGAATTTCAGATATATGTGAATGTATGTAAAAGGGGATGTAAATGGGAAAGGGATATCTGTTTCTATAATTTTTGCAGCGGGCATGGCTAGCAAAGGCCAGAGGCTAGCCAAAAAGCATAACATATTTTTTCTGGAAAAAACTCATTGGTGACGGGGTTTAACTAAAGCCTGATGGAGATGATAGTCATCCGTGACGGGCGTAAATTAAAGTCCGATTGAGTTGTTAGTCATCCGTGACGAGCTTAATTTAAAGCCCGATTGAGTAGTTCATTATCCGTGATGGGCTTTAATTGGGGCCCGTCTGAGATTGTATCCTCAGTGTCGAGCCCTTGTTTGACTGGTCTTTTGGGTCAAACCTATCGATGACGGGCGTAAGTTTTGTCCCGATAAAGATAATTCAAAGCGGTGACGAGCTTTTGCCCAATAGAGATGACTACTGACATCAATGATCTTTGCGTCGTGACAGACGCCATACCCGACACAGACGATGGTTGTCTCCCGATTGAGATAAGGATGATCTTTGTAGTAGTTGATGTGCGTGGCCATGATAGGGTCCATGATGTCGACGAGCTTGCCACCGATGAAGATGACGGGGACAACGGGCGGCGTCATCGCCGTCATGTTTGGCCCGGGCTGCCACGTATGGCCGTGGTGTGACTGCGCGATGACGGAAAAATCATTTAAAGTTTGAATCATTTAAATAGTACTTCATATATTGGGATGAGCGAAAGATCAACTATTTAATGGAGAGCATGTCATGCAGCACCGGTAGCACAACACCGAATTTTTTGCTTTTTAGCCCAAAACTTGAAAGATTCTCACAAATAGACCCCTGGCTGTTAGAATTCTGGAAATGGACCCCGATCTCGGCGCCAATAGTGATGGCGCCGAGTTTGAACAACTCGGCGCCAATTCTATTGGCGCCGATATTTTTGCGCCACGTAGTACCCGTGTCCGACGTGGCAAATCTGGGCGCCGACGTGGCAAATCTAGGCGCCATACATAGTGGCGCCGAGCTAGGCGCCGTACGTAGTGGCGCCGAGCTAGGCGCCATCTATAGTGGCGCCGAGCTCGGCGCCAGCCTTAGTGGCGCCAACCTTGGGGCTAACAATGGTGGCGCCTACCTTAGTGGCGCCAACCTCGGGGCTAACAATGGTGGCGCCTACATAGTGTATACATTCTGCTCTCCTATTGCTCTTCATATCGTCGTATTCAAGCGTCGCCGAGTGTTCCCTTTACCTTTCGTCACGAATCGACATTTTCACGACCGTGGAAAAGTGAGTGTGAGCTATCGTAGTTGTTGTATAAACAATCGACACGGTAGAAAACTTTTGTAGTAATACAAGCATAACTCAGCATATAATAATGATATAATACATGACATATGGTTCATAAGGAAAATTGCACGTAATTAAACCGTGGAATGTATGCCATGTATACACGGTACAAACTAATCCGACCCGACGAGTCGAGTGTCATGTATCATACGAGATGAATTCTATGGCTTTCGGCTTGTCTTCAATGTTCTCTTTCCTTCTCGGCGTTGTACTCTTTCGTGTTTCACATTCGGTTACTTTTAGGCCATTATATTGGGGAATGACATTGTCGATCCACCTAGTGAATCCGCACCTCCTTTGAATGCCCGGTAAAGAAACACATGTTATCGGTAGAGAGCCGTAGATGGAAGACGTTAGCTGGATTGATAAACGAAAGACGTACAACGAAGTCGTTGTCTAAGTTGGGGCAAATGAAATATCTCGGCCATAGGTTCGTGGTTCAAAGGAGGTAGCCATCTTGCAACGATCCCTACAACCGCACATGGGACGCTCCGACCATTTTGGAAAACCAAGTGGGTTGTTCCGCCAATCTAAGCTTGCGATTTCCACTCGACGTTCGTACTCCATCCATGCACGAAGGAATTGTTCGGTCGACTCGGGTTGCGTTACCGTCCGACCAATTGAAGCAGTCTAACCGTATCGATCCACCGTTCGTATGGACACCGACGTACATCCTCCTGTATGTTCATTTGTGATGTTCGAGGTTAGAAAATGGAACAAGTGAATATGTTGAACAAGAAAAATCGGTACTTACGACAAAATCGTCATCCACAATCTCGGGACACACGAAGCATCTTTGTCCTCTAGTTGCTTGTCTTATGGATCTTACCACGGCAACGGAGACCACAATGGCATTACGGACGTTCCCGCCATGTGGGTAGTGCTAGCTGATCCATAGGCCAATCCAAAGCTTAGCACCAACTCGACGTTGGTATTCGGCCTTTCGCCGAAGGTAGTCGACATTGTTTCGCTTAGTGGGTAGAACCGTGTTCCATCGGTTCGTGGGTTATCCATATCTATCCACTCAATGAAGTTGCAAACCCGACGATATGTCCGCATGATGTGTTAACGTGATAAACTATTAAAGTTAGCTTTTTCAATGTGAATATTTTGTAGAAAAAAGCATTGCAGATCGACATACCCGATCAACGTTGGCGCATTGGAAAAATCGCCTTCCCGGGTTTCCGTGAGGAGGGACGACGTAAGTATGCAAGCATCCCCACAATGGCATAACGGACGGTCACACCATGGTGGAATGAAACCGCTCGAAGGATGGAGTCGCCGGTGGAGACGCTCAACGAAAGGACGAAATGAAGAGCTCATTGTATGTGTAAGTGTAGGAAAAAGAATGAAGATATGAAGAGCTTGTATTCGGATTGAAGTAATATATAGTGGAGGGAGGTGAGTGTGGAATCCTTCATGCGCCGAAAGGTTAGTGGGGAATCCTTCACGCGCCGAAAGCTCGATGGGGAATCATGAACGCGCCAAAAGTTGAGTGGGGAATCATTCACGTGCCGATTGTTGAGTAGGGAATCCTTCACGCGCCGAAAGTTGACACGACATATCATACACGTCTTTCGCACGCCGAAATATTTATTTTCTCTTTTAAGAGTATCGTCCAATGAACGACATGAAAGGATGTGACAATACGTGCCATGCACGTCCCGACTGTTAGTTTTAAATTAGTAAATTGTAATTGAAGTATACAGTCAATTTCACACTCTAGTGTTAGAAGTAATTCTAGGGACTCACTCCATATTTTACTGAATTTTTACGGTAGAAACTTCGAGGACAAAATTTTGGCGGAATTTCCCTGTTTATGTACTCAAATCTTACACAAATATCAATCTACCATATAACGATCACGAGAATATATACCACATTCATCCCCATCTCATAAACATGACAACACGAAAATATCACAAACTTCATAAAAGTCCGTAAAGTCCAGAATAGTTATGTTAGTCGAAAAGAACAGTCCATCCAAGACATAATAATGTTCCATACAGTCCATACAGTCCATAAAGTCCAGCAAAATATGTACGACCGGGTTCACGCCTCCTACTCTTACCCTTGCCCTTGTGTCCAAGAGCGTCACGCCGGAGTAAAATGGACCGGTGGGTTCCTTCTCCGGTCCCAAGGTCCTGTGTAGGCCGAGTCGAAGGAGCGTCCTGTAGCTGAGATGAGCCAATCTCATCATGTCCCCGTAGCGCATCCTCCTCATCGTCGGTGTCGTCGACCTCATCGGAGGCAGTGCATCTGGAGGCCGTTCGTGCCTGGCTTGAGGAACCGCCAACTCTTGGGGAAGGAGACGGCACATGCACGTCCTGACGTGTGATTGTCCTGCAACCACAACGTGCAGCCGCACGACGTAGCCGACGTACTACTCTCTGTTGCACATAACTCAGTACATATGTCACATATTGCAATATCAAAGGGATGTAAAGTTCAAAGATCTTTGAAAATCTTACATCGAGGAAGTTGCGTGTGTCATCGTCTCTAACTGTCTCGCGAAAGTGCGTCATCTCCACGACCGTGGTTCGGAGGGTGTTCCCCTGTAACAAATTTCGCACTTAGAACATCAAGTTATTCACCAAAAATACATAAGAACCAAGTCAGATGACATACCACTCTGTCCAAGATTGGCCCAGCCTCCACTTGGCTCCCAACCCGCGTAATTTGGTCGTAGGTCGTGTCTTCATCGTCGGACGACGCAATGTCGGCATAGTCATCCTGCGACCACTGGAGTCTGAGCCGTGTACGTGTCACACCGTGGTACCAAGGCAGTACGCCTATATGCCGCGTTCGAGTGCGGCTCTTCATTGATGTCCACGTTTGCGTCGAACAGTCCCACCGGTTTATGTAGTTGAAGTGGGGCGGTCGATCAAAGATCTTCTTGTTCTTCGCGATCCAACTGAAAGTAAGAACACGGTAAGTTAGGTAAGTTTTCAATCATGTAATACGAACCGATGGACACAATTGTAAATAACATCTCACTGACTTATGTAGGTCATATCCAGTAGAAACCAGATCAGGTGGATATATTTGTCGCCGTCCAAACTGACGTGCAACTCTATGCGGCAAGTGAAACTCGACAGCGTAGAAGCAGACAAGGGGACACCTCATCCTATACAGCTCGCTGTCGCTAGAGCACAAGTTGCTCACCAAAAAAGGCAGCGCCACCTCTCCGATGTACGGCTCCCACGTCACCTGCAACATGTCGATACAACATGATACATTACAAAGTAAACACCTGAAAACGAATAGAACAAGTTAACAAGGCTTACACTTGTTGCCGTGAGACTGTCCATCTCGTTCGTGTACTCCTTGTAGGCCCTCTGCATTCTCGCGTGTGGGACAGTGACCTGGTCCCAAAGATAGGCCCACGTCGGCTGTCGACGTGCGTCCTGACCCGCGAACCACTCGCGAGGAGTCAACACCTGCGGCCGACCTACTCGTGTGCCCTGATACTTTCCAATCAGGAATGTACCATCGATGGAGAAGACAGGGCGACAATGCCTGAAAGCCTGCACACATTGAGGGAAGCACCAAAAAGCACGGAAGAATATCTGCCTCCCATTCATCCATGCATCTTGTCTAGGGATGTACTCGTAATGCATTCCTGGATTCACCGCTTTGATTGCATTGAAAAGTACTGGTAGCTGCTCGTAACCATCCTCCCAATCCCCATATATCATCTTCCACGCTCGCTGCTTAGCCCTCCATGCTTTACCGTAAGTTATCACATATCCCTGGTAAATCTCGCTAACTGTCCTGATAATTGTCCTAACCTTCATGTTGGGCTCTCCCTGCAATATTCCCATCAACCTTTTGGCAATGAGGGTAGATGTCAATTGCCGATGCTTCGTGTTGAGTTCAAGTGAGGCACAAGTGTGAGGCCCCACAACTCTTGTTATCTTCCATTTTCCGCTGACCTTTTGCTTCCTAGCACAAACCTTCCATGGGCAGCCTTCATGTTCACAGACAACCGTGTACCGTCGCTCTGCATAGGAGTGCAGGACCTTGTAAGGCCTCTTTCGTATCACTGCAAACGCCTGCAACCAACGCTTCAATGCAGGAAGGTCATTGAAAACCCTGTCCTTGACAATTTCCATGCTAGGTCCCGCCTCTGGAGCTTCCATCAGCTCATCATCACGTCCCTCAGCAAACGCCTGATCGGAAAGAGTAAGATCACTGAACTCGTGAACTCTAGGATCACGACGGCCGGGGAAGATACGCCTTAACATCTCAATGTCACTCTCCGTCAGTTCTCCAACTGGTCGATCATCATCGGAATCAATAGCTCTTGCGACTTCATAAGGCTCTAAATCATTCATAACTTCAACACTATTTGAGTCCCGAAATTGGGAAAAAAAATGATCAGCCACATTGTCAGGAATATCGCCTGCAACATATGCATAAATATGACGAATGCAAGATATTAGCGGTATACAAGAAGGGTGAATGATGACGAGAAACGATCACTGAACAAACTTACTAGGATGATTACGTGTCAAAGGGATCTCCGAGGAGGACCGCCATTTCCATCCAATGGACATGCATCTCCATATGTCTCAACAATTTCGACCTCATTGGGAGCAGATTGAGCATCCGGAGCCGTACGTGCGGCCTCCGCAAGCGAAGTGGTTCCGGAACATCTATGGCAAGGTATGGTTGATCGAGGCATCAATGGGGAAACCTCACGACGAATTGGTTCAACCACCACCCGACGCACAACCACCTCCAAGCTTGGGAGTTGACTCTTCATAACAGATCTCACATACTTCTCCCACTTATCCGCACAACCTATTAGGGTCGGCCTCCTTAGGATGTTGGAAGGAGATACTACGTGAAGTACACCCTCAACTATGATGGAATCATCTCCGAGCAATGTAGCTTCTCCCGAGCCCTTTCAAGCAATTCACTAAATGTTGGCTTCTCATCAAATATAACGAGCTCGCTTTGCATGTCAACAAAGTTGATATATCCATAACAATCTCTTGCCACGGTGCCTCCATGATATATGATCACTACGTTGTCCATCTAGTAGTTCGAAAAAATTACAAATATATTTAGTTCAGTCCAAATTAATTGCTATATACTAATAAATTTGTCCAAGCCACTATAGTTTTCAAAACATACAAACTTTACGCAAAAACTCTAGCCCTTACGAAATTATCCAATCCTTTCGTTTCTTCTTTATGAGATCTACCTTCGCGTAAACTAATCCAATCCCGAATATAATAGCGCATGAATCGATTGTCGGATCGAGACGAGTGGCTGTCTAAGTTGATAACGTCTTACGCATTAGTAGTGACAAGTAGTAGCAAGTACTCTTGCTTTTTATGTGTACTTGTTATGTTGCTATGCCCAACTAAAGACATAAATATATATATATGTTACATATGTTATATAGTGGGATATTTAGAGAAAAAAATTGACCTATATTACGTTGCATTCCAATCCGAAATCACATATGTTGCATTTTTAAATTTTACATATTTTCAAATTTTATCTACATTGCCTATTCTAAATTAAATGAAATTTCTTAATTTGCACATTATAAATTTTCATTTGATCCACATTTCATATTCGAAAAATACTTACAATGTTGTGTGACGGAATGCGACGTGAATGTGGGCGTGCGTGACGGGCGGGGAGGAGGCGGGCGTGCGGCGGGTGCGCGGTCGCGCGCGGCGGGCGCGCGGCGGCCGGCACGCGCGCGGCCCGGCGTCGTCGCGCGCGCGCAGCCGACGAGCAGCAGCGGCGCGCGGCGCGCGCGGCGGCGTCGGCCGCGCGGACCGGGCGGCGTCGGGCGCCGCGGCGAGCCGGGCGCGCGAGCGCGCGCGGCGACCTTGGCGGCGGCGGCTTGTGCGGCGGCTTGTGCGGCGGCGAGCTGGGACCGAGGCGTCGGGCTTACGAGGAAGACGGGACCCCACGTGTAAGCAAACCTCGGCGCCATCTATAGTGGCGCCGAGGTCGGCGCCAAGATCTATGGCGAGCTCGGCGCCAAGATCTATGGCGCCTATCTCGGCGCCACTATAAATGGCGCCGACATTTGCCACGTCGCGGCCCCGTGTCGCCAACATTTGCCACGTCGCAAAAATATCGGCGCCAATAGTATTGGCGCCGAGTTGTTCAAACTCGGCGCCATCACTATTGGCGCCGAGATCGGGGTCCATTTGCAGAATTCTAACAGCCAGGGGTCTATTTGTGAGAATCTTTCAAGTTTTGGGCTAAAAAGCAAAAAATTCGGTAGCACAACATAGCTTTCGTATGAAATGTATCGTTTAGAAGTTTAAAAACTATGCTAACAAAAACTGAGTTAAAATATATACTCCTTTCATCTCAATTTGATCATCACTTAAAAATTCTTCCAAAATAGATCATTATCTAACTAGTGTCTATTCATTTATTTTGACAGAAGTAAATGACATCGTTACATGTCTGTTAAATTATGTGTGTGGTTATAAATGTATGGGAGTAAGGTCTCCTTTGAAACAAAGGATTTTCGAAGGAAATTTGTAGGAGTGAAATCCCATAGGAATATTTCCTTTGGAATCCTTTAGTTTGGAGGATTTGGCTAGAAAATTTCCATATGAATTCTTATTTTCCTTTACTTTTTCGAGGATTTCAAACATGAGCTCAAACCCTTAGTTTGGATTTCCTTTGAGAAGACCAATGCTCCATGCGACCATGTCTTTTCATCTCTCCTCTCAACTCTATCTTAATAATAGTTTCCCTCAATTTTTCTTATATTTTTCGTGTGAAGTATCAGAAGAACAAATTCCCATGTTTTCGATTCCTTTGGATTGCATATGTCATGACTTCATATTCCTATGTTTTCCTATTCCCGTGTTTTTCAATTTCTGCATTTCAAAGAAGCCCTAAATAGTATTGTTGCATACCTCACATGTATGCAGTTGCACATTTGCATGCACACATATATGCCTAAACACACCTTGATTGATGATGTTTAATTTTAGAAGAAATGGTGTTTTTTCCTTTGGTCTTGGCGTCATTTAAAAATATGATGATAAAATTGAGCTGGAGAGAGTACCTTAAGGTCACTTTGATTTATAGAAAAACTTAGAAATTTTGGAGGATTTTAATACTATAGTAAATTTTCCTATCAAGACATTTAAAACAAAAGAGAAATTCCTATGGAATAGCCAGTCCTATAGAGATTTTGGAGAAAACTTAGGAAGAGCTTTAACCTCTTAAAAATTTTATTTTGAGTATATCTCTCTCATCTAATTCTTGTTTTTTACGGTCCAATCGATGGTCATATATGTGTTTTTTCTGCGTTCTGCAATCTTTTATTTTACACTTGTATTAATGTCAAAATTTTTTATACTTCTCTTTTTTTCCATTACTACGATTCAAAGGGGCCTTAAAAGGAAGAATGGGGCCTGAGTGGGTTTAATAGCTTTGGATCAGAGGTTGACTCCCAACCATCTATGCAATCATCCTTTTATTTTGTGTAAATAGTGCCCTTTGAGAGGCAATGGCACTCAATTTGTAGTAAGCAAGTTTTCAATCCCTCAATTTTTCGCTAAGTTTAAAATTTGTCCTTAAACCACAATACGAGATATAATCCATCCTCGAACTCATAAAACCATGTTAACTCTTGGTTTTGTCTGACGTAGCACTTTGACTCCGATTAGTTGTGCCGAGCCAGCATGAGACCCACACGAACCCCATATGTCAGCAACCAACTCTTTCCTACTCTGTATCGTCTTTTCCACATCCTTCTCCCTTCTCCCTCTCCCCTCTCAACATCCAACGACATTTGACGGGCGGTGGCGTGACCGGGTGGCCGACGGGGACAGAGGCGGCGACCGCCGGCATCCGAAGGACGATGTCCCGACGAGCTCATCGCGAGATAAAAGGCAAAATCCCTCCTCTCTCTCTCCTGTCATAGTGGAGGGCGGCGGTGGATAGGGGCGACAGTGGACCGAGCGACTGCTACCGGCTAGGAGCGCGGTGGGGGGTATCTCATGGTCTGGAAGCAGTAGGGCTTGCCGCACGCAACGTGGACAAGGTTGAGGAGAACCTCGGTATACTCGAAGAAGTTGGCGTGTTTGGTGGCCTCGACGTGTGCTTGGACCTCCTTCATGCTTCACAACAGCACATTGCACCGCAGCGACAGCACCCGCGCCCCACCATTGCTAGTGTCCGTCGTGTCGGAGCAAGGGTGCTTTGCTTCATGGCGAGGTTTAGCAGGAGGTGATTCCGCTCGCGGCGGCGGTGAGAAGACGATCTCGATGTTGCCGTCCCGTGGCGAAACTAAAGCGTAGCAAAGGGAGGGTGTGGCTGCCCGTTCAGCTTCTTGCAACGGGCTTAAGTTAACTAGATTGGCTGCTCTAAGGTGAGCTGCGGCCTATGGGAGGTGCAATATATTGGCCCAATGGGGGTGCTTATAGGGCTGAAATATGATGGTAATAACCTATTCGTGATTTGGGAGGGCATCCGCATCCACGGGCCACTACTAGGCTTCACCCCTGTTGCCGCCGACATAGGCGTCGTACACCATCGCGATCACCGGCTTCTGGCATGGGTCGATGGCCGTGAGCGCCGCCTGCATCTCCAGGAAGGCGCAGCGGAGCACTTCAGTCGCAGGCGTGGGGTCATTGTGGGCACCGCGCGACGGGGAGGGGGCCGTGGTGGGGTTCCTTGGGGAGTTGTGGTCGATTCTGCACCGAGCTCCTCCATGGTGCCGACGCAACGATAGGGAAGATAACGCAGTGTCGGCCTCATGAAGGAGATGAGGCAGTCCCTGTCATCGGCCTCTCCTTGAGCCCTCTCTCCTCAAGGGTGGTGGTGTCGTTGTTTTGCAACCACTGTGGATAAGCCGAATGGGGAAGAGGGATGGGAGAGAGGAAGAGGAAGAAGGAAAGGAGTGAGAGAATAACATGTGGGTCTCGGATAACTCAGCGGGATATATCACCCCTGCTGCCGCCGGTTATCCACAGTGGATAAGCCGAATGGGGAAGAGGGATGAGAGAGAGGAAGCGGAAGGTCACGTGAGCGAAACAGTCCTCCAAAAACATTGAGAGAGTCAAATTACATTGGTTTTAATAGTTGAAGATTTAATAAATTCATAGATATGAATTAGATTGAAGGTATATTTAAGGGAGTCAAAGTGAATTTTTTTAAATAGTGAATTTTGAGAGGTAATGGGCCTTGATTTGGACTAGCAAGAAATGTACAACCCAAATATTGTTGTTCAGCTGGTCCAACCGGTGTGGTTTAGTTTCGGTTCGTGGTAAAACCATGTGGTTTAGGTGGTTCGAAGTAATGGGTCTCGAACTCTTGATTTGGACTGTAAGAAATGTACCGGTACAACCCAACTATTCATGTCCAGCCGATCCGACCGGTGACGGTTTAATCTTGGTTTGTTGTAAAACCTTGTGGTTTAGGCGGTTCAAAATGGGCCAATTGCTGATCCGGTCTTTTCAGTTCCCATAAAATCAGATTGTGGACAAGGACAACACTTATTCTGTTTTCTTCGTTTGTTCGACCATCGGTCTGTCGCCAATTTTTGGATGGCGTGCCCATTCATCGCTTTATTAGAGCAGTCCCAATCCTTCACATAGGATGATGTCCATGATATTTAATAGGGTGTCACATAAGCAAAAATCTGATGTGGCAAGAGAGTTAATGAGGTGACAGATAAAAAGATGAAAAAACCATTAACCAATAATAAAAACAAGGGGATAGATGAATAAAAAGAGAGAAGAGAGGTGATTGGATGAGAATTTAATTTAAAGACATCATCCATTGTATATATAGTTTACATACATAGTGTCTATATGAGATGACAAGTATGAAAACTATTTGATAGTTGTGGGTTGTGGATGACCTTAGTACATCCGTTCCAAAATATAATAACTTTATCATACATTTTTTTATCAACCAATGATAATCTTTTACTATTTAAATTCTACGCCTACTTTTTTTTACCAATCACGATCCCTTTCCATTCAATTTTAACTAATTTCTTAATACTTATGTCTAAATTTAGATTTTTTTATATTTTAGAATTGAGATAGTAAAATTTTTTCGGAAAATTCTTTCTGCAGGGGAGCTAATTTTTCGAAGCGGGGAATTTTTCGAAGCCGCGCGCATTTACTGCTTCTCAGTTCAAAATTTTTCGAAAATTCCTCCACCAGGGCCCTCCCCTCACCTATAAATGGGGTCCAGTCCAGGAATGTATCTATCACACCGGTCCCATCTCGTCGGAAAAAATCCCAAAATCCCCGATCCGTGGAAAGTGAGAGGAGGAGGCGGCGGCGGCGGCGGTGCCGGAGAGGAAGTCCGTTGCGGCGATGGCGGCGGTGCCGGAAGGGAAGTCCGTTGCGGCGAAGGCGAACGTGATCCGTGTCTCGGGGCTTGGCGAGGCGGTTCTCCTCTTCGCCAACGCTCCTCCCAGCGCCACATCTGCGTCGCCGAGGTTGAGTTGCGCCAGGCGCCTGCGCTGCTCGAGCTCCTGACCAAGGCCAAGCGGGAGCCGCCCGAGTGGATCATCCCCAACGAGAACAAGCTGCGCCAGCTCTCCCGGCTCGCGAACGAGCTCGTCATCGTCGAGGAGGTGGTGCTGCCGTTGCTGACAGTGGACGTCGGCGACCTGGATGGATTCCACCTCCTGCATCAGTACGGCTGGAGCATTCGGCACATCGCTCGTAAGGTGGAAAAGCCTGGCGGCCCCTTCTTCCTCGCCGCCGCCGATGCAAGCTCCTTCGTGCTCGGCCTCCACCGCCATCTGAAGAGTGGGGCTCGCAGTGTCGAGTTCCTACGCAAGAACTTGGAGGACGTCCGTGTGAAGATCGGTGACTTCAAGCAGTTCGTGGTGCGTTTCCCACTTCCGGTCGACGGTGGCGTGGACGAGGATGATGGGCTCGTGTCCGGCGAAGACAAGGAAGGCGATCAAGTCTGATTTGGCGGTGCCCCGGTGGGCGGCGGAGGCGGTAAGCCGGTAAGCAGTGGTACCAGTATAGGATTTTGTACAGTAAAGGATGTGGTGACCTTGCGTTTACAAAAAAATAATAGAGTAAATATCAGCCAGTAGCTATATCAGTGTAGTGCATACGGACGAATAGGTACATAGGAGTAATAGTTGTTTGGTGAGGACGTGAGAGTGTTTGCAAAATGATTCCTTGTATCGTTGCTAGAAGTGAATGAATCGAATCTCAGAATGGAACCATTTGGCACTCGAACATGGGCAGTTTATCTGTATCATTGCTTGAAGTGAATGAATCGAATCTCCGATAGGAACCATTTGGCACTTGAACATGTTCAGTTTATCTGTATTGTTTTGTTTTTGAACCTGTTTATCTGTACTAGATACTGGGGCGTGCCAATGACCCGTCTCCTTGTCACCACTTTATTTGCTCCTATCAGTTTACTGTAAGTGATTTTAGTAAGACGACATATTGGTTTGCAACCTTCTTTTTTAAAGCAACATACCTATTCCATTATATTGGATGCATGACCAAATTATCGATAATGGCACTCAGTACATCACTTTGGGGGATAATTTGGCCTAGCAAGTCCCCATTACACTCATAAAAAACAAAAAGAGCTACTTTATTATTCTAGTAATGCAGCTTTCAGGTCTTGCTAATTACCATTAACCTTGAGTAATCAATATGTTATACAACAACGTTGTACACAAGCTTTCTTTAGTACACATAAGTTCTGTAAGGAAAAAAAATAGAATGAAACAGTTGCAGCCATAAAGCTTTCACCCGACGGACTAAACCTAAAATAGAAGAATCATTTGGATCTACAAATAAGGAGGAAAAAAAGCCAGTTGTACTGAAAGGATTTATCTGCTTATGCAGTTCTGCTTCTCTTGTATAGGTCCATGAAGCCATCAATTGAAGATTATAAAAATTCTGCCGGTAAGCATACATCATATCAAAATGCTGCACAGTTGACCATATTGACACTAATTTTGCAAGCTCAGTGCATTCCAAAAACCTGAAAGAATCCTAGTCCATCCAATGATTTATTATATTCCCATGACAGTCAAACAATAAATATAGAAGATGCATGTAAATAATAGTGTGTTAAAACATATCAGAGTTTAGCTTTCTTTCTGCAAAATTCATGTCATCTAAAAACTACACCAAGAACCCAATGAGTCATGAGAGAAAGCGCCATTTGAAAACGCTAGCCAAATATCAATTGATCATATGAAAGCACTGTTCTAGTGGTATATAACGTGCAATCTGAAATGTCACATATGAACGAATTTTAGTAGTTATCTAGAACTATAAGAATATTTTGCTACCAAAATTTGTTTTATTGTCTGAATAATGGTAGCAGAACACAACAATGCCAAAAGAGATAACCTATCAATTATTAGTGAGTCTAGAAATTATTGGCCCTAAGAGATAACCTGATGCATTTCACAGATGTAGATAAAAAGTCAATATGTGTACTCTATAGTGCTACTTCCAGCGGGCAATATCTCTCATCACAGCGAACACTGCAAAAGCAACATCAAATCATAGTAAATTGCATTATCACAACAGCAAAGGAATGCAAGATATGTGGTATGCCCATTGCAAGGGTGGAGGCTTTATTATTGGCATCAAGCATTAGTGAAAATGGTCATTCAGAGAACTAATTAAATATTAAAGCACAACTAATGGTTACAACTTGTGCATATGTTCAACAGAAACTTTATACAATGAAAGAGCATACCGATGAGCTACTTTTTCTAGCATCATCATGATATTCAGGCTTTTCAGCTCTCTTCTTTTGGATGACTTCCTATGTAGCAAAAAAATGACTTGGGTATAGCTTCTTGGTGGTGCGGCACCTCTTCTTGACAGCTGCAGCATGAATATCCTAAGTACTGCAAGCATAAATAACTTATATAACAAAATTTGAGCATTCAGTAACACCTCTAACAATAATACATTTTTCTTAACAAAACATCTAGCTGAGCAAGTCAGTAAAAATAAACTTATTTGCTTTATGATTACCTTGATATTTCAACACATAATATAACTTACATGACTACGGAACTCTGCAGGAATCCATTGAGACCTTGGTCTAACACTGAAGTTGTTGATACAATAATTGTCATATGAAGCATAGACAAACATTGGCATAACCATGTTGGTATAAGGATATTTTAAGCAAGAATGGCCAATATGTCGTATCAGATAAGTCAAGAACCTCAAGATATATCAAAGATATCCAATGGGTAAAAATAGTATAAAATTTTATTTGCATGATCTTCCAGTCCCATCCACCCATTCCTTTGCAGATCATCATTTAGATCTAAGTCACCAAAAGTTTCAGTGTAGGTGTAGCATATATGACGCTCCAGAATACTGGTTTCATCAAGTTGATTGTCAATTTTTCTACATACCTGGAAGAGAAACCATAATGAGTAGTGACGGCATTCAGAAAAAAGAACATGGTAAGGCTTCGGAGTGTTACATAACACAAAATAATCATTTTGATATTAGTGATACTCTAGATAATCTTCTTTTTTGGATCTTAACAATAGAAAGTAAACAACAAGTGCTGAGTATATTATTGTGTGTATGTAGACATGATCATCTCACCAGATCCATTCCCCTCCTGCCTACAGCCAAGACGATGACCCACGATGTTGCTTCCCATATGCCGGTCCAAGGGAGCAGCGATGCGAGGAGATCCGGAACGGATGTCAGCCACCTCGCGAGGGACGATCGGTGCTGTGAAGAATTGGTGGTTTCCTCACAATCATTGCCATAGCCCCATTTTCCCTCCTCTGTTTCTGATCAGCCGGCGTGAGGAGAAGCACCACCGCCATTGCTCCCTTTCCCTGGCGAGGAAGAGTGGTGGAATGAGACGAAGATGACGGCTGCACAGTCCATCACTTGTGGAGTCCGGGATAGAGAGGGGCCACACATGGATCAGATCGAGACGCGGCAGCCAGGGGCGGAGGCACCTGGGTCCACGCGTAAGAGTATATATATATATATATATATATATATATATATATATATATATATATATATATATATATATATATATATATATATATATATATATATATATATATATATATAGAAATGCTCGTGCGTGAACGAACGACAACGCAGGAGGAAGCGAGCGAAGGGCGAAGGTACGGCGGCGGCGCGGGAGCTCCGAGCGACGACGGGGAGGGCACAGCGCGGCGTGGGACGCGACGTGGATGGGGACGGAAGAGAGGGACATATGAGGTCTTTTTTTCATGCAAACCTTCCTTTTCTTTTCAGCATTGGAATTGCGGGTTAATTTTATAAACACTCAAGGGTTTTCTGCAAAATAACCAGAGACGAACGAAAATTTTGGATAGAAACACTACTTATTTTATAGATAGTTATATATATACATATATATAACTTTGAAAGCAAAGGTATCTTCAACTTTATGTATCACTGGACCTTAATTAAGAAATAATATCAGATAGACATTTAGTCTAAGTTAATTTAATTTCACCAAATTAAGTCAAAAATATAATAAAAATAGATATTGACTTACTGATACTTTAAACCAATTAGAAATTTGGTAAAAGTTTAAAATATTTATGACTCGGGTATTATTAGTTAGAAAAGTGTATTGATGAATAGGATAAGTTCCTTGTATATCGACGGTGGCATGCTAGCTCACGCGTGCAGCGTGTGCTCGGCCGTCGCTCAAGGCAATGCATGCGACGTAAGAGGCGCGTAAGTCGGGCTCGTCTGCTGGAGGTGAGGAAAGTGAGGCAACAATGGAGCGAGAGGTTATACGGATCAAAAATTTTATAGATTTGGAGGAAAAAAATGATTTGATGATCGAAAAGTTTTAGATTTTTTAAGTAGTTATGATAAGCTTTATCGTACATATAACTGAGTTTCTTTAAAAAAATAGCCAGGCGGATTGCAGGTTAATTTTGAAAAAACTCAAGGGGTTTTCTGCAAAATAGCCAGGCAAAACAAAATTTGGGTGGAAACACTACTTGCTTTATAGATAGTTATAGATATATATATAATATGTAATCTATATCTATATCTATAACTATCTATAAATCAATGTTTCCACCTAAATTTTGTTTTGCCTAACTATTTTGAGAAAAACCTCTTGAGTTTTTCCGAAATTAATCCGTAGTCCACCCGGCTATTTTTAAAAAACCAAATTCAAGAAAAAGGGGTTATTTTGCGAAAACCCTTGAGTGTTTATAAAATTAATCAAGTCCCAATGCTGAAAAGAAATGGAGGACTTTGATGAAAAAAAGATCTCCTACGTCCCTATCTTCCATCCCTATCCACGCCGCGCCTACGCCTTTCCCTCCTGTCGCCGCTCGGAGCTCCCGTGCCGCAGCCTGGACCTTCGCCCTCCGCCTGCTTCCCTCTCTCGTCATCGTCCCGTTGTAACGCACGGGTATTTTGCTAGTATGTATATATATCGATAACTATCTACAAAGCAAGTAGTGTTTCCATCCAAATTTTGTTTTGCCTGGCTATTTTATAGAAAAACCCTTGAGTTTTTCCGAAATTAACCCGCAATCCACGTGACTATTTTAAAAAATAACTCAATTATACGTATGATATAGCTTATCTTAACTTCTTAAAAAATCTATAACTTTTCGATCATCAAATTATTTTTCATTCAAATCTATAAAATTTCCGATCCGTATAACCTCTCGCTCCATTGTCGCCTCACTTTCCTCACCTCCAACAGGCGAGCCCGACTCACGCGCCTCTTGCGTCGCCGTGCATTGTCCTGAGCGGCGGCCGAGCACACGCTGCACGCGTGAGCTAGCGCGCCGCCGTCGATATACATGCAACTTATCCTATTCATCAATATACTTTTCTAACTAATAATATCCGAGTCGTAAATATTTTAAACTTTTACCAAATTTCTAATCGGTTTAAAGTATCAGTAAGTCAATATCTATTTCCATTATATTTTTGACTTAATTTGGTGAAATTAAATTAACTTAGACTAAATGTCTATCTGATACTATTTCTTAATCAAGGTCCAGTGGTACATAAAGTTGAAGATACTCTTACTTTCAAAGTTATATATATATAACTATCGATAAAGTAAGTAGTGTTTCTATTCAAAATTTTCGTTCGTCTGGTTATTTTGTGAAAAATCCATTGAGTGTTTATGAAATTAACCCACAATCGCAATGCTGAAAAGAAAGAGAGGGCTTGGATAAAAAAAGACCTCCTACGTACCTCTCTTTCGTCCCCATCCGTGCCGCGCCCCGCGCCGCGCCTGCGCCCCTCCCCCCGTCGTCACTCAGAGCTCCCTCGTCGCCGCCTAGACCTTCGCCCTCTGCCTGCTTCTCTCTCTACGTCATCGTTCCGTTGCAATGCACGGGCATTTTGCTAGTATATATATATATAACTAATATATATATAACTATCTAAGTAGTGTTTCTACCCAAATTTTGTTTTGCCTGGCTATTTTACAGAAAACCTCTTGAGTTTTTCCTAAATTAACCCGCAGTCCGCCTGGCTTTTAAAAAACCCAGTTAAAGAAGAAAAAGAGGTTATTTTGCAGAAAACCCCTTGAGTGTTTATAAAATTAACCTGCAGTCCCAATGCTAAAAAAAAGAAAGAGCGTGAATGAAAAAAACCTCCTGCGTTTCTCTCTTTCGTCCTCATCCGCGTCGCGCCCCACGCCGCGCCCCGTGCCCCTCCCTTCCGTCGTCGCTCGGACCTCCGGCGCCGCCACCTGGACGTTCGCCCTTCGCGTGCTTCCCTCCTGCGTTGTCATCCCGTTGCAACGCACGGGTATTTTGCTAGTATATATATATATATCCGCAAATCCGTCCGACTATTTAAAAAAGCGGTTAAAGAAGAAAAGGGGTTATTTTGAAAACCCTTGACTATTTATAAAATTAACCGCAAGTCCCCCATGTTGAAAAGAAAGAGAGGGCTTAATGAAAAAAGACCTCATGCGTCCCTCTCTTTTGCCCCCATCCGCGTCGCGCCTGCGCCCCTCCCTCCCATCGCCGCTCGGAGCTCCCGCGCCGCCGCCTGGACCTTCGTCCTCCGCCTGCTTCCGTCCTCGCATCGTCGTCCCGTTGCAACGCATGGATATTTTGCTAGTGTATATATATATACACACAGACACGTAATTGTGTCCGTGCGGTTCAACGGGTGAAGTCGGGACGCGGCGCGGGGATGAGGAAGAGAGGGAGGGGTGCAGGTGCGACGCGGAAGCTTCAAGCAGCGAGGAGAGGGAGGGACGCAGGCGTGGCGCGGGGAGCGGCGCGGATGGGACAGAAGAGAGGGACTCAGGGAGAGAGGGGCGCAGGAGGTCTTTTTTTCCATCCAAGCCCTCTCTTTATTTTTAGTATTGGGACTACGGGTTAATTTCATAAAAATTCAAGGGTTTTTTTACAAAATAGCTAGACGGACGAAAATTTTGGGGTAGAAACACTATTTACTTTATAGATAACTAACAATTGTGCCCGTGCGTTGCAACGGTGAAGCCTGGCGCGACGCGGACGGGGACGGAAGGGAGGGGCGCAGGGCGCAGGCGCGGCATGGATGGGGACGGGCAAGAGGGGCGCAGAGGTCTTTTTTCATCCAAGCCCTCCCTTTCTTTTCAGCATTGGGACTACGAGTTAATTTTATAAACACTCAAGGGGTTTTCTGCAAAATAGTCAGACGGACAAAAATTTTGGGTAGAAACACTACTTGCTTTATAGATAGTTATTATAGATATGCAACTGTGCCCGTGCGTTGCAACGGGTGAAGTCGGGCGCGGCACGGATGGGGACGGGAGGGAGGGCGTAGGGAGGGAGGGACGCATGAGGTCTTTTTTCATCCAGGTCCTCCTTTCTTTTCAAAGATTGGGATCGGTTAATTTTATAAACACTCAAGGGTTTTGCAAAATAGCGAGAGAACAAAATTTTGGATGAAAACACTATTTGCTTTATAGATAGTTATATATATATCTAATCTATAATAATATAACTATCTATAAAAAAGTAGTGTTTTCATTCAAAATTTTTATCCGCCTGGCTATTTTGCAGAAAAGCCTTGAGTGTTTATAAAATTAACCCGTAGAAATGCTGAAAAAAGTGTTTCTACCCAAAATTTTCGTCCGCCTGACTATTTTGCAAAAACCCCCTTGAGTGTTTATAAAATTAACCTGCGGTCCCAATGCAATTTTCGTTCGCCTCACTATTTTGCAGAAAACCCTTTGAGTGTTTAAAAAATTAACCCGTAGTCCCAATGCTGAAAAGAAAGGGAGGGCTTGGATGGAAAAAAGACCTCCTACGCCCCTATCTGCCTCGTGAAAATAACTAGAAAAAAGGAATATTTAGATATTACCGTAGATTTGGCCGAGCTCGTGGGTTTGTGGCAATGTTATATGCAAAGTTAGAGTTACTCACATTATATTTTTTATATAATGTTATTTTACATACTAGCTTTAGTTTGTATTTTGCAATAAAAAACAAACTCACCTTTGATATCTAAATTAAATTAAATTAAATCCAAATCACTCGCGCAAACATGTTTACTATTCTAAGTATGCCGGACAATAGGCCTCAGGTGAAGACATAAAGAAAAAATATAAATTGGAATTACATGAGACTTCAACTTTGAATAATTATGATAAAATAAAATGACGCCCGTTGCAACGCACGGGCATATTTACTAGTAACTATTTATAAAGCAAGTAGTGTTTCTACCCAAAATTTTCGTCTGCCTAGCTATTTTGTAGAAAACCCCTTGAGTGTTTATAAAATTAACCCGTAGTCCCAATGCAATTTTCGTCTGCCTGCCTATTTTGCAGAAAACCCCTTGAGTGTTTATAAAATTAACTCGCAGTCTCAATGTTGAAAAGAAAGGGAGGGCTTGGATGAAAAAAAAAGACCTCCTGCGTCCCTCCTTGCCTCGTGAAAATAAGCGAGA
Source organism: Oryza australiensis (assembly GCA_019925245.2). Taxonomy (NCBI): domain Eukaryota; kingdom Viridiplantae; phylum Streptophyta; class Magnoliopsida; order Poales; family Poaceae; genus Oryza; species Oryza australiensis. The sequence continues at coordinate 16,630,705 of JAIFGZ020000222.1, forward strand.
AAAGAAAGGAATAGATAGATGTTACCGTAGATTTGGCCGAGCTCGTTGGGTTTGTGGCAATGTTACGTGCAAAGTTAGAGTTAGTCACATTAGAATTTTTTATATGATGTTTACATACTAGCTTTAGTTTTTATTTTACTATAGAAAAACAAACTCACCTTTGATATCCAAATTAAATTAAACTAAATCCAAATCACTCGCGCAAGCATGTTTAGTATTCCAAGTGTGCAGGACAATAGGCCTCAGATGAAGACATAAAGAAAAAAATATAAATTGGAATTACATGATACTTCAACTTTGGAATAATTATGATAAAATAAAATGACACCCCTTGCAACGCACGGGCATATTTACTAGTGTGTGTATACATATACTAGTAAATATGCTCGTGCGTTGCAACGGACGTCATTTTATTTTATCATAATTATTCCAAATTTGAAGTCTCATGTAATTCCAGTTTATATTTTTTCTTTATGTCTTCACCTGAGGCATATCGTCCGGCATACTTAAAATACTAAACATGCTTGCGCGAGTGATTTGGATTTAATTTAATTTAATTTGGATATCTAAGGTGAGTTTGTTTTTTTATTACAAAATACAAACTAAAGCTAGTATATAAACTACATCATATAAAAAAATATTAACGTGACTAACTCTAACTTTGCACGTAACATTGCCACAAACCCAACGAGCTCGCCAAATCTATGGTAACATCTAACTGTTCCTTTCTTTTCCCGCTTATTTTCACGAGGAGAGAGGGACGCAGAGGTCTTTTTTTCATCCAAGCCCTCCCTTTCTTTTCAACATTGGGATCATGGGTTAATTTTATAAACACTCAAGGGGTTTTCTACAAAATAGACAGGCGGACGAAAATTTTGGGTAGAAACACTCTTTTCAGCATTATGCGGGTTAATTTTATAAACACTCAAGAGGTTTTCTGCAAAATAGCCAGGTGGACGAAAATTTTGGTTGGAAACACTACTTGCTTTATATAGACTAGCAAAATGCCCGTGCGTTGCAACGAAACGACGACACAGGGAGGGAAGCAGACGGAGGACGAAGGTTCAGGCGGCGACGCAGGAGCTCCGAGCAGCGACGGGAGTGAGGGGCGTAGGCGCGGCGTGGGGCACGCGCAGATGGGGATGGAAGAAAAGGACGCAAGATGTCTTTTTTTCATCCAAGCCCTCCATTTCTTTTCAGCATTGGGACTGCGGGTTAATTTTATAAACACTCAAGGGGTTTTCTGCAAAATAACCGAACGGACGAAAATTTTGGATAGAAACACTACTTGCTTTATAGATAGTTATATATATATATAACTTTGAAAGAAAGGGTGTCTTCAACTTGGTGTACCACTGGACCTTGATTAAGAAATAGTATCAAATAGACATTTAGTCTAAGTTAATTTAATTCCACCAAATTAAGTCAAAAATATAATGAAAATAGATATTGACTTACTGATGCTTTAAACCAATTAGAAATTTAGTAAAATATTAAAATATTTACGACTCAGATATTATTAGTTAGAAAAGTATATTGATGAATAGGATAAGTTACATGTTATCATCAACAGTCATGCGAACCCTTGCATCTCCTTATAATTTACTTACCCCAGTTGACTACGGTCAAACATCACAGCCAACGGGACCTGATGTAGCCTCTAGGACCTGTCTGTGATTTATTACAAATATGGGACTAAAATATAAAATCGTCAAAAGCTACAGGATGTCGTCTTCCTCCCGTCCTCACGCGGAAGGTGACAGCGCTCGGCCATGCCTTCGGCCGCCGGCGATAGGAGGACGTTAGGGAGACATCTTGCCTCACAGGAGCTTCTATCCCTTGTTCGACGACGGCGCGCTAGCTCACGCATGCAGCATGTGCTCGGCTGCCGCTCAGGGCAATGCACGACGAGGCAGGAGACGTGTGAGTCGGGCTCCCCTGCTGGAGGTGAGGAAAGCGAGGCAACAATGGAGCGAGAGATTATACGGATCGGAAATTTTATAGATTTGGATGAAAAAATGATTTAATGATCGAAAAGTTATAGATTTTTTAAGTAGTTAAGATAAGCTCTATCGTACGTATAATTGGTTATTTTTTAAAAAAATAGCTGGGCGGACTGCCGGTTAATTTCAGAAAACTCAAGGGGTTTTCTGTAAAATAGCCAGGCAAAACAAAATTTGGGTGAAAATAATATTTGCTTTATAAATAGTTATAGATAGTTATATATATACTAGTAAATATGCTTGTATATTGCAACGGGCGTCATTTTATTTTATAATAATTATTCCAAAGTTAAAGTCTCATGTAATTCTAATTTATATTTTTTCTTTATGTCTTCACATGAGGTCTATTGTCCTGCACACTTGGAATACTAAACATGCTTGCGCGAGTGATTTAATTTAATTTAATTTAATTTGGATATCAAAGGTGAGTGTATTTTTTTATTGCGAAATACAAACTAAAGCTAGTATGTAAACAACATCATATTAAAAAAACCTAATGTGACTAACTCTAACCTTGCACATAACATTGCCACAACCCAACGAGCTTGTCCAAATCTACGGTAACATCTAAGTATTCCTTTTTTCGTCAGTTATTTTCACGAGGCAGGGAGGAGCACAGGAGATCTTTTTTTCCATTCAAGCCCTTCCTTTCTTTTAAGCATTGGGACTATGGGTTAATTTTATAACACTCAAGGGGTTTTCTGCAAAATAGACAGGCGGACGAAAATTGCATTGGGACTGCGAGTTGATTTTATAAACACTTAAGAGGTTTTCTACAAAATAGCCAGGCGGACAAAAATTGCATTTGGGACTGCGGGTTAATTTTATAAACACTCAAGGGGTTTTACGCAAAATAGCCAGGTAGACGAAAATTTTGGGTGGAAACACTACTTGCTTTATAGATAGTTATATATATAATGCGTGTCTATACTGCGTCTGGGTGCATTTCATGTGCAGAATGCACCCAGGCCAACCGATCCAACCAATGAGGCGCACCAATCCACATGAGAACCCACTCGGCTGATTCGTCGGGACTGACACTAAAGCACCGAATCCCATTAGAACTTTGAAGGCGTGCTTGGACCTTACCCATAAGTACTAGGATGGGTGACCTCCCATGATGTCACTCACCTAATACTACTCTTACCCATAAAGTCACCCACTTTCCATGAGGTCACTCATCTTAATATTACTCTTGTCTAAGCACGCTTAACTTTAGACTTTTAATGGGATCCACTGCTTAGTGGGATCCAGTGCTTGTGTGATTAGTTCAAGCCCACGCATGAAGATAAGGTTTGGGCGAGGATATGTGTGTCTGTGTCTCGGTTTGGACTCGGTCTACGTTACGCCGCGCCGCGACTTGGTCTGCATGCGCGTGTTAGCACCTGGTTGGTCCGCCCGGCCCCTGTGCAACGTAGGGATAAAATGCACTTAGGTGCATTTTAGCCCTACCGTGTGTGTGTGTGTATATATATATATATATATATATATATATATATATATATATATATATATATATATATATATATATATATATATTTGTGTGGGCGCAGTAGAGACCCATCCCGTGTGGTATGGCCGAATCTCTAATTTGAAAACTCAAATTGAAAATCCGAACCGTTCAAATTGTTCTACATATTAATATTAATATCTCCTTGTAGACCAAATTTTATATTTTTTCAAATTTTTTTAATATTTTAACGGATAGGTCAAAGATGCAATAAAATAGATACTCCAGAAATCGTTGGATTAATGCATCTTTGACCTATCCGATAAAATAGTAAAAAAATTTCAAAAAATATAAAATTTGTTCTACAAGTTGATATTAATATGTAGAACAATTTGAACGGTTCAGATTTTTAATTTGAGTTTTTAAATTAGAGATTTGCCACGCCATGATGGGTGGCGCGCTCACACAACAAGAGTCTAATTTTCTCTCTCTATATATATATGGAGTTGGCAGCGTGGCGCGCCGCATAGCCCCATCCCGTGTGATATGGCCGAATCTCTAATTCAAATACTCAAATTAAAAATCTGAACCGTTCAAATTATTCTACATATTAATATCAACTTGTAGACCAAATTTTATATTTTTTTGAAATTTTTTACTATTTTATCGATAGGTCAAAGATGCATTAATCCAACGATTTTCGGAGTATCTATTTTATTGCATCTTTGACCTATATGATAAAATAGTAAAAAAATTAAAAAATAAAATTTAGTCTACAAGGAGATATTAATATGTAGAACAATTTGAACGGTTCGGATTTTCAATTTGAGTTTTCAAATTAGATATTCGGCCTTGCCACAAGAGATGGAGGTATGCGGCGCGCCACACAGTAGCCTAACTATATATATATATAATCTATAACTATCGATAAAACAAGTAGTGTTTCTATCCAAAATTTTGTTTTGCCTGACTATTTTGCAGAAAACCCCTTGAGTTTTTTTTGAAATTACTCATAGTATCAATGCTGAAAAGAAAGAGAGGATTTGGATGAAAAAAGACCTCCTATGCCCCTTTCTCCCTGCGCCCCTCCCCCCTGTCCTCATCCGCGCCGCGTCTGCGCTCCTCCCTCCCAACACTGCTCGGAGCTCCTACGCCGTGCCTGCGTCCCTCCCTCCCGTCCCCATCCGCGCCGTACCTCGACTTCACCCGTTGCAACGCACAGGCACAATTGCTAGTGTGTGTATATATATGTGTGTGTTAAAAAATTAAAAATATACGACAACATATCTTCTTTCCAGGACGAATCTCATCCTGTCCGTCGCGCCACGTGAAGACTCGAGACTCCAACCGCAAGTCCGCAACATGGACGTGGGAGGACCTCGTTGCAAAATAATTCTTCAGCTTCCTTCTCCTCTGAGCCTCCAATCTAAGCCATCCAACTAAAAACAAGGTGATCCAATGACCAACACAATTTGGATGACATGGCCTGCACCTCCATAGCCCCTGTCCACCAGCCTATCTATTACTCGATTGTTGCTCGAATGCCGTTTCTCTAAAATTATGTAAGGTTTTTAAATTTTAGGTATTTTTATAAATTTTGGAACTAAATAATTATGTGTAAATTTGTCTTGAAAACTTTTGAATTTTGGAAGGGTTGAAGTCAAAAAGATATAAAAGATATCTTAAGAGAAGAGCTGATCAATATGCAGCAATATATGCATTTGCATACATGACAAACTAAAAAAATTTATATATATATCTAAACAAATATCTTTTTTTAAAGTTTATGATCAGTGTAAAAATTTAACATTGTAAATGACCCTAAACGGGACCGAAGCGAATGAATCGAATCCTGAATGGAACCATTCTGGCACTGGCCGATGAGCCAGTGGAACGGCACGGAGAGCGCGGGGCTGAACTCGCACGCCCTCCTGCTGCGCGCGCGTGATGCGCCGTGACAAGTCCACGTAGCACGTCACTCCAGCGGCGCCGTCACCAATCGCCGCTTCCGGCTGGCAACCCAGTGAAGCAGAGCTCCTGCTACGCTGGTTGTCGGCAGGTGGTGCGTGGTTTGTTCCGTCCGGGTGTGGCCCCGACAACGACGAGAGCCTCTGCAGGTGGCACGACGCCCAGTAACATTTTAACAAAATAAGCTTGACAAGCAAATCACAACAACACATTGCAACTGAAAATTTCAACATTGGACCAAAATACACATAAATCCTGAACATATAGTCTTATATACATGACATTCTACAGAAATATAACATGAAATGGGTCTGATAATTCAGAAACAAAGCATGGCCCTTCGTTCACCTAAGATTTAAACTACTGTACATTAGGCCACAGCCATAGTTCCGGAAACAAATCTTGGTTCATATAAAATTAAATGGAAATGTCATTGCCCGATTGAGATAATATTCGCCATCTTCCTCTAGCATGGCACTGGCTGCAAGGTTCCAGGACAGTTAAATTAACTGTAGATGGAACTTTATCCTCAATGCAAGTTCTGATGGCCTCACGCCCTCTAGGAGCTTCCATGAGAACACCATCAGAGATAGGAATACACCTTTTGTACTTGCCTTCATCTTCATCACACCTAGGACCATAAATGGTATCCAATGTAAGACACTCAAGTGACACCGCATTACTGAGTATGTAGCATGTTAGTTCAACCAAGCTCTTCGCAGAGCTGAAACCACTGATCTTCACGCTCTTGAGGTAGTCATGGCGATGTTCGGGCATGTGCCTCAGCTGTGAATCCACAAGAACCGATTCATGCACCATACATAGCTGAGTCACCTGATCACGAAAGGGTTTATATACAATTAAATTAGACTCGGAGTGATCAGATAGATTTGCAGGATGAAACGAACGAATGGACAGCCCCAGCGCCTTACATTTAATATCAAAGTCTCCAAGGAAGGAGATGCATCTATGAAAGAAACCAGAGAGAAATAGTCATATGGCCCGGAAATGGTTGATCCTGATATCAAACAAATATCCAGGTGCCTAAGGTAAAGGAATTTTGTAGGCAGCATTGGTGCATCAACTACCTGCACAACAAATATGTCATGTATCAGATTTATTATACACCAGGCATTGTTAATGTAATCCGTATATACAGCCATACTACAACGCCATATCATTTTAGAGAATATATGTACCTCATGCCTTGATTTGATGACAAGAGTTTCAAGATTTGGCATAATGAATGGCAGCTTGGCACGAGCATCACGGATAAAGTTTGCACGTTCCATGTCTAGCTTCTTTATTTGCAATGTTTCCACAAGTGAGAAATTAACCCTGAATCCTCTAAGGAAAAAACTAGAGAGATTTGAAGCTTTGCTCTCAATCACTTTCAAGCTTGAGCATTCAAAAACACTAAGGCTGCTGAGCTGCTGTAGGGCAAAAGGTATCTTCAGGGAAGTTATCTTCGTGCACTGAGTGAGCTCTAAATGCTCCAAAGCAAGAGAGTTGGAAAGAAGGCACTCTAACTCAGCCCATGTAATGCTCACAAACCACAGACACAGACTTGTTAGGCTTCTCAAGGGGCCAAGTTCAGGTGTGGGATGGAGGGCACAAAATCGAAGATTAATGTATCGAAGGGAGTCTCGAATCCCATCAGATAAAAGTGAGCATGGGAAGCTGTAGTGTTTGTTTGTGTGAGGCAAAAAAAGGGTGAGTTCTTCGATCCCTGGTTTAAGAGCAATCTGAAGCCAACTGTCAAGATACCTAGTGCGATCGAACCCATACATGCCACTGTAGTCAAGCTCGAATTTTTTCAAGCTAATGCCTGAGTAGTTCCTGAGAATGCAGCCAATTTTTCCATGGAAATTCAATCCCAATGCACTTCTCTTCAAGCCAATCGTTTCTTTATTAAAGATGAGATTGGGATGACACCTCCAGGAACGTAGAAAAGCGCGAGACACGCAAGCAGCACGAGCAGCTTCACGCATTGACATTAGGGAATGTATACGAAACAATATGTCCTGCATACACAAGCATCAGACAAAAGATCAACATTGAGATTTTAAACCCATATGGTTACTTCCATTGGAGAGAGAAAAATAGCAGAACCACAGAGTAACATTCTACCGCAGGTAGCTCTCCACATGATTGCACAGGGTGTGCTGCATTACATAGGTAGATAGTGCAGAGGAACGTAACCGTGCTAGGCAAACTCAGTACTGCATAGAGAGGTTTTCCTAACAGTGTTATTTTAATGACTTTCTAAATGGAAAAAAGAGACAGTAGCTAACAGCTAGCACCAATTAACAACTACATGAAATATATTTTTACTTGCATTAGTAGTTGACCATAATGTTTTTCTGTTATTGCAAGTAGCACCTAATCATTGTAAGTTTTCAACATGGTACTAAAGCATCCCACTTATGCATCAAATTGTGGAGAGATGTTAGCAGCCTTTGCAGATAGAACGGTCACTGATTCAGTAATAATGTAGGACTGTGATCAAATCGCAGCACTAAAATAATCTTTTCTGTTTATAAATGATGCTCCCTCCATTAGTTTCAAATTGTTCTAACCAACGCCATAAAAAACAAATGGAGGGAGTAATATACAGCCAGCCTAGCATAGTCAGCAAGATAATCAGTCTGATGGGTGAGTCGTGATGATATTATGCTTGCAATCTAAGCCTGCATCATCAGAATTCAATGCCTCGTACCTCAGGAAGGTCTGGGATTGAATTTCTCATTATTTTGCCAGCTTGAGAATGACCATCGCCATCTTGTTCACACGGTGATCTCTTTCTATTACCCATTGAGGCAATAAGCCCACCTGCTGAGACACAAAAGGGATTGTTATGGTAGTTAGAAGAAAAACAAGAAAAAGGCACTCAAGCCCTTGATATCTCCCAACATTAACTTGATCTCTTTTTTTCCTGAGGAACCTATGCAAGGTATGACCTATCTGAAATTCCCCGTTGCTTACTCGTGCAAAACTAAAACTTAAAAGAAGCTCAAACGGAGAACGTGGAAAGGCAATAATCTTAGCTATTCACCAAAGTGAAAATTTGAAGCCAAACAAATGAAAAATGGGTATCCGGCTCACATCAATCTAGATGAGCCAGTTAGGCAATACAAAGAGCATCTTTTTATGAGCTGACAATGACGAACACATCTACCGAGCCAACGTTGCTCATAGTGATGAACACATCTACCGAGCCAAATGTAACAGAAAAAGATGGGCGAAAGAACTGTTCCTGTTCGGAGAGGAATGAGGCTTACAGCGGGCTTGGATTTGCGGCCGGCGATGCCGCCGCCGCCGGTCGTGCTGCAGGGAGATGAGCCGGTTCGGCGTCGACATCCCCAAAGACGAGCACACGAAGATACCTCCTTCCTCCCTCGGATTTGGCCGAGAAATCACTTCCGTTTCCCCCTCCTTCAGATCTCTACTCTTCTCCTCTCCTGCCTATTTGTGGTTCGGATTTGAACTCAAATTCGCACCCGGCGAAGCTATCAACTCTCCTACAAAACGACAAAAGTAACCAAACTCTATTAGGTGTGGGGAGTGGTTTGATCTGTTTATTTTCTTCCTTTTTTTTGCTTTTTGAGACGGAGGCCAAAGATTTGTTGCTCCGGCCTTGTTGGATTGCGGAAATAAGTTTATTTGCCTCTCTCGCTAGGGAGGGTATCGGGTAACTCATATTCACTAGCAAAATACCCGTACGTTGCAACTAATAAAAACAATTTTAATAATTCATCTGTCACATGGTAAATCATCCGTTTCACCCGTCGACAATTAATGAATAGTACGTGAAAATATTTATAAATACATCAATATCATTGTTTATTAATAATATTCTCATATTAATAATTTTAACTTGCATTATTATATTATCACTTATATATAAGTCTATATTTTTCTTTAATTTTATTTATGGATCATACTTAAAATTTATAAAAATATTGAATTCATATTATTTCTAACATTTTGTTGTTATTAGATTGTACTTGGCATATACCATTTTCTTTTTTATTCTAAACTATAACTGATTTGAACTTATTAATTACCTAATTTAAATATCTATATTATTAGTCTAAATTATTTTTCAAATTAAAAATATAAAATATTATAGATATATCACAATGTTCTAAGTTTAGAGATGGGAAGACAAAGCATGTTTGTTGGTTTTAATTTATAACCTGATAAAGAACAAAATGTTCAATTAGATTCATGCCAAGTGGCACAGTATGTCCTTTAGAAAATTTTGTGGAGTGAAAATTTCTTATAAGAATATTCTTTGATAAAAAGATATTTTGTGTGACTATGAGTACTTTGTGGTCTAGACTCTTCTTAAGAAACTTATGTCAGTTTGGATGAGTACAAATTATGTGAGCTTACATTGTTCTATCTAATGCGACTATTCTAAGGGTGTTTGGATGAGATTCGGTAACCAAATTACATCTGCTAAAAACAAAAACGAAAATTAACAACTTGGAAGTAGGTGGAGCAGGGCAGAGGCAGATCTAACCTTGATTCGGTTGAACCCCCAAACTTTTTGAGGAATAACGCAAAATACCTAATGAGGTGTGGGTAGGGAGGGATGCTCACCGGCGAGCGACGATGCGGCGGAAGCAGGAGGACGCCAGGCGCCACCTCTGCTCGCAGGATGGGGATCGGCGCAAGCGGCGGGCGAGGAGACGGAATTCGAAGCCGAGGCCGGATGGGATGGACTAGGATGCTCACTGGTGAGCGATGATGCGGCGGAAGCAGGAGAACACCGGCGCCACCTCTGCTCGCAGGATGGAGATCGGCGCCGGCGGCAGGCGAGGAGACGGGAGTTGAAGGCGGCGAGCGAGGAGACGGGATGGATTGGGGATGTCGATTGTGGGGCGGGGCCGTGCAGGGCTCTGCTGCCGGCTGCCTATGAGTTAAACTACTTATACCATATTTATTTTTATATTTTTTAATTTGGATTCGGAATCACAAACCTCGCGATATCATACTATATCTATATCTATATCTATATCTATATATAAAAAAGAAATAGTTTCCACCCAAATTTTGTTTTGCTCGCTATTTTGCAGAAAACCCTTGAATTTTTTCAAAATTAACCCAAATCCGTCCGACTATTTAAAAAACCCAATTAAAGAAAAAAATGTTATTTTCCGTAAAACCCCTGATTGTTTATAAAATTAACCTGCAGTCTCAATGTTGAAAAGAAAGAGGGCTTGGATGAAAAACGACCTTCTACGCCCTCTCTTCGCTCATCCGCCGCCGCGCTTGCGCCGCCCTCCCGTCACCGCTCGAGCTCCCGCGCGCCACCTGGACCTTCGTCCTCCACCCGCTTCCCTCCGCATCATCGTCCGTTGCAACGCACGGACATTTTGCTAGCTATCTATAAAACAAGTAGTGTTTCTATCCAAAATTTTATTCTCGCCTAGCTATTTTATAAAAAAACCCTTGATTTTTTCTAAAATTAACCCGATTAGGGGTGGATACCGCTCGGCTCGGCTCGGTAGAGAGCCGAGCCAGGAGGCTCGGCTCTCGGCTTGGCTCGGTTTGGCGGCTCGGTAGAGAGCCGAGCCAGAGGCTCGGCTCGTGGCCGCTCGTTTAGCTCGCGAGCCACTTTAATACGTGTAATTTATGTACAAATTACATTTTATTTTTTAGTCTATTGAACATGCAAATATACAATTGAAAAAAATAAAAAGTGATACATTAAGTCCATAATTAACGTAATAACACTTGTCCATCGACAATTATCCATGCAAATGTAATGATGCAACTAGATTAGATATTATTACTATTATAATCTAAAGCATTAGATCCATATTGACCATCACAAAATTATAAAAATTATATATTTATTGTCACATCAATAACAAAACAAGCAAAAGAATAGGAAAACAAGCAAAACATTAGGCCCTACTTTGTACATTGCATCGGCTCGTTGAGCTCATGAGCACTTGCTGAGCCGATTCGAGCCGGCTCATTATAGCTAACGAGCTAAACCCTTGGCGCAGCTCGTTAGCATTTCTCAACGAGCCGAGCCGAGCCATCGACGAGCCGAACGAGCTAGCGAGCCATGAGTATTTCGTCGCCCTACCCGCAATCCCAATGCTGAAAAAAAGGAGGGCTTGGATGAAAAAGACCCCTTCGCTCCGCTCTCCCTGCGCCCTCCTCTCGTCCCCATCCGCGCCGCGCCCAAGATCGCGATCGCGTTCCTCCCTCCCATCGCGCTCAAAGCTCCCGCGCCCTCTCGTGCCGTCCCTATCCGTGTCGCGCCTCGACTTTACCCGTTGCAACGCACGGCACAATTGCTAGTAAAAACTGAATCAAATATTATCAAAAATAAATACGAAACGAATATGAATCGAAATAAATATGGTAATAAAAATTGATCGAAATATTAAAAACCCCAAAATAAAACTTTACAAAACAATAAAATAGCTTAATATTTTCTCAAGATATATCAACAATTTTAATTTTTTAGTAAATAATACATATAACAAATTTCATACATCTATATCAACTTACTAATTTTATAAAATATACAACAACATTACAATTTTTCATATCATTATAAATCTCATACATATTGAATTTAGACATAATAAAAAATTTAAGTGTTTTGAAAGTATATTAATATTCAGTATACCATATATTTAACATTTTTCTCCATGCAAGGTTCTAAAGCGCTATAAAAACCAGACTGCTGATGACTCTTAGAATTGTGAAGAAGCCCATAGAAATACTATAGCAAAGTCGCAGGTTTGAACCCTGGTTTCCCCACCCGATCATCCTCTTCCTGCCTGACTCATTTTGTTGTGTTTTGAAAGTATATTATTTTAGCAAACCTTTTTCTTAAAAAAAATTTGAAAACCTAAATATGATAGTTTTATTTACCTTGTTTTAAAATAGTATTTTTACTTAAGAAGAACATGAACAACCGTGACTGAATGTAGGGTTTTTAGGATTAGGTCATGCTCATGGGCTTCTGGTTAATGGGCCTTGGCCCATGTCAGTCCGGATATCCGAAAATCCGAAAATTTTTACGGATATTTTCCGACCAATTCCAAAATCCGACGGATAATTTCTTTACCGTATTCGTTTCCGTTTTCAAAAATAATTATCTGTTTTCGTATCCAACATTATTCAAAAATTATCCGACCGATACTTTCCGAATCCGAATTTCCGGATGGAAATCGGATACTATCCGAACCGTTTTCACCCCTAGTCATATGCACAGGTCCATGAGGCAGGAAATTTTACATCTCGGAAGAAGTTCACCTAAGATAAGATACATTATCTTGTCGTCGAGTTTTAAAACCGTCCCTTAACCAGAATACCGAATACTTATGTATTTTTAATCTTGCAAAACTGGGTTCCAAGGAAGTATTGCTCTTCAGTTTTGGTGACATGGCGGGGCACGGCCTCGGCGTGGCTCCTGGCGGCGTGCGGCCCCATAGTGTGGGGTCTGACGAGCGGAAGAGGAACGGTCGTCTGGCGCGCGCGGCCCCAGCATCTAGCGAGTAGTGGGCGGAAGAGGAACGGTCGCCTGGTAGCGCGCGGCCCCAGCGTCTAGCAGCGGCGTGGCCCCTGGCAGCATGCGGCCCAAACATCTGGCAGGCGGTGGACGGAAGAGGAATAGTCGCCTGGCGACGCGTGGCCCCGGTGTTGGCGCGGCCCCAGCGTCTGGCGAGCGACGGGCGAAAGAAGAACGGTCGCGACAATGCGGGACACGCCTGGGTGGGTGCGGGATGGGAGAGGGATGAATGATGAGGTCTGATCCAAACGATTTGGTCCGTTGGATATGAGTAAGAGAAAGTGGTATTCATATTGAATCTGGTCCTTTTATTTTCAATGGTTAGTTTGTTTTGGGTGCATTTGTTTGGGTGTAGTTAGGAGATATAATGACTGTGGTGGACAGTTTGTTGTGTGGCTTTAGGGATGTTTTTAGGTGCATTATATGTGGTAGAGATATCCAATTTTACCTATCCCTATCTACATAAGGATATCCATATTAAGTGAGTATTATCCAATTGGTATAGGTAACCTAATGGATAAGATGTAAAGTTGCTCTTTCATATAATAAATTATTTCTTCAATTTGTAAGTTAAATTTAATAAGATTTTATATTGTGAATGTGAGTTTAAAAATTTTAAATCCAAGTTTTACATATAGCAAATGAGTATGCACAGAGTTGATAAAATGGATAATACCTTCCCATATCCAAAATTTAAATGGATATTTTTTTACTCGTCCTATCCAAATAATGTGGGTATTGATACAGGCATAGATGGATGATGATGATGATGATGATCGATTTTTTTTAGTTTTTGTCCTTTTTTTTGAAAGATTCTCGCAAATAGACCACTCGCAGTTTTAATTTAAAAAATGGACCCTCAATCTCGGCGTTGTCACTATTGGATCTTGGCGTCGAGCTCGGCGTCGCAGTCTTCGGCGCCAAGATGCTGTTAAACTAGCTGAACTTTACTAGGTTGAGTATTCATTTATTCTACAGAACAGCTAGACACACATCTCTCTTGGCTCGGTTGGTTGGATCGTTGTTCTAGTGAGCTGAAGGTCGCGGGTTCAAGCCCTGTTGGCTATTATCCCGTGCGGTCGCTTAAGTGGACCGCATGGGATAATGTGATTATCCCGTGCGGCCCACATAACTGCCTGCACGGGATAATGGTGCATTATCCTGTGCGATCCACGTAAGGACCCGCACGGGATAATGCATTTTTCCGTGCGTGTCGTTAAGTGGACCGCACGCGATGATGCACCATAAAACAGCTGCTAACCCGACAGTGTCACATTTAATATGGTGTTTCTCTCTCCAAAAAGACAATTATAGGGGGAAGGTTTGCAACTTGAATTCTTCAATTGGAATCAATACAAAAGGTATCATACTTGATCTCCTCTTCCATTTGCTTCCATTTTTAAAAATTTTTATTGGTTGATATTTGAACTTTTTTTAACTCGGTTTCTCTCTCCAATAATAGGCAATTTTGTTTTGGTGGAAGGTTTTAGACTTGAAATCTTCAATTGAAATCAATATAAAAGGTAACGTGCTTGATCATCTCTTTCATTTGCTTTTGTAAAATTTCATCGGTTGAATGCGAAGATATTTAAACTTGTTTGAATTGTCATTTTGAGCTATTTTTATAATTTATAGGTCAAATATTTTATTTTTTTATTGAACCATTTTTTTGGTACCTAATTTTGTTTCAGTGTTATTATTTATCATAAATGAGGTTTTAGTTATAAAGTAGGATTTAAGTTTAATTTATTTATTTATAAAACACCGGCAATATAATATTAATTTATGCTGTGAATTTTTTAGATGGTTTGGACATGGATGTACGAGACACGGAAACTCATCCGATATTCATGAGAGAAGCATCAAGATTTATTGATAAGGCTAAGGCACATGCTTTGAGGGAGAATAGGAAGGATACTTTTTGTCCTTGCGTGGATTGCAAGAATGAGAAGATGTGAAAAGATACGAATGTAATTCTCGGACACATAATTCAGCGTGGAATTATGGAGAAATACACAGTTTGGACTTATCACGGGGAAGTCGCCCCTCTGGAAGAGATTCCTAATATTTGGTTCGATGAGGCAGAGAATTTTATAATTGAGGACATGTCCCGTGAAATGACGGGTGATTTTGGCGGCTCTGGTTTTGACGATGCAGAGGTTGATATTGATCTTGATCTTGAGAATATGTTGCGACATGCTGAACCAGAGGTCCTAACAGAGGAAGCAAGAGATTTAAACAATTGGGAGGCGTTGTAGAAATCAACGAAAGATCTTTTGTACGATCAATCAAAGGGATGTGACATGGATTATACAGTGTTGTGGTCGGTGCTAGAACTTCTTAGATTAAAGGCCAGGCACGGATGGTCTGATACTAGTTTTAACTACTTGATGGGTCTCCTGAGAGCTATGCTTCCTAAGCCTAACTTGTTGCCAGCTAACACCTATGAAGCCAAGAAACTGATATTTTCATTATCACTTGGTGTGTAAAAGATCCATGCATGTATTAATCACTGTGTACATCATTGGTATTGATAACATTAAAGACGCGTCCGATTACAATCAATACGACGCCGTTTCGTTATTCACATATCTTCCTACGCGGATGAAACGCATTGAGAGTGTCCTCGACGAATCAAAGTTTGCATCCGTGCGGAAGGATGTTAATCCAAAAATTATGAAATGCTAGTTTGTTTTTTGTGTATACTATGTTTTTGCGAGCGAATGTATCAAACTTATGCTGTTACGAGCGAATGTGTGGTTCTATGTGCATTGATATTTTTTAGTTTCATAGTTGAGCAAACCATATAAGTTGTTATGCCAATTTCTAAATGGAAACTAAATGGATTGGAATAGTTGAAATTTTTATAGGTCTATAGTTTTACATGGCATAAATTTTAATTAATATGTTAGTTAATAAAATATGTTAATTAATATAATATGTTAATTGATATTTTATGGGCACTGATATTTATGTGCATTGAAATTTTTTTAGTTTTATAGTTTTAATATAAGGGCGGTGATTATTGCGTGCGGGCGGCTTAACGGTCTTCCGTGCGGGCCACTTAAAGCCCGCACGGAAAACGATTTTCCCGTGCGGGCGGTTTAAGCGGCCTGCTCGGGAAGATGATTTTCTCGTGCGGCCGTTAAGCCGCCCGCACAGAAAATCGGCCCCCTATATATACCCGCGTGCGGCCTCCTGAAAATTCTAAGTCCAGGCGAAAAGTTTGAATACACTCTGCGCCATCAGGCTGCCAAATTTCGTCGCCGATAACCGCCGCCGATCCGTCGCCCTCACCCTGTTCCTTCCCTCTCTCTCTCTCTTGCCGCTCTGCCGCCGACACCGCCACCCTCACGGACGTGCCCGCACCGCCCGATCCGACGTCGAGCCGCTCAACGACGCCTCCGCGCTCACCGAGGCCGTCGCCGCCCGCCGCCTCCCCACCGGCCACGCCCTCACCGCCGTCCTCACCGAGGCCGTCCCCACTGGCCGCCCTCACCGCCGCCTCCGCCCTCACCAAGGCCGCCTGTCACGCCCAGAAATTCAAACCTGAATTTCCAGACTATTCTGTGTATTTAATCCCTGTTCATGCATCAACCAGGGTACACAAAATGACAAATCAATATACAGATCCATACGTATAAATAAAGCGTATAAATGCTTACAAAAGAGGCACTTAGTCCTCACACCCAAAAGGGGGACAACAGCGGAAAAGAAGGACGGTCCTAGCGGGGCTTTAGCTTCACTCCACAGGCAAACTCAATTGGGGTCTGAGCCTTGGTCTTCAAACACCGTCTTCAACTCAGAAGCACTACACTTCTGAAGGGGGGAGAAAATGCAAGGCTGAGTACAACCACGTACTCAACAAGCCACACCAAGGAATGCAGACATGCGAGGGGAGGCAAGGAGGGGCTTGGGGCTACTTTGCGGAAAAACGGTTGCAAACCACTTTATTTCGAAAACTGGGAAAACTGTTGAGTAGTTAAGTCAATATTAATCCTCCACTGAACAACGTTATCCCCACGTTGAACAAGCCCAACCAATTCCCACCTGGTCTAATCCAGATTAGTAAGCCAATTTATTAAGGGTGGGACTAATCATGGTGAAGCTGGTCGATCGTCCATAACCGTGGGCACGGCTATTCGAATAGTTTTACTCTGATCAGAGGTGCGCTACTTTACCCACAAGACACGATTCCACACATGTTGCCATGCCCCGAAGTATCGCCACGATACTGCAAAGGGGGAAATCGTGACAAGACCTATAGCATAACTCTCCCTAACCAAGCGAATCCACACCAAGGTTTCGCCCCCACTCCCGGTTCCTGGGATGTGGGCAGCCCCCCCGAGTGCCGCAGTGAATCCGGCAGCCCAGCAACCCTTATACCGGGGCCGACTGAAACTCCATCACACCCACCTCGCCACGGATCGTCGGCTAGGGAAAAGCTATACTACGGATCCAGCGGTTGCCCATTCTTGCTTGTGGTAAGCACCGTATGTCTTCCGGGGTTTCCCATGAACCGGTCCTTAATTGCCATGGGTGCGACAAGCCAAAACCATGCACCCACAGCCCACCATTTAGTCATATTTTAGATGGGATAATTATGACCAAAAAGATATGACCAGGTGTTCCGAGCTAGCAGCTCATCTGGACTAATTATAGATAATGTGATTATCCCATTTAGTAAGCTAGTGGTAATTAAGCATGGCTAAGCATATAATTTTAGCAAAAGTCACGTAAGTGACTAAAGCTAGTCAAATTATCACCCAAGGTTTGACAAAGGACGGATATCAAAAGGGTATGGCACAAGCAAACAAATAGGTAAACCCAACATTTCATGTAATTCACAAAACATGCAATTTTATTTGCAAACAGTAAAACATTTGTAAAATAGGTTCAATATGCTTCAAGGGGAGTGTGACTTGCCTTGCTTCTTCCAACCAACTTCTGAACTCTTCGCGACCGCGAACCTCCGAAACGACGGAAACTACACGCTGGCACGCAAAACAAGGAAAACCCCTAATAAAAACCAAATAACAGTACATGAAAAGTAAACCAACATGTAGAGCTCAATTTTAGATAAATTTTGCAATTTGAATGGCCCAATTTGGAGTTCAAATGAATTAGATATGAATTTTAGAAGTTTTGGACCATTTAAATGAACTCCAGGAATTAATTAGATTTATTGCGCAATTTTTAATTATTTTTCGAAGGAAAAAGGCTGATCTCGACGCCAATCGAGGGCCGACGTCGCCGGGCATGGGCGCGGCATGACGCCGCAAACCGGATGCCGACGCCGGCGGCTAGGGCCGACGTCGCCAGCCCAAAGGTCGACGTCACCGCGACAAGCAGACGGCCCACGGAAGCCGGCCCACCGTGGACCAAGTCCACGGCGGTCCATGGGTGGGCGCACCACATGCGCACACGCGGCGCCGACGCGGCAGCCACGCGGGCGGCCACGCGGGCAGCCACATGGGCGGCCGGATGGACGGCCACGATCCGCCCGAGGCAGACGGCGGCGGAGAGGCGGCGATGGCCGACGACGGCGTGGCGGCGACGCACGCGGCCGATGGTCGCGACGGCGGCCATCGGCGCGACGGCGAGCCGCGGAAGGCGCGAGGAGGCGAACAGGGAGGACTCACCGCCGACGGAAAGCGTTGCGGTGATCGGCGGCGAGGAGGAGGCGCAGCGTCCGGCGCACGGCGGCAGGGCGGTTCGGCCACGGCGGCGACGGCCGAGGGGCGGTCGATGCACGGGGGCGCGCGGCGGGGCCGACGGAGAGGACAACACGGCTCGGGAACGGCGAGGTGGCGGGAAGCGACGGTCGGAGGCGGCTATGGTGGCGGCGGCTCGGATCGCACGGCGGCAAGGCGCTCCGGCGATGATCCGGGCGCGGGAAGCGGCGGCCGGGGAGCGCGGCACGGTGACGAACGTGGTGGCGGGCTCGGATAATGGCGGCGACGCTTGGGGCGGCGGTGGCGCTCGACCGGAGGGAGGCGGCGAGCGGCGGATAGAGGGGCAACGCGGGGAGAGCGGGACGGGGCTTGGTGAGCTTAGGCGCTTTAGGGAAATGGGAGAGGAGAGCGCGGCGATCGCTTTTATAGGCCGAGGAGGAGTGGGGTAGGTCGGCGCACGGCGGGATCAGAGGGAGAGGCGATGGCCGGCGGTGACAGTCGCAGGGAGATAAACGGCGATTGATGGCGCGGGGTTAGGGGAAATTAAGGGGAATAGCCGGCGGCATTGAATGCGGCATCAAAGCACGCGCGGGAGCAGTGGGGATGCGCGAGAATCGCGGCGCGCAGGCGCGGCTTGCGGCAACAATGGCGGCCGAGGACGAGGAAGGTGATGACAGGTGGGCCCCACCTGTCATCGGCTCGAGAGGGCAGGGAGGCCGGATGGACTTGGCGCGCGAGAGATGGGTCGCGCCCGGGCCGACGGAAGGAGAGAGAAAAGGCGCGCGGGGTGGAGGTCAAACAGACTTTCAAGGGTTTGGGCCGAAACTTGCCCGGAAGAGGAGAAGGATTTTCAATTTGTTTTCCATTTAAATTAATCACATAAATAGTTTTGGAATTTTTATAAATACTTTCAATGCTCAAATAATTCCAAGAAAATTCTTAAAAATATAAGGACACTCAAAGTATTTAATAAAAATATATCCGACCATTTAGTGATCAATTTATTTATTACATAATTACTGGAATGCTCTTTGTAGCATTAAAAATTATTTTTGGAGCTCCAAAATTTCACGGAAAATTTCAGAGAATACTTTAGGGCGTGGAGAATATTTCAAAAATATTTCCAGCCATGATTTTTAAAGGAAATTTGAATTTCCTTAATGCTTTCACTTGATAACTTATTTTTTCTTTTTATTTAGTTTCGGAAAATGATTTACTTAATGATTTTTAATCCCCAACGAAAATCGGGCTGTGACAACTCTACCCCCCTTACAGGAATCTCGTCCCGAGATTCGGGGCTAGAAAGAGAGAGGGTTTGGTTGGATTTGGTTGACCGACTAACTTCTATGGTTTCCTTTTGGCTCACACTTAACAACAACCTCTTCGCAACTCGAGAACTCCCTCTCGACTCGAAACCGATGAAATTGTTCGAAACCTTTGAAATTCACTTTCAGAACCACGGTCTCGAGTTCCGCTTCGAACTGCTCTGGACCTAGACGACATGCTTTTCAAGGAGTTGCTTGATCGCTTTTATTTGAACTGCGTGTGCCTTGAGTTATTGCTTCTTTTGGGCTAAACTGCGGATATGACTGCTAGCGTGTGCCTTAGATTCGAGCTTGTTAACTAGGATTGATGTAGCTCTGACAATGGCTTGCAACTGACTCCCTTGATTACAACCCTGCCTGCTTCATAGGGTTGAACCTCTGAGCAAAACAGTTACGGGGTAAATCAAATTTGTCTTCACGCTCACTTTACCAAGGTGGTTAGGCTTTAGCGATGTGGATCGATGAAGCTACGCCTTGAGATTAATCGGCCTCTCGATTTCGGGAAACTTTGATCCGTAGATCCGACGCTTCGTCATTCCCTCGAAATGAAGTACTGACCAGGTCCTTTCACTCCGGGAAAGGCTTGGAATACACCTTCTAGTTAACGATGGGAAGTTCCTTGCAAAAGTGATTCCGGCTCACCTTTACAACAAGTAGCCCTGCTTTCGCCTGACCAAGAACAAACATACTGCCATCCTTGAGGTTGTACCTCATCTCTCTTATTTACTAATAATATTGACTTTAAACAATGGGATACTCCATTGGTCGATCAAAAAGAGGCAACGACTGCGCACTTTTAAACTAGTGACTTTTGGAACTCAACACTTAACCGATGATTCGGAATCCTTCTGAAAGGGTGACTCTCATACCACTAACGAGCATACTGACTTGTGATTGGCCTTTCCCATCAGTTGTGACTTCTGACAAGACTCTTCTGCTTCTGGCTTTACTGAGGCGGTCAACCTTCTGCTTGAGTTGCTTAGCGGTTGGTCTGTAGAACAAACAATGGCTACTTATCAAACCTCAATAAAATGGTGCTCTAGCAAATTCTTATTTCGTTGGTTCTCATGTCATTTTCTAAATTTGAATGTTGATAGGTCCCCAAACTTTGATGAAACTAATGAACTGTCGAGAACTGCCTTTGAAACAACCAAGGGTTCCTATTGTCGGGTTCACAAGTTCACTTTCAACCCTTGAGTAGGGGTGGCTTGCCGAGATGAATTTTCCATTCCATACTTGGGTGGCTGGATGTTCTGGCCTGACATTTGGATCCATTCGCTTCTGCACAGGGTGACGGGGAATTTTTCTGATGTCTTCTAGGAAACATCGAGGTGGTTTCCAAGGACTGGAATGGTTGCCTTGAACTGAGGATAGCCATTCTTGATCCATACTCACCGCTAGGGTGCAGCTACACTTCATGCTTTCTGGTGAAACTTACAAGATTGAGAGTGCGAACGTTTCTTCCATGATGTCATTACCAAACTTTCATCATTCTTCCCTTTTCCTTCGGATGCTACTTGTCACGCCAAGAAATTCAGACCCGAATTTCCGAAGCTATATGTGTATTAAAATCCCTGTCCAGGACCAGCCAGGGTACATATACGACAATTGTTGATATTACAATTCCACGTCTTAGAAACAATACAAAAAAATTACAAAAGAGCAGCGAAAAAAGAAAAAGGGCCTAAGCCTAAGCTTGACGCTGGCCACGTGGCTTCGACCATTCCACAGGCAGCTTCCAGAGTGTAAGACAAAGCCTTACTCCACTTCATCTTCGTCTTCAACCTCTGGTTCAGGTTCTGGTGAAGAAGCAAGGATGAGTACTTCCACGTACTCAACAAGTCACGCCGGAAGAGGAGAAGAATGAATGCAGAGGAGACAAAGGTCTGGCTAAGGTTTGCTTTTGCGCAAACGGCAGGAGTTTTTCCAAACAATACGAATTTTGAACACAGTCAGAACAACAGCAAATTGAGTAAGTAAAGCATTTTTACTCCAACACTGTCCAACGTTATCCCCACGTTGCGACAGGCCCAAACCATCCACCTATACTAGTCATGTTCCGAAACTTAGGGTGTAAAAGTGTGAGACTAATCACGGAGAGCTCGGTCGATCGCCCCATCACCGCGGGCACGGCTATTCGAATATATTTACTCTGATCAGAGGTGTACAACTGTACCCACAAGACACAGCCCCACAACATGGTTTCCCGTGCACCGAAATACCACCGCGGTACCTCGGAAAGGGAACTGTGATAGGACCTTTCGTATAACCCCCCCTCTAACCAAACGAACCCCACCAAGGTTTCGCCCCCACTCCCGGACCTTGGGAGTGGGCAGCCCCCCCGAGTGCCTCGGTGAATCCGGCCAGCAACCCTTATACCGGGGCCGACCGAAACTCCATCCCGCTCACCCTTGCCGATGGGTTCGTCAGCTAGGAGAGGCTACACTACGGGACCTACCTTACCCATTTCAGCTTGTGGTTTGCACGGTCATTCTCCCGAGGGGTCCCGTGAACCGGTCCTTAATTGCTATGGGCGCCGCTAACCAAAACCATAGCGCCCACAGCCCACCATTTGTCATATTTTAGTTATTAGTCCGGTTCACCTAGAACTAATTAATATTCCTCCGAACCGAAGTCCTCGAGAGATACATTAAGTGAGAAAATGATCCATTTAGTGAGCTAGTAAAACTAAGCCAGGCTAAGCATAACCTAGTCCTGAAATCTATTCATATTATTTTCCCATGTTTGATCAAAGGGTTTGGGGTGTCAAACCTAAGGCATAAACTAAGCATAAGGTGTATTATTTCCCATGAAATGATAATATAAAATACATGCAATTTCATAGAATAAAACAGGTGTTTTAGCAAAATGGGAGCAATATGATCAATAATATAGCATGACTTGCCTTGCTCTTCGGCTTGGGGGACTTCCGGGACGACTTCAAAGTAAACTGGGACGGAGGGACTACCGGGATCTACACGACAAACAAGCACTTCAACAAAACAGGCTAAAAGCTACTAAAACAGGGAACAAAACTATTTTTAATGGATTCTTGGCATTTTTATGAATTTAATGAAATTTGAATGGGATAAAACGAAGGTCGGGTTGAAAAGTTATGATTTTTAGAAGATTATCTTTGTTTTTACTAAAACAAGAAAATCCTTAATAATTTATTGCACAATAAATCCCGGAATTGTGTCAGCGCTAGGGCTAACGTCAGCGATGGCGTCATCCGCCGCGGGAGCATCGGTCCACGGTGGACCGGGTCCACGGGCCGAGAGGGAGAGCGGTGCACCACGTGGCGCACACGTGGCGCCTGACGCGGCGGCCACGCGGTGTGCCACGCAGGCCAGTGGGGACGGACGGCCCCGATCTGCCGAGGCAGATCGGATGGCCGGGAAGGGGATCGGGTGGCGCGATCGGCCGGCGATGGCGCATGGCGGCCGGAGATCGACCGGTGCCACTCGGCGGCGGCGGCGGGGGCGGTGGAAGGCCGCGGCTTACGCGTAGGCGGAGCCGTGCGCACTGGAGCGGTGGCTCGCGTCCGTGAGAGGGAAAGGGGTGGGGCGCTCACCGCGGGTCGCCGGAGGTGAAGGGGACGACGGCTCGGACGGTGAAGAAGACGACGGAACCACTCGGGGAGGGGTGGCCGAAGTGGCGCGGGCACCGGCGACGAGGAGGAAGGAGTCGGCGGAGCTCGGGACGTCTCAGAGCAGCAGGAAAACACGGCCGAACCTCGGCGATGAAGTCCGAAGCAGGGGCGCACGGTGCGGGAACGACGGGGAGAGAGGGAGGCTTGAGTGGAGGTGCGGGGAGCTCGGGAAGGACGAGGGGGTGCTTAAATAGGGGATGGGGAGATCGGTGGCGACCGGATAAGGGCGGAATTTCTCGCCGGCGCGATTTGGGGAAATAATGGCCGGTGATTAAATCCGGCCATTAAGGGGCGCGGGAGCGGCGACCGCGGCGATGGAAGGCGGCGGGAGAGACGGGAAAGTTAAGGCGGTGCCTTTAGGGCGCGCGGGAGGGACGGGCGGTCGAGATCCGCGCGGCGGGCGAGCGGCGTCAATGGCGGCGGGCAGCGGAGGTTATGGACGGGGCGACAGTGGACCCCACTGTCGGCGTCCCGAGTAGAGGGATACAAAGCTGGACTTATCCACGGGCGCGAGGGTTTGGCGGGCCGTAGCCTTCGGCCGGACCGCGAGAGAGAGGAGGGCGCGCTCGGCTAGGGAAATGGCCCGGCTGGCGGCCGACGCGGCGCACACGGGAGGGATGGGCCGTCGGCTCGACGGCGGCCCGCCAAAAAAGAGCGGGAAAGGACGGAGGAGAGAGAAATTGATTTTCCGGGATTTATTAATTCCGATTTTGATTTTAATTGGTTAAAAATTATTTCTTGTGCTCTGAAAATTCCACTAAAAATATTGTTAGCGTATTTTGACATGTAGAATTTAGGAAAAATCCTACCAAGCCATTTCCATTTAACATTTGGATTTTAAAATTATTACTTCTCTACAGTTAATTTCAACGATTTTTCTTTTACGATTTTCTTAAGGATTTTTAAAAGGGAAAACACCTCGTGGTGTTACAAACCTACCCCCCTTAAACAGAATCTCGACCCTGAGATTCGGAGGTACTGGCAAATAGATAGGGATGAGCGGCCTTTAGCTCATCTTCCCTCTCCCAGGTTGCTTCTTCTTCGGAGTGATGAGTCCATTGAACTCGGCGAACCCGATGACCTTGTTCCGGTCCTTCGTTCACCGGTTTCGAGTATCCGCTCTGGTTTCTTCACATAGGTCGATCTTCCCGGATTTCAATCTGGTCCGGACTAGCTTGTTCTTCAGGAACTCTCAGACACTTCTTGAGTTGGAAGACGTGGAAAACATCGTGGATTCCTGCCATGGTGGGTGGCAGTTCGAGTTGGTATGCCACTTCACATCGTCGCTCTTGAATCTGATATGGTCCCACATAGCGTGGTGCCAACTTGCCTTTGGTTTGGAATCGGTGCACTCCCCGAAGTGGGGTGACACGAAGATATACATAGTCTCCAACTTTAAAAACTAGCTCTCTGCGGCGGTTGTCTGCATAACTCTTCTGACGAGACTGTGCCACTTTCAGCCTTTCTCTTATGATTCTGACTTTCTCTTCGGCATCACTTAATACTTCAGTCCCGAACAACTGAAGTTCGCCGGTCTGATCCCAGAAAAGCGGGGTTCGACACTTTCGTCCATAAAGTGCTTCAAAAGGTGCCATTTGTAAACTAGTCTGATAACTGTTATTATAAGAGAACTCTGTATAGGGCAGGCTCTTATCCCAAGCTCCTCCGAAATCCAGAGCACAAGCTCGCAAAGATATCTTCCAAAACCTGGTTTACACGTTCCGTCTGACCATCGGTTTGCGGGTGATAGGCCGTGCTAAAATTCAACTGGGTGCCAAGTTCCTCCCGTAGTTTTTGCCAAAACTTGGAGGTGAACCGCTACCACGATCGATACTATCTTCTTAGGTACACCATGAAGACACACAATCCTTGCAAGGTACAATTCTACTAACCTTCTGCCCGTATAGGTGATAAGCACTGGGATAAAGTGAGCCACTTTAGTGAGGCGATTGATTATAACCCAGATAGAATCGTGTCCTGATGATGTCTGGGGTAAACCGGTGATGAAATCCATCCCGATTTCCTCCCACTTCCATTCCGGAATTTGAAGTGGTGTAATAATCCAGCAGGCCTCTGGTGTTCTGCCTTTACTCGCTGGCATACATCGCATAGTGCCATGAACTCTGCTATTTCTCTTTTCATGCTAACCCACCAGAACTTCTCCTTGAGATCCTGATACATTTTGGTACTTCTCGGATGGATAGAGTACTGACTCTGATGTGCTTCAGTAAGGATTAACTTTCTCAATTCCTTATTTTCTGGCACACATATCCTGTTGCCCATCCATATGGTTCCATGCTCGTCTTCCGTGAAGTTACGAGCTTTTCCCACTCTCATATTCTTCTTAAGCTCAGCTATGTCCGGATCCGAGGCTTGAGCTATGCGAATTTGATCTAAGAGTGTGGGTTGAGCTTCAAGAGCGGCCACAAACCCGGGTTCAACAATTCCCAGGTTTAGGTGCTCTAGATCTTGTAGTAGCTGTTCACATCTCCCTCATATGTGAATAGAGTTGCAGTAACTCTTTCGGCTCAAGGCATCAGCTACCACGTTAGCTTTGCCGGGATGGTAGTGTATACTGAGATCATAATCCTTGATCAACTCTAACCATCGCCGCTGACAGAGGTTCAAAACCGGTTGGGTGAAGATGTATTTCAGGCTCTTATGGTTCGTATATATTTCACAGCGATTACCGACGAGGTAATGTCGCCATATTTTCAGAGCATGGACGACTGCTGCTAGCTCCAAGTCATGTGTTGGGTAATTAGACTCATGAGGTCTCAACTGGCGGGAAGCATACGCGACCACCTTTCCATCTTGCATCAACACACAGCCTAACCCCTGGTGAGGTGCGTCGCAATAGACTTGGAAATCCTTGGTTTGATCTGGCAAGATCAACACGGTGCGGACACCGTTTTCTCTTGAGTGTTTCAAAACTCCGGTTGTGCTCGCGATCCATATAAACTTTTCATCCTTCTTTAACAACCGTGTCAAAGGCTTGGCAATTCGAGAAGTTTTCGATGAACCGACGATAATAACCCGCAAGTCCTAGAAAACTTCGACTTGGGTGACGGTTTTAGGTGGAGTCCATTTGGTCACGCTTCTACATTGGAAGGGTCCACTGCGACTCCTTGGGCATTCACGATATGGCCGAGGAATTGCACTTCCTTCAACCGAAAGCACATTTGCTAAACTTAGCATAGAGTGGTGGTCTCTTTAACTTTTCAAGTACCAACCGGAGATGGTGCTCATGTTCCTGTTCCAACTGCGAATAGATCAAGATGTCG
The DNA here is from genome assembly GCA_019925245.2 of Oryza australiensis. Lineage (NCBI taxonomy): Eukaryota > Viridiplantae > Streptophyta > Magnoliopsida > Poales > Poaceae > Oryza > Oryza australiensis. The sequence continues at coordinate 16,657,608 of JAIFGZ020000222.1, forward strand.
TCGATGAACACCACGACGAACTTGTCCAGGAATTCCATGAAAACTTTGTTCATCAAATTCATGAAAAGGTGGGGCATTTGTAAGTCCGAAGGACATGACTATGCACTCGTATGCATCGACCGAGTGACGAAGGCGATCTTGGGAATATCTTCTTCTCGGATTCTTAGCGATGATAGCGACCACAGGTCTATCTTGGAGAACACCTTTGCTCCCTTTAATTGATCGAACAGGTCGTCAATCCTAGGGAGAGGGTATTTATTCTTAATAGTGACCTCGTTGAGTGCGCGATAATCGACGCACATCCTTTTGGTCCTATCCTTTTTCTCCACAAAAATAACCGGCGCACCCTGGGCGATGTGCTCGAGTGGATATAACCTTTCAGAATCTGTTCATCTACTTGCTTCTTGACCTCTCGCCAACTCATTGGCTCCCATTCTATAGGGTCTCTTGTGGATCGGAGCGGTGCCGGGGACTAGGTCAATCCGAAACTCTATTTCTCTTTTCGGTGGCATTGTGGTTAGGTCTTCCGGAAGACTTCCGGTACTCACAAACCACGGGAATATCTTCTAACTTTGCCTGGTCCTTTCCTTTCTCTTCGGGCTTCTCCTTAGCCGAAATCCGATTCAGCTTGCCACTACCCTCGTGGTTTAGGGAGCGGTAAATTACTTTCTTCCCTCGTCATTGGTTAAAGAGATCGTGCGGCTTGCGCAATTGATCGACCTTTATGACGGGTTAACCAGTCCATCCCAAGGATGACATCCAGGCCTTTTGATTCTAGAAGGATAAGGTTGGCTAGAAAGGGGAATCCTTGGATTTTTATTGCCAGTGAAGGGCAAAAGTGGGCGGTGTTCAAACGGTTCCCGGGAGTTTGGACCCGCATGGGTATCTTAAGTTTTAACACCGACAACCCATGTTTCCCCACAAATGCTTTTGATAAGAAAGAATGGGTTGCACCCGAATCAAACAGGACTGATGCATTAAAGGAGTTCACAGGGAACATACCCAGTATGATATCCGGTGCGTCCTGCGCCTCCTTTGCTGAAGCATGATTCACTCTTGCTTGGATAAACCTGGGCGTGCGTTTTGGTCTTGGACACTTGTCTACGAAATGTCCAGGTTCTCCACAGTTAAAACAGTTACCCGGTTTGAATCCCGAGTCCTTCTTTGGTGGCATCGGCTTGGACTGCGGTGGAGGCTGTGTTGTTGACGGACGTGGGGCCGGATTTCGCTGCGGCTGTCCGGGACGGCTTCCGCTAGGTTGGAAATTCCCGGGATGGTACGGGCGATGCTGACGAATGATCATAGTGGTAGGTCCATTCTGACCACCCGAAGTGAAGCGTGGCCGTTGGGAATTCCCTTGCTGAGGATGCAGCCTAAACTGGGTAGCCTTCCGTTTTCTGAGCATTTTATTGCGTTGGTCTTCTTGACGGATGGCTTTGTCGACCAACTTCTCGAAGTCGGCATATTCACCGGAGATGAGTTTGTCTGTCAACTCATCGTCGGCCGGCCGAGAACTTCTCTTGACGCTCGGCGTCAGTACGTACGTCCTCTGGAGCATATCGCGCTAAGCGATTAAATTGTCGAGATACTCGGTGACGTTCGGTGCCTTGCTCCAAGGATCGAACTCCCTCTTTTTCGGGCTACTATCCCTCCGAGGATGTGAGCCTTCCGGAATTGGTGGCAAAACTCGCCCAAGTAAGCTGCGGTGCGTCCGCCCGACGGGTGACCAAGAAATTGTCCCACCAGCCGAGGCGGGACCTTGGAGTTGGTGAGTGGCGAAAGACACCCTTTCCGGTCGTGCACGGAGAAGGTCCAACTTCTTTTCTATGGCAATGATCCAGTCATTAGCCTCCATGGGGTTGGTGGTACTGGAGAAAGTTGGGGGTCGGACTCGAAGAAATTCTGATAGCTTGTTTTGTGGAGGAGGTGGTGGTGCGAAATGGTCGTGCTGATGCTGGTTCTGCTGTTGAAACTGTTGCATCAATTGCAACTGCATCTGCGATGCTTTGTTGCATTTGCTGCATCATTGCAGCCATCATCTGGGTCTGGTTGGCTAGGACTTGTGCCAAAGTGATGTTCTCAGGGGAGGAGGTGGGTTGTTGGTATTAGCACGGGTGTTGTTCTCGGCTGACTCATTGCTGTTGCTGCCATTCCTGGTGTTCACCATCTGAGGAAGCGGAACAAACAAGGCAGGGAGAAGGAGTAAAACAGATTGAACAGAGAAGTTGATCTTTATTATTTGTTTTGATCTGTTCTTGACTTAAAACACTTAAAACACACCCAACATCCTTAATTGGGCAACCCGTATCCACACTTGATACAGGTTGACCACTACCCACACACAGCACACCTAACACACAACAACTAAGCAAACAGAAAAAAAATTAGGAAAATGGTAAACTAAGGGTGGCGACGCTCTAAGGGTCGGAACGGCTTCCACGGTCGGAGGAGTCGAAACCACTTCCAAGGGAGTTCCCGTCTTCTTTTTCCTTTGAGCGGCTTCGAGAGCTGGCTAACTCGCCTTTCCGTCTGGGACTCTTGGAGCTGCCGCTGCTACTGCCCTTGCTGCTACTGGACACCGAGATCCATCCTCCTCCTCCGCTTGGGGCAGGGACCAGAGCAAGAGCAGGATCTAGCACTGGGGCGGGGACTGGGGAAGGCGGTAGTGCAGGAGGTGGAACCTTGGGCGCCAGCTGCATCCGCACCGGAGCCTTGGTGTTCTTCCACGGCGTGATCCTTATCCGAAGGATGTTGGGAGGTGGAAGCCCCTTCAGACTGGCGATCTCTCTCTTGAGTCGATCCACCTCATCCTTCAAACTCTTGATCTTTAAGATCTTCTGGTCATTCAGAGCCTTTGCCGCCATGTGAAGCTCCGCATGCATCTTATCCAGCCCTTCAATCACCGTCCTCATGTGGGAGAAGGTGGTGTCGTTCTCCCCTTCAGCAGATTGGAAGGTGTTGATTGCTGACGAAGTTCCCCGCCGAGGATGGTATCGGTAGGCAGAGTGGCGGAGATGGTAGTCATGCATCTCCCTCATCCGAGCCAGCATTAGATAAGCCGCTTCTTGGTAGGCATGCTCATCTGTTCATCCTGACGCCGTGACCACCATGTTTGGGATATTGGTGCCGACGAACCCGTGCACCTCCAGACGGACTTGGTGAGGCAACTCACTGCCGAATGGTGAGACAACCGTGTACTCGGTGCATCCGGATAGCCCACGCCAAGGCCATTCTCGCTAGCTCCGCGACGAAACCCTTCAAACCCCGACCGTTGTGGGTGACTGGACGGCCCGCCATCTAGAGAAGACAAGGTAGGGGATCAATGCATGCTCAAACCCAAGTTAGACAAATGAGAAAAGACTCAAGTGAAGTAAACGAGAAAAAGAGGGTTTTTGAGAAATATTTTTATGAGGCTAATTAAAACCTCCTAAGGACATCCCCTAGATGATGCTGAAAATAGATGCTTAGTTATAATATAAAATTGGCGACCATTCCCTCCTATCTTGACTTAGGACTTTGATCCCTTAGAAAATTCCAACTTGGCAGCTGAATAAGAGATCAAATGATTTTTCCAAATTTTAACTCTAGAATCCTATCACTTAGACTTGACCAAGTTTTCAAAATGCTTTGAGAGAAACTTAAAATTTTTCCCCAATCCCAAGGAAACAAGTCCCATTTTCCCGAAACCATTGTCAAAAGCCAGGACTTATGCATATGAAAAGATCCAGAGGGCTCCTAGGGTTTTTCCGTTTGGCTTTTCCTACGGTCTGGAAATTGGCTCTGATACCAACTTGTCATGCCCAGAAATTCAGATCTGAATTTTCGAAGCTATATGTGTATTAAAATCCTGTCCAGACCAGCCGGGTACACATACAACAATTGTTGATATTACAGTTCCACGTCTTAGAAACAATACAAAAAAATTACAAAAAGAGCAAAAAAAAGAAAAAGGGCCTCGGCTAAGCTTGACGCGGCCACGTGGCTTCGACCATTCCACAGGCACTTCCAGTGTAGGACAAATCCTTACTCCACTTCATCTTCGTCTTCAACCTCTGGTTCAGGTTCTGGTGAAGAAGCAAGGATGAGTACTTCCACATACTCAACAAGTCATGCCGGAAGAGGAGAAGAATGAATGCAGAGGAGACAAAAGTCTGGCTAAGGTTTGCTTTTGCGCAAACGACATGAGTTTTTCCAAACAATACGAATTTTGAACACAGTCAAAACAACAGCAAATTGAGTAAGTAAAGCATTTTTACTCCAACACCGTCCAACGTTATCCCCACGTTGCGACAGCCCAAACCATCCACCTATACTAGTCATGTTCCAAAACTTAGGGTGTAAAAGTGTGAGACTAATCACGGAGAGCTCGGTCGATCGCCCCATCATCGCGGGCACGGCTATTCGAATAGATTTACTCTGATGAGAGGTGTACAACTGTACCCACAAGACACAGCCCCACAACACGGTTTCCCATGCACCGAAATACCACCGTGGTACCTCGGAAAGGGAACTGTGATAGGACCTTTCGAATAACCCCCCTAACCAAACGAACCCCACCAAGGTTTCGCCCCCACTCCCAGACCCTAGGAGTGGGCAGCCCCCCCGAGTGCCTCGGTGAATCCGGCAGCCCAGCAACCCTTATACCGGGGCCGACTGAAACTCCATCCCGCTCACCCTTGACGATGGGTTCGTCAGCTAGGAGAGGCTACACTATGGGACCTATCTTACCCATTTCGACTTGTGGTTTGCACGGTCATTCTCCCGAGGGGTCCCGTGAACCGGTCCTTAATTGCTATGGGCGCCGCTAACCAAAACCATAGCGCCCACATCCCACCATTTGTCATATTTTAGTTATTAGTCCGGTTCACCTAGAACTAATTAATATTCCTCCGAACCGAAGTCCAGGAGAGATACATTAAGTGAGAAAATGACCCATTTAGTGAGCTAGTGAAACTAAGCCAAACTAAGCATAACCTAGTCCTGAAATCTATTCACATTATTTTCCCAAGTTTGATCAAAGGGTTTGGGGTGTCAAACCTAAGGCATAAACTAAGCATAAGGTGTATTATTTTCCATGAAATGACAGTATAAAATACATGCAATTTCATAGAATAAAACAAGTGTTTTAGCAAAATGGGAGCAATATGATCAATAATATAGCATGACTTGCCTTGCTCTTCGGCTTGGGGGACTTCCGGGACGACTTCAAAGTAAACTAGGACGGAGGGACTACCGGGATCTACACGGCAAACAAGCACTTCAACAAAACAGGCTAAAAAGCTACTAAAATAGGGAACAAAACCATTTTTAATGGATTCTTGGCATTTTTATGAATTTAATGAAATTTGAATGGGATAAAACGGAGGTCGGGTTGAAAAGTTATGATTTTTAGAAGATTATCTCTGTTTTTACTAAAACAGGAAAATCCTTAATAATTTATTACGCAATAAATCCCGGAATTGCGTCACCGCTAGGGCTGACGTCAGCGATGGCGTCATCGGCCGCGGAAGCACCGGTCCACGGGCCGAGAGGGAGAGCGGTGCACCATGCGGCGCACACGTGGCACCTGACGCGGCGGCCACGCGGTGTGCCACGCGGGCCAGCGGGGACGGACGACCCCGATCTGCCGAGGCAGATTGGACGTCCGGGAAGGGGTTCAGGCGGCGCGATCGGCCGGCGATGGCGCATGGCGGCCGGAGATCGACCGGTGCCACTCGGGCGGCGGCGGGGACGATGGAAGGCCGCGGCTTACGCGTAGGCGGAGCCGTGCGCACTCGGGAGCGGTGGCTCGCGTCCGGCCGAGAGGGGAAAGGGGAGGGACGCTCACCGCGGGTCGCCAGAGGTGAAGGGGACGACGACTCGGACGGTGAAGGAGACGACGGAACCACTCGGGGAGGGGTGGCCGAAGTGGCGCGGGCACCGGCGACGAGGAGGAAGGAGTCGGCAGAGCTCAGGATGTCTCGGAGCAGCAGGAAAACACGGCTGAACCTCGGCGACGAAGTCCGAAGCAGGGGCGCACGGTGCGGGAACGACGGGGAGAGAGGGAGGCTTGAGTGGAGGTGTGGGGAGCTCGGGAAGGACAAGGGGGTGCTTAAATAGGGGATGGGGAGATCGGTGGCGACCAGATAAGGGCGGAATTTCTCGCCGGCGCGATAAGGAAATAATGGCCGGTGATTAAATCCGGCCATTAAGGGGCACGGGAGCGACGGCCGGGGCGATTGAAGGCGGCGGGAGAGACGGGGAAGTTAAGGCGGTGCCTTTAGGGCGCGCGGGAGGGACGGGCGGTCGAGATCCGCGCGAGGCGAGGCGGCGTCAATGACGGCGGGCGCGGAGGTAGGGGACGGGGCCGACAGTGGACCCCACCCGTCGGCGTCCCGGGTAGAAGGGATACAAACTGGACTTATCCACGGCGCGAGGGTTTGGCGGGCCGTAGCCTTCGGCCGCCCGCGAGAGAGAGGGCGGCGCGTCGGGGGAAACGCCCGATCGGCACGGGCGCACACGGGAGGATGGGCCGTCGGCTCGGGCGGCGGCCACAGCCGAAAAAAGAGCGGGAAAGGACGGAGGAGAGAGAAATTGATTTTCCGGGATTTATTAATTCGATTTTGATTTTAATTGGTTAAAAATTATTTCTTGTGCTCTAAAAATTCCACTAAAAATCCCGTTAGCGTATTTTGACATGTAGAATTTAGGAAAAATCCTACCATGCCATTTCCATTTAACATTTGGATTTTAAAATTATTACTTCTCTCCAGTTAATTCCAACGAATTTTCTTTTACGATTTTCTTAAGGATTTTTAAAAGGGGAAAACACCTCAGGGTGTTACACTACTAATTCTGTCTTTTCAGAGGTCGCATCGGCTAAATATTATTGTGTCCGAACCTTCGTATTTCCTTGATCCGTGTTCACACCACTAAGGTGCTAATGCCAATCCCCACGTCTTTACGACTTTAAAGGTTATGGGATTCTAGTAATCCTTATATAATGTTCCACTCGAACATTTTGTGCACCTTCCCATACTCTTCGGGTATCCATTATACGACCCTTTTGATGTATCTCCTGAGGTTAAAGGTTTCAATGGTCTAACCATTCACACATCCTTGATCAACCGTTTACTTCTTGTTGTTAGAAATTTTGTCTTGAGGCCTAACCGAAACTGGAATCAGCGCGGAGAGTGAAACTCTAGGTTTCATATAACATTAGTAGTCACACAAGCTAGCTTGCTTTTGGGATGTCCGAGATGAATCATAACATGAGAGAGACTGTGCATCTCAATCTTTATTCCACAATCCCTACTTATTACATAACTTGTCATGAAACTTCTATGTACAAGCGTAAACTTCCTTAAGGATGACACACTTGTAGACTTGCTGTTTGACTAGCGACGTCTTGACCAGTGTGATCTTTACTCCCGTGCTTCGGCGGGTTGACTTGATTGGTCCTTGCTTGCAACCGGTGTTCCAACAGAACACCGCTTCACATGCATACTTCGCATCCTTGGTAGCTGCAGTAGGTAGGACCTTCTTGCTTGGGGTGTTACTCTTGTTCGGTGGATTGCTAAGCATCTGGGCTGAGGCAACACGGGCGCCTTGCTAGTCTTTATGGTAACCTCATGACTCTCGGTGCCGGCGACAATCGCTGCGATCTCGCTGAAGGAGAGTATCGTTCCTTCCCGTTGGGGTGGATCACCGCTGCCTTGGCACGCTTTCCCTTCGTTGTTGGATCTCAGTAACTTGGGGGTAGGTTTGCGGGTGACCCTTAGAGCATTTACTGGTGCTATTAACCGACAACACGCCGTGGTGGAGATTTCATGCACAGGCAATGACTGTTATCCTTTGGGCGACGGGCGCCTTTTGGTTGGATTGGACCTGCGGCTGGGCCCAAACTGACTTGCGGAATGCGGTGTTGCGAGCAGCGCGGTACTTAAAGGATGGTGGCGCTTGGGCATTGGACATCTTCCGTGTACGTGTCCTATTTCCCTACAGTTGAAGCAACGATGAGCATCTTTTGCTGGCCTTGAAAAGGGACATTTGTTGGAATAATGTCCTGAATTGCAACAGTTGAAACAAATCGGATCCGTTTTATCATGGTGTGCACTCGTCTGGGTCTGCAGACTCACAACTGGAACTGAAATGTGCACTGGCTTGCGAGCCTTGTTTTCCATGCCTTTGTTATTGTTGGTGGCCTTCACAGAGGTTGGAGTTGGTTGATGACCAGAAGCATCATCGCCATGGATGGTACCAACCACAAGTGGACCGACACACCGTCGGGTTGTCCCATGGTCTTTCTCGTTTTTGGTTCGAACCGAATTCAACCGAGCTCTTGGGCACATGGTCTGCTTCCTCACACAAGAAACATGTGACCTTGCTCATGGGGCATTCTTCTGGTACATGGGTGTCGTTACCACAAAGGCAGGTGTGGTTGCACATGCTCACCGGGTGTCCAACTTCTCCACAGCGAGTACATGCTTTGAGCCTCATTTCTTTTTCACTGAAGTTTTCAAGGATTGCTTCCTCCTCGTCAGAGGATACCTCTTTTGGCTCATCATCCTCTGGCTTGGGTGGTCCATGAAGCCTGAGATGTCGGGTTAGCTGACGTGCACCACGAAAAGTATTCTTTCTTAGGCGTCGGGGAATCTTCTCTGCATCTTCGGGAGTAAACTCTGTACCAGTGACGATCATCTTGCTGGCACATCTTGTGTTCCATTCTGGTGCCTTTCTCTTCTTTGAGTTGGACGGTGGCGTACCAAAACTCTGGCTAATTGGTTGACCGGAAACTTTCTTCCTTCGGGGACACTGCATCTCATCATTGGTCTGTGTCCTGGCGTACACTTTCCATGAACTGTGTCTTACATCATGACCTTGCTCCTTATAGCCGTAGCAGAGGTCATGTGTTTCCCTTTGGCTGGATGGCGGGGTTGGTGCCCTCATCTCCTGAAATCTTGATGACAAACTCGCGGGAGTCACCAGGGCGAGCATCTGCTGCTGTTGTTGATACTGCCCTTGCATCAGTTGCATCATCATGGCCACTAATTGCGTCTGATTGGCCACTACCTGGGCTAGGATTGAGTCCACAGGAGAAGGAGGTGGAGTCCTCACCGGGTTGCTCTGAGCTGATCCAAGGAACTGCTGTGGTCTTGATTTGCTGGCACTGCCCCTGACTTTACCCATCTGTTGACGGAGAAGAAGGGAAAGGGGATAGAAGAGGTTAAACTAAAGATGAGACCTTAGTCCGCTTGATTACTGATCTGATGTGGGTGTACCTTTATTGTTCAAGTTGATTAAGCAAACAACCTAGTATGGTCACATCCCCACCACTGATGTAAACCATACCCCTGCACACAGCAAACAACACACGACTTAGGAACTACCGAAACTACTCTTCCAAGAAGGATTGGGTTCTAGGACAGCTCCGGGAAGACTTCGCTTGAAAACTCGGGAAGCGCTGACTCTGAGCTGCTCGGCTTGAACTCCTTGCTTGAAACTTGGACTGGACTTGGCTTCCGGATGGCGCTCCAGATTAACCACTAGAGAGTTGGAGGGAAAGGAGAGAAATTTTGACAAATTGTTTTTCAAAAGCTCCAGTGGGATAGAAAAGATATTTTCACAAGTAGGGTTTTTACAAAACTAATCCTTAAGGGTTTTGACCATTTGGCTCAACCTACAGTCAAGATGGCTCTGATACCAACTTGTCACGCCCAGAAATTCAAACCCGAATTTCCAGACTATTCTGTGTATTTAATCCCTGTCCAGGCATCAACCAGGGTACACAAAATGACAAATCAATACACAGATCCATACGTATAAATAAAGCGTATAAATACTTACAAAAGAGGCACTTAGTCCTCACACCCAAAAGGGGGACATCAGTGGAAAAGAAGGACGATCCTAGCGGGGCTTCAGCTCCACTCCACAAGCAAACTCAACTGGGGTCTGAGCCTTGGTCTTCAAACACCGTCTTCAACACAGAAGCACTACACTTCTTAAGGGGGGAGAAAATGCAAGGCTGAGTACAACCACGTACTCAACAAGCCACACCAAGGAATGCAGACATGTGAGGGGAGGCAAGGAGGGGCTTGGGGCTACTTTGCGGAAAAGCGGTTGCAAAACACTTTATTTCAAAAATTGGGAAAACTGTTGGGTAGTTAAGTCAATATTAATCCTCCACTGAACAACGTTATCCCCACGTTGAACAGGCCCAACCAATTCCCACCTGGTCTAATCCAGATTAGTAAGCCAATTTATTAAGGGTGGAACTAATCATGGTGAAGCTGGTCGATCGCCCATAACCGTGGGCACGACTATTCGAATAGTTTTACTCTGATCAGAGGTGCGCTACTTTACCCACAAGACACGATTTCACACATGTTGCCATGCCCCGAAGTATCGCCACGATACTGCAAAGGGGGAAATCGTGACAAGACCTATAGCATAACTCTCCCTAACCAAGCGAATCCACACCAAGGTTTCGCCCCACTCCGTTCTGGGATGTGGGCAGCCCCCAGTGCCGCGGTGAATCCGGCAGCCCAGCAACCCTTATACGGGGCCGACGAAACTCCATCACGCCCACCTCGCCACGGATCGTCGGCTAGGGAAAAGCTATACTACGGATCCAACAGTTGCCCATTCTTGCTTGTGGTAAGCACTGTATGTCTTCCAGGGTTTCCCATGAACTGGTCCTTAATTGCCATGGGTGCGACAAGCCAAAACCATGCACCCACAGCCCACCATTTAGTCATATTTTAGTTGGGATAATTATGACAAAAAAGATATGACCAGGTGTTCCGAGCTAGCAACTCATCTGAATTAATATAGATAATGTGATTATCCCATTTAGTGAGCTAGTGGTACTTAAGCATGGCTAAGTATATAATTTTAGCAAAAGTCACGTAAGTGACTAAAGCTAGTCAAATTATCACCCAAGGTTTGACAAAGGACGGATATCAAAAGGGTATGGCACAAGCAAACAGATAGGTAAACCCAACATTTCATGTAATTCGCAAAACATGCAATTTTATTTGCAAACAGTAAAACATTTGTAAAATAGGTTCAATATGCTTTAAGGGGAGTGTGACTTGCCTTGCTTCTTCCAACCAACTTCTAAACTCTTCGCGACCGCGAACCTCCGAAACGACGGAAACTACACGCTGGCACGCAAAACAAGGAAAAACCCTAATAAAAACCAAATAACAGTACATGAAAAGTAAACCAACATGTAGAGCTCAATTTTAGATAAATTTTGCAATTTGAATGGCCCAATTTGGAGTTCAAATGAATTAGATATGAATTTTAGAAGTTTTGGACCATTTAAATAAACTCTAGGAATTAATTAGATTTATTGCGCAATTTTTAATTATTTTTCGAAGGAAAAAGGCTGATGTTGACGTCGGCGGGCACGGGCGCGGCATGACGTCGCAACCGAATGCATCGACGCCCGGCGTGCGCGCGACGCGGTCCACGGGGCCAGGTCCACCGTGGACCAAGTCCACGGCGGTCCACGGCGGGCGCGCCACGTGGCGCACACGTGGCGCCGACGCGGCAGCCACGCGGTGGCCACGCGGCGGCCACGCGACAGCCACATGGGCGGCCGGATGGACGGCCAAGATCTGCCCCGAGGCGATCGGGTGGCGGAGAGGCGGCGGCGGCCGACGACGGCGCCTGCGACGGCGCGCAGCGGCGACGCACGCCTGGCCGATGGTCGCGACGGCGCCACCGCGCGCGGCGGCGAGCTGCGAAGGCGACGGAGGAGAGAAACAGGGAGGACTCACCGGCCGACGGAAAAGTGTTGCGGCGATCGGCGGCGAGCGGAGAAGGCGCGAGCGCCCGGCGCACGGCGCGGCAGTTTGGCCACGGCGCACGGCGGCAGCCGGTCAGCCACGGCGGCGACGGCCGAGGGACGGCCGATGCACGGGGGCGCGCGGCGGAGCCGACGGAGAGGACAACACGGCTCGGGGAACGGCGAGGCGGCGGGAAGCGGCGGTCGGAGGCGGGCCGTGGTGGCGGCGGCTCGGGTCGCACGGCGGCAAGGCGCTCCGGCGATGATCCGGGCGTGGGAAGCGGCGGCCGGGGAGCGCGGCACGGTGACGAACGTGGTGGCGGGCTCGGATATTGGCGGCGATGCTTGGGACGGCGGTGGCGCTCGACCGGAGGGAGGCGGCGAGCGGCGGATAGAGGGGCAACGCGGGGAGAGCGGGAGGGGGCTCGGTGAGCTTGGGCGCTTTAGGAAAATGGGAGAGGAGAGCGTGGCGATCGCTTTTATAGGCCGGGGAGGAATGGGGTAGGTCGGCGCACGGCGGGATCAGAGGGAGAGGCGGTGGCCGGCGGCGACAGTCGCGGGGAGATAAACGGCGATTGATGGCGCGGGGTTAGGGGAAATTAAGGGGAATAGCCGGCGGCATTGAATGCGGCATCAAAGCACGCGCGGGAGCAGTGTGGGATGCGCGGGAATCGCGGCGCGCGGGCGCGGCTTGCGACGACATTGACGGCCGGGGCGAGGAAGGTGATGACGAGTGGGCCCACTTGTCATCGGCTCGAGAGGCGGGAGGCCGGATGGACTTGGCACGTGCGAGAGAGATGGGCCGCGGCCTCTGGGCCGACCCGGGGAAGGAGAGAGAAAAGGCGCGCGCGAGCGTGGTGGTCAAACAGACTTTCAAGGGTTTGGGCCGAAACTGGCCCGGGAACAGGAGAAGGATTTTTAATTTATTTTCCATTTAAATTAATCGCATAAATGGTTTTGGAATTTTTATAAATACTTTCAATGCTCAAATAATTCCAAGAAAATTCTTGAAAATACAAGGACACTCAAAGTATTTAATAAAAATATATCCAGACCATTTAGTGATCAATTTATTTATTACATAATTACTGGAATGCTCTTTGTAGCATTAAAAATTATTTCTGGAGCTCCAAAATTTTACGGAAAATTTCAGAGAATACTTTAGGGCATGGAGAATATTTCAAAAATATTTCCACCCATGATTTTTAAAGGAAATTTGAATTTCCTTAATGCTTTCACTTGATAACTTATTTTCCTTTTTATTTAGTTTCTGGAAAATGATTTACTTAATGATTTTTAATCCTGACGAAAATCGGGCCGTGACACCGCCGCCGCCCGCCGCCCTCCTCACCGCCGCCCTTCACCGTTCCGCCAAGGCGCCGCTCGGCCTCAAGACCAACCGGCTTCCCCAACCTCCATAGCGCACGACGCCCTTCCCCGAGACAACGCCGCGCCACCTTCGACCACAACCACGGTGATGCATGCATCTTTGTATTTGCGCAAATAAAACACATGGATGGATTCGAATGTACATGCTGTGATGGATGGATATATGCCGTGATTTATTTTTGATGTCGTGATGGATGGATATATGCCGCGATGGATGGATGGATGGATATATTTAGCATATATGTGCATATATTGCCGTGATATTTGAATGGATGAATTTTGAATTGATGTCGTGAAGGATGGACGGATGAATTTTTTTTGTGATGTATGAATTTTAGATGATATATAGGATGGATGGTAAAATTTGTGATGGATAAATTGTAGAGAGTTATTTTGGAATTTGTTCTGTTAATTTTTGGATGGATTTGTCGATGAATTTTTTTGTGTGAAATAGTTGCTATGATTATTTTTATGTGAATTAGTTTATGTGAACTAGTTGTTGAATGAATGGATGGATGGATACAGTGGGGAGGTGGGGCTTCAATTGTTGTGAGATTGTGACACTAAAAATTAGATTTTAGACTTATGCTAAATTATTGTAAATAAATTATTTTGCTCGATGATGAACTGGAGCCGTTCAGACATGTTGCAAATTGCAACATCCAAACACGGTTCGAATTATTTAGGCAAGTTGAAGGCTGGGTGGCTTTTGAAGATTTCCGCATCAAACCTTGTGTCAAAGGTCACAACGGAAATCTTCTGGAAGCCACCCAACCTACCACAACGCCTCATGCAATTACGATATAGTCTTGTTGTTCGAGAGCGAGAAAAATATAGTCTTCTCTTTAGGTTTTTCTCTTTGTTTTTCCTTCTTCTTCTCTTTAGGTTTTTCTCTAGGTTTTTCTTTAGATTTTGGACTTACGCTAAATTACTGTAAAAAAATTATTTTGCTCGATGATGAACTGGAGTCGTTTAGACATGTTGTAAATTGTAACATCCAAACACGGTTCGAATTATTTAGGCGTGTTGAAGCCTGGGTGGCTTTCGAAGATCTCCGCATCAAACCTTGTGTCAAAGGTCACAACGGATATCTTTTGGAAGCCACCCAAGCTACCACAACGCCTCATGCTATTATATATATAGTCTTGTTGTTCTGAGAGCAAAAAAATATAGTCAATATAGAAAAACCTGAAGAGAAGAAGAAGGAAAAAAAGTATTTCACAAATTGTGTGTTATGAACGATTGTAGATCAAATGTCGAACGAGAAAGCTCCATCGGAGGCACCCAACGAGATTCCAACGCCGGCGTAGCAAAATTTGCTGGGGATTGCGATGACAGTAGCTAAGGGAGTTTGAGCTTGAAGGGGCACAGACAATTGCCTGTGCCCCTGCAACTTCAAGCTCCTTTAGCTACTCTCATTGCATTCACAATTTAGAGTAGTTTACTAAACTTTACTATCAACTTTCTTTTAGCGTAGAAGGAGACTTTGTGCGCACATGTACACCTCTTATATACACCATATTACAACTATCTAGGCCCTTCGTTCATAAATTTCACAAGTTGTGTGTTATGAACAACCGTAGATCAAATGTCGAATGAGAAAGCTCCCTCGGAGGCACCCAACGAGATTCCAACGCAACAGACTTCGATCGAAGGCACATGGCAGACACCAAGCGATCCTTTAATCGAAGTTCCTCGTCTTGTTAAATTTGTAAGTACTATCATGTAGCATTTAATAAGTTTTGTCTGTTGTTACTATCGAATAAACAATTGACTGAAGCAATTACTTTGTCTACATAGAGGACACACACATTATGTACGAAATGGTGGACCGGTTAAGGATCCACAAAAGAAGAAGCTTCTGGTGAAGACACAATGGCCAGTAATTATATGCCCGCTATATGTCAACATTTTATACTGTGTTTAATTTCAACTATTGACGTATGTATACAATTTTATTCAACACAGTGTTATAAGCAACCACCAGGCACTAGCCTATGCGGCTACTACGTGTGCGAGATGCTAAGAATCTACGAGAGGTACACTACAAAGTTTGAACAAGTAAGTTCAGAGAAAATATATTTCTACATGTTATGATCGATCTTGTATAATTTTTCTAATCGTATCTATATGTGTATTTTTTTCTTAAACAAATCGAGTCCGTTCCAGTTGTAGCAAACTGGTTCGACAATCGAACAATGCTCAACTTGGTTGCAGATATTTGTCGCTTCATCCGCTGCGATGTCTGCAATCATTTGGACGATTTATATGATTCGGAGAGCGAGCTTGTAACGAACGATAAATTGAAAAGACTTAGGGAGTGAGAAAAAGACCATATGTAAATTTAGGGTTGAAAACGGTCGGGAACGGTCGGGAAAAGACCCTAACCATTCCTGTTCCCGTATTTTTTTAGCGGGATTGGAAACGGAAACGGGAAAGGTGGACGGGAATACGAATTCGGTAATACGGGACAATGGAAAACGGTCGGAAACGGTCGGGAGCATGTCAATTACGATCGGGAATCGGTAATGAAAACGGTAACGTCAACATACATATAACCACATTTAATTTATTAATCAACTTGCAAAATTCAGAACTAACAGATGATGCTAGATGTGTTTTAGAATCAAACATGGCAACACCACATTCATGTTAGCAACAAGACCAATAGTACCAAGCTTGACAATGGAATGGGAACTTGAAACACCACATTGCACCTAAAGCTAAGTGAGATACATACATCACAAGTCCAAATTTAAAAACATCACAGTTCACGGCATTACATCACAAGTCCATATTTAAAAACAACAAATCACAACTCATGGCATTACATCTCAAGTCCAAATTTGCACACATGTTTGCAAAGAGAAGAAGCAATGGCAAGTTAAAAGCAAAAGACAACCACATTTTCTTCTTCACCATTTACATCTCAAAGTGCATATGATCTGCTTCTTCTTCACTATCGGCGACATCATTATCCTACAACAAATAAGAGGCATAAGTATCTACACATACACTTCAACATATGTCTTCCCATTGTCCTAGAAGGTTACTACTTGTAAAAAATGTATAAAGACTTGGCACAATTGACAATACCTCAATCCGATGATTTGAAACAAGGGCCTCAATAACTTCAAGATCACCAACAATTGAACAAATTTTTTTATCCGAAATCACAGCCAAGATAGATATATTAACAAAGATGATAAATATTGCACAATAACTAATTTTGAGATGTTTTTCTAACCTCTTTTCTCTGCAACAAGCCAATCTTTCATGCATATCAATGCTTCAACCATTTCAGGGTCAAGGCGGCTACGGAAAGGATCAACAACACGTCCACCAAAGACTAAAAGCGATTCGAAGCGACAGCTGAGACTTGGACAGCTAACAAATCACGCGCTATTTTTGATAGAACAGAAACTCCTCGCTTGGTTCTTCCACCATGCTAAGATATCAAATTGACCACTCGTGCCGAGAGGCGGATCTCGCCATATACTTGTCCACTCATTCATATCATCACCATCATGTACACTAGACTCATATAAGTAGTTCTCTAGTTCATCATCTCCATTGTCCACTAACGATCAGCTGTATCTATATGCTTATCATCATTTGACCCACTTTTAGACCTCGAAGATGAAGGTGTAGTAGTGACATAGAACTGGTACAATGACTTGATAACATCAACAAGTTCATCAACATGAATTTGAAATGAGATGCCATGGAATTTTCTCATGTAGAACTCTATAAGCCTTTTCTTATATCTAGGATCTAGAAAAAGCAACAAGCAAGTGTAGTGGATGATTTCTTCCAATATTTTTCAAATTTCTTACTCATAGAACTAGCCATTGCACTAATAGTGGTATCATGACAAACAATCCAATCATCAAGTAAAATCTTTATCTCACAAAACCCTCTCGTAGAACAGATTAGCGTGGGATATAAAGTACCTGCATACTGCTCGGTGAGATCATAGAATTTCTTCAAGCATTGAAACAATTTAAATGCCATGTCCCATTCACTAGGAGAAGGAGTGATCTTTTCATACCTACGGCGATCTGATGATTTCAGCCTCATGAATGCATTCTTGTAGTACAATGCATCCCGAAGCATCAAGTATGTGGAATTCCATTTGGTTGACACATCAAGTGAAAGACCCTTGTTTGTTTCCAGTCCACACTCAGTTGCACGCTTCATAAGCTCCTCCCATTGCAATGGAGAACCTTTGACAGCAAGAACTAGTTGTCTGACATTCTCAATTGTTGGTGCGATTACACTCAAACCATCCCTAGCAACTAGGTTGAGTATGTGGCAAGCACACCTCACATGGAAGAATAGTCCATCACATATCAAAGATGTTGCACTAGCACTGACCCTTAGATCAGAGATGATGTCTTTGACTGCTACTTCATTTGCTGATGCATTGTCTAGGGTCGAGCAAACAATCTCTTGTCAATATACCACTTTACCATAAGTTCGTAAATGTCTCGCACAACTTTCTACCAAGTATGATGGCCCTCTACATGCACAAAGTTCACAATCCTTTTCTCGGATAGACCAATTGTCATCTATCCAATGCACAGTGACACACATGTATGACTTGTTCTGATTTGAAGTCCACAAGTCCATGGTGGCACTAAACCGGCAAGATACAGTTTTGAAGTAGGCATACAACCTCTCCTTTTCAGCTAAGAACATGCTTAAAATTTCATTCCTAATGGTAACCCGAGATCTGATTGGAAAGCTAGGACGCAAGGATTTGATGAACTCAACAAAGTACTCATGCTCAGATATATTAAATGGGTACTCATGCATGACTATTTCCAAGTAAAACTTTCTCAAGCTAGCCTCTTCATCATATTTGTAAGGTACCACAGTAGTGATGGGTTTACCTGAACCATCCTTTTCTACCTTGAGTTGCTGCTGGCCCTTCACTACACCATGTGTAACCCTCAGATGGCTCCAAAATCCAGTTGTCCCATAGTTGCTCTCACATCTACCCTTGTGATTGCATCTTGCCCAATTGCAATGAGCCCACTTCTGAACATATGTCTTTCCATTGTCCTCAATGACAAGACTTTTCTTGGTGAAGTGCTGCCACACATCAGACGTGCACTTCTTCCTCCTTCCACTAGGTTCATCTCTCTGTTGCACAGGCTCATCACTTGCAGCAGCACCAGTAACACCTATACCACTTGCAACAACATCTCTAACACTTGGAGCAGCGACATCACCTGAACCACTGCGAACATCAACATTTGAACCACTGCCACCATCACCTCCTGACCTAGTGTCACCTTGACTTGGCAAAGAGCCTAAATCAGTTCCTGCCCTTGGACTAGATGTAGGAGTTGCACTTGCAGATGATATGGACAGACATACCCCAGGGCTTTGCCTTGACCTTTTAGAACCTGCCAAGTGCCAAGACAATATTTGTTAATTCATAAAATTCACAATAATAGAATGAATATGTTACCACTTGGTTTGCAATGCAGGTGCATGGATAGCTAGGAAAGAATTGCCCACATTACTAGACAATGCATGGATGCATGCAACAAAATAAATTATACCTGCCGGTGGAAAAGGCTCGAGGGTGTTGCTGTTCACCGGTGGGCTTGGTTCTAGGAAAGGCGACGTTTGGAGGCGGATGATCCTGATGCAGAACCAGAAGCTTCATTTTGGTCGGTTGACGGCTTCATTTTGGCGTGAGGCGTCGGGGAGTTGGCCGGCGTCGGCGACCTCGGCAGCGCGTGGCCTCAGGCTCCCGGGAGGGGTTTGTCGTGCGGATATAAGCTATCATACAGACATGGTCGAATGTGCAACAAGTGGTAAGAAATTTTAGTCAAAAGTGAAAACATGATACAAGACCTAATCCAAAGTGCAATTCACTAAAAAAATGACATCTTTGAGAGGTAATAACAACTTACAAGCAATGGAAAGGAGTACTTCCAGTGGAAAATCTTTATTTATCATATATCACCATCTGGTCCTGCACTTTAATACCTAGAAGAAGAAAAAGTAACATTAGGGAAACTAATCCTAATAGAACAGTAAGAACAGTAAGTGGACAGTGACCTAGTCCCTACTCTTTCTGGAGCTATCAGGATTCAGGAGACAGGGATTCTATCACACAATTACTTCAAGCAGCAGCAGCACGTGTAGAACTGAACAAGTAAAGCTGTAAAGGACACAGAGCTAGAAATCTATAGCAGCAATAGCTACTGACCTGATCTGGTGAGTCGTGAGATGGAAGGAGTAATTAGCATATCTGAGAGAAATTTATTTCCTCTTCCCGGCCCCTCGTCTAATTAAGCCGATGCAACGAACATTCCAATCTGAACAGATGCCGCGGGATGGCCGCCGTGTGCGCGTCGCGCCGGGAGGTGCGTCGCCGGTCGGTGTGTGCGAGGGGGTGCGGCGCCCGCCCGGGAGTGGCGCCGGCGGTTGCCGTGGTGGATGGATAGGAGGAGAGGAGGTGGTTGCCTTGCCTGGCTTGTAGAGTGGTAGGTACTTAGGGTTTTGTTTTTGATGGGCAAAAATATGGGCCGGGCCAAAAATTTGTTTACATGGGTCGATAAAAACGGGAATTCCCGGGAATTTTCCGTATAAATCCGGGATCCGCAAATACGGCCGGAAAACACCCCAACCGTTCCCGCTCCGGTTTCCCGTTTCCGTATTTTTCCCGTTCCCGTTTTTCTCGCGGATCCGGTATTCGGTCGGGATTTTCGGTATTCCGTGTCGATCGGTACGGGATTTTCCCGTACCCGCTTACACCCCTACTCCACAGCACCACGCCGCACCACCGCGATAGCACCCGTGCCCCACCATTGCTCTGTCTAGTGGCGGATCTAGTATTCTAGCATTAGGTTATGCCACCAAAAAAATTGAACACAAAATTTTGGTAATAATTATAAAATTAACAACGTGATTAGGTATATATGTACTAAGTAGCACGATAAAACTTTAATTCTTACATTAAATAGAAACGATCCACTAAATAAAATGTAAAAAGTTCAAACATCATACTGATAATTAAAAATATATACATAAAAGAGCATGAGAGACTTACAATGCTATCTGTTAATTGTTATTCAGATTATTGTTCAAGATTCTTGTTCATTGTTAAGATTCTTGTTCATTGTTATTCAGATTCTTGTTTCGAACAACAACTGGACGACTATTCATCATTGGACAAGAACTGCAAAGCACTTACCAAAAAAATCAATCATGCCCTTGTTAAATAAATCCACCATTTTTTATGTGCATATGCAGGCATTAGGCAATGAGTTGGTTGTGTCTCATCAGAGGTGGCCAAATGGGCCGTGCCACCGTGGGCCGGCCCGGGCACGGTCTTCCTGTAGCAGGCACGGCCCGGGCACGACACAGGGCTTAACGGGCCGGGCCAAGACGCACGAGTGGCCGTGCCGTGCTTCGGGCCGCGGCACTGAGCCCTGTGGCCGGCACAAGACGGTGTTACCGCAGTTGAAATATACTGTAGCACAATATCAGTAGCAAATGTATCAGTAAAGCGTGGGCCTTTAGTGGGCCAGAACAGTGCAAAATAGTAAAAAAACAGTGTAAAATAGTGTCACGGGCCAACCTTGGCCCATGGGCCTTTGACGGGCCCATGCCGGCACGACACGGCCCGCCTACCCCGTAGGTCGTGCTTGGGCCGGGGGCTCGGCACGCAGGCCGTGCCGACACGGCCCGCTACAGGAGTCGTGCCTAACGGGCCGTGCCGCGGGCGTGCCTGGGCCGGGCCGTGTCGGGCGGCCCGTTTGGCCACCTCTGTGTCTCATCCAGTTATATTAGCTACAGTTCAGAAAGAAGCAGAAGTAGTACATGCATTGGAAATCCTCTTCTTCCTTCTTATCTCTTCCTTGTTCCTTCTAGTTCTACTTCGATCAGGAATCCTCTCTTCTTGTTCTTTCTACTTGGCACGGCGGTGGAGGGGAGGCACGGCGGCTGTCACGAGGGGGCCCGTGGCGCGGGGGGCAAGGATGGACGACGACACGCGAGGGTGCGGGCTGAGCGCGTGTGGTTCCGAGGTGATGAGGCGATTCGATTCCGAGGCTTTTCGTACGTTTTTATTTTTTACCAAAAATATATACTATACCCCTTACACGTGGGTCCCAGTGGTATGCCGTGGTCCACCCCAAGATACCCCGTGGATCCGCCTTGCCCGTGTCCATCACGGGGGAGGGGGCGAGGATGCTTTGCTTCGGGCGAGGTTTAGCAGAGGAGATTTTGCTCGCGCGCGAGTGAGAAGACGATCCGATGTTACCGCCGACGCAGCATCGTGCACCGTCGCGACCATCGGCTTTCGGCACGGCTCGATGGCCGTAAGCGCCGCCTGCATCTCCAGGATGGCGCAGAGGAGCACCTCGGTCGCAGGCGTGGGGTCGTCGCAGGCACCGCGCGACGGGGAAGAGGCCGTATCGGGGCTCTCGGGGGAGCCGTGGCCGATTCCGCGCCGAGCTCCTCCATGGCGCCGGCGCAACAATGAGGGAGAGAACATAGTGCCGACCTCACAAAGGAGATGAGGCGCCCCCCGCCAGCATCTCCTCGAACCCCCTCTCCTCATGGGCGGCGATGTCGTTGTTTCACAGCCACCGTGGATAAGCCGAATGGGAAGAGGGAGGAGAGAAAGGAGGAAGAAGGAAAGGAGTGAGAATGACATGTGGGTCTTATAGGATAACTCAACGGGATAGACCACCTCAAAGCATCACATCAGCAAAAACGTCCTCCAAAACCTTTGAGAGAGTCAAATTATATTGATTTTAACAGTTAAAGATTTAATATATTTAGTATTACATTTCATATATATGAATTAGATTGTAGGTATATTTAAGGGAGTTGAAGTGGATTTTTAAATAGTTGATTTTGAGAGGTAATGGGCCTCGATTTGGTCTAGTAAGAAATGTACAATCCAAATATTTTTGTCCAATGGTCCAACCGGTGATGGTTTAGTCCCAGTTCGTGGTAAAACCATGTGATTTAGGCGGTTCGAAATAATGGGTCTCGAACTCTCGATTTGGACCTACTAGTACAACCCAAGTATTCTTGTCCATCTGGTCCGACCGGTGACGGTTTAATCCCAGTTTGTGGTAAAACCCTACGGTTCAGGCGGTTCAAGGTGGGCCAATTGCTGATCTGGTCTTTTCAGTTTCCATAAAACTAGATTATGGACAAGGGCAACACTTATTTCGTTTTTTTGGCTTGTTCGTCCGTCGCTCCGTCGCCAATTTTGAATCGTGCGCCCATTTACCATTTTCTAGTTAGTACTTCTGTATCAAAATAGATAAAATAGATAGTCTCTCTATTTCAAAATATAATAACTTCTAGCATTTAAAATTTATCTTAAAATATAATATTTTTTCACATATATTCTCTTATCAATCAATCGTAATCTTTCGGTATTCAAATTCTTTATCTATTTTTCTTCTACACCAATCACAATCCCTTTCCATTTAATTGTATCTCTTTTTAATACTCGTGTTTAAATTTAGAATTCTTTATATTGACTTAGGCCCTGTTTACTTGCACATTTTAGGTGTAAACTTTACACCCTAAAAGTTTTGGGTATAAACTTTATACAAGAAAAGGTGTTTACTTCCCTATGTAAAATTATTGAGCTGTTGTAATAAAAACAGATTTACCCCTGCTACTAATTGCTAACTGCCATCACCAACAGCACAATCCAACTACACACATAACTCTGTCCAGAGCAAAAGTACAACTAAACTCGAAGCTTTTCAGTGCTTGGCAATGGCGAGAGCGAGAGGAGAGAGAGAGTTTTTCAGTGCTCGGCAATGGACCTCGCCGGACGGCGGCCGACGGCGTCGTACCCGCCGTTGCCGCATGTGTCGGCGTCAGACCAGGATCGCATGCCCATGTGGTGCGTTCTTGCCGGCGACAACAAGGCGCCGAACGAGATGGCGGTGACGGTCGTCGTGGAGTGCGCGTGCCAGCAGGGGAGCGGGACGTGCGCCGCCATCCAGACCGGCGACGAGTGCAACCAGCCGAACTCGCTCGCCGCGCACGCGAGCATCATCCTCTCCAGATCCGCCGCCCCGATCCCCTCTCCGTCGCCTCCGACGTCTCGTCGTCCGTATAGGAGCGCACCAAGGACATCCTTGTCGCCGTCTCCGGCCTGCTCTTCGCTTTGGTTGCGGCGGATCCGGGACGGCGGAAGGGAAAGAAGCGGCGGCGACGATGGCGGAAGGGAGAGCGGGGCGGCGCGGTGGAGAGAAGCGGCGGTCCACCGCGCCGGCGAGGGTGGTGGAGCTGGCGGCGGACGAGGGGGAGGGGGAAAGAGAGCGTGCGACGGATGAGGGCTTGCTAGCGCGCCGATGCAGAAAAAAGTAGTACTGTGTGCGTTTTTCTTCTGTTGGAGTACCGTGCGTACAAGGTAGTGTGGGTAAGCACTTCTTCTAAGAAAATTTTACACATTTTTTGTTTCAAGCCTTCCAAATCTAAAATTTTTACACATCAAGTTTACACCCATGTGTTCACTTTCAAAATCCCAAAAAGTAAGAAAAATCCTAAATCTTTACAAATTTTTACATAAAGTAAACAGAGCCTTAGATAGAAATTTTTTTGGAAAATTCCTTCTGCAGGGGAGCTAATTTTTCGAAGCGGGAAAATTTTCAAAGCCGCGCGCATTTACCGCTTCTCAGTTCAAAATTTTTCGAAAATTCCTCCACACACCAGGGCCCTCCCCTCATCTATAAATGGGGTCCACTCCAAGAATGTATCTATCACACCAGGGCCCTGTATCGTTGCTAGAAGTGAATGAATCGAATCTCAGAATGGAACCATTTGGCACTCGAACATGGGCAGTTTATCTGTATCATTGCTTGAAGTGAATGAATCGAATCTCCGAATGGAACCATTTGGCACTTGAACATGTTCAGTTTATCTGTATTGTTTTGTTTTTGAACCTGTTTATCTGTACTAGATACTGGGGCGTGGTAATGACCCGTCTCCTAGTCATCACTTTATTTGCTCCTATCAGTTTACTGTAAGTGATTAGTAAGACGACATATTGGTTTGCAACCTTCTTTTTTAAAGCAACATACCTATTCCATTATATTGGATGCATGACCAACTTATCGATAATGGCACTCAGTACATCACTTTGGGAGATAATGTGGCCTAGCAACTCCCCATTACACCCATAACAAAACAAAAAGAGCTACTTTATTCTAGTAATGCAGCTTTCAGGTCTTGCTAATTACCATTAACCTTGAGTAATCAGTATATTATACAACAACGTTGTACACAAACTTTCTTTAGTACATATAAGTTTTATAAGGAAAAAATATAGAATGAAACAATTTCAGCCAAAAAGCTTTCACCCGATGGACTAAACCTAAAATAGAAGAATCATTTGGATCTACAAATAAGGAGAAAAAAAGCCAGTTGTACTGAAAGGATTTATCTGCTTATGCAGTTGTGCTTCTCTTGTATAGGTCCATGAAGCCATAAATTGAAGATTATAAAAATTCTGCAGGTAAACATACATCATATCAAAATACTGCACAGTTGACCATATTGACAACTGAACTAAACTTTGCAAGCTCAGTGCATTCCAAAAACCTGAAAGAATCCTTGTCCATCCAATGAGTTATTATATTCCCATGACAGTCATACAATAAATATAGTTAAAATACATCAGAGTTTAGCTTTCTTTCTGCAAAATTCAAATCATCTAAAAACTACACCAAGAACCCAGTGAATGATGAGAGAAAGCGCCATTTAAAAACGCTAGCCAAATATCAATGATAATATGAAAGCACTGTTCTAGTGGTATATAACGTGCAATCTGAAATGTCACATTTGAACCAATTTTAGTAGTTATCTAGAACTATAAGAATATTTTGTTATCAAAATTTGTTTTATCGTCTGAATAATGGTAGCAGAACACAACAATGCCAAAAGAGATAACCTATCAATTCTTAGTGAGTCTAGAAATTATTGGCCCTAAGAGATAACCTGATGCATTTCACATATGTAGATAAGAAGTCAATATGTATACTCTATAGTGCTGCTTCCAGTGGGCAATATCTCAAAATAAAGAACCAACCTAAATTTGTGATGCGATATCTCTATTGACAACTCAGATCGCAGCGAACACTGCAAAAGCAACATCAAAGCATAGTAAATTGCATTATCACAACAGCAGAGGAATACAAGATATGTGGTATGCCCATTGCAAGGGTGGAGGCTTTATTATTGGCATCAAGCATCAATGAAAATGATAATTCAAAAAACTAAGGCCCTGTTTAGTTATCTGTCAAAAACTTTACACCCTGTTAAAGCAAAACTAATGGTTGCAACTTGTGCATATGTACAACAGCAACTTTATAAAATGAAAGAGCATACCGATGAGCTACTTTTCTAGCATAATCATGATCTTCAGGCTTTTCAGCTCTCTTCTTTTGGATGACTTCCTATGTAGCAAAAAAAAAGACTTGAGTATAGCTTCTTGGTGGTGCGGCACCTCTTCTTGACAGCTGCAGCATGGATATCCTAAGTATTGCAAGCATAAATAACTTATATAACAAAATTTGAGCATTCAGTAACATATCTAACAATAATACATTTTTCTTAACAAAACATCTAGCTGAGCAAGTCAGTAAAAACAAACTTATTTGCTTTATGATTACCTTGATATTTCAACACATAATATAACTTTTACATGACTACTGAACTTTGCAGTAATCCATTGAGACCTTGGTCTAACACCGAAGTTGTTGATACAATAATTGTCATATGAAGCATAGACAAATTTATATGGTCGAAACATACTCATATATTTATTGTGCGACATTGGCATAATCAAGTTGGTACAAGGATATTTTAAGCAAGAATGGCCAATATGTAATATCAGATAAGTCAAGAACCTCAAGATATATCAAAGATATCCAATGGGTATAGATAGCCAAATGGGTCGGGCCGTAGTGGGCCGGCACGGGCACGATCTCACCGCAGCGGCACGGCACGACACGACACATGGGCGAAACGAGCCGTGTCGGCACGACACGGTTGCCCGTGCCGTGCTTGGGTTGCCGGTCGAGCCCGTGGGCCGGCCCGGCACGGCCCGACACTGTTGCGGCACGGCACGACACGGCCCGCGGCACGACACATCACGCGAGGGAGGGTGGCCGAATCGCAGTGCGGCACGTGGCAAAGGGGCTGACGGCGGCAGTGGCGCGGCTCCGACTCCAGCCAATCAAAACGCGCCACATCCCTCTAACGACTATATTAACGTTCAAATTTCAAAATAGCCGTTGGAGGGCTAAAAAATTCAAAAATAATCTGAAAAAATTCTAAAAAATATCAAATTTTGCCCTATAAATAGGCATCCACCCCAGCCATTTCTCCTCACTCCAAACTTCTCATCTTGTGCTCTCAAGTGCTTTTTTTGCTCTCAAGTGTGTAATTTTTCGGAGAGGTTTGAAGAGCTCGTGGTTGGAAAGATGTAAGTGTATTCGTGTTTATGTATTATTTATATTTTGTTTGTGAATTGAATAAATATTTAAAAATTTGTTTATTTTGGTTTAAATTTTCGAATGCATCCGAACTATCCATATCAGCCGTCGTCATTCACTTTGGGTGATTTCGACCCCAACTACATGTCGGGGTTTGATGATGCCTTCGGATCGGCTCTAACTCCACCATCCGTGGAGGAGGTACCGGCTCGACGGCGGCGACGGCTTCGTAAGGATTTTTCGAAATCGCGAGCGAAAGTGTTTCGACACACACCGGCTCAAAAAGATCGAGAACCTCCAGTGTGTGGCAGTACTTCGACGAGGTGAAGGAAACATCCCTCGACGGAAGGGAGGTATCGAAAGCTCGCTGTAGAATATGTAGGACAATTTTATCTGCTAGATCTTCTGATGGTATAGGACACCTAAAGCGCCATGCGGATTCGTGTGCCAAGAAGCAAGGAATACAACTCCGGCAACAACAACTGATGCTAAACCCGAACGGTACGGTACGTAGTTGGGAGTACAATCCCATGGTTGCTCAGGAATCTCTTGTCCGGTTAATCACCAGGCAAGATTTACCCCTGAACTTTGGGGAGTCTCCTTCTTTTGAACAATACATTCAGCAATCTCATGACCCTAGGTTTAAAGCTGTGAGTAGGCAAACAACAACTAGGGATTTAGAAAACGTTTATCAGAAGGATTCTGCTGCACTTAAGAAACTTTTTTGTCCATGCAGTTTCTCTCTTAGTGTTACTTCAGATATATGGAGTAGTAGAGCTAGGGAAGATTATCTTAGCGTAGATGTTCATTTTGTTGATGATGATTGACAATTACAAAAGAGTGTTTTAGGTCTTAGGTTAATAGATGTCTCACACACAGGGGAAAACATAGCAGAAAGAATTAGGGAGGTAATTAATGAATTTAATCTTGTAGATAAAATATTTGCTATCATCCTAGATAATGCATCTGCTAATTTTAGGACAATGAAGATATTGCAACCTTTATTTTCTATGCTCAATTTTTTCTACTGCATCAGCGTTGTGATTGTCATATAATAAATTTGATTGTTAAGGCTAGGATGAAGAGAGTAGGTGATCACATTGACGTTGTTCGTCAAGCAATCACGTGGTTAACTGCTTCTAACCCGCGGATTGCTGCATGGAAGAGGTTTTGCAATGCGGCCGGTAAGAGAGCACATAAGTTTGCCACCGATGCAGAGCATCGGTGGAATGCAACTTATTTAATGTTAAAAGTTATTTTACCTTATAGTGATTTACTTACTGATTTTGTTTAGTCACGTGGTGACCCAAGAAACAGTGACGAGTCGCCAGTACTGAACGAGCATGTTTGGGCAATTGTCCAAAAATTTTACCAATTTCTTGAAACTTTTTATGATTGTACTCTTACTCTGTCCCAAATTTATTATCCAACTACCAATATAATTTTGCACAACATTCTTGAAATTGCTTCTTTGTTCAAAGAATATGAAAATGATGATGTTCTAACGAACTTGTCTTTCACATGAAACAAAAATATTTGAAATATTGAAAAATTATACCTATGTTGTATGCTTTCGCTTTCGTTTTAGATCCTAGGTGTAAATTAAGGGGATTGTCCTGCTATTTTATCACTTCTTGAAGATACTATATGTGTAGATTATAGTTCTTTTTATACTGAGGTTAGAGGTAAACTATATGAAGTTTTTGGAAAGTATGAACTAAAGTTTCAAAGAGTTCGCCAGTAGAGACCCCCTCCTATCTCCACTATAGGTAAGAATAAGATACAACGGGGTAGAATTTGGGGTGGATCATCTTCAAGCCAAGGTGGTGGAAGTTCGTCCGCTGCAAGTGAAGACGCCTATTCGCATGGTGTGGCCGAAGAGTTGTCTGGTTATTAGGACATCGACGCCATTCACCATGAAGCACAAGACTTCAACGTCCTCGGGTGGTGGAATGACCATAAGATAGCATATCCCGTGCTTTCAAAACTAGCACGGGATGTGTTGACGGTGCCCGTGTCGACAGTGCCCTCCAAATTGGCCTTCAGTCTATGCGAGCAAATCATCGAAGACCGGAGGACGAGTCTGAGCAGCGACCACGTTAAAATGCTACTAAACATTAAAGACCGAGAGCTTGCTAGACAACATGCCCAATACACTGCGGACAACTAAGAATTGGTCGCCCAGTTCAAGCAACTCTACTTAGATCCAGACCAACCCCAATAGTATTTTGTTAGAAGTGGTTGTGACCTTTGAGGTGTACTCTTTTCTTTGTCATGGTTTTCTCAGTTTCTCCTATAAATTTTTACATGACAAAGTTTTAACGAGGCAGCATGTATTATTGTATCCTATAATGATATAAACATCAATAAAATTTTAGTAAGTGTGAATTTTTCTTTCCATAATGTCAATCAACATGATGAATCAATCATTTTTAATTTTTCAAGATGTCAAAAATATTAAGGCTCGGTTCGGCCGGCTTGGCTCGGCTCGGCTCGACTCGATAGAGCCGAGCCAGGAGGCTCGGCTTGGCTCGGCTCGTGAGTCGGCTCGAGCCAGCTCGTTTAGCTCGCGAGCCACTTTAATACAGTGTAATTTATGTACAAATTACATTTCATTTTTTTGTCTATTAAACATACAAATATACAATCGAAAAAAAATAAAAAGTGATATATTAAGTCCATAATTAACGTAATAACACTTGTCCATCGACAATTATCCATGCAAATGTAATGATACAACTAGATTAGATATTATTACTATTATAATCTAAAGCATTAGATCCATATTGACCCTCACAAAATTATAAAAATTATTGATTTATTGTCACATCAACAACAAAACAAGAAAAAAATAGCAAAACAAGCAAAACATTAGGCCCTGCTTTGTACATTGCATCTGGCTCGTTGAACTCACGAGCAGCTCGCGAGCTGACTCGAGTTGGCTCGTTATAGTTAACGAGCTAAACCCTTGGCGCAGCTTGTTAGCATTTCTCAACGAGCCGAGCCGAGCCGAGCCAACCACGAGCCGAACGAGCTAGCGAGCCATGAGTATTTCGTCAGCCCTACCCGCAATCCCAATGCTGAAAAGAAAAGGAGGGCTTGGATAAAAAAAGACCCCCTTCGCCCCTCCCTCCCTGCGCCCCTCCCTCCCGTCCCCTTCTGCGCCGCGCCCAGCGTCGCGACTGCGCTCCTCCCTCCCATCGCTGCTCGGAGCCCCCGCGCCCCTCTCTGTCGTCCCCATTCTGTCGCGTCTCGACTTCACCCGTTGCAACGCACGGGCATAATTGCTAGTATATATATCTATAATCTATAACTATCTATAAAGTAAGTAGTGTTTCTACCCAAAATTTTATTTTGCCTAGCTATTTTGCAGAAAACCCCTTGATTTTTTCCAAAATTAACCCGCAGTTAGGGTGGATACCGGCTCGGCTCGGCTCGATAGAGAGCCGAGCCAGGAGTCTCAGCTCGGCTCGTGAGCCGGCTCGAGCCAACTCGTTTAGCTCGCGAGCCACTTTAATACAGTGCAATTTATGTACAAATTACATTTCATTTTTTTAGTCTATTAAACATGCAAATATACAATTGAAAAAAATAAAAAGCGATATATTAAGTACATAATTAACGTAATAACACTTGTCCATCGACAATTATCCATGCAAATATAATGATGCAACTAGATTAGATATTATTACTATTATAATCTAAAGCATCAGATCCATATTGACCATCACAAAATTATAAAAATTATTGATTTATTGTCACATCAACAACAAAACAAGCAAAAGACTAGCAAAACAAGCAAAACATTAGGCCCTGCTTTGTACATTGCATCTGGCTCGTTGAGCTCACGAGCAGCTCGCGGGCTGACTCGAGCTGGCTCGTTATAGCTAACGAGCTAAACCCTTGGCGCACCTCGTTAGCATTTCTCAACGAGCCAAGATGAGCCAGAGCCAACCACGAGCCGAACGAGCTAGCGAGCCACGAGTATTTCGTCGCCCTACCCGCAATCCCAATGCGAAAAGAAAAGGAGGGCTTGGATGAAAAAAGACCCCTTCGCCCCCTCCCTCCCTCGCGCCCCTCCTCCCGTCCCCATCTGCGCCGCGCCAAGCATCGCGATCGCGCTCCTCCCTCCCATCGCTACTCGGAGCTCCCGCACCCCTCTATGCCGTCCCCATCCGTGTCGCGCCTCGACTTCACCCCTTGCAACGCACGGGCACAATTGCTAGTATATAAATAACTTAACTATCTATAAAGCAAGTAGTGTTTCCACCCAAATTTTGTTTTGCCTGGCTATTTTACAGAAAACCCCTTGAGTTTTTCTAAAATTAATCTGCAGTCCGCCTGGCTATTTTAAAAAACCCAGTTAAAGAAGAAAAAATGGTTATTTTGCAGAAAACCCCTTGAGTGTTTATAAAATTAATCTACAGTCCCAATGCTGAAAAGAAAGGGAGGGCTTGGATGAAAAAAAACCTCCTGCATCCCTCTCTTCCGTCCCCATCCGCGCCGAGCCCCGCGCCGCGCTTGCGCCCCTCCCTCCCGTCGTCGCTCGGAGCTCCCGCGCTGCCGCCTGGACCTTCGCCCTTAGTCTGTTTCCCTCCATGCATCGTCGTCCCGTTGCAACACACGAGCATTTTGCTAGTATATATATAACTATCTATATAAAACTGTTTCCATCCAAAATTTTCGTCCGCCTGGCTATTTTGCAGAAAATCGAGTTTTTGTGAAATTAACCTGTAGTCCCAATGCTGAAAAGAAAGGGAGGACTTGGATGGAAAAAAGACCTCCTGCGCCCCTCTCTCCCGTCCCCATCCACGCCGCGCCTGCGCCCCACTCTCCCATCGCTGCTCAGAGCTCCCACGCCACGCCCCGCGCCGCGCCTGCGCCCCTCCCTCTCGTCCCCATCCGCGTCGCGCCCAACTTCACCCGTTGCAATGCATAGGCACAATTGCTAGTATATATAGGGTAGGATAAAAATATATCTAGGTGCATTTCATCCCTACGTTGTACAGGGGCCACACGCAGCCCACGTACCAAAAACCCGACCAGGCTCACGCGTGGTGCGACGCAGACCGAGCCACGCGTGCACACAAAAATCCTTGGGGCGCCCAAACCTTATCTTCATGCGCGCGCCCAATCACACAAGCCCCAGATCCCACTAGGTAGCGGATCCCAATAAAACGATAAAGTTAAGCGTGCTTGGGCATTAGTAGATTTAGGATAGGTGATCTCATGGAAAGTGGGTGACCTTATGGAAAGTCTAGTTGCAATTTTATTTACACACAATTACAACTGTTGTTTGTTATTTTTAGAAAACTTACATCAGTTGCGACATATGATTGCAACTCCACAATATCACCGACCATCCAGTTGCAACTTAATCTAAACACCAGTTGCAACTCCACCAGTTTGTTACACCAATTGTGACACACCAATATCACCGGCCATCCAATTGTAACTAGTTGCAACTTCATTTAAACATCAGTTGCAACTCCACCAGTTGCGACACACCAATATCACTGACTGTCCACTGAAGTTGCAACTTCATCTAAACACCAGTTGCAACTGGCGTGCAGCTTTGGTAGTTGACCAGTTGCAACACACTTGGTATGTTGGTTGCAACCTAATCTAAACATCAGTTGCAACTCCGCCGGAGGACTTCCCAGGAGGTCACCCATCCAAGTACTACTCTCGTCCAAGCACGCTTAACTTCAGAGTTCTAATGGGATCTGATGCTTTAGTGTCGGTCCCGACGAATCAACGGTGGGTTCGTATATGGAGTGGTGCGCGTGATTGGTTGGGTCGGTTAGCCTGGGTGTATTCTGTACCTGGAATGCATCCAGACGCAGTATAGACACACTGTGTGTGTGTATGTGTGTGTATACTAGCAACTGTGTCCGTGCGTTGCAACGGGTGAAGTCGGGGCGCGGCGCGGGAGCTCCGAGTAGCTACGGGAGGGAGGGGCGCAGGCGCGGCGCGGGGCACGGCACGGATGGGGATGGGAGGGAGGGGCGCAGGAGGTTTTTTTTTCATCCAAGCGCTCCCTTTCTTTTCAACATTGGGACTGTGGGTTAATTTTTTAAACACTCAAGGGGTTTTCTGCAAAATAATCAGGCGAACGAAAACTTTTTCCATCCAAGCCCTCCCTTTCTTTTCAGCATTGAGAGTGTGGGTTAATAATTTTATAAACACTCAAGGGGTTTTCTACAAAATAGTCAGGCGGATGAAAATTTTGGGTAGAAACACTACTTGCTTTATAGATGGTTATATAGATATATATATATATATAAGAAGGGAGAAACCCCAATACGAATACATATACATCTAACATCCCCTCAAACTCATGGTGGATCAAGAACATTAAGTTTAGAGAGATAAAATCTATGCTGAACTCGGGTCTATGCCTTTGTAAAGAAATCAACTAACTGCAATTTTGAAGGCACATATGTCACGCCCAGAAATTCAGACTCGAATTTCCGAAGCTATATGTGTATTAAAATCCCTGTCCAGGACCAGCCAGGGTACACATACGATAATTGTTGATATTACAGTTCCACGTCTTAGAAACAATAAAAAAAATTACAAAAGCGCAGCGGAAAAAGAAAAAGGGCCTAAGCCTAAGCTTGACGCTGGCCACGCGGCTTCGACCACTCCATAGGCAGCTTCCAGAGTGTAGGACAAAGCTTAGCCTACTCCACTTCATCTTCGTCTTCAACCTCTGGCTCAGGTTCTGGTGAAGAAGCAAGGATGAGTACTTCCACGTACTCAACAAGCCACGCCGGAAGAGGAGAAGAATGAATGCGGGGAGACAAAAGGTACGGCTAAGGTTTGCTTTTGCGCAAACGGCGGGGTTTTTTCCAAACAATACGAATTTTGAACATAGTCAAAACAACGTAACTTGGGTAATTAAAACATTTTGACTCCAACACTGTTCAACGTTACCCCCACGTTGCGACAGGCCCAAACCATCCACCTATACTAGTCATGTTCCAAAACTTAGGGTATAAAAGTGTGAGGCTAATCACGGAGAGCTCGGTCGATCGCCCCATCACCGCGGGCACGGCTATTCGAATATATTTACTCTGATCAGAGATGTACAACTGTACCCACAAGACACAGCCCCACAACACGGTTTCCCGTGCGCCGAAATACCACCGCGGTACCCCGAAAAGGGAACTCTGATAGGACCTTTCGTATAACCCCCCCTCTAACCAAGTGAACCCCACCAAGGTTTCGCCCCACTCCGGACCACGGGAGTGGGCGCCCCGAGTGCCTTGGTGAATCCGGCACCCAAGAACCCTTATACCGGGCCGGCGAGACTCCATCCCGCTCACCCTTGCTGATGGGTTCGTCAGCTAGGAGAGGCTACACTACGGGACCTACCTTACCCATTTCGGCTTGTGGTTTGCACGGTCATTCTCCCGAGGGGTCCCGTGAACCGGTCCTTAATCGCTATGGGCGTCGCTAACCAAAACCATAGCGCGCACAACCCACCATTTGTCATATTTTAGTTATTAGTCCGGTTCACCTAGAACTAATTGATGATCCTCCGAACCGAAGTCCAGGAGAGATACAATAAGTGAGAAAATGACCCATTTAGTGAGCTAGTGGAACTAAGCTAGGCTAAGCATAACCTAGTACTAAAATCTAATCTCATTATTTTCCCAAGTTTGATCAAAGGGTTTGGGGTGTCAAACCTAAGGCATAAACTAAGCATAAGGTGTATTATTTCCCATGAAATGACAATATAAAGTACATGCAATTTCATAGAGTAAAACAGGTGTTTTAGAAAAATGGGAGCAATATGATCAATAATATAGCATGACTTGCCTTGCTCTTCGGCTTGGGGGACTTCGCGACGACTTCAAAGTAAACCGGACGAGAGGACTACCGGATCTACACGGTAAACAAGCACTTCAACAAAACAGGCTAAAAGCTACTAAAACAGGGAACAAAACCATTTTTAATAGATTCTTGGCATTTTTATGAATTTAATGAAATTTGAATGGGCTAAAACGGAGGTCGGGTTGAAAAGTTATGATTTTTAGAAGATTATCTCTGTTTTTACTAAAATAGGAAAATCCTTAATAATTTATTGCGCAATAAATCCCGAAATTGTGTCAGCGCTAGGGCTGGCGTCAGCGATGGCGTCATCGGCAGCAGGAGCACCGGTCCACGGTGGACCAGGTCCACGGGCCGAGAGGGAGAGCGGTGCACCACGTGGCGCACACATGGCGCCGACGCGGCGGTCACGCGGTGTGCCACGCGGGCCAGCGGGGAAGGATGGCCTCGATCTGTCGAGGCAGATCGGACGGCCGAGGAGGGGTTCGGGCGGTGTGATCGGCCGGCGATGGCGCACGGTGGCCGGAGGCCGGCCGGCGCCATTCGGACGGCAGTGCGGGCGGCGGAATATCGCGGCTCACGCGAGGGAGGAACCGTGCGCACTCGGGAGCGGTGGCGCGCGTTCAGCCGATAGGGAAAAGGGAGGGGCAGTCACCGCGGGTCGCCGGAGGTGAAGGGGACGACGGCTCGGACGGTGAGGGAGACGGCGGAACCACTCGGGAGGGTGGCCGAAGTGGCGTGGGCACCGGCGACGAGGAGGAGGAGTCGGCGGAGCTCGGAGCATCTCGGAGCAGCGGGAAAACATGGCCGAACCTCGGCGACGAAGTCCGAAGCAGGGGCGCACGGTGCGGGAACGACGGAGAGAGAGGGAGGCTTGAGTGGAGGTGTGAGGAGCTCGGGAAGGACGAGGGGGTGCTTAAATAGGGGATGGGGGGTCGGTGGCGACCGGATAAGGGCGGAATTTCTCGCCGGCGTGATTTTGGGGAAATAATGGCCGGTGATTAAATCCGGCCATTAAGGGCGCGGAAACGGTGGCGGGCGATTGAAGGCGGCGGGAGAGACGGGAAGTTAAGGCGGTGCCTTTAGGGCGAGCGGGAGGGACGGGCGGCGAGATCCGCGCGGGCGAGGCGGTGTCAATGGCGGGCGGGGCGGCGGAGGTAGGGAACGGGGCGACAGTGGGCCCCACCTTTCGTGTCCGGCAAGAAGGGGAGACGAACTGGACTTATCCGCGGGCGCGAGGGTTTGGCGGGCCGTAGCCTTGGCCGCCCGCGAGAGAGAGGAGGGCGCGCGTCGAGCTGGGAGACGGCCGGTCAGTGGGCGCACGCGGAGGGGATGGGCCGGTCGGCTCGGGCGGCCCATGGCTAAAAGGGCGGGAAACGTACGGGAGGAGAGAGAAAAGAAAAACCCAGGATTTATTGATTCCGATTTTGATTTTAATTGGTTGAATATTATTTCTTGGGCTCTGAAAATTCCACTAAAAATCATGTTAGTGTATTTTGACATGTAGAATTTAGAAAAATCCTACCATGCCATTTCCATTTATCATTTGGATTTTAAAGTTGTTAATTCTCTCAAGTTAATTCCAATGATTTTCTTTTACGATTTTCTTTTGGATTTTTTTAAGGGGAAAACACCTCAGGGTGTTACAACATACTACAGAGCAATAACCCCATCCTGAACCTATGATCGTGTATAAGAAACATCCACACCTATATGCTTAGTAAGCTCATGCTTCACTGGATCACGGGCAATACTAATAGCACTAATACTGTCAGATAAAAGAGGAGTCGGCACATAAACTGAAACACCAAAACCCTCAAGCAACCATCGTAACCAAGTCACTTCTACCGTCACAAGAGTCATAGTACGCAACTCAGCCTCAACACTCGAACGAGAAACTGCTACCTCCTTCTTAGTCTTCCAAGCAATAAGGGAACCACCAAGAAAAACACAATAGACAAAAAGAGATCAACGATCAGAGGGATCACTAGCCCAGGTAGCATCATAATAAGCCTGGAGATGTAAGGAGCTAGAACATGGAAAGAGAAGACGACGTGAAAAGTCCTATGAAGATAACGTAAGACACGAAGAAGATGACTATAATAAAGATGAGAGGGAGCTAAAATAAACTGACTCAGAATATGCACAACATAGGAGATATTAGGACGAGTAACACGAAGATAAACAAGACTCCCAACAATATGACGATAACGAGTGGGATCCTCAAGAGGCTCACCATCAGTGGCTTGAATATGAACATTAAGTTCCATGGGAGTCTCAACCGTCCGATGATCAGTAAGAGAAGCACGATCAAGAAGATCCTGAATATACTTTTCTTGAGACAAATATAAACCCTCTGATGTGAAAAAAACCTCAATCCAAAAAAACGAAAAGAACCAAGGTTAGACATAAGAAATTGCTCACTGAGACGGGTCTTGACAAAGGCAATATACTGAGAATCATCTCCAGTAATGATCATATCATCGACATAAAGAAGGAGAAGAGTCGACCATGTGGGGAAGTATAGACAAAAAATGCAGGATCATGAGCACTAGCAAAAAAACCAGGAGCATTGACCATAGAGGCAAAACGCTGAAACCAAGCACGAGGAGTCTGCTTGAGACCATAAAGCAAGCGATGAAGACAACAAATCATACCCTTAGAAACAGAATACCCAGGCGACAGCTGTATATAGACCTCCTCACACAGCTCATCATTAAGAAAGACATTCTTGACATCAAGCTTAGAGATGGACCACCCACGAACAGAGGCCATGGCAAGAAGAGTGAGAACAGTGGTCATATGAGCAACTAGAGCAAAAGTCTCGTCATAGTCTCGACCATGCTCCTGCAGAAAACCACGAGCAACAAGATGAGTCTTATAGCGCTCAAGAGAACCATCCGAGTGAGTCTTCACCTTATAAACCCACTTACATGTAATATGGCTCACATGTGCAGGACGAGGAACAAGATCCCACGTGTGAGTGCGCTCATGAGTTGCAATCTCCTCTGTCATAGCGTGTTGCCATTCCTGGTGAGGAAGAGCATCACGATAAGATGTTGGCTCCGAAAGAATAATAGCAACATAGGCAGAAGGAGAGTAACAATCAGAACATCGACGAAGATGATGACCACGCCCAAGAAGCTGCTTAGGAGAGAAATCAACTGAAAGAGAGGCCTCAATAGGAAAAGATGGTTTGTCAGACGAAGATGATACATCAGACGAAGATGGCACATCAAAAGAAGTTCGTTCACGACGAGTATAGACATGTGTCACTGGTGGCTTTACAAAAAATCAGCAGCCACAGTAGGAGACATCAAAGAAGTAGATTGCAATAAAATATGTGCGAAGAGAGCATATCAACACGAATGTCCGGTGAGGAGACCACAGGGGAAGCCACTGGAGGAGATATCCGCCGTGTGTAAGGTATGATAGCAATAGAAGTATCAGGTAATATCAAGAAGGATAGTGGATCAACCAAAGATGTAGGCGAAGCATCAGAAGAAGGACGAGGATAGAAAGAACGAGACTCATCAAATACAACATCCCAAGAAATTCTCATCCGACGACCAACCGGATCCCAACAATGATATCCCTTATGCTCGGAACTATAGCCAAGAAAAACACACTCAGCAGACTGAGCAGTCAGCTTCGTGTGCTCACGAGGTGCAAGAAGTACATAACACGCATAGCCAAAGAGACAAAGACTGGAATAGTCTGGCGTCTTACCAAGAAGATGCTCAAAAGGAATCCCACCATCAAGAGCAGCAAAAGAAGGTTAAATGTTAGTAAAATAAGTGGTTGTAGACACAGCCTCAGCCAAAAAATAAGACGGAACAAAAGAAGCGAGCATAAGAGCACGAGCAGTTTCAAGAAGACGACGATGCTTTTCTAAATATTGCTTGGCGCTCTGACTTGCCAACCTTTGCGATGATCATACAAGCTCGATGTGCTTTCAACTCCAAAATATTCAGGGAAATCCTCATAGTGGCGGTATGGTCTATTTGGACTCATCGCAATGAAGTCATTTTTCATGGTGCCTCCTTATCCTTGAACAGATGAAAATTTCTTTTTAAAAGGGAATTTGGCTTGGTTATTCATAGAGCCAAATCTTCTCTTAAGGTGGAGCTTAAAACATTGTTTTGTAATTTTAACTAGAAAGAACCACTCCTTTTTATTTGGGCCTGAGGCCTTGTAACTTATATAAATAATGAAAATCCAGTAGAGGCATCCCCTGCTGTTTCCCTTAAAAAAAAGAAGATGACGATGCTTGCGCTTAGCCACACCATTCTGAGCATGACATGAGCGTCAGGACAAGAAAACTAAGCAAGAGTGCCTTGCTCAGTGAGAACCTGACTAAGAGCTACAGAAAGACACTCATTGACAGTATCAGCACAAAAAACATGAGTAGAGATGTCAAAGTGAGTACGGATCGTAACAGTAAAAGTCTTATAGATAGATAATGCCTCACTACGATGTTTCATAAAATAAAACCATCTAAGATAAAAATCATCTATGAATATAAAATAGCATCGATGACATTTTTTAGAGACAAAGGGAGCAGGACCCCCAATATCCGAATGAACAAGATCAAAAGGACAGTGTTAGAGAGATTCACTGTAATGGTAAGGAAGCTGAATCTGCTTGCCTTACCTACAACCCTGACACTAAACCAAAGTGAAGCCAGCAAGACTGATCGACGCAGCTAGTCAAGCTCCCAAAGACGCTGAGAATCACGACGATGAGGACCATTATCAACCAGCTGACCCGTGCGACGATCCTAAACATAGCACGTGATGAGCTGTGACAAGTCCACGTAGCACGTCACTCCAGCGGCGCCGTCACCAATCGCCGCTTCCGGTTGGCATCCCGGCGAAGCAGAGCTCCATGCGCAGCGCTGGCATCAAACCGACGGGGTTGCTACGCTGGTTGTCACCACACCTTGCCGGCGGCGGCTGGTGGTGCGTGGTTTGTTCCGTCCGGGTGTGGCCCCGACAACGACGAGAGCCTTTGCAGGTGGCACGACGCCCAGTAACAATGTAACAAAATAAGCTTGACAAGCAAATCACAACACATTGCAACTGAAAATTTCAACATTGGACCAAAATACACATAAATCGTGAACATATAGTCTTATATCCATGACATACTACAGAAATATAACATGAAACAGGTCTGGTAATTCAGAAACAAAGCATGGCCCTTCGTCTACCCAAGATTTAAACTATTGTACATTAGGCCACAGCCATAAATAGTTCAGGAAACAAATCTTGGTTCATATAAAATTAAATGGAAATGGCATTGCCCGATTGAGATAATATTCGCCATCTTCCTCTAGCATGGCACCGGCTGCAAGGTTCCAGGACAGTTAAATTAACTGTAGATGGAACTTTATCCTCAATGCAAGTTCTGATGGTCTCACGCCCTCTAAGAGCTTCCATGAGAACACCATCAGACATAGGAATACACCTTTTGTACTTGCCTTGATCACACCTAGGACCATAAATGGTATCCAATGTAAGACACTCAAGTGACACCGCATTACCGAGTATGTAGCATGTTAGTTCAACCAAGCTCTTCGCAGAGCTGAAACCACTGATCTTCACGCTCTTGAGGTAGTCATGGCGATGTTCAGGCATGTACCTATGAATCCGCGAAAACCGTTTCATGCACAATACATAGCTGAGTCACCTGACCACGAAAAGGATCATATACGATTGAATTAGAACCAGAGTGAACAGATAGATTTGCAGGATGAAATGATCGAATGAACAGCCCCAACGCCTTACATTTAATATCAAAGTCTCCAAGGAAGGAGATGCATCTATGAAAGAAACCAGAGAGAAATAGTCATATGGCCGGGAAATGGTCAATCCTGATATCAAACAAATGTCCAGGTGCCTAAGGTAGAGGAATTTTGTAGGCAGCATTGGTGCATCAACTACCTGCACAACGAATATGTCATGTATCAGATTTATTATACACCAGGCATGGTTAATGTAATCTGTATATACAGCTATACTACAACGCTGTATCATTTTAGAGAATATATGTACCTCATCCCCTGATACGATGACAAGAGTTTCAAGATTTGGCATAATGGATGGCAGCTTGGCACGAGCATCACGGATAAAATTTGTACGTTCCATGTATAGCTTCTTTATTTGCAATGTTTCCACAAGTGAGAAGTTAATCCTGAATCCTCTAAGGAAAAAACTAGAGAGATTTGAAGCTTTGCTCTCAATCACTTTCAAACTTGAGCATGCAAAAACACTAAGGCTGCTGAGCTGCTGTAGCGCGAAAGGTATCTTCAGGGAAGTTATCTTCGTGCAATGAGTGAGCTCTAAATGCTCCAAAGCAAGAGAGTTGAAAAGAAGGCACTCTAACTCAGCCCATGTAATGCTCACAAACCAC
Organism: Oryza australiensis; assembly: GCA_019925245.2. Taxonomy (NCBI): domain Eukaryota; kingdom Viridiplantae; phylum Streptophyta; class Magnoliopsida; order Poales; family Poaceae; genus Oryza; species Oryza australiensis. The sequence continues at coordinate 16,698,522 of JAIFGZ020000222.1, forward strand.
AGACACAGACTTGTTAGGCTTCTCAAGGGGCCAAGTTCAGGTGTGGGATGGAGGGCACAAAATCGAAGTTTAATGTATCGAAGTGAGTCTCGAACCCCATCAGATAAAAGGGAGCATGGGAAGCTGTATTTTTTGTTTGTGTCAGGCAAAAAAAGGGTGAGTTCTTCCATCCCTGGTTTAAGAGCAATCTGAAGCCAACTGTCAAGATAACTAGTGCCATCGAACCCAAACATGCCACTGTAGTCAAGCTCGAATGTTTTCAAGCTAATGCCTGAGTGGTTCCTGAGAATGCGGGTAATTTTTCCATGGAAATTCTCTCCCAATGCACTTTTCTTCAAGCCAATTGTATCTTTTTTAAAGATGAGATTGGGATGACACCTCCAGGAACGTAGAAAAGCGCGAGACACGCAAGCAGCACGAGCAGCTTCACGCATTGACATTAGGGAATGTATACGAAACAATATGTCCTGCATACACAAGCATCAGAGAAAAGATCAACATTGAGATTTTAAACCCATATGGTTACTTCCATTGGAGAGAGAAATAGCAGAACCACACAGTAACATTCTACCCCAGGTAGCTCTCCACATGATTGCACAGGGTGTGCTGCATTACATAGGTAGATAGTGCAGAGGAACGTACCCGTGCTAGGCAAACTCAGTACTGCATAGTGAGGTTTTCCTAACAGTGTTATTTTAGTGGCTTTCTAAATGGAAAAAAGAGACAGTTGCTAACAGCTAGCACCAATTAACAACTACATGAAATATATTTTTACTTGCATTAGTAGTTGACAGTAATGTTTTTCTGTTATTGCAAGTAGCACCCAATCATTGTAAGTTTTCAACATGGTACTAAAGCATCCCACTTATGCATCAAATTCTGGAGAGATGTTAGCAGCCTTTGCAGAGAGAACAGTCACTAATTCAGTAATAATGTAGGACTGTGATCAATTCGCAGCACTAAATAATCTTTTCTGTTTATAAATGATGCTCCCTCCATTAGTTTCAAATTGTACTAACCAACGCCATATAAAACAAATGGAAGGAGTAATATACAGCCAGCCTAGCATAGTCAGCAAGATAATCAATCTGATGGGTGAGTCATGGTGATATTATGCTTGCAATCTAAGCCTGCATCATCAGAATTCAATGCCTCTTACCTCAGGAAGGTCTGGGATTGAATTTCTCCTTATTTTGCCAACTTGAGAATGACCATCGCCATCTTGTTCACACTGTGATCTCTTTCTTTTACCCGTTGAGGCAATAAGCCCACCTGCTGAGACACAAAAGGGATTGTTATTGTAGCAGAGACATGAATAGAAGAAAAACAAGAAAAGGCACTCAAGCCCTTGATATCTCCCAAAATTAACTTGATCTCTTTTTTTTCCTGAGGAACCTATGCAAGGTATGACCTATCTGAAATTCCCCGTTGCTTACTCGTGCAAAACTAAAACTTGAAAGGAGCTCAAACGGAGAACGTGGAAAGGCAATAATCTTAGCTATTCACCAAAGTGAAAATTTGAAGCCAAACAAATAAAAAATTGGTATCCGGCTCACATCAATCTAGATAAGCCAGTTAGGCAATACAAAGAGCATCTTTTTATGAGCTGACAATGACGACCACATCTACCGAGCCAACGTTGCTCATAGTGACGAACACATCTACCGAGCCAAACGTAACAGAAAAAGATGGGCGAAAGAGCTGCTCGTGTTCGGAAAGGAATGAGGCTTACAGCGGGCTTGGATTTGCCGCCGGCGACGCCGCCGCCGCCGGTCGCGCCGCAGGGAGATGAGCCCGTCCGGCGTCAACATCCCCAAAGACGAGCACACGAAGATACCTCCTTCCTCCCTCGGATCTGGCCGAAAAATCACTTCCGTTTACCCCTCCTTCAGATCTCTACTCTTCTCCTCTCTGCCTATTTGTGGTTCGGTTTTGAACTCAAATTCGCACCGGCGACGGCGACGGCGACGGCGATGGCGACGGCGATGGCGATGGCGATGGCTCCGGCGCCGACCGGCGGAGCTATCAACTCTCCTACAGAACGACAAAAATCACCAAACCCTATTAGGTGCGGGGAGTGGTTTTGATCTGTTTATTTTCTTCCCCTTTTTTGCTTTTTGAGACGGAGGCCCAAGATCTGTTGCGCCGGCCTTATTGGACTGCGGAAACAAGTCTATTTGCCTCTCTCTTCTCTCCCTTATTGCTTGTGGTTGGTTGAATCGTACCTCAACTGTAAAACCATAGAATATTTTCTGTAATTTTTAATTTTAAAAACCGATGTAAATTGACTCGTTTATAGGGCTGCCGCTAGAGGGTATTGGGTAACCCATATTCATATCCAATTTTATCATTTCCCTTCTACAGAAGTATATCCATATCCAAATTAAGTGGGTCTGATTCAATGGGCTTTCATACAATAAGTAATATCTTTAATTTTTAGTCAAATTTGATAAAATTTTATAATATAAATGTGAGTTTAAAAATTTTAAATCCAACAAATGGGTATGAACAAAGTGGATAAAAATGAATAATACCCTCCACATATCTAAAATTTAAATGGATATTTTTATTTATACCCTATCCAAATAATGTGGGTATTGATAGCATAGATGGACGATGACGATGATCATGCTCCCACTCTTGGGTCGGTGAGAAATCCTAGGTGTGCACGTCCTTGTCACCGATTTCTTTGCTGTGACCCGAGACCACCGCTCAGTCGTTGCCCGTGGCCGAATCAGAGGAGGAAGAGAAGGAGAGTTGGGGCTGATAAGTGGTCTTACTGTTTTTTATTTTAACTCTAATCATTTACATACAGGACTCACTTTTATTTTTCACTTTTTTTCATGACTGGACTGCCACACAGACCAAGTTAACCGATCGTGTCAACAGAAATCACTTTCCAAACTACCCAAAATCAATTTTAAAATTAGTTTAAAAAGTTGAAAAAGATGTTATATCTAATTTTATGATTAAGATATATGATCCAACCGAGATAGACAAAATAGAATTAGGCCTAGTTACTGTAAAATATTATAAAAATTTAGGATTTTGATATTTTTTGAGATTTTGAAATTAAATAGGAAGGTATAAAATTGAGTTATAGTGTAAAGTTAAGTGGTAAAAGTTTTAAGTTTTGGAAGACAAGACCCAAAAGGCTCAAAAGGTATAAAAATTTTCGGTAGAAGTGCTTACCCATCCTACCCCGCGTGCACAGTACTCAAAAAAAAATCGCGCATCCGGCGGCGGGAGGTGGAGCGAGGCGGCTGCCGCCGGCGGTGCTGGTGCTAGTGGCGGTGGGGGCGTTTCTGATCTCCTACAAGCTCCTGGCCATCGTGCTCCGGGGCAGCGGCGGCGGCAGGAAGAGGAAGGACGAGGCCGGCGCCCTCACCGTCGCAATAATCCTCCGTCCATGACCGTGAAGCCCAATCCCACCACCTACCTCCTCCTCCCCTCCGTCGGCGCCGCCGTTCATGGAGATCTCCAAGTCGCCGCCGCTGCCCTTCTCCCCGCCGCGGGAACCCGGGCCGGCGACGGTGCCTCCTGTGCCCGTGCGTGACGCTCCTCCTCCTCGCCCTCATCGCCCTCACCGTCCACTTCCGCCTCTACTGCGACTCCCCCATCGGCCACCTTCTCGCCCTCATCAGTGCCCCCACCGCATCTGACCGCCGCTGCCGCCGCCATCTACCACCGGATTCCGGCGCCAGCCCGCTCCCTCTGCTCTCGTCGGCGAGATCCCGCTCCCACTCCCTCCTCGCCGCGCCTCTCCTCCCGCCGCTGGCATGCGGGGCGGGGGCAGCAAGGTGCGTTTCCACCTGCTCGGCATCCGACGGTGACGAGGTGGAGGAGGGGGAGGGGGACTCACCGGCGCATGCGGATTCGAGCCACCCGGAGCTCGTGGGTCGGGTGTGCGCAGCCATCGCCGTCGTCGTCGTTGCCGGCGCTGACGCGAACCTCGAGGCGGCGCTCACCGCGCTCTCGCCGCCGCTCTCCGAGGCGCTTGTTCTAGCGGTGCTCGACCGCTTCAAGCATGCGCACAGGCCGTCCCATCGCGAAGCTGTTCCCCAACCTGTTCGGCCAGCCGTCGGTGTCGCTGGTGTCATCGGTGGAGCCGGCGTCCACGAGGCCACTCAAGGTCGGGGTCGTGCTCTCCGGCGGTCAGGCGCCCGGCGGCCACAATGTGATCTGCGGCATCTTCGGTGAGTGCGAGTGTTCTCGAGCTGTTACCTCTGTGCTACAAAGGATCAGTTTTCTACACTCTACCTTAGATTAGCACAAACGAATTTGAATTTGAATCTGGATGTTTCGAGAGAGATTTCGTGCTTAGTCTGTTTGGAGATCTGGACAGGATCATGGTTTTATCTAGTTAGAGTTGGTGTTTCTCAAACAAGCGTTGGCATCGAACTCGCGCAATTCTAGATGAAAAATGCAGGTCCAGATTGTCAACCAGAATATGAAAAATACCAAATCAAACATTTAATGAGGATATTTTTTACAACAGTCAAAAACTTTATAAAAAAACTAAACATATTATTTAGGTGTTTCGTGTAAAGTTTATACCATAAAAATTTTAGGATATAAAGTAAACTAAACAGACCCTTTATTCTTAGATTTGTTGGACCGTCAGTAACTCAGGATCGCTCCTCTTTATCTGCATTGTTACCAAACACCAACACCCCCCCACACACACACACCCACACCCACCCACCCACCACCCCACCCCACCGGCTTTTAGGCCATTGAGGCATGCTTCGTGCACGTTTTAGCAGCACGGTATCGTGCGCCCGTATTAGCTTTGAATAATACGGAGTATAGGTAAGTTATCATCTATTGTAATATATATTAACTTATGAAAGTAATAGAAAAAATCTCCATGTTAGCTCTCCTGGTCCAAAAATTTTCATATTAATTGAAGAAAAACAAAAAAATAGAATCCATATAAAAATACAATTTAAAAATACCTAAATATTTCGGAATTAAAAAATATTACAAAAGATACTAGAGTCTATATTGGTATACAATTTAGAGCTAATTAAAATTTAAAATTTTAAAAAAAAAAGAAATTAAAAGTAGAGGTAAAGTTCATATATAAATGTGATTTATCCTTTAAAATATAATTTAGAAATAATTAAAATTCAAAATTAAATAATAAGGATAAATTTGGATCGGTAGTAATGTTTCTCTGCAGCAGCAGATCTTGGCCAATTTACACACGGCAGCAGTGGTGGGTCACTCTGGTACTTTGGCTACTTATCACATAGTGAAAGTGAAACAACTCTTTGCTTGGCCAGGTTTGCGCCAATCGGTGCACCAGTTTGTGCAAGCCTGTGATGTTTGTCTACGGGCTAAGTCTTCACAGTTTGACTTTAACTTAACTTTAACTCTCATCCAAGTGTTATTCCAGAGTAACATTCCCCACAATTACCATCTCGTCGGAGTCGCCGTTGCCGTCGTTGCCTGTAAAGCAGGCTACAACATTGGTGAGCAGAAGGCACTTGATGGGATGGTAGAAGGGTTCGGGTTGGAGAGGGTAGGGGCGAAGGTGACCTCGGTCTCTGCGCTAACCTCTGAAATGGAGGAGATTAGGAAACAAATCATGGCACATCGTCCACTCAAGATTTAAACTACTGTACATTAGGCCACGGCCATAAAATAGTTAAGGAAACAAATCTTGGTTCATCTAAAAGTAAATGGAAGTGGCATTGCCCGATTGAGATAATATTCGCCATCTTCCTCTAGCATGGCACAGGTTCTAGAACAGTTAAATGAACTGTAGATGAAACTTTATCCTCTCAATGTATGTTCTGATAGCCACGAGCCCTCTTGGAGCTTCCATGAGAACACTACCAGACATGGGAATACACCTTTTGTGCTTGCCTTGACCGGACCATAAATGGTGTCCAATGTAAGACACTCAAGTGACACCGCATTACCGAGTATGTAGCATGTCAGTTCAACCAAGCTCTTCGCAGAGCTGAAACCACTGATCTTCACGCTCTTGAGGTAGTCATGGCGATGTTCAGGCATGTACCTCAGCTGTGAATCCGCGAAAACCGTTTCATGCACAATACGTAGCTGAGTCACCTGACCACGAAAAGGATCGTATACGATTGAATTAGACCCAGAGTGAACAGATAGATTTGCAGGATGAAATGAACGAATGAACAGCCCCAACGCCTTACATCCAGGATTTGCGTGGAGGTGCGAAACGACATCTCCGCGATTTTGTTTGAATAATTTCGTGTAAATTCAAAAAATTAAAAAAATTATTTTATCAAAAATATATATTTATCAGTAATTCACAAAAATAAATTTATCTTTTGTCCGCTGTGAAAACCGCGGTATGTGCGCGCGGTTTTCGTGTGGTTTAAGCGAAAACCACGGCACAAATTTGGTTCAAATTTAAATTTCGTCACTGTTTACTTCGTCGTGATTTTAGCGGTTTTCGCAAAAAAACCACGATACCGTGCAAGGGCGGTACGGCAAGCTCCGACGAAATCAGAAACCCTGCTTACATATAATATCAAAGTCTCCAAGGAAGGAGATGCATCTATAAAAGAAACCTGAGAGAAATAGTCATATGGCCGGGAAATGGTCGATCCCGATACCAAACAAATGTCCAGGTGCTTAAGGTAGAGGAATTTGGTAGGCTGGATTGGTGCATCAACTACCTCCACAACAAACATGTCATGCATCAGATTTATTATACACCAGGTATGGTTAACGTAAATCCGTATATATCGTTATACTACAACACCTTCATATCGCTGTACTACAACACCTTATCTTTTAAGACAATATATATACCTCATGCCTTGATTCGATGACAAGAGTTTCAACATTTGGCATAATGGACGGCAGCTTGTCACGAGCATCACGGATAAAGTTTGTACGTTCAATGTCTAGCCTCTTTATTTGCAATGTTTCCACAAGTGAAAAGTTTACCCTGAATCCTCTAACGTAGAAACAGAGAGATTTGGAGCTTTGCTCTCTATCACTTTCAAGTTTGAGCATTCAAAAACACTAAGGCTGCTGAGTTGCTGCAGGGCGAAAGGTATCTTAAGGCAAATTATCTTCATGCAATTAGTGAGCTCTAAATTATCTAAAGCAAGAGAGTTTGAAAGAAGGCACTCTAACTCAGCCCATGTAATGCTCCCATTTAATGCTCACAAACCACAGATACAGACTTGTTAGACGTCTCAAGGGGCCAAGTTCAGGTGTGGGATAGTGGTGATGATTCTCTGATTAAGTCAGCTGACTTTGGATCATTGATATGCGGGTCTATTTTGATGAGTTTATATGTCAGTGACTTAAAGTCACCTGATTTTAAGTCAGAGAATCCGTATTCATAGAATGAAGGGCACAAAATCGAAGTGTATCGAAGTGAGTCTCGAACCCCATCAGATAAAAGTGAGCATGAGAAGCTGTATTGTTTGTTTGTGTCAGGCAAAAAAGGGTGAGTTCTTCGATCCCTGGTTTAAGAGCAATCTGAAGCCAACTGTCAACATAACTAGTGCCATCGAACCCACACATTCCACTGTAGTCAAGCTCGAATGTTTTCAAGCTAATGCCTGAATGGTTCCTGAGAGTGCAGGTAACTTTTCCATGGAAATTCTCTATTAATGCCTTTTCTTCAAGCCAGTCGTATCTTATTAAAGGTGAGATTGCGATGACGCCTCCAGGAACGTAGAAAAGCGCGAGATACGCAAGCAGCACGAGCAGCTTCACGCATTGACATTTAGGGAATGTATACGAAACAATATGTCCTGCATACACAAGCATCCGACAAAAGATCAACATATATTGTTAATCCATATGGTTACTTCCATTGGAGAGAGAAAAACAGCAGAACCACACAGAGTATGTGCTGCACTACATAGGTACTAGGTAGATAGTGCAGAGGAACATAAATGTGCTAGGCAAACCCAGTACTGCATTGAGAGGTTTTCCTAACAATGTTATTTTAGTGGCTTTCTAAATGGACAAAGAGACAGTTGCCAGCAGCTAGAACCATTAACAACTACTTCATGAAATATACTTTCACCTGCATTAGTAGTTGACCATAATGTTTTTCCGTTATTGTAAGTAGCACCCAGTTATTGCAAGTTACCGACATGGTACAAAAGCATCCCACTTATGCATCAAATTCTGGAGAGATTTTTTTGGGAATCTGTGGGGTAGGACACCATAAAAAATGAATTAAAATAAAGGGACGAAAAACTTATAGCGGGAAGTTAGCTGAGGTTAAAGAGATTAAACAGAAAAACCGAAAAGATTTAACTAAAATCATCCACCCAATGATAAAAAGCTTCTTTGATCTCCATTCTGAACCGATTGGATTGAAGGATGCACTGAGCCTTGAAATTGATAACCCAGTCAGAAAAACTGGGGGCTTTTCTTTCGAAAACCCGATCGTTGCGAATTTTCCAGAGCTCTCAAAGAGCTATCATAGCAGACTCAAGAGCGAAAGCCAAGGTTTGGTCTGATTTAAGATTCAAGAGGCGGTCATAAAGAGACACATTGGGATCAGGGGAGAGACCAAGCTTTGTCGAAACTTGGTTTCGGCAATATATTTTATGGGGTCGCAGTCGAGATCGCCAAGCACAATGGGTTAGAAGAAGAAGAAGATTTAGACAGTTCGGCCCTCTCGAGAGGTAATACCCTACTCTGTTTCGGTGGATTCGATCCGCCGAGTGTCTTTATTGATCTCGTGATCTAAAGCTCTTGCTTATGAAGTTGAATCTCAGATCTAGAATCTGATCAAGTCTAAGATATCCCTCAAGGGACGCCCCTTACCCCCTTATATAGTCTTGGGAGGAAGGGTTTACAAGTCGGAAACCCTATCTTACTCTAAGATGGTTTCCTCAATCTTACCAAACCGTGACTATAGGCCGATTGCCTTATCTCTATCAAGCAACCGTAACACCTAAGTCAAGTTCGGCTTACGATATATAGCAGACACAATCTATCCCTACCTCCAGTCGGATAAGCTTGCCATGTGGATACCCGATTGCCACAATCTCCACAGTAGCCCCGAGTCCTTTTCGTCGACGAGACAACTCGCTTCAGACCAAAGCGGACTCAACCAAAAAATCTCTTTGACCGAGTGCTTTTGGCGCCGAGTGATTCCATCATCTCTGCTGAATCTTTCCAGTGGCTCCAAAGACTGTGAAGGGCTGAAAAATATATATATAAAAATTTCTCAAAAATAAATATTTTGGTGCATCTCCGATGCACCTAATTATAGGTGTAGCCCCCACTATGTGGTTAGTCAAAAATAGACTAAGCATATAGTCAAGAACTATAAAAAATTATTCTCATGTAAATGCTTAGCTCATGCTAAAGCAATCATAGAAATCTTATTACTCAGCAAGTTCATACTCAACCGAGTGAATTTGCCTGAGTTATCTCAGAACAAATAATTCAGTCAACCCTCATGGGAAAAAGGCACTCGGCAAGCTCTTGCTTATCCGAGTGGATTTACCCAGTAATTTCGGAAAAAAATAACTCAATCAACCCTAGCGGGTAAAAAGCACTCGGTAAGCTCATGCTTATCCGAGTGGATCTGCCCGAGTCATCCCGGAACAAATACTTTAATCATCCCTCATGGGAAAATAAGTTCTTTCAATCATATGAAAAATATGACCAAGTTATTAAACGACTTTTGCCATAGTATTTGGTCTCAATCTTATAAAGATCTTCACCAAGGTGAAAAACAAACAAGCATCGGTAAGATTACCCGACCAAATCTTGAAAAACCAAAGCCCTTGTTCACCAAGGTGGCTATAAAAACTCTGCCGTTGGTCACCTTCCAAATTGCATCGTGCCGCTTCTCATGAAGTCAAGCAAACCGCGGTATGGAAGGATCTTTTAAGGTATAGGGCACTCGGACACGCGCATATTGCCGGGGCAACGCTTAAGCTCATCCGCTTAAGTCCCTAAGGACACGTATCGGACCACACCTTAGCGGGTCGTAGATTTTCTTATGGGCTCGGCCCACTCACCGAAAACCTAGCGCAACCCTCAAATCTTTCTTTATAAAGACACGAGGTCATCCCCGCCTCTTCATCTTCCAAAAATTCCCCTTCTCATCGCTCATCGGTACATCGCGGAGAACCCTAGGCTTGCGCGCTCCTCGGTCCATCCGCCAAGAAGCTCGCTTGCCGCGACAACTAGCTCCCGCAACCAAAACTCCCACATCTTTCGCCCAAGATCCAACCTTTCTCGCCGGATCCGCTCCTCATCAACCTCGATCTCATGGCGGAGGAGAAGAATATTCCGTTCGACCAATGGGCCACCTCGGATGTGAGGGAATACACCCTCAAGGAGATGGTGAAGCACGGCGTGCTTCCGCCCAAGGAACTTGTGGGATGGCGCCGGCGGCGGGGAGGACTTCCACCCCTAACACCGGTGAGCTTGTCGTCTTTACCTCCTTTTTCTATTGCGGATTCAGTCTTCCTACCTCCGAATTCTTTCGGAGGCTCTTGGATTACTATGGTCTTCACATCTACCATCGAACCCCAACTCGATGCTTCACATCGCACTCTTTATTCATGTGTGTGAAGCCTTCCTTGGCATTCTTCCTCACTTCAATCTTTTCCGTCGTATGTTCTACCTGAAACCCCATCCGAACAAGGATCATCCTTGTGTCGTTGGCGGGCGAGCTTCCAACTTCGCGGATCTCTCCGCAAAGACTACTTCTCTCTCCCCTTGAAATCCTCGAACAAAGGTGGCACTCGAACCGGTTCTACATCGGCAATCTTGAACCTAGCCTTCCTTCCTTTGTCGGTATTCCTCCTGTCCCCAAACCATCTTGGAGCACCGTCCCGTAGCCCAAGAATGGGATGAAGCCAACGATCGCTCGCGAAGATCCGGCGATGAAGAAGAGGAACCTTCGCGGGGAACAAATCACTCGGCACTTCATCGAGTGCCGCGGCGCCGATCAAGGAGCGGTCGAAGCCGGCCTTCGAGTACGAAGGCGGGGACCCAATCGGGAGGACCGGATCCACTCACATACGAGATCCCGAAGATCCGGATGTACAAACTCTTTTCATCGGGATCTCGGTCGAGCGAGCCCTCATACTACCGTCCTTCCATTCAGCATACATCGACCTCCTCCTCCAGGTAAGCGATTGATTGCTTTATAGTATCTTTCGATCTTGATGTCTTGTCGCTTAACGTTGCGCCTTCCTTCTTCGCGGAGAACGCCTCTATCATTTCCAAGCCGTATAAGATGGCTCATGATGACGCGGCGTCGCCCGCTAAGAAGCCGCGGCGGGATAAAAATCCAAGGCCGATCCGGTCGGGAAGCGGGGGCGCCGAGTGAGGACTCGAACAAGCGCGCAAGCAAAAGGCGGGCGATCATCGAGGACTCGGATGACGACGTCCCGCTCCTCCGGTCGAGACCCCGCCTCTAAGGCGATCGCCGCGGACGCAGAAGATCCGCCGATCAACCAGTAAGCTCGAAACCAAAGTCCCGAGTTCTTTCGTAGAGAACTCTTCTTTATCTTTTTTATTTACTTGTGCAGGAAGCCCGGGATATAGATCTGTCGGAGGGATGAGGGCCGACCCGCCGCTGCTCCCAGCGCCAAGGCCGTCGAGCCGAAACCCGAGCCCGCAACCAAGTGCGAGCGTTCGGAGAAGCGCCCTTCTCCTCGGAAGGAGAGCGCCCCGGGAAGAGCCCCGAGCCGCCGGGATATCCCGATGGAAACCGGTCAGTGCCGGAAGCCCACGATTGCGCCCGAGCGCCTCGGCGAGGGTCACTCGGCACGAGCCCGAAGAAGAAGAAGGGCCTGCCCCCCCACCTAGGCGGACCACCAAAACCGGTGAGATTTGCTTTGGAACTTTCCTTTGTTCTTTCAATTTTGAATCTTTCATGTCTTCATTGGTTTTTCTTGTTTGCCACCACGGTAGAAGAGATTCCCGGGCTACGGTCTTCGAGACACGGGTTCCTCCATCAGAATCGAGTGGCGGGACTCGGAAGGCGAGAGACAGGGCATCATCCTCGACCGGCAGTGAAAAGGATGAAAGGGATGCCCTCGTCGAGAGCCTAAACGAGGCGACCCGACGCTCAACGTAAGCCTTCATCTTTCTTTTTGATTATATCTTCGTTATCCTTCGATCGATCATCCTTCGCCTTTGCATGCGAAAGAATATTGCCGCTCAATGGCAAAATCCGAGGTCTTGGAAAAGCTGGTGCCTCACTTAAACTCCTTGGAGGACGTTCGGCGGCAGTGAAGGTCACTCGGGAGGAGGCCGCTTCAAGGGAGGCCGCTTTAAGGAGGGAGATCTCGGAGCTTCGGGAAGCGAACCTCGACCTCCGCGGATCAATCGGAAGTAAGCCCGCCTCTCCCCTTCATCATGATTCTTTTGTTGATCTTGTCTATTGATAATCCTCTTTCGTTGTAGAAAATTCTTAGAGGTCCACTCGCTTCAAGTCCCAGGAAGCGGTCAACCTTGACAAGGCCGAAATGGAGGCCGAATTTGAATGTAACCTTCTTTGAAGTTGGATTTCATGTCTTGCTTCATTCCCGAGTGCCTTGACCGATCTAGGACTCCTTGCGGCTTATAAGATAAAGACCCGAGCCCAGTATGACGTCTTACTCGGGCGGATCAAATCCAGCGACGAGATACGGGAAGAGGTCGCCAATGCCGCCGCACCAATCTTGGCAGCCTTGTTTGATCAAGGGGTTGGGGCCGGCTGCTGGAGCCAATCGAGATCTTCGACAAGCTCTCGGGCGCCCGAGCGATATCGAAGAACATCACGAAGCGGCCAACATGGGGGCTGGTCGGCTCTTGCACGGACCAAGTCCCTCTACCCCGAGTGGATATTCATTCAATCGGGAGGGCTTCGCCGAGGGGACAACAGACGAGCAGGCCTTAGATATGCTCGCGAGGCGCAGGAGGCGGCGAAGAAGATCTCTTTAGATGTAGTAAACAATTTTAAACTCGAACGTATTTTGACTTTGCTTCATGAATGTCGTGTAATCGTAACACTCTTGTCATGAAATCTCGTGCCTATTTTTAGTTTATTTATGTCAATGCCTTGATTCGAGCCTTTGCGTGAAATTTCTTAAGTAGTTTTCGTCATTTGTCACCAAGCCTAGGCTTGATTAGGTCATCGGAAAACTCTCGGTCCTTAGACACGAGCTCGAGTCGAAGGACATTAAACAATGATAAACCAAATTATGCACAAAAATTTGACGAGGAAAATTCGAGCTTTATTGATATGTGTATCGCCCCATTGCTAGCTCAAGAAGTCATCTTGCTTGAGGTTGGCGAGTCAAGGAAAACATGAGGCCTTAGCGATTAGGCGTAAAACCGCCGAAGATGTTCAATGTTCCGGAGTTCTCCACCATAGACCCGTCCTCGCGCTTTAGCCGGTAGGCACCGGCCGAGTCACTTCGGCGATTATATAGGGTCCTTCCCATAAGGGAGATAACTTGTGTCGGTCTTTGGTGGTCGGATCTTGCGTAGGACAGTCGCCAACAATGAAAGCTCGTGCTCGCACGTTGCGGCTGTGGTATCTTCTAAGCCCTTGAAGGTATTTGGCCGATGGATGAGGGCGCCTCGCGGGCCTCTTCCAATCGGGTGAGGTCATCCACTCGGTCGATGTCGTAGTGTTCATCGTTGAAGGCTGCGGACCGGAGGGACTCAAACTCCATCTCATTTGGCAACATGGCTTCGCGCCATAGACCGAAAGAAAGGAGTTTGGCCGGTGGCCCGACCGGGTGTAGTTCGCAGCGACCATAGAACCGAGGAAGTTCTTGGACCCACTTGCCGGCGTAAGGGCTTAGCCGGTCGAAGACGCGAGCCTTGATGCCTTGAAGAACCATGCCGTTTGCTCGCTCGACTTGCCCATTGCTTTTGGGATGAGCTGCGATGCGTAGCGAGATCTTGATTGAAGTCTTCGCAGAATTCCTTGAAGATGCCTCCTGTGAATTGAGTCCCATTATCGGTTATGATTCGTTTGGGACGCCGAAGCGGTGCACGATGTTGAGGAAAAATCCCGTGCTTTGTCGGCAGTGATTGTGGCAACCGGCTTAGCTTCAATCCACTTGGAGAACTTGTCGATTGCGACGAAGAGGTGCGTGAAACCTCCTGGAGCCTTTTTGAAGGGGCCAACCATGTCCACCCCCATACGCGAACGGCCGGGAAAGTGGGATTGTTTGAAGCTCTGGGCGGGACATGGCTTTGTCGGGCAAAGAAGCGGCGGCCTTCGCGAGGTTCTTACGACTTTATCCGCGTCGGAGACCGCGGTAAGCCAGAAAAATCCTTGTCTGTAAGCTTTGCCGACTAGAGTGCGTGCAGCCGCGTGGCTTCCGCATATGCCCGAGTGGATATCTTGAAGTAATTGTTTCCCTTCTTCGGGTGTGATGCACCTCATTAGAATTCCGAGGGGCTTCTCTTGTATAGATCGGAGTCGACCATGACGTACGCTTGGCAACAACGCCGGACGCGTTACGCTTCATCCGGTCATCCGCGGCTCTTCTGAGTTAAGAATTTGATGAGCGGCGTCCTCCGGTCGGTATCGACCATGGTGACTTCGTTCGTGGTTTGCTCGTTGGGAGCTGTCTTTGCCGTGACGGTTGGCTCGTAGAGATGTTCGACAAAGACATCTCGGGCGGCTTCGCGCTTTGATCCGGCTGCGCTAGCTCATCGGCGCTTCGTTGTTGTGTCTCGGGACATGTGAGAGTTCGAGTCCGTCAAACTTGTCCTCAAGCTTGCGGACCTCTTGCCCGTAGGCCTCCATAGTGTCGTTTAAGCAAGACCAGTCTTTCATCACTTGATTGACGACCACTGGGAGTCGCCTTTCACAATAAGTCGACGAATCCGAGTGAGCGCAAGGCGCAGTCCATGTAAGAGAGCTTCGTATTCGGCGACGTTGTGTGAGGCGGAGAAGTGGAGGTGAAGGGCGTATCTTAGCCTTTCCCCAGTCGGGGAGATCAGCACAACTCCTGCTCCCAAGCCAGTGATCCTCTTGGATCCGTCGAAGTGCATGGTCCAGTGTTGGAGGTCTTCCCGAGGTACGTGCTCTTGCTGTTCAGTCCACTCGGCCAGGAAGTCCGCTAAGGCTTGTGACTTAATGGACGTCCTGGGCTTAAAAGTTAAGTCCAGCGGCATCAGTTCCAGGGCCCACTTGGCGATGCGCCCGGTTGCCTCGCGGTTGTGGATGACGTCGCCGAGTGGAAAAGAGGTGATGACGGTGACCGAGTGACCCTGAAAGTAGTGTGCCAATTTCCTCGCGGTTATTAGAACACCATAAAGCAATTTTTGTACCTGGGGGTATCGGATTTTGGCTCCTGCCAATACTTCGCTGACAAAGTAAATTGGTCTTTGAATCTTCGGGCCCGTCCTTCTTCTTCTCGTTCAACCACAAGGATCGTGCCGACCACTTGGTGAGTGGCCGAGACGTACGGCAAGAGGGGTTCTGGGGTGAGGTGAAGCTAGGACGGGTGGCGTGGTAAGGAATTCTTTGAAATCTTCAAAGGCCTTGTCAGCTTCTGTGGTCCACTGGAAGTCGTCTGTCTTTTTCAGCAGTCTGAAGAAGGGCATGCCTCGTTCGCCGAGTCGGGATATGAAACGGCTTAGCGCCGCCATGCAGCCAGTGAGCTTTTGGACGTCTTTCTGATTACTCGGGGGCTTCATGTTTAAGATGGCGTTGATCTTCTCTGGGTTTGCTTCAATGCCGCGATGTGATACCATGAAGCCGAGCAGTTTGCCTGATGGGACGCCGAAGGTGCACTTCTCCGGGTTCAACTTCATTCTGAAGGCCCGGATGTTTGCAAAGGTTTCTTCTAAGTCGGCGATCGGTCTTCTTTCGCTTGGTCTTGATGACAATATCGTCGACATAAGCTTCAACGTTTTTGCCGATCTGCGTTTGGAAGCATCTTTGGATCATGCGTTGGTATGTAGCTCCGGCGTTCTTTAGGCCGAAAGGCATGGTGATGTAGAGTAGGCCCCGAACGGCGTGATGAAAGATGTCTTCAAGCGGTCGGATTCTTTCGATCGATCCGGTGATAGCCCGAGTAACAATCCAAGAAGCTCGGGAGTTCGGCATGCATGTTGAGTCGACAACTTGATCGATGCGAGGTAGCCCGAATGGATCTTTGGGGCGAGCTTTGTTGAGGTCGGTGTAATCGACGCACATGCGCCATTGCCCGTCTTCTTGCGGACCAAGACTGGATTGGCTAGCCGGTCGGGATGAAGGACTTCTTTAATGAAGCGGCGGCCAAGAGCTTTGCGAGTTCTTCTTTGATCGCATCTTTTCGATCTGTGCGAACTGCGTAATCGTTGTTTAATTGGTTTGGTGTCATCTTTGACGTTCGAGAGAGTGCTCGATCACCTCCCTAGGAATTCCGGGCATATCGGATGGTTTCCAAGCAAAAACATCTTTATTATTTTGGAGGAAGGTGACGAGCGCGCTTTCCTATTTAGGATCTAGGTCGGCGCCGATTACGGCAGTTTTGGAGGGATCGGACGAATCAAGGGAGATCTTTTTGGTCTTGGCGTCGCCGGATCCCGATTTGGCTATTTTCTTCGCGGGGACTTCGCCCTCTGCCGAAGTCGATGCACCAATCGGACTTCTTGTTGGCCACGTAATCTCTCGCGAGATTGGGCCATGTCGCAGCTCTCCTTGTCGCAGTGAAGGCTTGCTTCACGTCGCTGCGAAGAGTGATGACGCCGTTGGGACCCGGCATCTTCATGCAAAGATAAGTGTAGTGTGGGATCGCCATGAACTTGGCAAGCGCAGCCTTCCGATGATGGCATGATATGCCGTTTCAAGTCGGCCACCTCGAAGGTGACGTTCTCCGTTCGGAAATTCTCTCGGGCCCGAAGGTGACCGGGAGAGAGATATGTCCGAGTGGTGTTGAAGATAGCCCGGGATAACTCCGTGGAAGGGGTGAGCTTGCTTTGAGTTCGGCCCTCGGGATGCATTTCGTCCATAGTCTTGGCAAACAGGATGTTGAGGCGCGCCCGTCAATGAGGACGCGCTTAAGCGATGTTGTGGACTACGGGGTCCGGGACGAGTGGATAGCGTCCGGATGGACCACTCGGTCGGGATGATCCGAGCGGTCAAAGGTGATGGCCACCTCAGACCATCGCAGATATTGAGGGACTTCGAGTTGAGCGCGTTGACCTCCGGTCGGTTAGCTTCGTTTCCTCTTGGATTCATAAGCTAACGGGCCCCGAAGATGTGGTTGAGCTCCCCACTTGGATCTTGAAAAGGTTCGGCATTCTCGCCGCATTGTTCTTCTTGGCGCGGACGGGCCAGCCTCGTCGATCGGCTTCTTGTTGAGCTGCGCCGCGTCTGATAACCGCTTGTAGATAAAGCGATCCTTTGCCGCGTGCTTGTGATTCGGATGGTGGGTGCACCGGGCGTTCATGATGGCATCGTAGGCGGCGACTCGGGGACGGCGTTGAGTATTGGAGGTTGCGGCCACGGGTCTTGGATCGGCGCTTGCGATCTTTCGGCCCCTGGTTCTTGTTGCCGCCATCCTTCTTAGGATTTCAGCTTCCTCCCGCTTGCTTGTCCTCTCTTCGTCGGGCCGATCTTGACGGGCGGCCTTGATGGCGTCGTTTGATTTGGCGTATGAATTCGCCGTCTCAAACATCCGCTTCACCGTCCTCGGTGGCTTGCGTCCGAACTTGCCGATAAGCGGCTCATCACGGACTCCCTTCGGAAGGCGGCGATGATGATGTCATCGGTGATGTTCGGATCTTGTTGCGCTTCTCGGAGAAGCGACGAATGTAATCCTTCGAGGCTCGTCCGGCTTCGGATGACATTGTAAAGGTCGAAGTGCGTGCGGGCCTCTCGAAGGTGCCTTGGAAGTTGGCGATGAAGTGGTCCTCGGCTCGCTCCACGAGCCGATTGAGCCTCTTGGCGGTGGTGAGCCAATTTCGGCCGAGTTTGCGAGGGCCACGGGCGAGTAGTTGGCCATGGCTTTGTTGTCGCCACTGCAGCTCGGATGGCAAGGGTATATATACGTTAACCAAGATTCGGGGTCGGTTTTGCCATCGTACCTTTCTATCCCGGTGGGCTTAAAGCCACTCGGCCAATGCACTCGGCGGAGCTCCCGAGTGAAGGCGGTACTCCATCGTCGCCGCTATCGGGTGATCCCCTCCGATCTTCCGAGTGCGACGGTCGCGCTCTTGGTAGCGGCGGTCGAGGACTTCCGCGAGATCACTCGGCGGGGTCTTCGTTGACCGGTCGGGTAGCCGGAACTGTTGCGGTGGACTCGGTGGTGGACGGGTGGACGTCCATGTCGTTTGCGGCGGGAGTCGACCGTCTGCTCTTGGTGCCTCGGCATGGACTCGGGAGGCGGGCCTCTCGGCCTAGTTGACGACCGAGCGGTTCGGGCCTCCTATAGTCTCCGACCTTAGGGGTGGGAGCCGGCTCTTGTCGGGCGTTTCGGCCACGGATTCGTCGGCCTTCTTGCCGAAGTGGTGGGAGGGCCGTTAGCCGTGGCAGCAACGATGGTCTTGATCTTATCCAAGTATAGGAGTCACGTTGGCGGAGCCGTCTCCATGACGGTATCCAAGAGCGTGAGTGCGGCGGCGCGTCTCGCGTGGCGTCCGGAAGACATTGGTGTTGCGAACCCGTGTTTGGAGGATGGCCTCGGCGGATCGTCCACACGCGAGATCCGCTTCCTTTTATCGGCCTCGTCTTTGCGTTGTTTGTCTTCTTCGGTGTCTTGCGTTCAAGCTCCACTCGCTCGCTCCTCTTCGGCAAGCCTTCGGCCATGGTGAGTCGGACTCATCCGGCTCGGCCATGAGGATGTCAAGCACTTGGCTCGCATCCATATGACATCGGAGTTGTCGGCTTCGTCGAGAGGATGCCGTAGAGATTGTCGAAACCGGCGGAGCCGAGGTATCCGTTGAGCTCTAAAGATGAACAGGAGCCAAAGGACGGGAGGATGACAGCGACCTCCCTTGATCTGGGTAACCCGGATCCGGATCGTTCCGGTCCAGTCGGAGCTTGGGGGATTAGGCTCTTCCGAGTGGATCCTCGCCAACTCGGGGAGAGCGATTGACTCTAGATCTTGGCGACGTTTGGTAACCCAAACGGCACCGAAAGGTCTTCACCGAGTAGATTGCTTCCGTCGGGAGGCAAGAAGATTGGCGCAGATCTCGGCGGCATTCGGTAATCCGAATGGCGCCGAGTGAAGTCCGTCATCGGAAAAGGTGGATCGCATCTTGGTCTTCAAGATGTTGTCGAAGATCTCGGTCTTGTTGGAGAGCCCGAACGGCGCCGAGTGGGTTGTTCCCTCCGACCGGTTCGAATCCGAGTCGAGGAGGAGTCGCCGACGAAGTTGGCGGCGAAGTCGCCGAGTCTTGAAGGAGATCCCATCACGCTTGTCGGCGAGATTGTTGAAGAAGTCTCGACGCGCGGCCCCCTACCTGGCGCGCCAACTGTCGAAACTTGGTTTCGGCAATATATTTTATGGGGTCGCAGTCGAGATCGCCAAGCACAATGGGTTAGAAGAAGAAGAAGATTTAGACAGTTCAGGCCCTCTCGAGAGGTAATACCCTACTCCTGTTTCGGTGGATTCGATCCGCCGAGTGTCTTTATTGATCTCGTGATCTAAAGCTCTTGCTTATGAAGTTGAATCTCAGATCTAGAATCTGATCAAGTCTAAGATATCCCTCAAGGGACGCCCCTTACCCCCCTTATATAGTCTTGGGAGGAAGGGTTTACAAGTCGGAAACCCTATCTTACTCTAAGATGGTTTCCTCAATCTTACCTACCGTGACTATAGGCCGATTGCCTTATCTCTATCGGCAACCGTAACACCTAAGTCAAGTTTGGCTTACAGATATAGCAGACGCAATCTATCCCTACCTCCAGTCGGATAAGCTTGCCATGTGGATACCCGATTGCCACAATCTCCACAAGCTTCAACCAGCAGTTTTGAGCAAATAGACAGTCGAAGAAGAGATGCTGGATGCAGGGTTCCAGATGCCGCGAAAGTCGGCGCGGCTTTCGCCCGTGCCGCCGAGTAACGAAACGGCAAATGTGCGGCATTGTTTGAAAAATTTTGGGAGATTTCAAAAATTTTGGAGAATTTTATTGAAAAATACATCAAATAGATCTTGATTTTACAAGAATTATGGTATTTTTTACATGAAAATACACATTTCTTTGGCCCTTAAAAAATCATTTTTAGTTTTGGGAAAAAGAAAAGGAAAATTTGTACTGTTTGTGTTGTACTGTTCATCCGGCTCAATGAAGCCCAAATCGTTCCCCATCCATCTATACCCCTCTTCCCAGGGTTTCTATCCGGCACAAGATATTTTCTCCTCACTCCTCAGCGCATTTGAGCGGCGACGGCGGCAGATCTGGGTGGACCGCGGCCGGCGAGGGCTTTTTCGTGCGGCAAGCGGCGGCTTTCGTGGCGGCACAGGCGAAAGCCGCGGAAGAAGGTATGAACTCTACTTTCGTTGTTGGCGCACGGCTTTCGTGGGCGTTCGGCGGATTTTTCGTCGGCTTTAGACAAAATTCGTCCGTATGTGGAGCCGTTTCGCGCGGTGTTGGCGGCATGGCTTTCGCGATCGGCAGGGACGGCTTTCGCAAGGGAAGAGGCGAAAGCCACAGGTGTTGCGCATACATACCGCACGAAAGTGACAAAAACCTGCCGTGTATATGATACGTTTATATGATGTTGTGTATTATGCATGTGTGAAATTAAGCAATCCTACGGATTTTACGAACAATAATATGTTAGCTCATAGATTATATTACATATGTTAGGTTTAATTTATAGGCAATATATTATACATGTTAGCACTAATTTAATTTTGGATAGCTGATTGTATTAAATTAGTTGTGAACTTGTAATGAATCACTAATGATATGTTATGCTTAAATGTTATGCTTACATATGTTTGCTAGTAAGTTGTTAAGATGTTTTACATGTTAATTTGTCAATTGTAGGTTCAAAATGGCAGACCAAGACATCGTGTGGGAACAGGGAACAAGGCAAGGTGGTGGTTTCCATTGCAAATATTGTGGTGCTAAGAGGAATGGGGGTGGAGCCACAAGATTTAAGTTCCATTTGGCTCACCGTGGCGAAGGAGTGAAGTATTGCACCGCCGTTCCACCCGATATTAGGGATTTCGTTAAGCGGCACCTGGATAGAAAGGAGGAGGCTGCTGATCAACGAAAACTTGAAAAAGCAAGAAAGAAGGATGCAGCTACAAGAAGATATACTCATTTAAGTGGAGATGCTGACGAGGAAGAGCAGATGGAGGCGGCGTTGGCAGCATCGCGCCACGAGGCGGAATTCAGAAGGGTTGAGAAGAAAGATGTGGTGTGTACGAACATGGAGGTGGAAGTGGAAGTGCAAGTGGGCGAGCCGCAACTTCCCGATCAAAAAAACAGTCTTCTAGGGGTGGAAGTGACCCCATCACTGATTTTATGAGGCGATCAGCTTCGAGTAGAGAAGTGCCTTCGCAGCGTGTGGGAGATTATAACATCGCTTCGGCGAGATGAACGGTGCAGCCTAGGATTGACACAAGTTGGTGGTCAAAGAAGGAAAAGTTAGCTAAGGATGCAATTGGAACGGCGTGGGCGAAGTTTTATTACACTGCAGACATTGCTCCACGACAAGCGGATAATCCGTCCTTGTCAGTGTCGTTAAGGAAACACAGAAGTGGGGTGAGTAAATGTGTCCTACCATTCATTTACTTATTGTACGTGCGATGAAGTAAGAAATCATCTATGCAATGTAGGAGAAGGGATCACGTCCCCAACTGGACGTGATATCGATGGCAAGTACCTTGATGCAACTGTGGCAGACGTGGAAAAACAATTTGAAAAGTTCAAGTAGGATTGGCCTACATATGGTGTGACCCTACATATCGAGCTACACAGACTACAGCTCATCTAGTGTCGACAGTGCTTATCCTACTTACAGCTACCCTAGACCGAGTGCGGCTGACAGTCCTCCTGTCACTTGGGTGTACGAGTGGCAAGAGCCGCAGTGGTACGCTCAACTCTACAGCCAGTGGCAAACCACCGCTGCTTGGACTGGACAGACTTGGAATGAGTACAAGGCGGAGTTGCTCCGAACTAATGGGCTAATGGTGATGTCCACCGAAGAATATTCGTCAGTGTGCAGACAATGAAATCAATAAAATGCACATCTACAGCCATGCAGGTATCATCTCCTTTGTTTCTAAACTATATGTTAATTGCATTGTGACTATGTGATATCTTTGTATACTATGTTTGTGAATAATGAGGTTATCGCTTTATGAAATGTTGTCTGGGGAATGTATACTCATTGTACATCTGTCCTATAGGCAAATATTAGCAAAGGTCATGCCAAAAATTTCAAAAAATTTCATACTTAGCCAATTTTATTTTATACTTCTAATTTGTGCCAAAAATTGATATTGTTGCTGATATATCTCTACTTATGTGCCGGACTCGGGCGAAATATGCGCGCGCTCAGCCGCTCACCTCTTTGGTCATGAAGACTGCAACATCTTATGGCGAAATATGTGGATGCTTATTATCATTTTTATTTTCAATATTGTTATGGGACTTATTTGCAACTTTGTAACATATGCTACGACAAATATTTCGTTCTCGTTTCGTAATCTAATTATTTCGTGAAGTTGGCCAAACCAAGTTTATTATATCTTCCATTTGCACAAAAGGTTTTTATCATTCAAAATATATCATTATTTTTTCATTTTTACTATATTTTAAACATCACATTAAGTATTCCCCGTAATTCATACAACCATACTTATATCAATATTGTACTTATTATTATAAATTTTTTCACACACATATATTAGTGCAAATATCAAATTTATGTATTCAATAATTTTAGTATTTATTCCTAATTTGGACAATATTTACATATTTTTCGCGACGGTTTTGTAATTTTTCGCACCATTAGTCACGGTTTTCGCGCGAAATTCATGAAATCCGCAGCACGAACGAAATTCTCCAAATTCAAATTTCTGCACTGTTAACTGCCGCCGGCTTTCGCCGGCTTTCGTGAAAGCCGGACGAAATTCGCTGTGCCGCCGAGGGGCGGCACGGCATGACCCAGCGAAATCGTTAACCCTGGCTGGATGTTTTCATTTCTGTTGTGATCACACATAACACAGAAATCATCATCTCTTCTGGAGAGATGTTAGCAGCCTTTGCAGAGAGAACATCCACTAATTCAGTAAGAAGTAGGGCTGTGATCAAATCGCATCACTAAAATAATATTTTCTGTTTATAAATGATACTCCTTCCATTTGTTTTATATGACGTTCGTTGGTTAGTTCAACTTGAAACTAACCAAACGGCATATAAAAAAAGAGGGAGTAATGTACAGCCAGCCTAGCATAGTCCCAAGAATCAGTCCGATGGGTGAGTCGTGGTGATATTATGCTTGCAATCTAAGCCTGCATCATCCGAATATAATGCCTCGTACCTCAGGAAGTTCTGGGATTGAATTTCTCATTATTTTGCCAGCTTGAGAATCACCACCATCGCCATCTTGTTCGCAGGGTGATCCCTTTCTTTTACCCGTTGAGGCAATAAACCCACCTGCAAAACAAAAAGCAGTATTATGGTAGCAGAGACATGGATAGAAGAAAAGCATGCCTCGAAGTAATGAATAAAAGAAAAGCAGTAATATATTTGTTATCAAATTTATAAAAAATATTGGTGATAATTTGTAATATGCCTCTGTTTTCATGTCAAGGCAAGAGACCGTGGCGAGCATGACAAAAAAAACACGCACTCCTTCGCGGCCTTGTGTACATGACATGATCGATGGTATACATGACATGATTCGAAGTTACCAATATAACAGTATATAACAGTATATATATATATATCAGGATAGATGTCACTAACGACACGTTCATCGTGGCTCAAATTTATCAAAAATATAGCAATATTTTTAATATAAAACAAATATATTTTTAAAATATATTGAATATTATATTTAATGAAACTATTTTGATTTTATAGATGTTGCTAATTTTTTTAAATTACTCAAACCTAAAAGAATTTAAGTAAAAAGAATTAAAATGACTTACAATATGAAAAATCTATCTATAGCACAAACTTTTCATCGGTATTAACAACTAATAATACCACAAAGGGTAAAATTTTTGTAGTATTACTTGGTATTGCTGAAAAGTTTGCGTTATGGGTGGAATTTTTTTCTTTTATGATACATTATTCTAAGGTCTGCAATGGCCTGGCCCAAAGATTTGTTTTTTTTCTAGATGAAGGTCCAGGATATGTTTTTCCGGCCTTGTTGGATTGCTGGACTGGAATTTTTTTGCATTTTAAATTTTATTTTTTAAAAGATTTATAAAAATAATTTTTAGTTTGAAAATATTGCAAAGCGGTCGCCTCTCGCCCTTCGGGAGGCGAGATTTAAAATCGCCCTCCCAAAGGGTGTTTTTCGACGTGGCGGACGACCGTTGGCCGCCGTCTGCCGTGCGCGTGTAATTTTGCATTTTGCCTCCTTCCCGCCTTTACAGAGGGCGTTTTTTCACCATGCAATGAACAGTGATAAACAATGAATAGTGAGCAGTGCAGTGAACAGTGATGAACAGTGCAGTGAGAACAGCCAATAAACAGTAAAAAATGCCCTTTCTAAGGGCGAGAAGGGGCAAAATGTAAAAGTACAAGCGCGCGACAGACGACGGTCAACGGCCGTCCGCCACATCAGAAAAAACACTCTCTGGGAGGGTGATTTTTAAATCTCGCCCTCCCGGAGGGCGAGAGGCGACTAGTTTTGCAATATTTTCAAACCAAAAATTATTTTTACAAATCTTTTATAAAATAAAATTAAAAATGCTAAAAATTCTGCTGGACTATCGGGATTGCTCTTCTTTTGTTGCATTCTTACCCAATTAAATAAATAAAAATGTGGGATCTAAAAGTAAACTCATTCCAATAAGAAGGCTCCGCTAGTAGGACTTGCCAATATTCGTGCACGTTTTAGCTGCCTGTTACGCGCATTCTGTCTTAAACACGCAAAATTAATGCACCACGTCATTAAAAAAATTAATGAACTACGGATGTTATACGGACTATACTACAGGATCATTTGGTAAATTACCATCTATTATAATATTTTATTGATGACATTGGTTATTGCGGTTATAGTACAGATTTCAATAACCACGAAAGCCAATAGGTTTGTGTTATCTTTTTCAAACCTTGCTTTCTTTCTACGTCATGTTCTTTTCAGCTCAGTTATCAAGTTACTTGTTCCACGCTTAAGAATAATAGGTTTGTAAAAAATAATATAGACCACTTATTTTCAGTTACTCATTAAATTTATCTCATAAAATAATTATTTTATATCTGAAATAATCTAAATGCCTTTGTTTGACTGGATGAGATTGGGAGTCTTATGTCGTGATTCTTACAAACGTAAGGGATCAAAATCTCTACTATTTTAAAAATTAAAGATATTTCTTTAAATATGTCTTTTGACTTTGACTCCAGTTCCTATATATCAGCGCTCCTGACCCGTTTGAAGATGATTCCCTACTCATCCTAAGTTATCCGATTAAGTTCGATTACGCTTCGTGGTTGTACGTGGTTTTTTCTGATTCATGTCGTTCGCATGCACGCGTCACACCTTGCGCATCTTTGCACTCACTCGCCAGCCACGGGCACGCACCCACGGTCGCGTTGCGGGAAACGTGCCTAGATCGGTTTTACGATGCGCATGCGCACGAGAGAGGCCCGTGTCCAGATCGTTTTTGCGGTGGGCACATCGTGTCGGGAGGCCTATGTCTAGATAATCAGATCAGTTAGTGATATTGGTGAGGTCTTCGTCCATGCTATTGTGTCTACTCCGCATCGTGCATTGCAAAAGGCGTTCTAATCAGCCAAACTAGAGAAACGCATGGCTACATTTGTGTTGCCTCGAAGTTGAGAACACTCATGCCTGCTGCGTAACGAGCCACGATGAGCGTGTCATCGGTGGCATCTATCCTGATATGGTCATATATACTGGCCATGTTTGATAACTTCGAATCATGTCATGTGTACACGAGGTCACGAAGAAGTACGAGAGCGTCTGATATGGTAATATATACTGGTCATGTTAGTAACTTTAAATCATGTCATATATACACGAGGCCACGAAGGAGTGCGAGTGTCGTTGGTGGTTTTCCGTCACGATCACCACTCTCCGACCTCGACATGAAAACAGAGACTTGGGCGGTCATAAAAACGGTTCCTCTAACTTAGTCAAGTGACTTTGAGTCACTGACATGTAAGCTCCACGAGCGATTGACCCATATGTCAGTGACCTAAAATTATTTGACTTAAGTCAGAGAATCTCATTTGGATGACCATTGGTTATCGGTACCTCATGAAACCGCGTATGCGTCGAGCACGCTCCTACTGTAGCGTCCCGCTCGCCAGCATGCCCGCGGCGCGGTGCATGTAGTGCCGGCCGGGCGCAACGGAGGAATAAGTCTTGGGACGCAGGGCTGTTCGTGGTGTGGAGCACCATAGTGCGTGGCCTGTCGGGTTCGTGCTGGATAGCCTCGCATGCCAGGGACATTACGACGAACACGTCGCACTCATGCCCGGGACGTACGTTGACGTACACAGTTCAGGGATAGGCGGGCGGACGACGTCGACGCCTTGCGGGTTAGCTCGCTCCAATGCTCCGTGTGTTGATCTTGAGCAAAACGCGCGTACTGATTTAGAAAAGAGGCCAAGGCCCTCTTCATGTAAAAATCAACGCTTGCATGTGGAATACATTAGAGTACGTACCATGTCTAGAGTATAATTGATTTAGTATCAATTATGTTTCATTACTTCATTCTTGAAGGTTAATTGGAACACAAAAATTGAGTAAACACACGAATCTGATAAAACAACTCTAAAGTATAATGATCTTGATCAATTTATGGACCTGTTATGGGCATTACTATGGCCTTACTGCTTCATTGCTTCATTTGTATGGGCCTTTGCAAAGGAAAACAAATTTCGGAAAGATGTTTGAATTCATATGCATGGATTATATGACAAAAATTTTATTCTCTCTTTCTAAGATTCAAATCAAATCCATCATTCTAAATAAACGAACACTACCAAATCCTTTAATTTTCTAACTAATTTCTTACGAAGCACTACAAATCCAAATAAACTGTTAACCATGCGACAGTATACATGTACAATTAATATTATTTATTTATACCCGTTGCAACGAGCATTTTGGTAGTGAAAAATAATTCAATACGGCCCAGCCCAGTAGCTCACGTGTGCCATCACTCATCATCCGTGGAAGTCTGGAAGACGAGCTCTACCTTCGTCTCGCCTCCCGGAAAAGCCTCGCCAAACTCCGGAACAGAAGCTTTCCCCCAAAAATCCCATCTCACGGCGGCGATGGCCCCCGCCGCCACCGACGCCGCGAAGCTCTCGGTCTCCGGCGCCGCCCTCGCGGCTCTGCTCGCCTGCTGCGGCTCCGCCGACGGCGA
Source organism: Oryza australiensis (assembly GCA_019925245.2). NCBI lineage: Eukaryota > Viridiplantae > Streptophyta > Magnoliopsida > Poales > Poaceae > Oryza > Oryza australiensis. The sequence continues at coordinate 16,725,996 of JAIFGZ020000222.1, forward strand.
CTGCGACGGGCTCCTCTTCGGCGTGGCTAGCCGCGCACCCGCGGCTCCCCCCTCCTTCTACGACGACGACGACGACCAGGCCCGCGCCTCCTCGGGCCCCTCACTCTCCATCTCCGTCGCGGGGCACGCCTCGGTCGCGCAGCCTTCCTCCCTCGCCGATCCGCCTCGGCCTCTTCAGGTCCTACTTCCCCGACCCTCCGCCGCCATCGGCTTCTTCTCCTCCCGCCGCCGCTCCCCGCTCCGCCCCTCCATGCGCGAGGCCGCCCTCGCGCGCTCCCTGTCGAAGACCCTGGTGCTCACCCACCCTCTCGTCTTCCTCCTCGTGGCACCGTCCTCCTCCGCTGGCCTCTCCGTTCACTCGTACGACTACCGTGCGTTCCTCCTCATTGACTCCCGCCTTGTGCCGGCTTCCCTCAACGTCGTCAACGCTGGCCCCGGATTCAGGGAGCAGTACCACGCCTTCGCGCCGGAGTCGCCGTTGCCGTCGCTGCCGGAGCAGCCTGTAAAGCACGGTTACAGCATTGGTGAACAGAAGGCGCTTGATGGGATGGTAGAAGGGTTCGGGTTGGAGAGGGTAGGGGCGATGGTGACCTCGGCCTCTACGCTAACCTCCGAAATGGAGGAGATGTACAGTGGGATGCTAAGGAAGCTGGAGGGGCTTGCTCGACAGGTTGAGCGGAGCAACGAACGCTTGCTCGATCAGGTGATTGTTGCATCCTGAGTTTTGTGCGGTCAGAATTTTGCCTTTTTGGGGGTTTTGTTGAATTTATGCATATTATTGTATCCATGGACAAAGTAATTGCTCCTGTGTCAATTGTTAGGCTAGCTTTTTTAGATAATGAATTGCTAGGCTAACTTGAAACAATATTTCTGTTATGCGAATTAGGCAAAAATTATTCACATAAGAATAGAATAAACGATTAAACAATTTGGATGTATCTGTCGTCATGGACAGAGGGGCTATGAAATTTTATCAAGATAGAAAGGCTAAATCGGGTTCCAAAAAAAATCATTTTCTGCTTAACGCTATAACATTGCCTCCTGAAACCAATTTCCTTTTTGAATGTTTGTGTTTGCTTACGGAAGCCGGAATGTATTACACTTCTTTAATTTCTTAATCTGCACTGTGGCAACGCCCACTTCAATGAAATTTTCGAAATAAGATTTCGCCAGGATATTCTGGGTAACTGGGATCTCCTGAGGCTGAGATAAAGTGGTATATGAAGAGTTGGAGCAGGGCGTGAATCCAGCCATGCAGGTCTGCAGGATCCAAGTGGCTAAGGGAGGTTTAAATAGTTAATAAGGCATCCACCAAACATCTTTTTAGAATACCTATTTCTGGTGTAGGAACGTGTCATGTTATTCTGTCTTGACTACAAATGTTGCGATTTGAGTTGTCATAAGCCAAAATAAGGTGGTGAGCTCTTTCGCTGGATTACCCTGGTGATTTGGGAGATGGAAGAAATTGCATAGTTTGAGTTTTGAGTCCGTGATCAATTTCGAGTAACCACATGTATAATCCACACTCTCTACTTTGGTCCTAGTGCGAATGAAACTAAGCCTTGACAGCTTTACCTAAAACCATGTATAAATCTGAAATTTGTGAGTTCTAATTTAACTAGTGCCGTATTTTACTTGCTTGTTGATAGACTAATAGTTAAAGAGGGAATTCATCCATATCATGGGTCGGTCTAAGTTCTCATTGCCAGGAGTCACTCTGCTTTGCTTGAGTGTGCCTGAACAAGTTAGGTCTAAGTGAGATTGAGTGCTGCTGTGTTCTAGTCTTCTAGATAGTCCGCTATAGTACCATGACACAGTTCTTAGATGGTGACTACTATGTATCTAGTAAAACGCTGCCAAGGCAGCTAAAATTGCAATTATCAGTATATTAATCTGCAAAATCAGGTGATTGCTATAGCTATAGCACCTCTATCTGATACTGTATTTCTGATGGATAATTTTCTTCTGTTTGCTCTGTTGGAACTTTGATTATATGATTTCTTATGTATTAGAGAAATTCTGTAGCTCGAATACCTTAATTTCACTTGAATTGATGCTAAGCTGTCAATTAAGAGTTTAAGACCAATTGTTCTTTTTTTTGGCATGCTTTATGTGTAAAAAAACGTTTTTATATACTTCGTAATAAACTTTGAGCAATATAAGACTCATATTAAATTATTAATAGATTATGATATAAAGGCTTAAAATAGAATTGAAAAATATGCTCCCAAGAAACAGTGATAGCAGTTATTCCCTTTGTGGTACCATGCTTAGAAGCCAAAAAAGATCACGATGTAAGCCCTGGAGTGCTGCTGATCTTGGTGGTCACGAACATGCAACTTGTTTGGGCTATCCATAATCATTATCCATGTTTTTGTGTTTGAAAGGGGCTTTAGAAACAGAACAAAGTGTTGTATTGAATACTTGAATGATAAATCCAGATTGGTTGTGCGCTAAATTTAAGGTTCTGCATATATATGGTTCCATCTTGCATGGGCATGTGATTGAACTACTTTATAATACAACTCAAATTTAACAGGGTCTATATCATGTTATTGTTGTCTTTTTTATTACTGCTACCACTTCATCCAGTCATCCTTTTTGCAAGGATTGCATTTAGATATGCTACTGTTAGTAACAACTAGCCTGTTCTTTAATGTGATATCTCTGATCTGTATTCTGATATTCTTTTGTAGGAAAAACACAATTCTTTGCTCAGGAAAAAGGTTGCTGGATTGAAATAAGGACAGTGATTTGTTCTGAGCAACAAGGTATATGCTGACTTACCTTGTTACTTACTCTGATAAGATTAAGGCAATAAGATTCTGTTTGTCATTCCAAATTGCTAGACTATTTTTCCTTACGGTGATTATTCCTTGACTGTTAGTGTAATTATTTGATAGAATCAGCCATTTGATAAACTCCCGTCTTTCTGTACTGTCTGTATGCATGTGATTGTTTGAAATGCATTATAAGGGCCTTGTCTTTGCTAATAAGTATTTTTGCTGTTAAGCGATACACACAATGGTGGATCTTGAACTAATAAATATCAAGAGGGGCCAAAATAAGATTGCGATGTGGTAGAACTTATAGACATCAAAGAGTTGTACAAAACACATACCTAAGCAATATATGAGTACAACAGCTCTAAAACAAAAGCATTTATACTAAAATACAATATTACTGCATACTATCTTTCTTCGTTATATATTCTTGATTTCTACACTTCTATCGCAGCGACTTGTCATAGTATGATCCAATATCACAATCAGCACACCTTTAAATATCTCTAAAAAGAACAAAATCAATTAATAGATGGAGGATTTAACAAGAGAATGCACCCAATTATGTACTGGATATGAAATACTAATCATAAAAACTTTCAAACATCAGAGGTCAGGAGAGGGCATGGATCTTGCTAGCCTATTAGAAGCTCCATTCCTGCGTAACACCTCTTTAGGAATTCTCGTTGTGAGCAAGTTACTTTGTATATGTGTGAATTGGTACTCTCCCAACACAGTACTGGTACAAAGGTTCCATTTCAATTCTGCTGCCAACATTACCAAAGGTCTTCGTGAATCGTGACTGCTACTACTATTACTACTAGTGTAGTTCAATTCTTCAATTTTACAGCTAGTTATCACTGCATGCTGACCACTTCTCACCTTCTTTGCTAGTGTGCATTGGCTATAAGAAAAGTTGGGAGCTAGGAGCCTTGGACTATAATCTCGAGCCGAAGAAGCTGCTCTCAGGGTCGACAATCCTGTGCTCGCCGCTTCGTTGTAAACAGATTCGATGGTAGAAACCAAAAAGGAATCGTGGAAACAATTGTGTAAATCTAAAAAGACGAGGCACGTTATCGTTTTTGAAACTGCCATCTTGATGGCTGAAGTACACTCCTGTATTTTCTTTTGTGGCATGCAGCGTATCAAATTCGTTCCATATTCTCCTTGTTCTCTCTGCTATTATTATGTAACAAAAGCCCAAATTTGCTACCTTCAGACTTCGGTCTCCAACTGATGATAGCTGACGATATGCGTTTGGTGCAGTTTACTGGAATATTCAATGATCGAGAGGGTGGCAATGATCTATACATTCGCTGAACGAAAAAAAAATATTCCAGCAAGCAAGAAATAGTATACCTCTGATTGTTGATCTAGTGATCTCCTTAAAAAAAACACCTTCGATTGCTGATTGAATAGCTCAACTGACGTGACGGCAATTTTGTATATTCCGCAAGTTGATTAAAGACACATTTAGGGCTCCTTTGGAACTTAAGAATTTTACAGGAATTATGTAGAAATTAGTTTAATTCTCTCAAAATTCCATTGAAAATCCTCCGAACCAATCAAGGGCTGAGGCATTTTTTATATCTACCGGATAAGTATAAATTCCCATGGGCCCACTTGGCAGAGACTCGTCGTCATTTATTCTTGTGAAAGAAGTCTAACTTCGAAATGGAACTTTCCTAATACAGAATTGCCAAGGGATTAGACCGCAAAAAAACAACTCGAGTACACATCTCCGCCTTCCCTTTCTCCTCCTCCTCCTCTCTCCCCTCTCCAAGTCTCCCGGTCTCCTTCCTCCTCTCTTCCCGGCCGCCTAGCCTCCGCCTCCCCGATCGCAATTCGCCTCCTCCTCCTCCTCTCCCACCCATGGCGCGGCGATCCGCCCCCTCCTCCGCCGCATCCTCTCCTCCCCGGCCCCGGCCCCGGCCCCTGCTCCGGCGCACCATGGCGGCGCCGGCGCGCGCCGCACGGTGACCTACATGCCCCGGCCAGGGGACGGGAACCCGCGCGCCGTGACGCTGATCCCGGGGGACGGGATCGGGCCGCTCGTGACGGGGGCCGTGCAGCAGGTGATGGAGGTGATGCACGCGCCGGTCTACTTCGAGACCTACGAGGTCCGCGGAGACATGCCCACCGTGCCCCCGGCCGTCATCGAGTCCATCCGCCGCAACAAGGTGTGCCTCAAGGGCGGCCTAGCTACCCCCGTCGGCGGCGGTGTCTCCTCCCTCAACATGCAGCTCCGCAAGGAGCTCGACCTCTACGCCTCGCTCGTCAACTGCTCCAACTTCCCCGGCCTGCCCACCAGGCACCAGGACGTCGACATCGTCGTCATCAGGGAGAACACCGAGGGCGAGTACTCGGGGCTCGAGCACGAGGTCGTGCCCGGCGTCGTCGAGAGCCTCAAGGTACGGCCAATTCGCGTGACGCGCTTTGCTCTCTGTTGGTTGGAGGATCGCCACCCGTGCGTCGATTGACGTCTAATGTGTGCCTTTTGTGATGCTATGCTGCAATTTCGTTGGCGTAATTGCTGGTACTGTTCATACGGATGGTGGATTTTGCAGATCATACTTATTGTATAGACGAGAGTATCGTATTGCAAAACTGCGAGGCTTTGACCACATTGTTCATTTTGATTGGGATTTCACTAGCTTATGATCTCAATATGTGGTATACTGAATGACAGATAAGTCCACAGTCGGAGTTATATCTGCAATTTCCAGTAAAGTTGCATAGAACATCCAATATTTAATCTGCAAAATTGTTGTCTTATTATGGATGGGATGGTGTGAACGTTTTAATATATAATGTTGCACCTAATGTTTGGCATCTGCTTTGGTTATCCAATCTTGAGATGTGGATTAGCAGTCCTTTTATCAGTACAGACCAGTTTAATCGAACTCACAGTTTGTTGTTTGCCTGGTAAAGAGGTTGGATAATACAAACTATGAATTTAAGTATTTTATTGACTTATATTATGTGCATGTTGACTCAATTGTAAAATGTGCTAGGTTAGTTCCTGATTTGTGTATTCTGTGTCAACACTGGCTTTTTGAAGAATTTAATGACGTCATTATTTGCCTGACTGTTGTATGACATGTAATCAGGTCAGCTTCATGGATTTGGGATGTAGGGAATGGATTAGAGGGAATAGGTAGACTGATAATTGAAATTTATTGATTTGGAACACGTGGATTCATCAGATATGTGCTTATTTCTTTTCTTTCATTTGAGCCATTGATCAGTTTTGTGTTACATGATTGCCAATGGAATGAAATGCACTTTTTTCCCAGTTAGTTCTGTGAGCTTCTTTTCCATCTTTGTCTCACTGACTAACTTTTGTCAGGTGATAACAAAGTTTTGCTCTGAGAGGATTGCCAAATATGCTTTTGAGTATGCTTACCTTAACAACCGAAAGAAAGTCACAGCAGTGCATAAAGCAAACATCATGAAGCTTGCTGATGGTTTGTTCTTGGAATCTTGCCGTGAGGTTGCCTCAAAGTATCCTGGTATTCAGTATAATGAGATCATTGTCGACAACTGCTGTATGCAACTTGTTGCAAAGCCTGAACAATTTGATGTTATGGTATGCATCTTTACTTCATACATTCTGTTTGGAGCATCACTGTCTGTTCAGTACTTTGGAGCTAACTTGTCAGTACTGCACTGAGTTTCTTTGCATGTGCTTTGCTAATTATGGTGCAATTCAAGCATCTGTTTTTATTAACCTGTTTGTTTTATGTTTGAAGAATGAATGTAATACTTCCTTAGAAATTACAGTTCTGAATGAGGAAGCTTTTGATAAGTTATTGTGGATGCTGTGGTTTACCATTGATAGAACATATTTTGTTATTCTTGGGAAGCATGCATTCCTGTGAATGCTTTAGCAACTAGGATATTGAAATTTTGCTTGTGACCCAAGATAATAATGAATCTAATGAGTCACATTTGCTATATCTTGTCTCCACGTTAAAATTCCTTCTGTCATTTGCATTAGGAAATAAAAGTAGTGCCATCTTACTGTTTATTTTGCTCCGCTTCCTTATCTATAAATTTGACCTATTTATCATGTAAAATTTTAAAAGCATTATGGGAACTTTAATGTCCTGAACAACATCAGAGAAATTGGGAATGCTTTGGTTTAGCATCATCTTTATGGGAGGAGAGAAAAAGTGGAAAACTCCTCAACAATGTCAAAATGAAGAAAAACCTAATGAAGTTTTGTTGTTTGAAGGATTGAGAATACAATGTTTCGACAATTGATAGCTCTTCTAACCAGCTTACGGTATGCAAGTGTTGCAATCATGCATCTATAGACAGTATTAGTTAGCTTGATATGATGCACTATAAAGCATGTTAGCTTACGGCAACTGTCAAATTCACGTTTCTTTGTTTTACTCTGTTTCTGTTCCGCAGGACACTTTCCTGAATCCTGTTTTTTCCAGATGATTCCCTGTTAAGTATCCCCGTGTAATTCCTGCATAATTTCTAACTTGCTTCTCTTTGATACTATTTGTAGGTTACACCTAACCTTTATGGTAATTTGGTTGCTAACACGGCTGCAGGTATTGCTGGAGGGACAGGTGTCATGCCTGGAGGTAGGATCTTAACTTTTTACCTTGTTCCTGTAATTCGTATAAGCAACAACACGCTAAACAATATCTTGCCGGGAGACACAATTTTTGTGTCACCAACTAATGTAACTGTCTAGATGTTTGTTGTCCATGCCTCATGCATGGCTGTAGCTTTCATCAGTTTTCTTGGAACGATTACATTACTTTTACTCGTTGTCATCAGTCATCACTTGTCACCCATTTTATATGTTTGGACCACCCAGTTGGTTCATTTTTGTATACCAGAATTAGCTCAACGTGGTTTACTAATCCTTGTATTCGCCATCCTGTTGCAGGTAATGTGGGTCAGGACCATGCCGTCTTTGAGCAAGGTGCTTCTGCAGGAAACGTCGGAAACGAGAACATCTTAGAGCAGAAGAAAGCAAACCCTATCGCGCTGCTTCTATCATCCGCCATGATGTTGAGGCATTTACAGTTCCCGTCATTCGCCGACCGGCTGGAGACGGCGGTGAAGCGTGTTATTGCGGAAGGCAAGTACAGAACAAAGGATCTGGGCGGCACCAGCACCACCCAGGAAGTCACTGATGCAGTAATCGCCAATCTGGATTAGATACCAGCCGGTGCACGCCTGAGAGATTAATTCTTTTGGGGGACTAGTTCATTGGTCCCGACTCCCGATTATTTTTGTTTCGTATAGAGTTTAGATCGTCAATTTGTACGACGCTTCCTCGGAAGGAATCGTGAGGCAATTTCTGTTTCTTAGTTTTTGTTTCACAAATAATTCAGGAACCCACGAGGAGTATTCTTCAGACGATGCTGTGTGACAAGGTAAAGAGAACACCTTTTGTTGCAAAGGGAAATGCTGGCAGCCTTAATTCCTTGAACTGAAATGATTATGAGAGTTGATTCTCGGTCCTCCCTCAGACGTGACTGTGTCTTCATGGACCTCAAGACCGTTGTTTCCAATTATCATCTGATTCTTTGCAATGCTATCTGCCATCGTACATTTACTTTGCATAAACTTTTGGTCCTGGCTTGTACTAGGCACGCTCTGAGCGATCAGACTTAACATACAGTATGAAAAACTTAAATGACCTTTATTGGTTGGGTTGTGGGCTTGTGGCTCTCGGCTGACTTGTGAACACAAATAATGTCATCGGATCAAGAACCACTCTCTCATGTGAGCCAAACCCTTGGTCGACGCGTGAATCACCCATAATAGCCAACTCTCGGCAAATGAGTAGTGTTGTAGGACCCATGAATTGTTACTTTTTCACGCTAGCCAAATCTCAGCCTCACATGAACACGGATAAATAAGGATATATCTAAGACTGTAACACCGACAAATCTTGTTCGAAATATGACATAAATAGGATCAAAACAGAACCTAAGAATCACCTTCTCTCCAGTCAATAGTAAAGCAAAGGTTATCTACTTTTCACGCCAGTTAAATTTTAACCTCACATGAACACCTATAGACTATAGAGGTGTAGGACTGATAACTCTCGATTGATCCATGAACACAAAATAGTAAGACCATAGGATCTAAGAATCACCTTCTCAGGCTAGCCAGTAGTGAAACAATGAGGTTTGAAGCCTAGGAAAGCATCACTACCAGACATTTGTGTAGAAAAACACCATCTAGTGAAGAAAAGTGTTCCCGGTGGAGAGCCAGACAGCTCCCAAGGGCCAAGGTTGGCTAGGGGTGGCTCCGTCACTATTGCCAAGTCTAATAGTATAGTCTGCTGTTGGCTCGAAAAACATTCACATCAGCAGTTGAGTTAACTAATAAGAGAGTAATGTGTACGATAGTTAGCTATTAGATCATCTACACACAAATTTTTATGTACATTTATTTCTTAATTTTTTTAATCTAACATTTTCCATGTTTGTGTTTATCCTCCTCTTCAGTCTTCTACTCAAAATTTCCTGCCACTCGTTCTATGTGAGAAGAGAGTAGGCGCCGAGAGGAGGCTAGGCCTTCTCAAGGTCAGGACAAAACCCGAAACTGCTGTTGGCAGAGAGTCCTGTACAGGTCGTGCTGCTGTTCTTGCCGCAACAGCATGTCATTGTCAACATCGAGAGTGCCTCTTTCTCTCTTTCTTGTCTTGGGCATGGCCATACCGCCACTACTCTATGTCAGACGTCATTTATCTAGTGCTTCTTTCACTGTCCTGTTGTAAATTGCTATTGTGCCATTTTGAAGAGTGAGTTTCGCTGTAATGTCACTTTGCGAAGTTGCTTCGTTAAAATGCTATCACCAACTACTGCCAACACGCTGCTTCGCCTTTTTTCCATTCTCACCGGATTAACGGACGAAATCCGGTGTGTTGTGACCAATGTGCCCCTGCTCATTCTTTAGCTCGATGAGACTCGTCGCCAACACGCTGGATGTACCCTGCATCTTGGACAAAGGATGTACCCTGCCTGAAACAGCAAATCAGAAGTGTTAGAACACGGAAAAAGGCTCAAGAAAGGTAAGATCAAAGACAAACGAAGAAGGAAGAAGAAGCGACGGCCTTGCGGGTTGGGCACCGGCGGTAGATCCGATTTGCTCTCGATTTGACGTTGTTCTTCTTTCCCTTGCAGAAGTCGTAGAGCAGCCACCCCGCGCCGTTGCATTCCTCGCATTCTATACCTTCTTCCTAGTACATTGGGTTCTTGCATCAAAACCGCATACACGCTATACACTTGTGATGCTCCGTGAAGCGCGGCGAGGGCATGGAAAAGATACTAACCTCTGTCTCGGCATCACCCTCCGGGCGCCGCGCCCGCTCCGCCGCGGTCGCGGTGATCTTCCTTGGGACGGACACGCGGCCGACATTGCCCTTCTTCCTCGTCCGCGGCGGCGACAAGAACGGCAATGACACGGCCGGCGCAGCGGCGGCGCGCCGGCGACAAGGTACACCGCCACCGCCTACCCATCGGTCTAGCCCCCGCCGCGCCGCACCACCGCGCCGCCGCACCATTCCACACCCGCCGCCGCCGCCGCCTGTCCCCCCCCTCGCCCTCGTCATCGGCGACGCCGACGGCAGCCTCCGGAAGCCGTCGTCATCGTCGAAGCAGCGTGTTGGCGACGAGTCTCACCGAGCTAAAGAATGAGCCATGGGCACATTGATCACAACACACCGAATTTCGTCCGTTAATCCGATGAGAATGGAAAAAAGGCGAAGCAGCGTGTTGGTGTAGTTGACGATGGCATTTTAACGAAGCAACTTCACGGAGTGGCATTACAGCGAAACCCACTCTTTAAAGTGGCACAATAGCAATTTTCTCGTCCCAGGGTGACAATGTTATTGCTCAAACAATGATCTTGCCACCATCTCCGCATTGCATGGGCCAACAGGAACTAGCCCGGTGGGCGCTGCTTCTCTTGCTGTGGAGTGCGTGGAGTCGGCGTTAGAAACTTACTTATAATCGTTGACTAATTTACGAGACAAATCTAATTAACCTATGATTTAACGATGTGATGCTACTATAAATATTTGTTAATTATGGATTAATTAGGCTCAATAGATTCGTCTCGTAAATTATTCTCAAGTTCTGTAATTATTATATTTTTATAATTAGTTCACGTTTAGTCCTTCAAATTGATTTAATTATGGATTAATTAGGCTCAGATTCGTCTTGTAAGTTATTCTCAAGTTCTACAATTATTATATTTTTATAATTAGTTCACGTTTAGTCCTTCAAATTGATGTTCAAATATTCGATGTAACACCGACTAAAGTTTAGTCTCTCCATCCAAACACCCCTTTAGTTGCCTGGTCGACACCTCACACACTCTCTCTCTTCCTCCTTCAACCTTATTAATTTTATCAGTGTGGGTGCAGTATAATCGATTAACATTGTCCATTTTAACTTCTCATAGGGCACCCATAATTTTTTAAAAAATAGTATTAAATACAAGATTAGCGACAATGTTTCTTCCCGCACTCGATTTCAACTAGAAAAATCGGAGCCCACAACACAAATGCATTTCTCTCCCCCTCTTCTTTAGTCATCACATCAATAGTCAACATGCATATGACACACCCTCCCACCCCTCTCCTTAATTTCACTCTTCATGCATTAACTTAATAGCAAAGTATTGGAGAAATAGAAACTGAGGTCTCTCTTTCTTCGCCATCCTGAAGTATCATGGGTCATTTTATTACTTTCTAACATATTTAGAAATCATTGTCAGGTCAAAACCTGTTGTTGACGCCAAATCCGTACCGCCGCTGGCGTGCCAAAAGATGTGTTGGCGTCAGATCACACACTGGCCTAGAAGATCTGCTTAGCTCCATCACAGGTCCTAAAATCATTGAAGCGCGGGCGTGCCAGTCAATTTGATCCTGCCGATAACAAAATATATAAAACAACAAAGCATAAATCATATCGGCTGATAGGTCGACAACCGAAACAGCCGATCGGCTGATAACTCGATAGCGTGATTCCAACCGATGTCGATGTCAGCCAATGCAGTTAGGGTTTTGAATAATCGGCTATGTGTCAGATGTAGATTTTGACAATCGGATGGAAATCCAATGTCACCAAATCCAAATGATTAAGTAGTCAATCAAACTTTTGCTGCAATCAGCTAAATCCAACTTATATATGAACCTTGTAAGCCGATGCAACGTCCAGATAACTCATCGGCTAAAACTCTGATGAAACGATGATTGATGCCTACTGACTAAAATAAATCTAATTTATAACCACAACCTCATAGGTCGGACTTAACCGATGTAGTATAAGGTTGATGACTGCCTGATAAATTTAGATCAGTCGATATGACACCGATCAAAGTGGTCATGTATTAAATTTAGCCAATATAGCAAAACTATCAAGGAGAAATTTAAAACATCAGATAAGACCGGCTAACCCTCCGATGAAACATTAGCATGAACATGTCGGCTTAATGAAACTTAGATTATCAACAACAATCTAGTAGGTCGGACCTAACCGATGCAGCATGAGATTGTATATGATAATCTAATATTCAATGAGCCGATAGATCTGTCTAATGTGATGGATATAACAAATCTATCTAAAGTGACATTATGTTTAAAGAAACATCAACTTGATCAGAATATTGGACCTAACCGAGAAAGTCCTAAGTAAGCCGATGTATCTATAAACAGTAATGGAACTAAAGATAGAGATGATGTACCAGGGCCGACGGGACCTTAGAATTACCTATTTGTCGGAGATCGAAGCCGATGCAGCCCCGCGTTGGGTGCCAAGTTTCGCCGGATGATAAATAAAGTCGAAAAGACAAAAGGTGGCGATGCGTCAAATTGTATTGATCGTGATATATGATTACATGAACCTTGGGCTTACATATTTATACCCACAAACTAACATAGATCCTAACAGATTACAATCCAAACTTTCCTAAAGATAAAAGAAAACAGATAAAGTCCTTATTGGACACTAAACACACTTTCCTAAAGATAAAATAGGAACTAACAAACTTATCCTAATTAATAGATACAAGCCGCATCCTCCTCAAACTTGGTCTTCTCTGGATAAGATCTTCCCAAACCGAATCTAACAAGAATTCGACTGTTGTTAGGTGTTGATAACAGAAAACCCCCATCGGCTGATGTAGGACTCTAAGCCGATTCTAGCTTTGAGCCGATGAGGACTCCAGGGCTTACCAAATTTCATCATTAACACCTGTCCACGTGGGGATTAACAGCTGGCACAGGACGAGAACCGATGTCCTCGCTTCCCGGGGCCCTAGGACCCCGCTTCCATCAAGATTTACATCTTCAAGGTACTCCAAGATACAACTATATGTTGGATTAAAACTTGTAAAGTTTTGTTTATCATGAACTTTTTCATCAACGACATCTTTGAGAGCTCATCCAACATAATAAGAACTTATATTACAAGGTACGGGAGTGTGTCTGGGGCCAAAACACGGTCAGGGGACTCGGGCACTGTACATGCCCCGGGAACAGAATATAGCCCGGGGACGCAACAACCTGGGGGATTGACATTACCTCAAGGTAAAAACAAATCATATGATGATTTTAACGAGTAGCCTGTTGATATTGGTTGCCTCGAGCCCTTCATAGAGGTCACTGTCTAAGTGTTGTTATCTCAAAGCGAATGTTGTGTGCGCCAGCGGCGATCTGAGCAGGAAGGTGTGTCCAACGACCTGATCGAGGGAGACATCATCATGTCGATTGCATTGTGGCGTCTAGAAGATTATTGTTCAAGATTATAAATTGGTCACATGCAACCAGGTGGCGGCAAGGGTTTGAATCCACCGGCGACGCCGCGCCACTCGAAGCAACAGGGGCAGAGCGACGTGTTACGCGCTAGCAGGCGATCTCCGACTTCACCGCCAAGCAAAGAAAATTAGCGACGACTCTATCGTGACTTGGCTTGGGCCCATGAAGCTCGGTTTCGAACAGGTGGCAAGAGGAGCAAGGCACATATGTCCCAGGGCCTCCTGGCCGAGTGTCTGGGGTACGGTAAAAACAAGCCAGCTATGGTAGTCCTTCCATTAAGTTGAGGATGTCAGAAGGGACAATGACAATACGTAGCATAGACATTTCCTAGGTGATAATGACGTCGTAAACCCCTCCTTGGACTATAAAAGGAATATGTTATGCCACTTAGAAAAGGGATGAGTTGATCGAATCTTTGGAAACCCTAGAAAGAAGAATCCTAGAACAGATTCATCTTGTAAGCTTGTGTTGTATGCTCTTACATCCTCACCAAACACAGGGAGTAGTGTATTGTGCTTTCGAGCGGCCTGAACCTTTATACGTGTTGTGTTCATACTTGTTAGTTTTACATATTCTCGCATATGATTATATTTTGATTAAAAATATTTTTAAGGTTTTTTGTTACAATGCTTTTTAAATGTTGCAATAAGTAGTTTATTATGTTTCACTAGGCCATTTGGAATGTTGCGTGTAGTGCTATTTGAATTTTTCAGCAGATATTTTGTGATGATTTAACTGATGTTTTATTAGGTCATTTGGAATATTGCATATTGTGCTTTTTGAATGTTTCGGTAGGTATTTTTGTGAGTTTCAGCAAATATTTTGTTATGTTTTAGCTGTTATTGTGTGATGTTTCAGCATATAACTTAACGTTTTAGTTACAAATATATTTTTTGCAATCAAAATGTAAGATCTTTCTTGTAAAGATTTAATCAAGACAAATTTAACGGTACAATCAGATCGTGAATTGGATAAGTAAGTTGTGAGAAAAATGATTTACATCTTGCTAATTAGCTACATAGAAGGAGAGAGAGTGACAGGAGAACTTGCATTCGCACGGGAAAAGGGAAAGAGAGAAATAAAGCATGCATCCGGATGTGCTAGAAAGAGATGCCACCTATGCAAAAATGGTGACATGGCAGCCTAATTAATAAGTAAAGAGAAGATAAACATAGGAAACGGTTTCCTCCAGGAGAAACCAAGTCTTCCCTCGCAATCGAGGCAGGAGGAAACGATGACTTTGGCGTTGGGAGGAAATCGGTAGTTCCTACGCATGTGGGGCCCACGATTGGACGTCGTCATGCTCGCTGGAGCCGCCAGTGCCGCCGCACTAGCCCGCCACCGCCTCATGCGCTCGTCCCTGCCACTGCGCTTGCTGCTCGCTGTCGTCTGTCCCTTGCCACGCCCGACGAGCGACCTCGTCTCCCCTTCTCATTTCTTGTCCTTGTTCTGGTTCCTAATGAAGAGTAGAAGTAGTAGCGGAGGAAGGAGATGGAGTTGGGAGAGAGAAAGAGAAAAGGAAGACGACATTTATTATGAAAAAAATCAACACTGTGTGAGATAGTTTCTAGGAATGGTTTTTTGCTGAGGTGGCTGTTATAGAAACCATACCTAGTTCCACGCATTGAGACTATCCTAAATAGCCCACTTCCCTGTAAGAGTATCTCCAACAGTCTTGCTAAATTTGACTCTCCAAATGTCTATTTAGGCAGCTAGCAAAAAAATAAAGAGTCAAATTTGCCTTTCATTCCAACATTCTCTCCATTACCCTCTCCAATCTTACTGTGGGTCCCATATGTCAATCTCTCTGTATTTCTTTCTCTTTCTCTCTCCATATCTTCTTTCTTCCCATCCACTCCACATCCCCCATTACCTCACCGGCGAGACATCAAAGGCTGACGGCGACGATGTTGGCGCCTCCCACTCCCTCCTTCCTCGGCTTCAGCTGGGACAAGGCGGCGACAAGAAAGGACGATGGTGGCGATGGACGAGGACGTAGGCAGTGGCACGGACTGCTGGGGTGGCACGGACGGCCGACACTATTGCTCAGGAAGAGGGGAATGCGGGCAGGTGCGGGCGCCAGGGAGAGGGACCGCGGGTGAAGGAAGAGCGCGGCGGCGGCACGACAAGTGTGGGAGGGAGGGCGAGTGGCGACGCCGAAGCCTGCGCAACGCACATCCGCCGGTCCTGCTCCCTCCGCCACCATCGCCTGTTGTTCCCCAAGTCATCGCCTTCACCATCGAGGGGCCGTGAGCTCCTCCACGCCAACGACATCCTCCACGCCTCCTCGTCGAGGTCCACGTCCCCTGATAAGCGCGAGGTGAGGAAGGCGACAGGAGGCGCGGACGAGGGGGACGGGGCGGCGAGAGGTGGGGGAGGGCGGCCGCTGGCACATGTCGTTCCCCCGGTCTGCGATGGCTGTGAGCGGGGCGGCAAATCGACATGGGGTGATGGTTTTATGGCGGCAGGCACGGTGATGGCGGATGGCAATGGTGCAGACGACGATGACAACCTCGGCAGCAGTGACAGATGGTGATGGTGACGTTGACGACGACGGTAGCAGTAGTGCTCGGTTTGAGATGGATACGAAGAGAGAAAGAGAGATAGAAGTGTCTGACGGTATGGGGCTCACGGTTGACAACATGGTTTGGTCAGTCGGGCAGGATAGCTAAGTTCGGCCATCTAGGGAGCCAATTTAACTAGCCGGATAGCTTGACCATCCAGACAACAAAACTGTTAGAAAATATCTTTTTATCAAATTAGTCAAATTTTAATTTGAAAAATTCATTAAAGAGTCGGTTAGAGATGTTTAAAGGTACGCCGGAGGAGCCTTCTCCGACTCAGAGAGATGAAACATCTTAGCTTTTTCTCCTTTGCCTTCACTGGGCCCCACATCCTTCCTCCCACAGTCCCACTGCCTCCATCCCTTTCCTTCCTCGCCGCCGCTTACCCAACCCATCTCTCTCTCCCTCTGCTCTGTTGCCGGCGGCAGCACCGCCGGCCTCCTCCCCCGCCGCCTCTCCTCCTCCTCGCGCAAGCGCCGCCGGCGAACGGCCCCGTATACACGCGGTGCGGAAGGACTCCTCGATCTCCTCCCTGACCGCGCCCTAGCCTCCTCCCTTGTGAGCGCTCCTCGCGCGCACGGCCCCGGCCGGCGAGCAGGCTCGGAACCAGGGGGATCTCGACGCGGCGGGCCTCGTTCCATCGTCCTCCGTCTCGGTTGAGTCGAATTGAAGGTATCCATCACTCTTCTCTCGTAGCCCTCCCCCTCTCCTCTCCCGCTCCGCTCCATGAGCCGGCGTGGCGTGGTGTAGAGATTCATCCGGACTTGGATTGATTTCTTTCACTCCGATTAAGCCAACAGTGTCTTCGCGATTAATCTTTCCTTGATACGTGCGTGGCGCAGTATTATTTTGTTTAAGAAAAAAATGAGCTGGACCCCATGCCCTAAATTAGGAAGCTTGTGGTGTGGTAACGTTTTCTATTTTTCTAAGCACCCATTTAAGTATTTTGCATTGGAGGTAGCCTTAGGTTTGCCTCTGTCGATTCAGGGCCATGGATTGTTGATGTAGGTTTAGCTCAGAGATTGATGTTCGCTTAGCAGGAGTGAAGCCTTGTGTGGATTTGGAGAGTATTTTTGTACATACATTTCAAACTTGGATTACTTGTGAGCCGTTTGCGTTTCTGCATTTTAACTCCACCAATGTAATCTCCTCTGTTTGTTCTGTTGACTTATAGGGAGTCTTTGTATCTTTTCTTGTAAGTTAACATCTTGGCACCACATGTTCTTTGAACAACTTCATGGATATGACTGTAGTATCTACAATCTTTCAAATTACCATCACCTATGATGAGACTGTGACATGCTCGGTATTTAATGTTGGGCGCCGTGTCAATGTCGTTATGAATGCATGACTTAACATGAATATTTAATATCATTTTTCACTTTTGGACGAAGCTCCCAATTTAAGGTCCTTTTGGCGTTACTTGCTATTTCAGTATAATGGCATACCGTGGACAACTGGATGGACGCCAAGCTTCAAGTTTGATGCACGATGGCGCCTTCCCTGCATCCAGCCTTTCTGGCCGCCAACCTTTGGATCGTCCTGCCACCGTTCTGGAGATCTTGGAAAAGAAGCTTGCTGAGCAGACCGCCGAGGCAGAAAAGCTTATCAGAGAGAATCAACGATTGGCATCTAGCCATGTGGTCTTGAGGCAGGATATTGTTGATACTGAGAAAGAAATGCAAATGATCCGTGCTCACCTAGGTGATGTTCAGAAAGAGACTGATATGCATATGAGAGAATTGGTGGAGAGAATGAGATTGATGGAGGCAGATATACAAGCTGGTGATGCTGTGAAGAAGGAACTTCATCAAGTGCATATGGAGGCAAAGAGACTTATTTCTGAGAGGCAGATGCTCACTGTTGAGATGGATAAAGTAACTAAAGAGCTACATAAATTCTCTGGTGACAGTAAGAAACTTCCTGAATTACTGGCTGAGCTAGATGGGCTCCGAAAAGAGCATCAGAGTCTAAGGTTTGTGATATTGTTCCTATTTTACATTTTCCACATACTCCTGAGCTTTGGTGGCGAACAGGCCTCTGATAATATGATGCTTTTTCCTAACCATGCATAGATCTGCTTTTGAATATGAGAAAAATACAAACATCAAGCAAGTTGAGCAGATGCGGACGATGGAAATGAATTTAATGACTATGACCAAAGAGGCTGACAAGTTGCGTGCTGATGTGGCAAATGCTGAAAAGAGAGCACAAGGTATCCTCATTCCCTTATTGTTTCTTATTGTTTGACCATAACTTCTCAGTGTTTGGTTTATGGTAAGAACAAGACTGTCCTGTACTCATAGATGGGCAGTTATGTTCCCTTCTGAACTTCTGCTTTATTTAGTTACTTAAATCATATGGTATTTCTGTTTTACATGTGATTTGCATATGCTTTTTGAATTGTGATAGATATATGTCGGTGCTTTTGTAATATGCAACAGCCGCATTAGTCTGATACTCTGGTATTGTCATGTCCATATCCATGCTGCTCAAACATATATATAGCCTATGTATATCCCATTTTGTATTCAGAGCTTGCTGTTCACTGTAGTGTCTGCTTATTTATTGCTTATGATTGGCTTATTTCCATGCATACACATAATCCATCTATAAATGTGTACATATTTTGTGCCTTTTGTGCTTTGTAATGCACTCTAATGTTTCAATTCCATATGATTCTTCCAACAAGCAGTGGCAGCGGCTCAAGCAGTAGCAGCACAAGCGGGGGTGGCACATGTGACTGCTTCACAACCTGGGGCAGCACAAGCTGCAGCAGTGCCAGCTGCCACAAACCCATATTCCAGTGCATTTAGCGGTCATCCCTTCACATATCACCAAGGAGCCACCCAAGCTGGGGTTTATCAGCAAGGGGGCACCCAAGCTGGGGCGTATCAGCAAGGATCTACCCAAGCTGGGGCATATGCTTACCCAACTTATGATGCCGCTACTGCTTACCAGATGCATGCTGCACAAGCAAATGCATACGCGGGCTATCCTGGCTATCCAGTTGCAGGGTACACACAGGCCGCTCTGCCCGGTTATCCTGGTGCGTATGCTGCACTGCAGCAGCCAATAAGCAGTGGTGTAGCTACAGATGTTGCAAGCATGTATGGCGCGATCAGTAGTGCTGGATATCCTGCTGGAGTTGTTCAGTCAAGCAGTGGAGCTGCCAATGCAGGACAAGCACCAGTTCCTTATCCTGTCGCTTACGACCCAACCAGAGCAGGCCAGAGGTGAAATCATAGTTTCAAACCCAAATCACTATTTGCTAAACCCATTTTGTGGTGTAGCTGTAGTAAGATCCTTGGAGAGGCCAACAACGGCATGGCTCTAGTTCGTTTTTCTTGTAGATTCCTTCCCTATACATTTTAGTGGTCAATGAAAATTAGTTCTATATCGAATTGCTGCTCATGGTTCGATACTTGAATTTAATTAGTTATATACCGATCTGCTCATTGTTCGATGCTTGAATCTGTGTGTAATTCCCGGGTAAGAACGACAGCCAGCAATTTTCTGAATGTTATAGCTCCAGTGCTCTGAGACATGACCATGTTTAGTCACTTGAGTGCTTCCTGTATATGCAGTACGTGAAACAGGTCTTGGTTACTACACTACCGCAAGATGTGATAGCATATGTTTTTAAACATTCAGCAACTCGAATCAAGTCTTGTTTCTGGTTTAACTCGGTGACATCCTTCGAGGCACAATATCTCCTACTGTATAATAATCTACAAAACACAAAAGTATCAAAGCAACAATCAGATCTACTCTGGACTTCTGCTGTTCTAAACCTAAAGATGGCAGGGGTCTGCCGGTATTTAGCACCAGACTCTGAATTAGCTTCCAGCTATCTCGAGTTCCCTTAAAAACTCTCTTGAATTGAACTGTTTGCCATTTGCTCTTCGAAGTGACCGGCATGGAATCAATCAACCACGCGACTCGGAAAGCTCTCTTTGAGCAGTCTGTATCAAAGTGTGCAGGAAAGCAGAGGCATCGCAGCATGAAGGGTTAGCAACAGAAGCATGTGCCAGGAAAGGAAGTTTCCTCAATGCTCGGCCGCTTAATCCCTGTGGCAGAAAAGAAATGCTGCTGTCAGCCTGATGGGAATGTCTTGATTACAGCTGATGGTGCATGTATCAGTTCTATTATTTACCTCACATATTTCTGCAGCTTTATGGAGTAGGCCAGAGAGATGAACCGAACCATGAGGATCTTCGTCCTCAGGACAGTGCTGCTTCTCCTTCAGACTAAAATAACTTAGAAGGCAAAGCGAATTGCCGCCCTACAATTTGCGACAATAGTTTATTTAGCATTCAGGGATTACAAGAAAGTTGAAAGTCTTGTGGAGAAATTTTGATCGATTCATCAATTAAGATCCAAAAGAATTATTTGCTCTAATCCAGTGCCCCATGGCCAGAGTAATCCAGAGCAACTCTGGTGCTTGTTGGATAATAATAATGAAAAGGTGAGTACCATAGGCATCAACCAAGTTGGCAAACACAGAACAAATACCTGAGTATATGTAAGAATTCCAACTCGTAAAAGTTCCTGTAAGCATGACCTCAAAATTTCGTATCGTGCTTGAAGGGTTGGGGGTCCAACGTATGCTTTGATGTCTGCTCTATCAACAAATGCAATATCTGCAAATTAGAGAAGAGTTAGGATTTACTCGCTGTAGGTAAGTTGTACATTGGCATCCACGGTGAGTAAATCCTAACTCTTGTCTAGTTTGCACGGATTGCATTTGTTGTAGGGGATTAAATTGAACAACTAATAACATAAGAACGATTGCCAGTATGTGGAGACGATGCAGTGCTACTGTTCAAGAGACAAATGCTGACAGTGACCTTCGCTTACAAAAAATGATAAATTAGATCATCAGGGAATGGACGATTTACTAACTTCATAAAAGTATAAAAAGGCAGAACTTAATACCAATAGCTGTGGTGATATTTGATGTTGTCAAAATGATAACATTTGGCCAAGACTTGAGTTTGTCCATTTGTGTAAGTAATGCATTTACAACCTGCAGGTTGCACAATGAAAGGAATAGGCATGAACATTTTGTGATAAATGGTACATGGAAAATGAAAAACTTTACCCTTATGGAATCTGAAGGTTCAGATCCAGATATGGCAGCCTGTCTGGCAGCAGCAAGGCTTTCAACTTCATCTAGAAATTGCAAATCAATAATAACACATATAAGGTTAAAATTCACTATATACAGCATCAAGCAAATCAAACCATTTTACTTGCTCAATGCTCAGTTGCTAATATTCAACCGGGAAGCAATGCTGAGATAAGTAAATCTATGTTGATTTCAATAAAATTAGTGTACGATCTTATATCTGAAGTCACGCACTAAGTACAATATGGATTGTAAGGATCCTTCGCTCATGTGGCAAAGGTTGATACAAAATCATTAGTATAGAGTGTTTCTTTAAGCAGAAACGTAATTGACAATTTGACATAAGAAATGACCTTCCTAAACTATTCACATTCAAGATGAACAAAGGATAGACTCATATAATCACTTCACAGACCATACAGTGAAGACTCATGTAGTCATTTCATCAGTTTGGGCTAGTTGTCACTTTAGAGTGTTAATATGTCAATGCTTAAGGATGTACCTATCAATACAAATACCAGATTGCTTTCTTCTTCCACCATCTCCTGGATCTTCTGGAAAAGTTTGGCCACCTAAAAAGGATTGCACACAGCACGCGCAATGTAAGATGAGAATGAAGATATATATCCACTGGCTAATTATACTGGGTAAAGTCCAGTATATAAAGATCGAAATGTATCATAAGAAAAAATTTCCATCACATGCAAAATCATGCACAAACGTAATGAAGCCAAAGTGTCATTAGATGATAGTGTGAATTCAGCATATGAATCATTGCATTCATATAACAGTATTTCTGCTAGCACAAAAAAGGCATACCAGTTTTCCACTTTCAGAAAACCACTTGCTGAACAGTGAATGGGCATTGACTTCAATCAATTGACACATGGAATACCTAAAAGAATTATAGAAATGAATAGCGCACATTCATTACCCAAAACTATAGTATTGTATCTCATTCAGCACGAACCTTGACTTGCAGCGAATGGAAAGTTTTTGAGCAAGTGCTTTACACAAGGAAGTCTTTCCTGTTCCAGGTGGACCATGCAAAAGTACAATCCTGCAATGTGTTGAAAAAAAAATCAAAACAACTAAAAGAATGAAAACCCATTGTATAATTTAACATACTACAGGTAACTTAAGATGACTTATTATCTCATAAAGAGCTCAGGCATTTGGAGTTTTGCACCCTAGGTGTTTCTTAAGATGCTTACCTGTTCCACGAAACAAGACATGGGTCTACACCTTTTTCAGTAAAGAGCAAAGCACTAGCAGCATATCTCAGCAACCTCTGCTTGAGACCAACTTCATACAGTAAGCTGCAAATACTTACGAGGTTACCAACACAATAGAAAAGGATAGTGTACTTCTTCAAGGAATTGTACTGGTTAAGGTTAAATTGAATGTAAACCAAACCTTTCCCACAATCCATCAAATTCTTTGGCAGGCAGAGCCCACTCATTGAAGATAGAGAGTGTATCGTCCTCACCCGGCTCCTCACCTGGACCATCTTCGCTCAACTGCAGCATAAGCAAACCAGATTGAGGTACATACATTTGAACTAGATCAATGTCTCTTCAATCCAATAAACAACATAAAGCAATCCATCTCTTGGAAAGAAAATACTCTTATGGATCAGTACTAAGACATTACGATGTAGAACGTAACTTTGGAAGTTTCCAGAGAAAACAAATGAGAAAAATAACCACAGTATTAAGAAATTCCGCATGTAATTTATCAATGAAGCACGATAGCCAACATGACAACTTGTCAACACAAAATGCATAACCACAGTTCTCGAAAGAGGTGGAAGAGGTTTAGGCAGTTGCCAGCTAACATTATTAATAGTGCATACCTGGAACACATGAACAACAGGCTTGACTTGCCAAAACAACAGAACTTTGTGATTCTCAATCCACTCATCTACATAAAAGGCAAGTATCAAGAGATGCATAAGCAGTGAGAGCAAGAAAGAAAGCACAATTCCCAGACTAAGTAGATCATCATACCAGTGTCGCAGATTTGGATCCTTTTAACATTTGCAAGAAGAAAAGGATCGTCGTTAGGAATTGGGACAGGACCATCAACATAGCTTAAGCTTCGAGCTTCTAACATCCTAATTGATCAATAAAGTAGTAGATATTAAGCACGAGAAATAACAGTTGCTAATGGCTCATGAAATAAGATGCTAGTATCGGCACAAATTATGTGAGCGAATAATAAAATCCATAAACTCTCTTCAGGAAACTATGTTAATTCCACTGCAGCAGTCATTGACAGTTCTGCCCAAGGCTGCCATGGCACCACCAAGAGTCAATTGGGACCTTCCACAAAACTGTGGTTGATGTCTTTTACAACTCACTCTTAATACTGCCATTGGTTCACTAGTTTCAGTACCACAATTTTCTGCAACTTTAGAACATACAGAAGCCCAGGTCTTTTATGCATTAGATACCCAGCATATATACCACTCCATCCCAAATCCATGTTGTGTTAGTGTGTTACTGACTCACAAGTCACAATAGATCCCGCTAAGTCGATTGCAAATGTTCAGCTTCACCACTTTCCATCAATGCTCAAACTCATCGCTCCCCATTTCTAGAAAACCACCATTTTCTAAACCAACCCGCCTGAAGTTGCTCACACGTGAACAACCCGAAAGCATAACAGCAAAACAGATAAACTGAGAACAAGCATCAACCTCTCCACCGCCGCGCGGACGTCCTCGGCTCGAGCCGTGCTTGTGGCGTGCAGAAGAACCTCAACTGCAATCACAGGGAATTAAAAAAACAGTCACCACGATTCAGCATTCGCTAACCACAACAACCGCGCGTAGCTAGGGAATGGGGGGTAACCGAGGTATCCTACCTGAAACGAGGATCCTGTCGTCGGCCGCGGGCGACCCCGTCGGTGGCAGCGGCGAGCAGGAAACGATGGCCGCCGCCGCCGCGGCGGCAGCAGATGCCGCATCCGGAGGAGGCGGCGCGGAGAAGGAGACCTCCATGGGGGCGCTCATGGCGGCAGCAGCGCGCGGGACGGTGAGGGGAGAGGTTTCTCCGCTAGGGTTTTGGATTGGGGAACGGGGAGGCGGATGAAACGGCGAGAACATTTTGGATTTCCCGCGCTTCAATGCTAGCCGCCTGATCCTGGGCCTTGCCTGATCGGCCCATGAATTTAAATGGGCCAGGTGCAGGATAAAAATGAGGAAAATATATTCTTACTTAATATAAAATGCAATAATTTATTAATATATATAATTAAAAAGGGATATCCTAACCTTTGATGCTCATATCATAAGTTGCGGTTAAGAAAATAGCAATCGGTCATCTATATCTCCGCCTACGTCTCAAATCCCGCGTCGACCCTTCCTCCTTCCTCCAAACCACTGCCCCGCCCATCGTCGTTGGGCGGCACCCACGTCCGTACACCCTACCCTCCCGACTATAGGTGGCCAGATGGGCCGAGCCGTAGTGGGCCAACACGGGGTACGCATATACTGTTTATGGCACGGGCACGGCATGACACGGATGCAAATAGGTCGGGCCGGCACGGCACGATTGGGCGTGTCGTGCTTGGGCTACCGGCCGAGCCCGTGGAGAGGCACAGCACGACACGGTTACTGTACCATGCCGGTCCGAGCACGGCACGGCCCACGTGCTAGCCATCGGCGGCGACGGCGGGAAGGGGTCGAGGGAAGCTATCAGCGCATCGCAGGGTTAGGGTTTGGCGACGGCAACGGCGATGGCGGCGGCTTCGGGAGGCGACGGGGAGAACAGAGAGGTCGGCGACGACAGCAGCATGGACGGCGTCGGCGCGGAGAGCGGACGACGTCGGCACGACGGGAGTCCGCGCGGACAGCGTCGGCGTGGAGGCCGGAGGACAGGCGGTGTTGGCACGACGGGCGTCGGTGTGGAGGACGAACGACGGCGGCACAAACGACGTCGGCGCGGCCGCGGTGTCGACACGGCGGGCATCGGCGTCAACTGCGCGACGCGGGGGACGGACCCGACGGCGCTGTGGCTGGGGAATGGAGTGGGGAGGCGAGGCGGGCGGCTAGGCTAGGGTTTGGTTTTGGTGTTTTTGGCCGAACGGGCCGTCCTCGACCCGTGGGCCTTTGGCATGTCGTGCCAGCACGGGCACGGCCCGGCCACTCGTGGGTCGTGCTTGGGCCAGGGGTGAGGCACGTGGGCCTACACGGCACGACTCGTCACAGTAGCTGTGCCTAACGGGCCGGGCCATGACGAGTCGTGCCTCAGTCATGCCTGGGCCGGGCCGGGCATGCCGCCCGTTTGGCCACCTATACTCCCGACGCCTCTCAGCTCCGCCACTTAATGTTAGTTCAGGTAAAATGGTTGGGCTTGTTCAATGTGGTTGTAGCGTTGTTCAATGAAAATTTAATCTTGACCTAATTAATCAACTATTTTACTATTTTTAAACTAGAAAGGTTTTCAACCGTATTTTTGCAAATAGCCATAAGCGTCCCTTTGTCTTCCTTTGCACGTTTGCATCATTAGTGCGGTCTATTGAGTATGGTGGTTGTACTCAATCTTACTTTTTGTCCCCTTTTCCAGAAGTACAATACTTCTGAGCTGAATACAGTGTTAGAGGACCTAGGCTCATACCCCACTTAAGTTTGCGTGTGGAGTGGAGCTGAAGAATCGTCCTTCTTTCTGCTGCTACTTTTTTGGGTGTGAGGATTAAGTCCCTCTGTTGTAAGTATTTATGCTTTAATTTATGTTTGGATCTGTTTATTGTTTTGTCATTTATGTACCCTGGTTGATTCCTCGACAGGGATTTATACACAAAATAATCTAGAAATTTGGGATAAATTTCTGGGCGTGATAGGTAATTCTTTCAGTGTTTCTCGTGAACCAGTCCTTAAATGCCATGGGTGTGACAATCGAAACCATGCATTCACAGCCCACCGTTAAGCCATATTTTAGTTGAATAACTATGACCAATAAAATATAGCTAGGTGTCTTGAGTCCATAGCTCGTCAAGATACTAAGAGTAGATAGTGTGATTATCCAATTAAGTGAGCTAGTGTTAATTAAGCATGACTAAGCATAACATAATTCTAGCAATATCATCATAAGTGACGCAAGCTAGTATATTTATCCAATGTTTAACAAAGAAAATACATCAAGTAAACATGGCACAAGCAAGTAGATAGGTAGTCCTTATTCTCATGTCATTAGTAAAACATGCAGTTTATTTCTAAATAGAAAAACATTTCATAACTTAAGGTTCAACATGCTCAAGGGATAATGTGTGACTTGCCTTGCTTCTTCAATCTCTTCCAAACTATTTTCCTCACGAACGCGAACTTCCAAATAGCGAAATCTATACGCTGGCACGCAAAACAAAAAACTCTTATAAAAACCAAATAAACAATACATGAAAAGTAATCAAACATGTATAATTCAATTTTAGTTGAATTAGCAACTTGAATGCAAATCGAATTAATTTCTAGAAATTAATTTAAATGGCTCAAAACTTATAAAATTCATAACTAATTCATACGAACTTCAAATTTGGACCATTCAACTTGAAAAATTTATCTAAACTTGAGCTCTACATGTTTGTTTACTTTTTATGTACTGTTTTATTGGTTTTTATTAGGGTTTTTCTTGTTTTGTGTGCGAGCGTGTAGATTTCACTGTTTCGGAAGATCGCGACCGCGAGGAAAAGTGTTTGGAAAATGGATTGAAGAAGAAGGTAAGTCACATATTTCTCCTTGAGCATGTTGAACCTAATTTATAAAATGTTTTATTGTTTGCAAATAAATTGCATGTTTTGCTAATTACATAGGATTATGAAACTCCCTATCTCCTTGCTTGTGCCATGTTTACTTGATATTGATCCTTTGTCAAATTTGGATGATAATTTGACTAGCTGGTGTCACTTATGTTGACCTTGGCAGAATTATGTTATGCATAGTATTTCTTAATTACCACTAGCTCATCAAATGTGATAATCACGTTATTTACATTTACCATCTTGATGAGTTGTGAGCTCGAGACATCTGGCAATGTTTAATTGGTCGTAATTATCTAACTAAAATATAACTTAATGATGGTCTGCGGTTGCATAGTTTTGTTTGTCGCACCCATAACAATTAAGGACCGTTTCGCGAGAAACCCTGAAGACTTATCGTGCTTACCACAAGCAAGCGTGTGCAACTGTTGGACTTATAGTATAATTTTTCCCTTTCTGAAGTACTCTGGCAAGGGTGGGTGTGATGGAGTTTAGATGGATCGGGCAACGGTCTATGCAGCTTCGAGATTCACAATGGCGCAAGGAGGGCTACCCATCCTGGTTTTAGGGGTGGGGTGAAACCTACCGTGTGTTGCGCTTGGTCAGGAGGAGTTATGCAAAGGTTCATGTCATAATCACTCGCATGGTAACGTGTCTACACTGACATGGTGGCATGGCGGTGGATTATATCTTGTGGGTACAGTTGTGCACCTCTAGTGAGAGTAGAACTATTCGAATAGTTGTGCCTGTGATTATGGGCGATCAACCAGCTTTATCGTGATTAGTCCCACTCTATTAATTAACTTGACTTAGTGAACTGGTATAGTTCTGGTGGTTTTGTTGACCTGTTCAATGTGGTGTAGTGTTGTTCAGAGGAGATTTAATCTCACCTTAATTAATCAATTGTTTTATTGTTTTTAACTATAAATGTTCACCACTGTCTTTATGCAAATAGCCACAAAACTCTCTTATTCTTCTCTTGCACGTCTGCATCATTGATGTGGCTTGCTGAGTACGGTGGTCGTTGTACTTAGCCTTACTATTATTTTTATTTTTCAGTAGTGTAGTGCTTCTGAGCTGAAGACAAAATTAGAGGACCAAGGCTTATACAGTAGTTGAGTTTTTGCCTCCGGAGTAACGCTGAAGCCTCACTAGGATCATTGCCCTTTCCATTGTTGCATCTTTCTTTTCAGAGTGAGGACTAAGTGCCTCTTCTGTAAGTATATATGCTTTATTTATACTAGCAGCTGTGCTCGTGCGTTGCAACGGGTGAAGTCGGGGCGCGACGTTGATGGGGACGGGAGGGAGGGGCACAGGCGTGGCATGGGAGCTCCGAGCAGCGACGAAAGGGAGGGGCGCAGGCGTGCGCATGGGTGCGGTGCGGATGGGGACGGGAGAGAGGAGCGCAGGAGGTCTTCTTTTCATCCAAGCCCTCCTTTCTTTTCAACATTGAAACTGCGGGTTAATTTCATAAAAACTCAAGGGCTTTTCCGCAAAATAATCAGGCAGAACAAAATTTTGGGTGGAAACACTACTTGATTTATATATAGTTATAGATTTGTATCTGTATATTAATTTATTGTTTTGTGTACCCTGATGTTGACGGCAAAATTATCACGCACTATCCTGAGAGATTTGCTTTACTCTAGTGCAGGTTCAAATCTTATTTTTGAGGTTCGTAGGGTGTGCCAGTTGATTTGATCCTGCAACCAACAAGAAACAAAGAGCGAAAACAATGTTAATCCGAAAACGATAGCCAATCGGCTAGTGACCGATGACGTATCGTCTTATATTGAGCCAATACAATATGCACTGAATCGACCAAGGGAAGTTAAATCTAATCGATCGACTGTAAATATTCATAATATATAATCTAATTCTAAAAATATGTTTAAACTAAGTGATTGAAATATATCAGTAGCGTATCGAGACAATATAAATCACTTATGTCAAAAAGTACCTTAAGACTAAGACTATACATATTTATAGCATAACCGATGTCATAGATCTAGCGCGTATCGGCTAGTACTCTGACACCACTTTATGCAAAGATATCAATATAGATTAAATACATCAAACAGGAACCGATCAAGTGTTAAGATAACCTAACAGATCGATAACAGGTTTAACATATTTTATCACAGTAAGATCTTAATATAAAGGACAGATTTAGCATATCAAGTAAACATATAACAAAACAAGATAGCTAAAACTGGTAAGATCGGCTAAAACCCTGATACTATCTCTAATAGCAATCATAAGCCAAGATAGATATTATGATTCTAAATATTTCTTAGTAGGTCAGACTCAACTGCTGCAGCACTAAGCATAAGAAAAAGCATAAGATCTAAATAAATCTATGAAAACCTTTCGAGATGGTGGATACACTATATAATCTAAGTCGACGATGATATCTAACTCTATCGATTGTTATCTAGTAACAGATGCTAGTCGATTAGGGTTAAACAACAAGATCGATCTAGATTATATAGTATATGTGATAACTAGACGATTTACGTAAACAGGATTAGAGTGTCATAATGATCAAAGCACTAATTCCAAGAGCGCAAGCTGCCATAACAAGCTTTACCTTTTGTCGGAGATCGAACCCGATGCAACCCAACTCAAAGTAAGAACTCGTCGAAGTAATTGAAAGAAAAAAAGGTGGCAATGCGCCGAAGTTGTATTGAACTGATTGTTACTTTAATTACACAGTCTTAGGTCATATTTATACCCAGATACAAAATATGTCCTTGTCGGACACGATTCTTATCTCTATTACAATTCAAATTATAGATAAGTCCCTTAGGCAGACTCTTACCGACATAATCTATAAGAAAACTATTTAAAATAACCTAATTAATAGATACAATTGTCTTTCTCGTACTCTATCCGTGCATGGCAATCCTCATGAAGCACTTCAAACAAATCCAAAGATGATTTCAGTGTTACCTTACGGGAATCGGCTCCATCGGCTTATCTTGTCCGATTCGGTATCGACCAACGAACACCTTAGCCGATTTGACCATCAGCCAACGAACTCTCTAGCCGATTCGACCTGCAATTGGCGCGCACTCTGTTCCCGAAAATCCCGTTTCCCTCCAAATTAGCTTTGGCCTTAACTTCAAATCCGATGCATGCAATACCAAATTTGGTCGTTAACACATGGCTTGATTCCTGGACAGAGATTTACACACAAAATAGTTTGAAAATTTGGCTAAATTTCTCGACGTGACATCGCATCACTCCTTTTATTTCTCTTCTCCTCCACAACCATATCAATTCCCCTTCCACTCCCGCCCCTCTCCATTACTCCTCTTCCACTCCCCCACCTCATCTCTTTCCCTTTCCTCTCCTCCTTCTCTTCTCCACCGTCGGCGGCTAAGGCAGATACGGCGGTGCACGGAGACGACGGCTGAGGCAGAGGCAAAGGCAGCCTTGAGGGTGGGCGGCTGAGGCTGAGGCGACCTCGGGGACGGACGATCTGACGGCCTCGGGGTGGATCCGTCGCCCCTGCCCTCGGGAGCGGCGATGACGAGCTTAGGCGACGAGATCGAGCGGCCACGATGGGCGGTGGCGACTACGACGAGCTAGGGCTTCGGGAGAATGGGGATCTAGGGTTTCGGCTGAATTTGTTTTTTGGGATTTTATTTTTCTCTGAAATTATTTTCGCATGTGATCGGCATAGATGATAGCATGCAAAAATCATGTTGTTTATATGGTTGGGCTGCCCGTATGGAAAAATATTGATTTTCATATACACCTGCAAACGGGCCGTCCAGCTATATGCAAAATCGGTTTTGGTTGTCTTAAAAAAATGGTTTATGTATTAGTGAATCCAAACCAAAATCGGTTTTGGTCGTTTGAAAAAATGATTTCTGTTTTAGTGAATCCAAACCAGAACTTTAAACATTTTGAGCTCCACTTGTTCAAAGCATCCTTACAAAATCCAAATCGCGTTAAGACACGATTGCTCTGAAGGGCAAATCCGGCCTTCGGATTCTACCACGAGCCAAACAATTCCAACGAAGACAACAATTCAGACATTGAGGCAACAGCACAAGTCCAACGAAGCGATGAATCCCCCAGTAAATTTATGCCAAGTTCCATCCTTTGGCCAGTTTACTTAAAAATTTAATCAACCGGCCAGTTCGTTTCTGACAGTGACACCACACGGACGTCTGTTTGATCTAGTCCAAGCTCAACTATGTGTAGCCTCGCCTATGGATATAAAATAGACGTCGGAAAGAACTATGAGATGGATTTGTTTATAGTGTTCGATGCCAATGAATTGATCGATAATTATATACTATATCTGATGACATGATAGAGAGCATAATGCGGAGTAAACAACAATTTAGATGCGAACATCTTCAGCTCTTTGATGAATTGGTGGTTGATAGATGATACGGATTGCGGTTGTTAAAAGCAGTTATCCGTATACATACTACTTACGTTTATTTCATATCATTTTTACTATTGATATTGATATATAGATCTCATGGCCCATACTATTACATCATCAATGAATTCTTTTCCGTTTCACTATTATTTTTTTTAAATTTTAAAATCACCTACTCATTTAATAAAATATCATAATATTATTTGAATTAAATAAATACTTATTAATTGATGTCATAAAAGAAAATTTTAATTTGTTTTTAGTTGAATGCGCCAGCTCTAGATTAGTATCTCTATCTAAACGTCTAAAGGAAATCGCATGAGAACAAACTGAAATCGCAAGTGAAATTCCTGTATTCTAAACCGAGAGCTAATCATTTTTTACCTACTCATACAGGTATATATATCAGTCGGTTTTTTTAATTTTTATGTGCTATGTTTAAGATGACTTAGGCACTAATTAATTCCTTAATTAAAGTAATGCTTTTCTTGACGTGGATTGAAAGAGCTACTAGCTCAGAGCCAGGACAGCAATGGCCCCAGCATATTACAGCCAAAATGCTTATATGCTTCGGCATAACCAGAGCACGAAATCGCAAACGTACAAGTGCACACATTAATTGCAACTGCTTTAACCAACTAACCAAGTCTTTTTCCTAAGATGTCATTGGGAGAGACCTGATTAAAGATTAGCAGGCAAGGCAATAGACAAATGGCACAAGAGTTAGTAGGAGAGAAAAAATGACAAAATATTAATTTGAAGTGCTTGTAATGGACACCATTGGACAGTGTCCATGTGGACTTCATGGGGTACATGTCCATGTGGGTGTATAGATAGAACCCGCTTAGAATGGCTTAGCTTGTTCCTCATAATCTCATCTCAGGCAGGTATCAGCTCACAAACAAAAAATATTGCATGTTCTGGATAACTAGCTAGCATAAGCCTAACCATGGCATGATTGAATCTGGCGATGGTGTTCGACGTGTCATGTTTTGGCCAACTGTCCAGCAGATCTACCTGGCCTGAATGATGTGTCTTGACATGTATTAGTATAAATTAGACTCCGATTAGTTACTTGATTTAGTTTGTCTTACATTAATCAGATTCCATTTGCTCTGAGTTCATCGGTGGCTTTCTCCTCCTTAATGGAATGATTGCGTTAGTCTTATGCTTTTTCAAGAAGAAGAAGAGTTCATACCTCATAGGTGGCTGACGAAAATGCCGTCATGGTCATATTCCCATCACAGGATCACATTCACATCACCACAACCACAAGGCACCATATATGCTGTATTCCATCTTACGTACTTATGCAGTTCTGTCCATACTCCATCGTTCTCGTCTAGCTAGCTTACGTAGGAATACTGTTAGCGAATTGATTCTTTATCACGTACTAGGATCACTGCTACGGAACATCATATAGAAACCGGCTCATAGATACTGATTCATTTAAAATTGGCACATATTAACCGATTTTCATCTCCACGAGATAAAAAATATAAAACCGATATCTCTGAGCAACTATATATATCTTGGTTCTAGATAGAAACCAGCACCTATAAGTCGATATTTTTAAAAGAACCAACACCTATACTTATATTATAGGTGTTGGTTCTTAAAGAAACCAATACCTATAAAAAACTGAACTGAGTCGAGAGCCAACCGAGCAAAAGACATGTCCTTATCTACTCGCGTCCGCCCCTCGTCTACTCATCCTCCACCCCACTCGTCTCATCGCCTCTCCCTCTCCACCTCTCCCATCCTCCTCTCCACGTCACGTCTACCGTCTAATGCCCCACCTCGTGCCTGTCGGTCGTCCGCAACCCTACCTTGCGTCTCCACCCTCACGTCTGTGGCCACCCCGCCGATGTCCGCGGCCATGATGACCTCGCCTCCTCCTCCTCCACCGCTAGTCAACGATAGCGTGGAGGCTTGAAGCTGCGCCTCGCCAATGCCCTCCCTCCGCAGGAAGGGCTCCTCCAACCCAACCACAGCGATGGAAGTGCTCGACCGATGTCCATCCACCGAATCTGGTGGCGTGGACTGTCGTGGTCGTCCTTGGTCAGATCCAGCCGCCATGACCTTAAATTTTGATGACCTCCATCTTTATCTTCTTCGCTGAGTAGTAGATTTGGGGATTTAATGTAGTAGTGCTAGCTAGCCTACTAGGCAGTTGGATTTGGATGAACAACAAAATCAAATGAGGTATTGGATTTGGATGATTTTGTTCTTGTCAAATGATTTGGGGCAATGGGGAGCAACTTGGTGCATCTACTCGAATCGAGCCAATGCATCGAGGCTTTTCTTTGTCTTGCATGCGCCTCAAAGGTGTCGGTTGTGTATCCGACATCGATGACTATTATCATCAGTGTCACCTGAGGGGTGCCAGTTGGAAAATCCAGCACCTAGGGGGTTTTTTTGTCATGTCCGGAAATTTAGCCAAATTTCCTAACTATTTTATGTATTAAATCTCTGTCAAGAAATTAACCAGGGTACATAAAAATGATAAATTAATACAGATCCAAACGTAAAAAAAACGTAACATTAAAATACTTACCGAAGAGGCTCTTAGTCCTCACACCCAAAAACTGCAGCAGAAAAGACGACACTAATGGAGCTTCAGCTCCACTCCACAGGCAAACTTAACTGGGGTCTGAGCCTTGGTCTTCTAACATCATCTTTAACTCAGAAGCACTACACTTCTGAAAGGGGAAAAAATCGCAAGGCTGAGTACAACCACCGTACTCAACAAGCCACACCGCGAAATGCAGACGTGCAAGGGGAGACAAAAGTGGTTTGCGGCTATTTTGCATAAATGCGGTTTATAAACATTTAATGTTTAAAAACAATAAAACAGATGACTAATTAAGTCAATATTAATCTTTCACTGAACAACGTCATCCCCACGTTGAACAGACCCAACCATTCCATCTGAACTAAACCAATTCCATTAAGTTAAATATTAAATGGTGTGAGACTAATCAAAGTGAATCTGGTCGATCGCCCATAACCGCGGGCACGACTATTCGAATAGTTTTACTCTGATCAGAGGTGCACAACTTTACCCACAAGACACGATTCTACACATGTTACCATGCCCGAAGTACCACCATGATACTGCAAAAGGGGGAAATCGTGACAAGACCTTTTGCATAACTCTCCCTAACCAAGCGATACCACACCAAGGTTTTGCCTCCACTCCCCTAAGAGTAATGGGCAGCCCCCCCACGCCACGATGAATCCGGTAGCCGATCAACCCGTAAAACCGGGGCCGACCCAACTCCATCACGTCCACCCTCACTAGGGTACGTTGGCCAGAAGAAAGCTATACACGAGTCAAGCAGTTGCCCATTCTTACTTGTGGTAAGCGTTGTAATTCTTCCAGAATTTCCCATGAACCGGTCCTTAATTGCCACGAGTGCGACCATCCAAAATCATACACCCACATCCCACCATTATGTCATATTTTAGTTGAGATAATTATGACCAATGAGACATGGCTAGGTGTTTTAAGCTTGCAGCTCATCAGAGACTAGAATAAATAGTGTAATTATCCTATTTAATAAGCTAGTGGTAATTAAGCATGACTAAACATATAATTCTAGCTAAAATCAACATCAGTGACTAAAGCTAGTCAAGTTATCACCTAAGTTTAGCAAAGGACGGATATCAATTAAATAAAGCACAAAAAAACAGATATGTATTCCATCATTCCATGTAATTAGCAAAGTAATGCAATTTTATTTGCAAACATAAAACATTTATAAAAGTATGATCAATACACTTCAAGGGAAGTGTGACTTGCCTTGCGTCTTCAAACAAACTTCTGGACTCTTCTCCTCGCGAGCGCTAACTCCGGAAACGACGGAATCTACATGCTAGCACGCAAAAAGAGGAAAAACCATAATAAAAACCAAATAAACAGTACATAAGAAGTAAACAAATATGTAGAGCTCAATTTTATATGAATTTTGCAATTTGAATGACCCAATTTGGAGTTCGTATGAATTAGATATGAATTTTATAAGTTTAGAACCATTTGAATGAATTCTAGAAATTAAAACGATTTATTACTTAATTTTTAAATAATTTTGAACTGGAAAAGGATGTTTTAGACGTCAGCCTCGGTCGGTCCACGGGATCACAAGGATTTGGGCGGCTAGAATTGAACTGGATCAGACCTGATGGCTCACATTAAACCGAAACAATCTAAAAAGATGGGTGGCTAGGATTTAATGACGAGGGTTTGACCTAGATCTGATGAACGAGATCAAACCAGATTTAGGTTTATAGGATGAATGCCATGTAGATGGAAAACGACGTGGCAACTAGCTGGCAAGGATGCGGCAGCTGACTTGACAGTGAGGTGGCGCTGATAGGGACGCCACAAGGGCTACGACGTGGGCACGACGGCCGGCAAGCATTGGGCGATGGTGGTGACAACTAGCGGCAGCACAGCGGCGGAAACCGAGAGCACGGGGAGGAAGAGGAGGTTGTGGTGAACCTTACCGACACTTACGCGACGACGAGGAACCAAGGGAGATGGCCAGCAATGAGGTGGAAGCACCAGCGAGGTCGGATCCACGGCAACGGCGGTGTTCTCGCGATATTCGGCAAAGGAGAGGTCGAGGACGGGCTTCCCCTCCCTTCTGCGATGCCGATGGTGCCTGCGGCGAGGGCTGGCGACAACGGGGACGACGGCTAGGTGCGGCTGGAGATCGAAACATGGCCGTGGAGCTCGGGTTCACAGTGACGAGGTGCTTCTGATGGCTTGCGGCTTCGAGCAAGTGGCTGCCGAACTTCGCATGGCCGATGCAGTGCCGAGTGAGGTGACGACGCAGACCGAGGATGGCTGGGTTGACGGCTAGAGGTGGCTGAAGTGATGGCCGGCTACGGAGAGAGATTGATCTCGTGGGGGAGGCAGCTAGGGCACGGGAAAACTCGGGAAAAAAGAGAAAACGGAGGAGGAGGCCTAGGGGGTTCTATTTATAGGCTTGGGAGGGAGAGACTCGATGCAAAACGACGGGATTTTGCGATGGGAAAATGGAGTTCATCCCGAGTTCATCGGGATAAGAACGAGGCCGAAATCCAATGGATTTAGCACGAGATTGATGGGGATTTCTTGGGGGAAACGTAGAGGAGATCGAGAGCAATCCGTTCCCGCAACTAATTTTTGATTTGGGCAAAGGATTGGGCTGGATTTGGTGGAGGAAACAACAGATGCGGTTCAGGTACTATTTGGGTGAACAGTAACTGACTGAAGATCAGGGACGACACTGTAGCAAGGAGGTAATCTAGACTTTTCTATCCTAACATCCTTAATTTTTATAAAATCCTGAAAATATAAGAACACCCAAAGTATTTAATAAAAATATCTCCAACTCATTTAAATATTAATTTATTTATTTAAATAATTATTGAAGTGTTCTTTATATTATTAAAATTATTTCTGGAGCTCCAAAATTTCACGAAAAATTTCAGAGAGTATTTTAGGGCATGGAGAATATTTTAAAAATATTTCTAGCCATGATTTTTAAAGAAAAAAAAATTAATTTTCTTAATAGGTTCACTTGATTTACTTGCTTTTTTTATTTGTTTTCTAGGAAATGATTTATTTAATGATTTTTAATCCCGAACGAAAATCGGGCTGTGACATTTTTCAACCAGCACCAAAATACTTTTTAGTCATCTGTGCCACCTGAGGGGTGCCAGTTGGGATATCCAGCACCTACGTGGGTTTTTCAACAGGCACCAAATGTTTTTATGTAGTAGTATATCCTTTAAATACTCCTTTGAAACGTAGAAAATAATTTTTCAAAGCTTCCATATGTATTTGTTCAATTCGCTTAGAAGATCTTCATATTTTTGATAATTCAAAAAGGTATTGGGCCTCTTTTAGAATGGAGAAATTTCATAGAAACTTTTGATATGTTGAATATATGTGCATTATCCCGTGCAACATTCCTTTACACACAACTCCATCGTTCAAGATCATTTCTCCATCTGTGCTCACTTACATCCATCCCAAAGCAAGTCAAACAAAGTCAATACAGAGTAAGATATATAGGATTTGGCTGAACCTTGTTAATAAATATCGTATGTTGGTGTGGTCATCATGATTTGGTCTCTTATGGTGTTCATTCGTCTTCGGCTACCGAGGCCTATGTCATGCTGATTTTATAACAAGTGGCATCAGAGCCTAGCTATGGAGGAAGATCCATGGGGAGATGTGTGATGAAGGTGCTCCACACTACGCAATCCACACATAATGACCAAGGAGGGACATTGGCGCAAGGTGAAGCATGGTGCTAGTCAATGTTTTAACCAATGGTGTTGAACACTTCAAATGACCAGCTCGAACCATTCGATGACCTGCAATCGACAAGGAGACGATCAGACATGGTATTCAGGTTGATTGGTGATTGGAGCAATTGGTGATTCAAGGTGTTGAACACTTCAAGCGGGTGTCCCAAACTTTCTTGTGAGCTATAATCAGCAGATATATGGTTGGATTCAATGTTTAGGGTTAATTGAAGGCTAGAGGCGACAACGATTCAATTAGTAAAGTTGAACACTCCGGACGGGTTGTCTGGAGTTTTCAATGAGTTGTATTTGATAGGGAGATGGATAGACGTGACGCTCGGGTTATTTGGCAGTAATGAAAACAACATGGCAATTTGTCGGGTTCAGCTTGCGGCTAGATTAATGGGGTTGCGGGCTTGAGATGAAGCAACAATAGTAGCAGAAACCACGAGTGGATCCTAGAAGCTGATGGAATCCAACTAGAGTAAACACAGGATTGCAATCAACCAAATGTGCAATAGTGGAAGGAAAAGGAGATACCAAACCTTAGATTCTTTGTGCGCCGATGGTCTTAAGCAACGAGCATTAGTGCAAAAGGTGCACGACTTTGGTGTGGGTGATGTGCAGGCAGCTGCAGAGGACTCGACACGGTCTTGCTCCAGGCAAGAGGAGGCGACAATGTAGAGCCCCTCGACGATGGTTGGGAAGGCACACACGGAGGTTCGAGGTGTGAGGTGACGAAGGAGGAGATCCAAGTGGATTTCTTCAAGGCGACGTGTTTAGTATAGGTTCATGGAAGAGCTCAGCATGGGTAGAAAAAAATGCATCATCTCAAATCAAGGTATACGAAAGTGTATGCATGAACAAGTTTAGGTTGACATGACATATACATAAAGCTTATAGTTGTAATAGGGTTTAGGATACAAATATAGTTGGTCTCTTATTATATTCTCCCAGTCTTAAATAAAGAGACGCAAGCTATATAACCGTAGAGCAACAATAGCATAGGAGAGAAAATAGCTATATCGATGGTCTAACTGATCGATCGAGAGTTACAGATACCTTGATACACTTTAGTTATGATGGATTAAGGAGGTGTGTACATAATCGATGCCCTGGAGTAGATATGTTTCAACTGAAAACTCATTAACAAATATCACGTTTATATGTCTCATCATATTTGGAAGTTTTTTCACATTTAGCTACTAAGGTCTATATTGATGATGGTTTCTATAACATATTTTGTAGAATTTAAAGTAATTACTGAAATTCTATAAACAAATTCCTGTATTGAATGCGCCCGAACATATATTAGTTTCAGCTCAGCATGTGGCAGAGGAAGTTGTGGTCGATTGGTATAGATCGCCGTCTAATCAAAGTCTAGGGCGATTCTTGTTCACACGGTCTTTGCCCCTGAGCCACTAACGCACTAAACACCGAGAGGTGCCTGTCCATTTGTATTTTTCGATGGACCACTAGCGATGCCACCCCCTTTTTCTTGTTTCATGTCGCGAAAATGACCAGCAGCTAGCAACTTGACACGAACGGATCTCTCATCAGTGGACGACGCATTTTCCACCATGTCCTTTTTTCCACTGTTACTTGCATCCTTCATGGACCAACCAAATTGTACAAACAGTATCACCGCAGGAGACTTTGTGTGAAGTAAAGCGAATCTTATATAATGTGCCTCTTTGCAAGTCAACTGGTCAAATCGATCGATCTACTGCGCCCTCTGCTGAGCTGATACAGTGACATGTGCTAGGCATTAAATAATTAACACGAGATGATATACGCCATAGATCTTGAGTACTTCTTTTCTTAAAATATAGAGGACAAACATATTAAAAATAGAATAATTGTATTGATTTACGATAAAATGAGGATATTTTAGTTTGTTGTTTTTATATTAATATCTATTGGATGGATAAATAATTAATTTATTTATGGAGGGAGTACGCTGGTCGTCGGCTCGATCGATGGAACGGAAAAAAGAAAGGAGAAAGGGACGACGCCTAAACGCCAAACGGATCGAACAAAAGCATCGGTTTCCGCCGGAATTTCCAAGCCGCGGCGTGCATGGCATGGCGACGTGTTGGCTCGATCGGCCGGTGCCCGCCCCGGCCCCGCTGTGCCCCTCGCCAAGTCCGGCAGATTTTGGCTCGCCACGCGTCGGACAAAACAACCGCCGCGACGGAAATACTCATTAATTTTTTTTAGCCGAGAGAACCGCGGCCTGCGTCTGCACTGCATCTCGCTCCGACCCACGCACGCTGTTCCAGGGAAAACGGCCGCGCGCTCCTCGTGCTCCTCGCTTTCGCGGGTGCGATCACTGATAGGGTGGCCATCCTTTTCAGGGTTAGGGGGTGCTTGCACGAAGTTTTCGTATCACATCAAATATTTAAATTAATTATAAAAATAATTATAAAATTAAAAAATAATTTATGAGATAGATTTATTAAATTTAATTAATATATGATTATTAATATTTACTATAAGATCGTATCATCAAATCATGAGATAATTAAACTTATTAGATTCGTCCCGTGAATTATCTTTCGATTATAAATGATTTTTGTAAATAATATACATTTAATATTTCAAACAATATCAAAACATTGTGACATAAAATTTTAGTAAATAAACAAAGCCTTAAAAACTAAAGCAATGCTTGTAATAAGAAAAATATTCAAGAAAACATTGGACATGAGAAAATAAAAACGATGTTAGGAATTAGATAAGGGGTTCGGGCCAAAACCACGTAAAAAGCATATCACTACAAGCATCTCGTTATACTCAAAATATGATTATTTTTATTAAAAATGTTCACTATAAGACATTGAAGAATTATGAATATGGCTTAGAAACAATAAATGATTAAGAAAAAATAGATTATGGCTTCTATGAAAAAACTAAATTAGTTTAAGATTAACTTCTAAAAGTTAAAATTAGTTGCAATTGATATATTGAATAATAGCGGTAGCGGTTATGATAACAATAATGTTATTGTGCATATCAGATTAGATGATAGCGATTGCAGTAGCGGTCTACTAATAAACAAAAGCATACCCTAAGTGTTTGAACGTGACTAGCTAGCCACACAGATTTGCCGATACTGTGGTGGAGGAATTTTGTGCCATGAGAGAATCAGGCGATCAATTTATCTTTAGAGAGTTGTGTTGGGAACACAACATGTTTTCGCGGGCGCTTTGAGGGAAAGATGCCCTCGGAATGTGATGCTGCCGAGATAGGTGGAGCCGTCGTGTATGGTTTGTTCTAGCTGATGACGGTGATAAAAGAATATTTTTGCAGCGTACATAATGCATTGGTTAGGAGAAGAAGCAAAATAGATGGATAAATCCATCCGTTTTGTACGTTGGCATCTCACCTGGGTGGCCTCTCATAATTGCATATCAGATCCTTTTTCTCATGATGTTTGCGGTTCTTTATCTTATCCTTTTGCAGGAAAGATGATGAGTTGTATACTACGGATACTTCGACGTGAGATGGATTCCAAAGCTTGAGGTAACTCGTTTGGCAACCACTCATAACAGTAAAAGTAGAAGGCCTTTTCCTTGTAAGGAAATATTATTCTTTGCTAAGAATGCTATTATCTCTATTGTTAAATAGATGTTGTCCTAAAATACGTACAATACAATCAAGACTAGAAACCTTAAATGACTAGCTAATGCTTAAAAAATAACTTTGCAAATGGTAGTTACAAAGACACACCTCATATTTGACTACTAAATATGTCTGTACGTTGCAACGGGCGTCATTTTATTTTATCGTAATTATTCTAAAGTTAAAGTCTCATGTAATTTCAATTTATATTTTTTATGTCTTCACCTGAGTCCTATTGTCCGACACACTTGAAATACTAAACATGTTTGTGATTCCGAGCGACGACGGGAGAGAGGGGCACAGGCGCGACGCGAGGCGCGGCGCGGATGGGGACGAGAAGAAGGGGCGTAGAAGGTCTTTTTTTTCATTCAAGCTCTCTTTTTTTTAGCATTAGGATTACGGGTTAATTTTATAAACGTTTTTTACAAAATAGCCAATAAATGTCCAAAATACATGCCATTTGTATGCCTAAGTAATATCTATCACTCTCCTTAAACATAACAATTTTTAACATTTAAAATGTATCATAATATAACAATTTCTTCACATACATTCTCTTAAATAATCATAATTTTTTACCATTTAAATTTTTTCACCTACTTCTTTCTCTAAACCAATCATAATATTTTCACATTAATTCAATCTACTTTCTTAATTATCATGTTCAACTA
Organism: Oryza australiensis; assembly: GCA_019925245.2. Classification (NCBI taxonomy): domain Eukaryota; kingdom Viridiplantae; phylum Streptophyta; class Magnoliopsida; order Poales; family Poaceae; genus Oryza; species Oryza australiensis. The sequence continues at coordinate 16,768,035 of JAIFGZ020000222.1, forward strand.
TAAAAATTTTTATATTCTAAAAAGATAGATGTATCGCTATAACATAGGAAAGCACCATGGTGTGATATAGGTGTGTAACTTTATCCATTAAACTTTAAATCGCATACCTACGAATTCTTTGCGGGAGTGTTTTTACTAGATTTTAACGAGGTTGAGGATTTGACGCCAGCCTCAGCGTATGCGTGAATACGGTATATGTGTATGTCTTTTCTATAATTAAAAATGATTACGATATAACCAATAAATTTTACGAAAGAATGTATAATATAACTACACATAGGAGGAAGTTTATTTTTGTTAATATCGGTTTATTCCTTTGTTGCTAAAATTAACTTTACTAACATTTGACACTATCAAATTTTGACACATTTTGATAGCATTGGATATGTTTAATTTGGAACATTTCTAAAGTTTGGTAGTGTTTAGTGAGAGAAAAATTTCAGAACTTTTAAATTTTAGGAAGGTAGGGATGGTAAAAATATGTTTAGTTTGTTACTCTATTAAAATTTGATAAAACTAAAAATTGGTAGAATTAAAGATGATAATAGAGTGTAGGACCCTTATATCTCTCCTTGGTGGGTTAAATAGATATTATAACACGGATATACCACGCCTAAATTTGTGCCCCTAGAAATACCCAAGCGTGCGTGAGGACAAAACCGCCCAGCTCGCACCGCACGGTCCGCACCGCGCACGCACCGGGGCGATGATATGAGGAAGGCCGAGGCGCAGGCAGGCTCACGGCCACCACGCGAACGGCTATAATTAGGCGGTTCCAAACGCGCCCCCAAGCTTTTGCGCCCACGACCCCGCGACTCCCCGCTAATTACAACTCCCCCTCCCCTCCCCACTCCACGGCTCCGCCTCCGCCCCCGTAACGGGCAACGCCGAGAAGCGTCAGCCTCCGAGGGCGAGATCGGAAGAAGGCCCGCCCCCAACCACCACCACCGCCGGCGATCGCCGGCGACATCCCCGGGCCACGGAGTTGCCCCGCCCTCCTCCCCATTGAGAGGACGCGCCCCTCCCTTGGAGTTCTCCCTGCTCGGATTCGTTTGCTCTGGTGGTGGTGGGGCTTTGCTGGTGCGAGGCTGCGCTGCCATGCCGGAGACCGGGCCCTACGGCCACAAGAAGACCGACGGCATCTGCGACGGCGTGTGCGGCGAGGTGAGTCATTACCCCTTCCCCTGCCCCCATGCCCGCCCTGTCCAAGACATGCTCCGCGTGCCGCGGGCGTCGGTCCCTCGATTCCCTTAGACGCACGGCGCGGTGCGCGCGCTGTCGCCGTCTCCGCACTGCGGCCGATTTAGTCGTGCGGTGGGATGCGCTGAGAAGCGGATTGCCATATGCTCCGATTTTTTGGATACGATGTTGCTCGGATTTGGGGGCGGTTTGCTTTCCCATGCTTATCTGCAGCGCTCGATCTGCCCCTGTGTGGGCGATGGGGGGATTAGGTAGGTGGTGGCGATATGGAGTCCGGATTCTTAACGAGTAACGACTTTTTGGTGGTAGAATCTCGCGACGTGGCCGAACTGCGTGTTTCGTGCTGGCATTTTCGAACTGTGGAATCTTTCTTTCGATGAGGTTGGGACTTCTCCCTTCCTTGCTTGGATCGTGGCTTTGTGCGGTGAAAGCTTCGGGCTCTTGCAAGCTTGTAGAATTTGGGATGCCTGTCCCTTTTGGTTTACCCATAAAAGCTGCAGAATTTAGGACCGGCTGCTGTGATGGCTGGTGAGTGTTCTTGGTTAATGAAGCTATTTTAATTTGGTTATAGCTGGGCATTACGATTACCTGGTATTCCAGGTTCCTGTGTCTATTTTTTACATTCCTTTGCTGATCTTCACTAGTGAAATTGTCTTTGGCTTTTTGCATCTGTGCTTTTAGCTGTGGCATTAGGTCTTTCATTTGTCCTTTGCTAATTTTGTGCGGTTGTAGTGGGATTCTGAATTACCGGTGAATTTCAGATGCTGCCTTTGCTGACTGTAACAAGACCTGTATTTTGAAAAGCTAATGTTTAGCGAATGCTTCATGAGGTTATATCTTTTTGGCAAGCAGGCTTTGATTATAGCCTTATTGCCCACTTTGCTCCTGCGGTAGGAATAAGTAGTGTTAATATATGCACATACTGAAATTTTAATAGTTTTTGTGGAGGAGCAGTTGGCATGCAGATGGTTGCTGTTCTTATTTCTTTCATAACTTTTTTATGTCCACTACTGCTCGTTTGATTTCTTATTTTATTTGTAAATTCATTTCCAGCCTGCATCAAAGGCAGTTCTGACCATGTCGAGGCTGAGATGTGCACTTCGGGGATTTGATTTCAGAGCACTATTGGCCCTATTAATAGGAGTGCCAATTCTGATTTTAATGATATATGCTCATGGTCAGAAGGTCACCTACTTCCTCAGGCCAATATGGGAGTCTCCTCCCAAACCCTTCAAAATTATCCCTCATTACTACCATGAGAATGTCACCATGGAGAAACTCTGCAAGTTACACGGGTGGAAAGTTCGGGAGACCCCACGACGTGTCTTTGATGCTGTACTATTCAGCAATGAGCTTGATATTCTTGAAATACGTTGGAATGAACTAAGCCCCTATGTCTCAGAGTTTGTGCTGCTTGAGTCGAACTCAACCTTCACTGGCTTGAAAAAGCCCCTCCACTTCAAGGAGAATCGTCATCGATTTGGATTTGCTGAATCACGGCTGACATACGGTATGATTGGGGGAAGGTTCGTGAAGGGAGAAAACCCATTTGTTGAGGAGTCATATCAGAGGGTTGCCTTGGACCAGCTTATTAAGATTGCAAAAATAGAAGATGATGACCTATTGATCATGTCAGATGTTGATGAAATCCCAAGTGGCCACACAATTGATCTCCTGAGATGGTGTGACGACATTCCTGAGATCCTTCATCTTCAGCTTAGGAATTACCTCTACTCATTTGAATTTTTCCTGGATGACAAGAGTTGGAGGGCATCGATACACAGGTACAGGTCTGGGAAGACAAGGTATGCACACTTCCGGCAGACAGATGAGCTTCTTGCTGATTCAGGCTGGCACTGCAGTTTTTGCTTTCGCTACATAAGTGATTTTGCCTTCAAAATGAAAGCTTACAGCCATGTCGACCGTATTAGATTTAAGTACTTCCTGAACCCTGAAAGGATTCAAGATGTTATATGCAGAGGGACGGACCTTTTTGACATGCTTCCTGAAGAGTACACGTTCCAAGAGATCATTGCCAAGTTGGGGCCGATTCCAAGTACATTTTCTGCTGTTCATCTTCCCAGCTATCTGCTACAGAATGTTGACCGGTACAGATACCTTCTCCCGGGGTACTGTAGGAGAGAAAGTGGGTAGATTTTGATGATCTACACTCTTCAATCTGATGTGCATGCCTGTCATGGCCATGTTCTCCACCTCCGAGATTGGCAGGCCCTGACGGTTGCTTCTGATATGATTGGCTAACTTAGCTGGATGATTGCTTGGGATGAGTGGCTATGGATGATTTCATCATTCTGCCCTATGCAATCTCACCGGACGACCCTACAGGACACAACATAGTGTATGTTTGGTCGTGGCATGGTTACCTTCCCAGAGGAGCTCGTTACCCTGTGGTAGCCACCACAGGTCACCTGTCATTCATATTACTTCCCTGATTGATACATAAACTGAGAACTGCTGTAGATTGCAAAATCAAGTGAGATTCCAGATTTATATGCTGTAGAACTGGCATTACCCTGCAGATAATCCACACATGCTTTTATTGTCTCTCTCTCTCTCTCTCTCTCTCTCTCTCTCTCTCTCTCTCTTTTTCACGTTGGTATTCTGTTCCTTTCTTTGATGGCTGCATCCAATTTCTGGTTGACCAAAACTCTGGCTTCCGTGGCTCCGTCGTTGGAAGTTGCCGCATGATTGCGTGAGCACTTCTGTTTCTTCATCCATCATTGACTTGAGCGCTTCTCTGTTATGTGTCCTGTGGTCAATCCGAGGCAATATCAAACACAAGTGCACAACCAAATGCCCAAGTTGAGCTAACTATTCTTCTTGTGCGTCTAATCTACCGTTTCCTGACCTGTTCTGTTTATCAGTTGGTTGACAGTGGATTGCTAGGTGCAAACAGCTTGCTGTCTGCAGGCCCCGGCTGGCTGGATCGACAGGTGGATGCTTCTATTATCTGTGGGCAAGGTATAGTGCGTAACTGCGTATAGATAGGCTTGGAGGACTTGGGGGAAGTGGTCACCGAAACATTCTCTGTTCGCTACCCCATTATCTGTAGTACTTGGTATAGCTAAATCGGTGTTCTATTGTGCTCTAGTTGCCTCAAAACATCAAGAGGTTTGAGATGGATGCTACTACTGGTAGAGCGTAGCCAGTTTTCTTTTTTTTCGTTGGCCAGCCACAAGATGGTTATTTGTCGCTGTCCTTCCTTTCCTTTTGTCGTAGACCCGCCCAGAGTTCACTGACCAGGAAACAGTTCAGGCCACAAATCAGGTTTCCTTCGAACACGGGAACTTTACAGAGATTTTCCACAGAAATTAATTTATTTTTTTCATAGAATTCCTTCGAAAAGTCCTCCGATGAATTGCAGTGTGCTGGATTGGTCATGCCGGATTACCATCCAGTTCTGTTGGGATCTTGCGATGAATCGATGTGCCGAGCAGCAGATTTGAGTAATCTCGCACATCAAAATTAGTCCAATTAAAACCGATCGATTGAGGCCCTGTTTACTTGCTGTAAAATCATGTAAAATTTTGGGATTTTGGTCACTTTTTGGTATTTTAAAAGTAAGCAGGAAGAGGTTGTAAAGATTTTGGATTTAGGAGGGTTTTGGCCTAAAAAGGTGTATTTTTTTATTGGACTCCGTGCAGACCTACCCCTGCTAGCTGCCTCTCCGTATGCCTCATTATCTTCTGCATCTGAAGAAATCGGGGCCAATTGCAAACATGACACTCAAAACATTGTTCGTTTGTAAATTTGACATCGACCCACATTCATAAACACAAATGGCTCCATTTGTCATCCACACAAACGCCAGCATAATCAAAGAATCTTTGGAGTGTCAAATCTGTAATTTTGTCAAAGAAATCGGCTCTCCTCCATTGTGTCGTCTCCTCCGAAAAAGTTGTGCGCGGCGCGGATCCGAGAACCAGGCGACGGAGGCGACGTCCGCGGCGGCGGCGTCCGTGGGGGCGGCGGCGGCGGCGTTCGCGACGGCAGTGTCCGCGGGGGCGACAGCGGCGGCGTCCGCGACGGTAGATATATTTTTCCCGTTACTTCATCAAAAGTCCATGGCGGCATTTTGCTCCTTGCAGTGTCAAGACCATGATTACCCCTTAAAAGTTGTGCGCTGTTCTTTTCAACAAATTAGACAAACAGCAAATTTTTAAAGAACAATTTTGCCATGTACCTTGGTATCTATATGTTCTTTCTCTTGTTCGGCTATATCGACTTCTACCAAGTTACGACGGTTGGACACTGTTGATGGCGGCCATGGCCAGGAGCACTCCGCCGGAGGCCTTGAGCGCGGCCATGGGCGGTGCGGCGGGCGCCAGCGTGGCCATGACGGAGGCCGCTAGCGTCAGGGAGTTGGTGGAGCAGCAGCTCGATCGATTTCTTTCCTCCAAGATCTATTCTTTTCCTGATTTACACCTGATGGATTAAAGAGAGCTTGGAATGGAATTGAAGTCTGTTTTCTTTTTCTGATGAACTATCTGTTGTTATTCTGGGCTTACCTATCATGCTATGATCTACTTGCTAGATGATTCTGTACTACTAAGTTTCTGAATGTCCTGAAACTTTTGTTCAGCTAAGTGTTCGAAAACTGGATGGTGTGTTAAGTTTCAGTAAAATTTTTCTTCAATAAACTGGATGGATGGTGGTGATATTTCTGTACCGTTAAGTTTTAGTTAAACTTTTGTTCAATTAAATTGGATGGATGGTGGTGATATTTCTGTATTCTTTGTTCAGTTTAAGTTTCTGAATGTCCTTAAAATTTTCTGAATAATGGTGTGCTGAGTGTGCATCGCCACCTATAGAGTTTCAGTTAGCTGCCCAGTTTCACTTACAATGTGATACAGTGTTTTAGTTATCTGAATCTTTGTGTGAACTGAAACTACATTGGTACAATGAGGCTGTCATGAAGTGTCTTAGGAAGACTCTTTTCCCTGAAACTTTCTAAACAGGTATGCAATTCTTGAATGTTTTGGACTGCATTGTACTATAGTGAAGTCCCTTTTGTTCAGTTGAACTATCACCATGAAGGTGCAGTGAGATGGAGGACATTAAGTTTATTTTAAGTTGCAGGCCCTGTTTATTTCATGTAAAAAGCTATAAAGATTTAGGATCTTACTCACTTTTTGAGATTTTGGTTTGGCTGTTTCAATTTTCTTGATGAGGATTGTATATAGGAACAAATCTGTCTTTATTATAACAGCCAAAAACTTTATATAAAAAAATAAACATTTTTTAAATATAAAATTTACATCTAAAATTTTTTAAAATAAAATTTACCACCAAAATATAAAGTAAAGAGGGCCTGATCAGCGCGCGAGGCCGGCGGCGGAGACGCGTCCGTTGACCTGACTGACCGCGTTGTCGAGAGCCGTTTGCACCTGTCGGAAACTCGGACACTAAAGTCTAGCGCTCGAGGGATCGGTGGCCATTTTCTCGCCGTCTCGTCAACCCGTCAAGTCGACGAGATCTCGTCGCAGACTACGCCATCCTTTGGTCTCGCAATTTCCGGCCATGGGCGGTGGAGGCGACACTGTCAGTACACGGCGGAATGTACGGACTCGTTGGAGAGCCCGGACGTCCAATCATCAGAGCTGTGCATCAATGCATGTCCCCGTACTACTACTCCGTTGGATCACCTAAGGACAAAAACCTTCTCGCCGTTGGATCGGCTCTGGCCGTACCAGCCTTCCTCTGTTCATTTAATTGGCAGCTAGTAGCGAGTAGATTAGTCATGAATTATGATTTCTTAAAAAGTAAATTTCTACATCAGTATTACACTTTGTAACTTTTTCTAAGCTAGGAGTAGTATCTGTTTTTTTAGATAACGAGGAGTAGTAACTGTTATATATATTCAACCATGCAGTTAGAACATGCAATTGGTAGCGTGAGCTTGTCTATGTCACTGTTTTAGTTTTAAACATTACGATGTAGTATTGTATTTGATCTGTCAAAATTTGAATATGCATAGTGTAACAAGTCAGTGTAAGTGGCACAGATAGAACTGCACATCTTAGAGCTACAAAATCTGCTCAAACGAGTACATTTGATCTATACAAATTTGACCTGAATAGTGTCGAAGTGAGTGAAACAGACAGAAAATACAGTAGTACTTCAGCTACGAAATCTGCTCGAATGATTTCCACAGTAGGCTCAAAAAGATGTCGACAGGATGTCAGGATCCGATCCGACACTGACTACTACTTTATCGTTTACTGCTACTGCGACTTCTGTGCAAGTTGCAAAATCTACTCTACTTCCTAGTGCTCCTACTGCTACACTTCGTAGTAGTAGTACGCCTACTAGATCGATATACCAGCTCGTCGTGCCAACGAAACCTGTATTCCTTACGTACATACACATGTATACCTCATGTCAAGCCTCCCATTGTGTATAAAGATGCATTTTTCCAGAGCTTTTGTATACCAAAAAAAACGTAGGCTTGGGTGTGTTTGACACAAGAAATTAAGAAGATATGCATAACGAGATGAACTATTAAGTATATAATTAATTAAATATTAATTGTTTTAAACATAAAAATAAATTTATATGATTTTTAAAAATAATTTATTGTTGACTTTTTTAAAAAAAATAGTGTTTAGCCGTTCGAGAAATGGATGAAAAAACGAGGCTTCTTCTTCTCTTAGTGATTCTCTCAACACAACCTCATTTCATCGTCAATGAGTGTCGACTTGGGCCGTCCATTTGGCCCAAGCAGGCCCACACGACACAAGCGACAGGCCTGTACTTAAGACGTATATGCTGCTCCGTATAATGCACTGAAGTATATATTCTGGCACATGCAGAGTAGTACGTATCGCTTGCCGGTGGGTCCCCCCGGTCACAGGCTCACAGCGTCGCCTCAACTCACAGCTGATCCCGATCCTCTGTACACGCCCGTACGTGCTCGTGCATGGGCCGAAACGAGCGGTCCGCACCACACCATCCACCGCGCGATCCAACGGACGGCTGGATCGACCACGCCGCAGGTGCCTTCGACGCAAAAGGACGTTGGAGCGGAGTCAGTCAACACCCGAGGCCAGGGTGCAGCACACGGCTACAGCGCAGCGCACACACTCCCCTTCACTCACTGGGGAGACCACGGAGAGCTGAGAGGCTTAGAGCAAGTTTTATAATAGAGAGGATGATCATTGTTGAAAAAAAAATGGAAATTAAGGTATGTTTTTTTTATTTCAGGGTAACATTTGTCACGTCAGATATATTTTTGTCTTAAGCACAGTTTATTATCAGGTCAAAAATAGAAACCTGATAGACTAACAAAGCAGGAGGGCAAGGGCCCGCTTTGACCGAGGCCTCGATGCACCCGTGCCCTTGTTGGTTATACACTCTTATGTTAAGAATAGTATAAAAACCTACCAAATCTATATCTATAAAGTGCGATCAGGACCTACTCTGACCGAGGCACTAGACACCCATGATCTTGTTGGTTACACACTCTTGTGTTAAGAAGAGTGTCAAAAACCTATAAGATCTATATTTTCAAGGCATGAAAGTGTGCCAGAGGCCTGGGCACAGCCAGGGCACTCGGGCACTATACGTGCCTCGGGAATAGAACACCGCCCGACTACACAACGGTCCGAGGGATTGACATTACCACATGGTAAGAACAAATCATACAATAACTCTGACAGAGAGCCCACTGGAATTGTCTACTCAAGGCACTTCACAAAGATCTCTGCCTAGGAGTTATAATCTCAAGCGAAAGCTGTGTGCGCCGCTAGCGGTCTGAGCAGGATGGTGGGCCCAATGGGGGCAACATCATCATGTCAATTGCATCGCAACGCCCAAAAGATTACAGATCGAGGTTACAGCTCGGTCGCATACAACTAGGTAATGGCAAGCTTTGAAGCTGCACGCCGCATCACCTAAAGCAACAGGAGGCGGAGCAATGTGTTGCGCGCTGGATAACGATCTATAACTTCATCGTCAAGCAAAGGGAATCAGCTACGGTTTTATCGTGGCTTGGCTTGGGCCTCCCAAGCCCGATTTCGAACATGTGGCAAGAGGAGTAAGACACAACTGTCCCGAGGCCTCCTAGCGAGTGCCCGGCACGTAAAACAAGACCGTCATGGTAATCTCACCATTAAGTCAAGGATGCTACAGGGAAAAATGACAAGACGTAGCATAAAAAAATTCTAGATGATAACGACACCGTAAAACCCTCTTTGGGCTATAAAAGGAAGGGGTGTTGCCACCGGGAGCGGATGGGATCTCGAGAAAAGCCGCCCGAGCGAGGACATCAAGAACGGGCGAGTAAGAGGAGGCTTGTCATTGATGACTCAGACGACGATGCTCCAGCCCCTCAAGCCGAAGCGACCCCTCCAAGGCCGTCACCAAAAACTGCGCCCAAAATCCGCCGATCAACCAGGTATGTCTTACGACCGAAATTGTGCTCTTATTGAAAACCTCTTTGCCTTCATCCCGATTGCTCCTGTCTTTCTCTTTGTAGGAGGCCTCAAAATATAGACCCCACTGGGCAAAGTGAGGGGCCAATGCCATCTGCAGCAACTGAGGCGACAAGGCCTGCAGAGCCAAAACCCCGGAGCCCTCTCCCGAGTGAGAGCGCTCCAAAGTGAAGAACCCACTCCTCCCAGTGAGGATATCCCGAGGGAAGAGCCCCCGACAGCCAGCCGAAAAGCCCTCACTGAAACCAATCGGTCGCAGAAGAGACCCCGCCGCCACCCAAAGGACCCCGACCGAGGACCGCCGAGTAAGAACCAAGAAGAGAAAAGCAAATGAAGTGCCGTTAAGGATTCGCCACCGAACCCGGTAAGCCTTGAATCAATCTTTCACTTTTTAATCTTCGCCTACTTTTCCTGTGTCTTCATTCACTCTTTCGAATCGATCGGCCAAAGTGGAGGAGATCCCTGTGTTGCGCCCTATGAGACTGGTCCCTCCAATCAAGATTGAGTGGCACGATTTCGAGGGCCGAAACATGACATCATCCCGAACAAGCAAAAGGAAAATGAAGAAAGATACATGCTTGTAGACACCAACGAAGCTACTTGGCCGCCGAATGTAAGTTTTGCTCTTTTTTCTGTTGTAGCTTTGTGATTGCTTTTCGGTCGACCAATCTTCAGAAATCGTGTGTAGAGGGTGTATTGTCGGTCGATGGCCAAGTCCGATGCACTCGAGAAGTTGGTCCCGCACTTGAACTCCCTGGAGAACATCCAACAGGAGCTAAAGGCCACTCGAGAAGAAGCTGCATCGAGAGAAGCGACTCTGAGGAGAGAGATAGCCGCACTCCGGGAGGAGAACCTCGACCTCCGGGGTTCAGTCGGGAGTAAGCTCAATCTCCTTAGTCATTTTGTGCCTTTAATTGCAGTCTGTTTTGATCTTGGCGTTGACAGCATTTCTTGTGGGAGAGAACTCGTCGGAAGTCCACTTGCTCCAGGCCCAGCTAGATGAGGCTAGCGCCAGCAAAGCCGAGCTGGAGACTGAGTTTGAAGGTGAGCTCTTTCAAAACAACATTCTATATTTTGCTTCATCTTCGAATGTTTATGTGATCGTATATCTTTGACAGCCTATAAGATCAAGACCCGAGCCCAATATGATATTTTCGTTGAGAGGGTCAAAAAAGCCGAAAGCGTTAGGGACGATGTTGCTAACGCGATGACACCGATCCTGTTGTCGCTGTTCCATCGTGGGCTCGGGACCAGCTCGTTGGACCCCGTCGAGATCTTCGATAAGCTCCGGAGGGTCCCTGATCATTACCTAGCCAACATTTCTGAGGCAGCTACCATGGGGACGAACTTCGCCCTTGCGCAGGCCAAGTCACTCTATCCTCGGATAGAAGTTGACTCAGTCGAGGAGGGGTTCGCTGATGGTACTTCAGACGAGCGGGCTTTGGAGTTAATTGATGAAGCGCAGGAATCGGCCAAGAAAGTAGTCGCCGATGTAGTGAACAACTTTCGATCTTGATTGCTTTGTGAACATTTGTATGTAACTTTCTGATGTAGACTTGTAAATACTCAGCTTATTTATGTTAGAAACCCTAGAAAGAGGAACCCTAGGACAGACACATCCGGTAAACTTGTGTGGCATACTCTTGCATACTCAAAGTCTCAAACACATGAGTAGGGGCGCTTCCAAGCGGACTGAAACTGTATACGTTTTGCGTTCACTTTTGTTACTTTTACGTATTTTTACATACTACACATGCCGCGAGCTTGATCCTTACTCGTCCCCTGGCCGAATCTTCAAAGGGGGTATTCTCTTCCCCATGGTGGGAGTATCGCACTTTGACAATCACCTTTAATTTTATCCACATCATCCATCCATAAAATTTAAATCGACTTCTATAAATTCATTACATCTAATAAATTAGCCCCAATACATTTGTCACCAATAAACTCTTATATTTTTTATTATTTTTTGAAATTTATGTGAATGGTTGCCTCTTACATGAGGATGACTTCTTATTTTTTTCTCTCCTCTACATTATCATTTAAACATACATGATGTTTTGAAACTTGTGCTTAAAAGCTTACAGTATTTGCTGTTTTTGCTGTTTGAGACCTGGGAGCTCCTCAACGTGGCAGTGCGCGGCGTTTCCCTTTATTTATTTATTTTTTTTGCGCGCGGGGACTAGCGGGGTGTCCCTCGCAGGAGCCTGGGGTTTGCGTGCTTGGCTTGGAGAGGAAGAAAACAGGTGAGAGAGTGAGCGCGCCACAGGTGGACGTTGACGTGGCGGCATCCCATGAAACAAAGGACAGGGAGCGTGGGTCCCACCCCTGCCCTGGGGATTGGGCCACGACGCAGGTGTGCCTGGCCAATGGCCAAAATGGCCAAGCCGGGGCTTTTGTCCGGCGCAACGAGCGTGGAACACTGCGCCGCTTACGGCATACGTGCGCCCGGCCCTCCATGCAGGAGTGTGTAGGAGAGTGCTGATAAGTGTCGTTCATGCCTGACAGGAGTGGAGTAGTACTCAAGTCCCAGTGTGGAAAGTTTATATGGATTCAGGATTCTGTACAAGTGCGTGCAGAGATTTAACACGCAAACGGTACACTTCTGTGAACCCATATAAATTCAATGCTGCTGGGAAAATTCCTGTGCAGGAATATTACTAATACTATGTCTTTTTTGAGAACTACTAGTCAGTATATTTGAAGAAACATTCACTTGGTAGGTAGTGGTAGGCAGCTTGAGAGAGTACAATAGAGTTATACCAGGGTGAGATGAGATGCCGCCGCGGCCGACCCAGCCACACCGAGGTGGAGGCGAATGCATTTTAGGCAGTAGTAGGCAGTAGCCGCACCACACCAGCACCCGACCCCGGTTTCCCGCCAAGCGAACAGGACACTCCTGATTTTGGTTTGGGGTTTCTTCTGGCGATGGGTAAAGCCCGAGAGAACCCCAACCCTTTTCAGACAGCGACCCACCGCGACGAGGGGATGAAGCTGGTCCTCGCGCAAGCGCCCCTTTCTTATTTATACCCCCGGCTTCCCTGGCCACTGTCCATTCCACTCCATCCTCTCTTTGCCAAGAAGTTCCTCTCCTCTCGCTTCCCCTCCCCCTTCTTCCCCTCGGATGCTCGTGCAGGTGCAGCTCTACCTCCCAACCCTGCTCCCCTCGCAGCGACGGCGCCATGGCAAGGTGAGCATCGGGGTGGGTTTTGCCGATCGATTGCGTCTTGGGGTGTGGCCTGGTTTAATCTGTTCCTTTTCTTGGGGTGGTTTCTTCCTGTGCTTTTATTCTGTTCGTTCGCAAGGGCTAGTTTTTTTTTTGTTCTCCTTTTCGTGTCCGATTTCGCTGATCGATTTGGGGATTTCGCCTCCCCCAGCTGGCTCGTGGCTCCGGGTTGACCCGAGATATCATAATGCAGTGGTGGTTGGTGTGATCGGCGAGAGGTGGATTTTGGTGTGGGGTTTTGGGAGGGGATCGATCTGGTGCTTCGGGTTTTTGCGTGGCAGAGTGGAGATCGAACTGTTACTGGTTGTGTGATGGAGTCGTGGCCGGAATGCGTGAGATCGGTGGAGGTAGCAGTCTCGGATGGTGCATCCTGCCTTTGTCGCTTTTACGGCAGGGGGGTTTTGCAGGCTGCTGTGGTTTGAGGGGAATCTTCCGCTGGAAGCAACCAAAAAACAAGCAGAGGAGGAAGGCTCTGCTTCTGTTCTATGGAGACTGGGTCATGTGGCGTCTTCCGATCGTTCACAGCTGCTCCTTGCTAACAGAGAGGAAATTTCGGATTCATGTCATCCAATTGCCGATTAGATCGTCAGGGCGCTGGTGCAGAAATGGTGTTCGGAATCGATGGACAGAAGCTTTTATGCTGTCTGAATGTGCCCTTGGACGAAACCTTACGCTGTCTGAAACTCTGAATGTCCGGTTTGGGTGGATTTTTCAGCATTCTAGCTGCTAAGTGAAGTGATTACCAGCTTATTGTTGCTAATGGTCAGGCTTGTTACAGTTGCAGCTGCTAAGTGAAGGGCTCAGCTTCCAGATTTCTATACGTTTGTAGTGGAACATTGGATCAGTGAGTAAATGAGCTGTGGAGCCTGTGGTAAATTACCCTGTCCTTTTGGACCCTTGCCTAGCTAATTATAATGGAGATGTAATGTGGCAATGGTTTAGGGGAAGCAAGCAGATCCAAAGTGGATTGCCTGAGTGCGTTAGTTAGACCATTTAATTTTGAGGCATGTCTCAATTCACTGCTATAGATTTGCTCTGTCCATTTATTTTTGGTTTCTCGAAACAGAGGGGCGGGCTCTGTCCATGCTAGAAAGCAGGGAATGAGGAAATGAAGTTCATGGCAAGTCAAGACAGAGTTGAAATGTGACAATCTTTGAATTTCCAATAACACCAGTGCATGACGAATGATGTGGAAACCAAAAGTATTACTAGATTAGTACTAGTTAGTGTTAGTTGGACACCGAGAATGATACCATCCATGTGCCCAACATTTGGAATCATGCAGGACTAGGACATATCTGAATTAGATAACTGTTCATTTTCATCCTACCATTTTTGTTAGAGTAAATGCACAAGGCAGTAAGATTTCCGGAACGAGTAACTGTACGGAGTACGGTGTTAATTAATTATGTTAACCCTTGTTTTATTCATGATTAGTTGCTGTTAATTCTTTTTTAAAACAGTCAGTGCCCTGTCACTATAACCAGAAGTTCAGACTAAGTTCCGTATATGTAAAAGAAGTCTTTCCATATCTGTAACTTAGCAGAATTATACTATGTTAGGCTGATTAACCTAAAAATCTGGACTTTTTGGTGAATGGTAAGGCGATAGATTGTCCTTGAGATAAGTTGGATCTCTGTTATGTATCTGTTAGGTTCAAATGATCCTGCGATAAGATGAACATGTCTCACTCCTGTCTCTTTACTGCAGGCCATGGATTATAGCTGGTGGAAAGGTAATTGCTACAAAAATAAGAAATGCAACTCAGCTGCTGAGTTGTAAACTTGGAGAATTGGTTCCAGAATCATGGAGGGAATGCCCAAACTGCAAATTTCACATTGATAATAGCGATGTAAGTTCAGCTACCTTTTGTACTTATGACTACTCGATTTAACTTTTTATTTCAGTTGTCTGATACTCTGATGACCTTTTGCCACTAAAGTTTCGTGTGTAGAAAATCAACACTAGACAACATTACTTCTGAAAGACTAGTACTGCACTTTCTTTCTTGGTCATTTGCTTTTTAGTTGATGCTAGTGTGCAGTAGCTACTTAACACGTTAATGTCATGGAAGTGATGGAACTAATAATTCCATTTTACTCAACACTGTTGCAAACCCGACCTGATGTTTAATTTTTTACATTATAGAGTGAATTGTAGTTTGGTCTATATTTTATTACCAAAGTTTAGTTTGGATTATTTTTGTCCAACTTGTCACTTTAGACTAGGTATATTACCTTTGTATCGTTTTGTACCGCCCCAACTCTCTAAAAATCTCTTTATATCCAGCTCATCCTATATCAAAGATGTGATCCACATGCAACTTCGGGAGTTCATCAGCATGTAGGAACCGGTGCAATCGAGGTCATTGATAATAACTTGAGAAAAGAGTCAGGGGCGGTCTAAACTCCAAAATGCAACAAAAATAATTTTATTTAGTCTAAAAGTAAAAACATTAATTAGTTAAAGGGTGATTCAAAATTAAAATTGACCTAAACTGCAATTTACTTTTATACTACCGTAGTGCAGTGCCCCTGTTCTATATAAAACGTGAAATCAATATATACTTTTGTACCATAAAGAATAATATTTCTGGTCGGATACTAGGATTGCGACGCTACAGTTTTTTCTTTTTTTTGACCGGGGCTACCCTTCTTAACTACAAGTGTTTGGCTCGTCTGTCTGGCCGGATACTAGGCTTGCTTGCTGCGATTATGGTGCGCGCTACACTTTATTCCTATGGTCCTGGCTCCCACGTGCCATAATCTCAATATAAAATCCACAAAGCTTTTTTTGGCTTACTAGCCTTGGGTGTGACGAAGTTGGCTTTAAGCGAAATACGAGTAGTGTAAGTTTCACATTTTCTATGCATTTACTGGTGGTACTTAATAAGACCCCTCATTGCAGGTTACTTTACAGTGGCCAGAATTCCCTGATGGTGTTAAGTTTGATCCATCTGATCTTGAAATACTTGGACATTTAGAAAGAAAAAATAACCCGGGAAATCCAGGGCATCAGAGTCTTATTGATTACTTCATTCCAACTCTAGAAGAGGAGGAAGGAATCTGTTATACACATCCTGAAAATCTCCCTGGTACTGGATTATATTTTAAGTTGTCATCAGAAAGACCATTTGAAGTTGTTATCAGGCCTTTTGAACTAGTACTAGTAGTAATTAGTTAGCTCATGCCTCAACGTCATACCTTCCTCTGTAATTATGTCAGGTATCAAGCTGGACGGCAGCAGCAGTCATTTCTTCCACAGAATATCAAATGCATATGGCTGTGGTCAGCGCAAGCGTAGAAAGATCAGACACGACAGCCATACTGCTTCTGATGAGAACATTAGATGGCACAAAACTGGAAAATCCAAACAGATTTGCCATAACGGTGTCAAAAAAGGGTGGAAGAAAATACTGGTTCTTTACAAAGGTTCTAAAAGGAACAAAATAGAACAAGCTAATTGGGTTATGCATCAATATAATCTTGGTGTCGAAGAAGACGGGAAGGATGGAGAGCTTGTTGTTTCCAAGGTCTTCTACCAATTATCCTCCAAGCAAACTGGCACGCCTGAAATGGACTCTGTTACTGAAGAAGCATCTGATGCACTGACCATAAGAAGTGATCCCATCACACCCATAACGAACCCTCCGCAGCCTCGCCGCCTGATGAACAGCCCATGTGACACCGAGCAGAATGCCACCGTTTCGCGTGATCAGGTAAACCTTACCTACTACATATAACTCTTCGATCATTTCGTTTCCCCTTGTTGAAGACATTAGCATAGGGCAAACAAATCCATTTCCATTTCTCAAGAACTCGGTTTTGGATTATCTGGCAATCCTTCATGCTGATGCGTTGCTGAATTTGCACAGGAGGATGGGGAGTGCGGCACATCTACCCTCAGGCCCAAGATAGAACCTGAAAACCGTCCAGGGTGTGCTGGAACGTCGACAGCCGAGGACCTTGAAGCTCCGCTGCGGTGCTGCGAGTTTCCTGGCGATCCCAGCGCCCCTCTTGAAGAACCGCTGCTTTGGCCAGACATGGACACGTTCTATCAAATGTCTCCTGGCCTGGACGGTGTCACCTTGGCAGTAAGTGTTACTACCATGCTGTGCTTTGCTTGTACGTCGTATACTTGTTCCGGTAAAGAATCTGATTTTGTTGCGGTCAAAGAAATCTGATTTTGTCTCGGATTTTTTTTTTGCAACAGGAATTGTTCGAGTCGCAGGAAAGCTTCGGCTGGGCGGATGGGGATCAAACGTAACTGATGCAGAGGCAGCGGTGCTGCAGGAAGTCGCCTTCAAAGTCTAGGATCTGCCACTCCAGTGAGCTGCAGCACTCTTGTGGAGTTGCGGTTGACGAATGGTCTCTGAAATCTTTATAAGAGGCGAAATTTGGAGTGGCCAACCCTATATTTACCCTTCATGCAGCTGATCAATGATCTCCCAAATTTTGTATATGGATTTGCGTATTAACACCAGCTCTATGTAGCCGAGTAGTGAGTATAGTAGAGTCTCTTCCCCGCAAAACTAAAAAAGGAAAAAAATGAATTGTAGCATCTCAGCCTGAAAAATGTTCTGTTAGAACATGTTTATGTGTTGTAACCTTTGAACCATGTTTATGTGTTGTTGTAACATGTAAGCCGTTGCATGGCACTTCTTCTCTGTTGTTCAGTTCAGTTTCTTTTTTTTCTTTTTATTTATGCCTTGTTCAATTCCTTTTCTTTTTTTCTTTTTATGCCTTTGTTCAGTTTGTTTTTTTTCTTTTTCTAGATGTCTTGTTCAGTTTCTGTACCTCTGCATGTGGGCCCTCCTTTTGGTTGTCAATCTGCTAGGGGAAATACTCCCAAACTACCAAAACCTTTGTCCAACTCCGTAGAAGCCTCACGAAAACCCTCCTTCACAGTCTCCATGGCGCCGCCCACCTCCGCCGCCGCCGTCGCGGCGGCCGCCCGCACCGCGCCGACGTCGGCGGCGGCGCTCGCGCTCTTCAAGTCGGCGCTGTCCGCGGACCCGGCGCTCTCGCCGCTCGCCGTGCTCCCGCACCTCGACGACGCGCCGTCATCGTTGCCCAACCTCCTGCTCACCGCCTCCGCCGCCGCTCGCCCCCACACCACCTCCCTCCGCCTCTACTCGCGGATGAAGTCCCTCTCCCTCCCCATCTCGACCGCCTCGCTCCACCCGCTCCTCTCCGCCCTCCCCTCCGCCCCGGCCTTCGCCCTCTTCGCCGACATGTTCCGCCTCCGCCTCCCGCTCTGCACCACCACCTTCAACATCATGCTCCGCCACCTCTGTGCCGCCGGGAAGCCCGCCCGCGCGCTCGAGCTCCTCCGCCAGATGCCCCGCCCAAACGCCGTCACCTACAACACCGTCATCGCCGGGTTCTGCTCCCGGGGCCGCGTCCAGGCGGCGCTGGATATTATGCGGGAGATGCGAGATCGCGGAGGAATCGCGCCCAACCAGTACACCTACGGTACGGTGATCTCTGGCTGGTGCAAGGTTGGCCGGGTCGATGAGGCAGTGAAGGTGTTCGGCGAAATGCTGACCAAGGGAGAAGTTAAACCGGAAGCTGTGATGTACAACGCCTTGATTGGTGGATATTGTGACCAGGGCAAGCTGGATACTGCGCTCCTTTACCGTGATAAAATGGTGGAGAGAGGGGTTGCCATGACAGTTGCAACCTACAATTTACTCGTGCACGCCTTGTTCATGGATGGGCGTGGAACAGAGGCATATGAGTTGGTTGAGGAGATGGGTGGGAAGGGTCTTGTGCCGGATGTGTTCACGTACAATATATTGATCAATGGGCACTGCAAAGAGGGCAACGTGAAGAAAGCACTAGAGGTGTTTGAAAATATGTCCAGGAAAGGGGTCCATGCGACAGTGGTGACCTATACATCATTGATATATGCCTTGTCGAAGAAGGGGCAAGTTCAGGAAACAGATAGGCTGTTTGATGAGGCTGTAAGGAGAGGTATTAGGCCTGACCTTGTCCTGTACAATGCTCTGATCAATAGCCACTCCACTTCTGGCAACATCGATCGAGCTTTTGAGATAATGGGTGAGATGGAGAAGAAAATGATTGCACCAGATGATGTGACCTACAATACACTAATGAGGGGGCTGTGTCTACTGGGGCGTGTTGATGAAGCGCGTAAGCTCATTGATGAGATGACAAAGAGGGGAATCCAGCCAGACCTTGTCAGTTATAACACACTGATCAGTGGCTACAGCATGAAGGGTGATGTCAAGGATGCTCTGAGGATTCGGGATGAGATGATGAATAAGGGGTTCAATCCAACGCTTTTGACATATAATGCGCTGATACAGGGGCTCTGTAAGAATGGCCAGGGAGATGATGCTGAGAACATGGTGAAGGAGATGGTGGAGAATGGAATCACCCCTGATGACAGCACATACATCTCACTGATTGAGGGGCTTACCACTGAAGACGAGCGTGCCATTGATGATGAGCAACTGGCTGCAGCAGATGCTGCGAAAGCATGAGCCATCTATTAAGCAGAGGCATTTCGGACAGATAGAGCAGATCAGTTCAAATACTTGATGCACTCAAAAAAGGAGGAAAATCAAATGCTTGAACGACTTGCTCAACCTCTGCCATGTGTGCAATATCATGCTACATTGCCTGGCCATTTTCTGACAGGAGTGCAACATAATCATTTTGAAGCTTAGCGTATCTGGCGATGAGGATCAGGTGGCACTCACATTCTGTCTCACCATTGTTCTTGCCCAAGTTACAGACGTCCATCTTTTCTCAGTTGATGGGTGGATATATGCCTGTAAGTTTTGACAAGAGGGAAACACATACTGTTTTGAGGATTCCCGACAACAAACATTCCTATCTAGAACTTTTGAAGATTCGGCCTGGCTAGATCAGAACTCACTCTATTTAATTAGTTTTCTCATTGTCATACTATCGTCTATTAATCTGATAACAGTAAGGGTAGACAGCTTGTGACTTGTCACTAACGGCTAAAACTAAGCATAACTCATCTTAATGATCTGTCCTGCCCAGCAAAGTGGAGAATGGATAAAGTTAATCACCCTGCCCAGCTTACTTGTCATTGACAGCATCACAGTGTCTGTGCTTTGTGTGGTCCTGGTTCTCATTACTACTGCAAGTATCATCTGAAGAGGTAGCACTAAAGATCATTTTTATTGCATAGAGTAAAGAGGGCCCTTGTTGTTATGTGCTGTTACTTCCTGAGGTGCTTTTCATCATTGTCGATTTTGATGTTTCATTGCCATACTCTGTTGGTAATGATTTATGTATCATGATGCATATCATCACTGATTCACTGTCACAGTGAACCACAGAGCGATAGGTTTATCTAGCTTGTCCTTTTCTTTGTAGGAATGCAGAGTATTTGGTCATTGAAACTGTACATCAGAGATCGTTCTGTTCCAAAACCATAACAGTGTTTCTCTTGCTAATTTATACTATTGGTTATTTGTTTGGAGCCACAATTTGTAGTGCTACTAATTATGACGTCATTCCTTCCTCGATTAATTTCCAGCGGTCGCACCGTCGCACACTCAGAAGTATGTACGTTCTTGCAGTTGCAGCCTTGTAAAGCTCGCTCGTTGGTCAAGCTCCGGCTTATTTTGTATGTGATTTTTCTTGGTTCTGACGCTGCTGGGCTTATCTTCTCATGAATTTGTTTCATTTTACTACTTGAGAGTATATAGCCAGCAATGCCATTGCATTATTTCACGGATTTGTCAGTGCAGCTAAGCTAGCATCCGTTGTGCGTAAAATGGAAGCAAAATCAGAGATGGAGTCGGTCGCCGACGTGGAGAAGCAGCAGCCGTTGCTGTCGCGGCGGCGGCAGACGAGAAGACATCCGGCCGCGACCGCGGAGGCAGCGGCACCTCCTCGCCCATGGCGACGCGGGCGCTGGCGCTGGTCGTCCTCGCGGCGGGCGCCGCCTTCGTCGCGCAGCTCGTGGCGCGGGAGGAGTACGTCCTCCTCGCCGTCCTCGCGTCACAGGTGATCAGCCTCTTCGTCTTCACGTCGCTGCTCGCGCTGTGCGCCCACCCGGAGGAGGAGGGCAAGCCCCGGCGCGTCGCCGTGGCCGCGCGGCTGCTGCTGCTGTGGCCGTTCGCGATGGCGCTGCCGGTGAGCATGGCGTGCTGGGCGGCCGAAAAGCGCGCCGGCCGCCGTCGGCGTGGCGCTGCTCGCGCTGGCACTGGCCACCGTCCTCGCCTGCTACGCGGAGGTCGTGCACTCCCTGTGTCCCGGGCAGTCATCGTGAGCCCGTCAACCGACGACGAGCACAGAAATTTTCGCCGACGTCGTCTTGCGCATACACGGTTGTCCTCCTCGATTATCGACCAAAATCACTGAAATTCAGACATTTTGTCAAAAACTTGAATTTTTGTTTGAATTTTCTTAAATTTAGCCAGTTTATTGAGTGGTTCTCGATAGGAATCAATTTGATAAAGCCGATGGCCGCAATAGCGGAGCTATTACCGTCAGTATTTTAGAACCCGCTTCTCCGGAACCAAATCCTGGACATGAACTGCACCTTAACGTGCTTATTGACATTGACATGTGGGCAGTGACGGAGCCAGCAGCTAAAACCTGTGGGATCAAAGCTATAAAATTCTTTTAAGTTTTATGTTATTGCAACACAAATATCAATAGCTTTTGAGCTGTTCTGCAAAAACCTGTGAGGTGAGCTGACTTGCACGTAGCTTCGCCTCTGCTTGTGGGTCCTGAACGATGGGGCTCATGTGTCGTCCTCTGCTCCTGGCTTCCTCCTCTGTGCTTTGCTCCTACACCAATTTGGAACAGCAGTTTCGATTTCATCAGGTTCATTTGATTTGACGCCGCGAGATTTTTTGATTCCCTCGTGAGTGGATACCACACAGTTCTTTAATCTTATCGTGGCCTCACCCTCACATCGAAATTGTTTCGGCCTTTGGAACACCGATTTTTTTAGAAATGCGGGATAAACCTGCTAAATAATAACAAGAGGAGGACCACGGCCGTGCTTGTCCATCTCTCTCGCACTGGAGTGAGGCAGCGACTGCCCGACCGTGTAGTCCTGTCCTATGGTCATGTGCTAAAACATGACCAATCCTTGAGCGACGGATTACCGGGATGGTTGGATTCCCGACTACTTCCTATCATATCGGATTGTTAAATGGTAACTAATTATAAAAATAATTATATAATTAAAAAATAATTTCGTAAGACAAATTCATTAAAATTAATTAATCTATGATTAGTAAATATTTATTATAGTCTCAAATCATATTATAATTATATTTATTAAATTCGTTTTATAAATTATCACTCGATTATAAATATATTTTATAAATAATCTATATTTAATACTTAAAATAATATTTAAATTTCCCTAAAATAAACAGACCCCACGACTCGCCTTGCATATGGTCACTGATCAGTCACATGTTGAAAACGTTGCGCATGTTGAAGATATGGTCATATGTCAGGTTGCGATTGTGGCACACAAGTCGGCTTGCGCGTGCCACCGTGTGCATGCGGACAAGAAGATGTTGCTGGTGGATATTAGTCGATAGTGCTACGTGTTTTCCTATCAAACCATGGTTTTAGCACATCGTTTTGCTTTAAAGATGCGAAAGTTTTCCTTTTCACTCTGTGATATATGAGAGCACAGTAGCAAGTGATGTTTTGCCATAAAAAAAATTAGCGGAAATTTTGCCATCAAACACAGGCGTTCTCTAATGCCCTGGATGGTTGTGCTTCCTGCGCCTCTGCGCCGCAGCACAGTTGCGCCTACAGCACCCGCAGCACAATTTTGGTTACGGTTGCCACAGGCAGCAAATCCACGCAGGTGACCAGGACCTGAGACAAAATTTTGTGGCGGCTGTGCTGCAGCTGCAAGCAATCATCCGAGTCGATCAAGACCAAAGACAAAAAATAAATTGTTGCGACTGTTCAGCCACAGCCAGCCACCGACGGAGCTAGAAACCTTAAAAATGTTTGAGGGGTCAATAGTATTATTTTTTTATTTTTCAATTTGCTTAAGATATAGTAAGTTTAACGTAAAAATTGACGACACAATAGAGCCCAAGCCACTGCTCGCCTCTCCTGTGTCTGCCCTTGTAGGCAGCCAATCAGGACCTAATTTGGCCGCGTTGTGTGTGTTGCATCAAGAGAGCAAACTCAGTTTTGTTTAAGATTAAAGTATAACTTTCGACTGTATTTATTTTGAGATGAAAAAAATAACATGTGAGTTGGGTAGTGTGTCACAACAAAAGAGCAAACTATAATAACTTCTTTTTTTTTTACAAGTGAAGTATAGCTTCCTGCGTCCAAACTTCAAGAACTAGTTGGAACAAAATCAAATTTTGAGGGAACAACTATACTTACAATTTGAGGGAACAAATATGCTTGAATTTGTAAGTTACAAATTCAAGCATATCTGTACACGGTATGTACGGATCAGCTTGCCGCCATGTGTCTCACGCAGCTGTCAGCGCCCCTAGGTGAAGGTTCTCCTCGTCGGCCATAGCCTACTCATCATCCGCTTGGACCTCCCCGCCGCCGCCGTGACACGCGACGACGCGCTCCGTGCCAACCCCGCTCTGGTTCTGTGCACGAACGCCTCGTCGCCGGCGGCGTCCACGTCCTCGTCGTCCTCCTCCAGCCTCATCTTCAGCGTCGCGACCCTCGACGCCGCGCGTCTCAGCCCCTCCACGCTCCAGTCGTCGTCCGCCGGCACGCTCCCTGCGGGCCTCTTCTCGTCCTTGCCGTCCTCCTCAGTCGTTCTTGGTCTGCCAAGCAGCGCCCTGACGTCGCCGTCACCGGGAAAGCCCGCGGCGACGCGGTTCCCGTGCCCGGACGACAGCCCGGCGGCGCGCGCGTTCTCGAAGAAGAGCACCTGCACGACAACGCGGAGGGGGAGCAGCTCGTTCTGCGCCGCGTGCATGGACGCCTTGTCTGAGAGCTTCCTGCAGTTGAGCACCCTGCACAGCTTCTTCCTCGAGCTCTTATCCATCTCCGGGTGCGCCTACACGTGGCATGGAGTAAAGGCATGGTGAGAGATCAAGATTGGCCATCGCGGCAATGTCGGCGTGATTAAGTATATGGTGGCGCACGCACCCTGAGATATGTGTCGATGGCTCGGTAAAGGTCGTCGTGCTCCGGCCGGGCAAAGTCCGGCACGGCCTCGGCGACGGCGATCATCTTGTCGAGCGGCGTGCGGGCGTCCTTGGCCACCACCGCCAAGAACCCGTCCACCAGCCTCCCGACACGGACCATCGCGCCGTGCGACACCGCCGCCATGGACGTCGAACGGCGCGCCCCCTCGAGCTCACCGCTCTCTGCCGACCACGACCGCCGGTGACTGCCTGCGCGCGCCGGACTACCCTCCGGGTTCCCCGCCGTCGCTGCCGCTTGACGCAGCGCGAACTCCTCAAGTATTGCCACCACGGCGTCCACATCGTACAGCATCACGCCCGCGCACGGCGTCGCCGCCGGTATCAGGAGGTCGCTCACGTTGGCGTCTTCCAGCTGCGACGCCGCCCTCCTCGTGAGCTCTGCCTTGGACACCGGAGAAGCGCCTAGGATGTTCGCCGCCTTGAGCAGCTTCAGCAAGAAGCCGCAGGAGACGGCGTTGCTCTCCGCCGGGAGCAAGCTCACTATCTTCTCGACGAGGAGGCGGTGGTTCTTGGTGGACCGCTCGGCATTGGCCGCTCCGCCTCCGGTTCGCTCCGCCGCGTAGTGGTTCTTGGTGGCGATCGGCAGCCACCGGCGCGCGTAGGCTTTGAGCGCGTCGCTAATGGCTTTCCCGTGGACGGTGCCGGCCGCCTTGACGGCCACCATGACGCGCCAGTAGAGGTCAACCCCGAGCTCGGAGATATCACGCGCCCACCACGGCGGCGACGACGACCAGGCCGGAACGGCGCCGGAGGCATCGCCGTTGGGGTCCGCGACGATGAGGGCCGCGACGGCGTCGACGCAGCGTGACGTGACGCCGAGCTCCTCGCAGAGCGCGACATAGCGGCGGGTGGAGTGGAGCACGGCGAGCGCGTCCTTCCAGCGGCGGAGGAGGCAGGAGGACAGGAAGGCGTCGAGCTTCGCGGCGAGGTTGCCGCGGTCGGCAGCCTCGGACATGCCGAGCCGCGCGGCGGCGCAGCGGACGGCGACGATGTTGTGCGGCCCGACCGTGACGGTGACGCCGTAGCAGAACTTGGCGCATGCTTCGAACGCCTCCGCGCCGCCCGGAAAAGCCGGCAGCTCGACGGCGCCGCTGTCGCCGGACTCCACGCATAGCGCTTGCAGCCACATGCACTTGGAGAGCAGAGGAAACTGTTCCATCAACCAACAACAACAAAAAAAAATCATCAACAACAAATCAAATGTATCCAACAAACAAACAGTTCTTGATCGACGCAAGCCACAAGAAAATTTTGCGGCTACCTTGTGGAGACGAAACAGGCGACCATCCACCAGAATTTGCATATCAGTAGCCACCTCCGTAGAGATCGACCTGCAACCAACACCACCATCGATCACACAAACGCCACACCGACGAACAGGCGATGAGCAACAAAAACAGCTACCTGACGGGCCCTGACGAGAAGAAGGTGTCAGGCCTGGAGCCGAGCTTCATGACCCTCATCTCCGAAACCGATGCTCCGGTGAACTCCGGGCGTCGTCGTCGTCTCACGTGGAAGATAACCAGTCCACTCCAGTCTCCACTCCCGCCTAACAACGTGCGGAGCTGGGCACGATTCTTGCCTCCTCCTCGGTGGTTAAATCACAGTGGTTAGGGAGATAGTGGGATGGGATGGGACAGGGGGGAAGGATGGGAGTGCTGGGAGTCGCGGGGGAAGAGTCTAAATTTGCAACTGGAAATGTCCAAGGATTTGATGGCAGCAGCAACAGCAAGGGGAAGAATCTTGATCGGAGACGGCGTGGTGCGGTGTGGCGGCGGGGACCAGGAGAGTTTCAGGGATGACAAGTGAGAGGTGAGAAGAGAAGAGCATTCCGGCCACGCTGCGAAGTGCAGAATTCAGTTTACTGGCTCTTTTGTGCGCATTCGGTAGAAGGTATTACCTGTCACTGGGTGGGATTTTCAGTCATTGTCGATTCCACTTGTGAACGAGAGTTTTTACGGATTATGTTCTCTCTTTCCTTAAGTTGAAATGTTTATGATTATCATGTCATTTTGTGGATTTTTGTTGACATACGATGTAATGTAATAATTGGTTGTACCTATTGACAGAAATGTCGAAATGGCGGGATTCCCATTATATTTTAAAAAAACAGATATTTTCCGGAATATTTATGTGAAAAGGACTTGTGATGGACTACATAAACCAAGCTGGAACTATGTAAAGATGTGTTATCATGTGCAGATTCAGAAATGGGTATATTCATTTCATTTTTTTTGTGGGTGAGGGTGCATAACAAATTTGTTGCAGCCCATTGATTTGACAGTTGTGCAATCGAGTCCAACTAATTGCAGAGCTGGGCCAGGGTTGAGTGGGCTGGGTGCGGTTTAATAAATTTCGGGAGCCTTTGCTGCAGTGCTTGTTTGTAAACAAAACAATAAGGAAATCAACTGTGGTCCAAAAATGTGGAGGAAAATGTTGAATACTCCAGTTCAGGTACATTCATCATCAGTTCTCTTATAAAAAAGGGGAGTATATTCATCATCAAATTCTAAAGTTCTTCTACTTAATTAGTCCCGAGAACTCTGTTTTGTTTCCCTTTATCTTTTCTGCATGGAGTCAGTACTTCGATTTTGCACTGACCCACAGAATGCTCTTTTTCTCTTCTGATGCTGTCACAGACTAATAGGCCGTGCTAATGAAAATTTGCCTGAAACTTTCCCCTATGTATTGACCTTAAGTTCTAGCCAATACAATATTCAGAAAACCATTGCCCTGCAAATCTACATCCAGACCACCTGTATTTCTCGGATCAAGCGCTTGCAATTGCAATTGCAAGTTGCAACAACTTGGGCTGGCATTCCACTTAAGGAAACTCAAGAGTCAAGAGAATTAAAGCTCATATTCCCTAGGCAGATGAAATGTTGATGTCAAATATTATGAGGACATAACTTCAGCCGTACTGCACGGAGGACGGATCTAGATACGAGCACCTTAATCTCCTTATCACAGGTCCACCAGCTGTCTGCTTAATGAAATCGAGATAGTTTATCTTAATTCATCGCATGTTTTGCTCGAGATTCATTGTGTAGGAAGGTAAAACTTGATAGCCATAAGTAACCTTCAAGATGCTTTCACTTCTACAACCAAACACTGAAGTGCTTGTGCATTGTAGCATATACCGGAGACATTTGTGTACCTACGTGCTATTAGAGTAAATGAGTTAAGTCCAATTTAATTTTAATAAATTGTATGGGTCCACATTAATGTTAAGGGAATTAATACTATCTCAAAGATTTAAAAATTTAAGTGGAGAGATTTCAATTTAAATAGATTGTTATTAGAGAACACCTGTTAAGCAATTGAGATGGTGATGGAACTATCATGGGCGCACCGAGCCGAGGCCGTGGCTGCTCTCTCTCTATATGTTTTGACGTAACCGACGAATGCACTCGTTACTACAGCAACGGGCAGAAAATCAATCGGATTGATTCCACTGTTACTCATATAACGAATGGAGAATTCAATCCCGATTTGATTTATCCCGTAACGTTACTCTTTCACTATATAAGTCCCACCTTCATGCTCATTACTCTAGTAATGTAATGTTATGTTTTGACGTAACCGACGAAGGCGCTCGTTACTCCAGCAACGAACAGGAAATCAACTGGATGGATTGATTCCACTGTTACTCATATAACAGATAGAGAATTCAATCCCGATTTGATTTCTCCCGGAACGTTACTCTCTCGAGTACTATATAAGTCCCACCTGTGGGACAGACATATATACATGCTCAGTCCACCCTCTCTTTGACACTCTTGGGAAAATCCCCGTTCTTATGTTCCTGCGTTGTTTCTGTTTCTTTGGTTCCGATCACCTACGCGCACAGGTTCTTGGAACTAGCAGGCCTCCGTAACTCTGTCCGCTCGCGTACCTGCACGGGTAGGTGGGCGATCAAGTTTTTGGGAAGTGCACTCTCGTGCAACTGCTCTCTGCATTGCATCGTCTGCTTTCTTTGCATCGTCTACATCGTCATGTCAACCACCAGCGGCAATGGTGGAGGTGGCAGGAATGGCGACACTGATGGAGACAAGAACGGCTCCATCAACAGAGACAACAACACCAACAATGCCTCACCCAATACCAGAACGTTCTTCGGACTATAGTGTTAAACATGTTTCTTGATGATGTTTATTTTGTAATTATCATGTTCATGTTTAGCACTGTCACTAGATCATTCTACTATATACATGTCATGTTTAGTATGATATTTTTGTGGATTAAAATATATCGAATCATGACTATATTTTCAACAATCACAAAACTTGATAGATCTTTTTCGGTAGTTGGTTTTACTGCATCACCAAAACCACATACATTTGATGGTTCAAACTATAAGAGATGGAAGGCACGTGCACTATTGTGGTTGACAACTATGCAATGTTTCTTTGTTTCACAGGGCAAGCCGACCGAACAACCTCTCTCGCCTGAGAAAAAGGCTAAGTTCGAGTCTGCGGATTGTTTGTTCCGTGAAGCATTGATCAGTATACTAGCTGACAACATAGTGAACGTGTACATGTATATGCCTTCTGGGAATGATATGTGGGATGCACTTGAGGCCAAGTTCGGAGCCTCCGATGCTGGCAGTGAGTTGTATGTCATGAAGCAGTTATATGACTATAAAATGGTCGATGACCGTTCTGTAGTAGGGCAAGCTCATGAGATTCATGTGCTAGCAAAGGAACTTGAGAACAACAGTTACGAGTTGTCGGACAGTGGGTGGCATTATTGCCAAATTGCCATCTTATTGGTTGGACTTTGTCACTTCTCTAAAACATAAGAGACAAGAGTCAATGTTACTGATCTCATTGGCTCTTTAGGTGTTGATAAGGCAAGGGCAAAGGACAACCGCGGTAAAAAGGTTGAGGGAGGTTCTAGTGCCAACTTGGTCTGCTGTCAAACCCAAGACTACAACCATTTTTAAGAAGAAAGGCAAGGAAAAGGCAAAGGGCAACTGCTTACATTGGGCCAAAGATTGTCCTGATTGCAAGGACAAAAAGGTTGCAAACATGGTTATTAGTGATGGAGGAGGAACATCAAGGTATGGTAAATTTTTACCTACAGTTCTTTCTGTTTTTTATTCACCTGAGTAGTAGGTTGATACTAACGCTAATATTCATGTGTGTGTTGATATTTCCTTGTTCTCTTCTTATCAGGTCGGGAGAGGTTCCTCCTTGCTGATGGGGAACGGTTCACATGCAACTATTCATGGTGTTGGTATGGTCGATCTGAAGCTTACTTCGAAAAAGACCGTACAGTTGAACAATGTGCAACATATCCTCTCAATGAAGAAGAATCTTGTTAGTGGCTCTCTACTTCATAGAGATGGTTTTAAACTTGTGTTGAATTCAATAAGTGTGTCGTATCTAAATGAAATATTTGTTGGTAAAGGTTATGATAGTGGAAGCTTGTTTCACTTTTCTTTGAATGATGCATGAAATAATGTTATGAACCAAATGAGCAATGATGATGAGTCCAATGTGTGTTATTCGCGACTTTGTCATGTGAATTTTGGTTGTATGACACGTTTAGCTAACATGAGTTTAATTCCAAAATTTACTTTGGTCAAAGGTTCTAAGTGCCAAACTTGGCTTCAAGCGAAACAACCTCGCAAGCCTCACAAGGCATCAGAGGCGAGAAATTTGGCACCTCTAAAACTTGTTTATTCAGATCTGTGCGAAATGAACGGCATGTTGACAAAAGAGGGAAAGAAATACTTCATGATACTTATATATGATTGCACTATATTATGTTACATATATTTATTGAAAATAAAGGATGAAAGCATCGAATTACTTTAAAATCTAGAAGGCTGATTAGAAAACCAACTTAAAATAAAAATCAAACGATTAAGGTCTGATCGAGGTGGAGAGTATTTTTCAAATGAGTTACTTCATTCTGTGAATAGTCTGGAATCATTCATGAGAGAATGTCTTCATATTCACCCCAATCAAACGAGATTGCCAAAATAAAGAATTACACTCTAACTAAGTCGGTGAATGCTATGTTAGACACTACGAGGATTTTCAAGGAATGATGGGGTCAGGCTATATTGACTGCATATCATATCCTGATCAAAATTCCTACTAAGAATAAATAAGTTAATTCCTACTAATAATAAAGAAGTAACACCATTCGAGAAATGGGAAAAGGAAAAAATAAATCTATCATATTTGCGCACATGGGGATGTTTGGCTAAGGTCAATGTGCCTATAGTCAAAAAGCGCAAACTTGGACAAAAAACATGGATTATGTGTTCCTTGATTATGCTATCCACAACATGTGATATAGATTCTTAATTGCAATTCTGGAGTACCAGACATGCATGTTGGGATAATTTTTTAGTCCAGAGATGCTACATTTTTTGAGAATGAATTTCCCATGAAAGATGTGACTAGCACTTCTAGTCAAGAAACTATTTTGTCCCTGAGTTTTTTGTGTCGATAGAACACGATGATCAAATGCCTATGAAAAATTCTAAGGAGGATAGCAATATAGCTACTCTAAAGAGTAAGAGACAAAAAACTGCAAAGTCTTTTGGTGATGACTATATTGTATATCTTGTGGATGACACTCCTATAACCATAGAAGAGGCATATTCATCTCCTGACGCTGACTATTGGAAGAAAATGGTATGCAAGTGAGTGTCACATCCTGAGTTTTTCCCTAATTCATTTAAATAATTTACCCGAAATAATCGGAATTTCGAAATTAACTGGAGTCAACCTATAATTTTAAAATACAATTAATAAATGGAAATGACATGATAGGATTTTTCTTGAATTCTTCATGTCAAAATACGATAACAGATTTTTACTTGGAATTTTTAGAGCACTCTAAGTATTTTTAATCAATTAAATAAGAAAACAGGAATTTAATTAAGTCCCTTTTTCTTTTTCTTTTTCTTTTTCTTTTCTCCTTTTTTCCGTACGCCGTACCGCCTCCCTTTCCCGCCCATCGCCCTAACGGGCCGTCGGCCCGCCTCCCCGCGCGCCGCTCCTTCTCTGCACGTGGGCCGAAGCCCACTGGCCCCGCCCGCCGCGCAAGTCCGCTTCGCGTCCCTCGCGCGCGGCCACCGACAGTGGGCCCCACTGCCCAGTGATTATGGAAGGAGGGAAGTGCCGCGCGCTTAGCCGTGACATATTGCCCCCGCCCACCATTATTTCCGCCTTCGCGGAGTGGGCCGCCGGCTCCGGGTGCCGCCCACCCGTGCTCACTTCTCGCAACGCCCGGCGTCCGCCCGAAATCATGCCGTATACCCTCTCTCTCCGATTCAGTTTTGGAAACCTTATCCCCGTGATTATCCCGATTTCGGTCAACTCTCTCCCCATAATCCCGGCTGCCTGTTATTTGTGCCGAAGTTGAGCCGTGTCGCCGCAAATCTCGGTCGATTCCTTGACGTGTATTTAGAGTCCTCGGGTTCCATTTTGTTTCGTTTCGTCCTTTTTCCTTTCGCGCAAATTCCGAAGCTATCATTGTCGTGCGGTGGCGAGTCGTGGGTATGCCGCAAGCCCCGCCGCGCTCGGATGGTCGTTGCCAGCGCCGCAATCTGGCCGCCGCCGCCGCGTGGCCCAAACCCTAACCCTAACCCTAACCCTAACCCTAACCCTAGCCGCCGCTGCGTGTCCGTCTTGAGGATCGGACGGATTCTGCGCCGTCCGATCGTGATGGATTTGCGCCGTCCGATCGTCGCCATCCGGCCGCCAGATCACGCCACGTCGCCGCCAATCCGAGCTGGATTGCGCCACGTGGCGTAATCCGCCGCCGCGCCCGCCGCCGCTGCGGCTGCAAGCGCCGGCGCTCGGCTTAAGTGACTTGCGCGCCCGGCCGACGCCATGCGTCGACGCCACTGCCCCGTGCGCGCAAGGGTGCGTCACCAGGGGACTTAATTGCGCAATAAATAATTTAATCTTTCTGTTTAGTTTAAAAATCGCAATTAAACTTCTAAAATTCATATCTTTTGAATCCGAGCTCCGTTTTAGTCCATTCAAACTTCATTAAATCCAGAAAAATGTCAAGAATTCATTAAAAATACTTTTCAGTGCTGTTTCAGTAGACTTTTAGGGTGTTTGTTGAGTGCTTTGTTTGTCGTGTAGATTCCGAGTTTCCAGGCGAGCCGTTCTCTTCAAGTAGTCGCCGAGGTTCCTCGGTCCGAGAGCAAGGCAAGTCATACCTTACATTGACCATATTGTACCTATTTTATGTAAATATCTCTTTTTCGTTCAAATGCATATGTTTTAGAATATCATTTCATGGGATGTTTTATACCTATTGTACTCAACCACAGGATTGTTTACCTTATACCATTGATAACTTGGGATCCAATGTGACTAGATGATAGTTTAAGGTTGCTTAGTCATGCTTAGTGCAACTAGCTCACTTAAGGGAATCACACTAAACAAGGTTATTTTCTAAAGTGGTCCTTCCGATGATATTAAGATATGACTTTGGTTCTTAATAATACTTGAATTATAAGAAAGGTGGGTCGTGAGCACATGGTTGGACTTTGGTTAGCGTGCTCATGACGATTAAGGACCGGTTCACGGAAACCCCGGAAGAAATGCCGTGCATACCACAAGCCAACATGGGTAATGGCTGGGCTTGTAGCATAGTGTCTCTAGTTAACGTATCCCGCAGAGGGTGAGCGTGATGGAGTTGGGTTGGCCCCGGTTTTAAGGGTTGATCAGCTTCCGGATTCACCGCGGCACTAGAGGGGCTGCCCATTGCCCGATGGGAATGGGGCGAAACCTTGGTGTGGTACGATTGATTAGAGGGAGTTATGTGAAGGGTCCCTGTCACAATTCCTTTCCAGGGCACCGTGGTGGTGTACCGGCGCACGGTAACGTGTTGTGGGATTGTGTCTTGTGGGTACTGATTGTACACCTCGATCGAGTAAAAACTATTCGAATAGCCGTGCCCACGGTTACGGGCGATCGACCGATTCACCTTGATTAGTCTCATTTTATTTTATTCGCATGAAATGTTGGATTATGACTAGTGCAGGTGGATGGATGGGCTGTTGCAACGTGGTTTGAGCGTTGGACAGTGTTTATTTAATCGCTTAAATGTTACTACCTTTGTTTCCGTCTTCAAATATCATTACCGTATTCGCAAATGTTGTTTATGCAAATTGAGCCCTTGACCTTTCCTTGTTATTTATCTTGCATCATGTCCCCTTTTCCGGTGTGACTTGTTGAGTACGGTGGTTGTGCTCGAGTCTTGCTTCTTTTTCCCCTTCCCGTGCAGGTTGAGAGCGAGGTCTCCGAGGAGGTGTAGGCTTGTTCTCGTCAAGGTTTAGCCTGTGGTGTTGGTGTTCCGCTTCGCTCGTCTCAAGTTTCGCTTAAGTCCGTTTGATTTTCTTTTCCGCTGCATTTATGTAACTCTTTTTATATTGTTTCTAAGACGAGGATTACGTATCATCAATAACGTCGATTTGTGTACCTCCGATTCCTCGGACGAGGATGTAATGCACAAATTAGGCTGCGAAATTCTGGTGTGAATTTACGGGCGTGACAAGTTGGTATCGAGCCTTCCGTGGGCGTAGGACAAGCCAACTGGAAACCTTAAGAGCCCTCTAATTCTTTTCATGTGCATATGTTTTGAAAGAAAAAGGGGTGTTTTGAAAAGTGGAGTCGGTCTAGGGTTTAGGAATTGCGAAAACGGGATGTGGTCGTGGGTTTTGAGCATGTTTTGATTTTTCCCACTCCTTTGTTTCTATAGATGGCGTGTTCCCCAGAACGCACACGCGAAAAGGGATGACATGTTTCGTGGCGAGAGCCGGCGCGTATGGCCCTTGCGGTTGGATATCTGAAGCAGGAGTATACGACGGTTGCGCCTCGGTGGCGAGTTGCCCTACCGTGTTCGGTTGGAGGTTCACGGGTTTGTGGGAACGTGTCTTCCCAACATGGAGGTCACGGCTTCCGGAGGCACGTCGGATCACGCTTGTCAAGAAGCCGTCTACCCGATGTTGGCGGGATGAGGGAGGCGCATGATGCCGACCTTCGCACCTCCTCCTACCGCTACCATCCCCGTCGAGGTAGTTCCTCGGAGGTCGTGCATTCAAGTCTACGGCGGAGGAGAATGACACTACCTTCGGTCACATGTGCACTGTGCTCAAAGGCCGGATCGGATGCACTCGACCTACACAAGGCGACCAAGGAGCGAACGACAAGAAGCTGCGAGGATCGCGCGTGCAGGGACAGTGGTTCGCTGAAGAAGTAGGCGAGTTGAAGGGACTCCGCCACCGGTTGGGGTTAGACTCCGCACTACGCCTCGGAAGACCACTACCGCTTTGTCCGTATCCGGCTAGCCCCTCGGATTCCCCCGCCTTCTCCGGCTCCACCCGCTCCCGGTTCCAGCGCCGGTTCCGGTTCCTCTGCTGCGCCGAGTCCCGCCTCACCTTTGCTCGGCTTCGGCGAATCCGGGCGGAGGTGGCGTAATGGTTGGATCTCCGTCTCCAGTGACTCAAGCTCGAGATAATTCGGGTGAAGACATGGACTCAGAAGAGACTCAAGATTCCTCGGAGGAAGAGGCGGGATCGGTTGGGCTACGGCAACCGATTCGAGAAGATTCCAAGTCCGAGGTGACGCCAGGGACTCCGGGAGCCGTTCGGAAGAACGGGGATCTTCCGAAGGAACGGTTTCGACTCCTCGTCTCGTGGATCGTTCTAGTTGCCCTCCTTAGTTTTACCGTTTAACTTAGTTTGTCTTCTCGGTAGTTCTTTGTGTGTTAGGCTGCTTTGTGTGTGGGATAGCCGGAGTCGATATCAAGTGTGATATGACCGACCAATTAAGGATGTTTGGTGCTTTTCCTTGTTTCTAGTCAAGATCGAACAATGCATTTGAATTCAAATAATAAAGATTAGTGCTAAGTCTGTCTGTTTTTCTTCTTTTTCTCTCTCGGGTCGGTCGTCTCCTTCGGATGGTGAACACCAGGACCGGTGGGCGAACGGCAACAATGGGCGATCGGGTGCCAACCACCACGAGGCTCACGACGCCAATGGCAATGCTCCTCCACCGCCACCCGAGAATCCCACCATTGCTCAAGTGCTCGCTTACGCACGAGATGATGGCTGCAATGATGCAGCAAATGCAACAACAACACCACCGGATGCAACGGCAGATGTCGCAACAAATGCAAGCAACGGCGCGAATAATCGGTTTGTCGCCCCACCACCCCAGTCCAAGGCGCGGAGTTCCTTCGTGTCCGACCGCCAACCTTCTCCAGCACCACCAATCCCATGGAGGCTAATGATTGGCTTCATGCCATAGAGAAGAAGTTGGATCTGCTTCAGTGCACGGATGGGAGAAAGTCTCTTTGCCACTCATCGCCATGTGGTCCGCTTCGCTTGGTGGGACAACTATTTGGTTACTCGCCCGGCGGGAAGCAGTGAGTTACTTGGGAAGAGTTTCGTCGTAGGTTTCAGACCGCACATATTCTGCGGGAATAGTTGCACGTGAAAACGTGAGTTCCGTTCCCTTGAGCGGGTAATGCATCGTTACCGAGTATCGCACGAGTTCAATCGTCTTGCCCGTTATGCCCGAAGATGTGCACCGATGCAGAAGCGGGGAAAGTTTTGGCTGGTTTGGATGATGAACTCACGAACAAGCTTATCTCCGAAGAGTATGCTAACTTTGAGAAGCGGTCGACAAGGCCATTCGACGAGAAGATCGGCGCAACAAGATGATCAAGAAGAGAAAAGTATTCCGTACACGACCTCCTCAACGAGATCCCGGAAATCGCAGAGGCCGCGTTTCATGCCCGGAAGTCGAATGGACCTACCACCATGATTGTTCGTCGGCATCGACCTTATCACCTGGGAATTTCCAACCGGCAGAGTGGCGGCGGTCAACAACGGCAGTACTCCAGCCCGCGCCTCCAACGCGCCATCCCGAATAATCATGACCACCACCTCCAAGGAAGGACTCGGGAGGAAAGCCGAGTCTCTGTTTCAACCGTGGTGACCCGGGGCATTTCGCAGACAAGTGTCCGAAGCCAAGACGCTGGCGGGCCAAGGTTCATCCAGCTCGAGTCAATCATGCGTCCGCCGAGGAAGCACTGCACCGCTCCTGAAGTTATACTCGGGTATGTTTCGTAAACTATACTCCCGCCACGTATTATTTGATTCGCGCTACACATTCATTTATCTCAAAGCAATTTGTTGGGGCACATGGGTTGTCGGTAGTGGGACTTAAGATACCTATGCGGGTTCAAACCCACGGAAACCACTTGGAGACCACTCGCATTGTCCCTCAGTGGCCATAGAAATCCAAGGATCTATGTTTCTAGCCAACCTTATCCTCCCAGGTCCAAAGGCATAGATGTCATTCTTGGGATGGATTGGTTGTCCAGACATAAAGGGAGTAATTGATGCGCTAGTCGCACCATTACTTTAGTCAACATGAATGGAGAAAGAATTGTTTTTCGCTCTCCCATGCAAGTCAAGCCCGTAGCAAGTTTGAATCATGTTTCCACCGGGAATCGTCCGAAATGGCGGCCAAGACCCCTGTGAAGTTAGAGGATATCCCCATCGTCGAGAATACCCCGAAGTTTTCCCGAGGATTTAACTCGAATGCCGCCAAAAAGGGAAATTGAATTCCGGATTGACCTAGTACAGGACCGCCCCAATACACAAGAGGCCATATAGGATGGGAGCCAACGAGTTGGTCAAGTAAGAAGCAAGTGGATGAACAGGTTGCAAAAGGGTATATACGCCCAGAGCACGTCGCCTTGGGGTGCTCCGGTGATTTTTGTGGAAAAGAAAGACAAGACCAAGAGAATGTGTGTGGATTATCGAGCCCTCAATGAGGTTACTATCAAGAACAAGTATCCCCTACCACGGATTGATGACTTATTCGATCAACTCAAAGGGGCCAAGGTATTTTCCAAGATAGATTTGCGATCGGGCTATCATCGGTTAAGGATTCGGGAAGAGGACATTCCCAAGACCGCCTTCACCACGGATATGGACTGTACGAGTGTACGGTCATGTCTTTTGGTTTAACCAATGCACCGCTTTCTTTATGAACTGATGAACAAGGTGTTTATGGAGTTCTTGGATAAATTCGTAGTGGTGTTCATTGACGACATTTTGGTCTACTCTAAGTCGAGGAGGATCATGAGCAACATCTTCGGACGTGCTCGAAAAGTTGAGAGACCATCAACTCTACGCCAAGTTTAGCAAGTGTGCTTTACGGTTAAAGGAGGTACAGTTCCTCGGCCACATTGTGAATGCCCAAGGAGTAGCCGTGGATCCGCAAATGTGGAATCAGTTACTAAGTGGACCCCGCCTAAGACGGTTACGCAGATCCGAAGTTTCCTTGGACTTGCGGGTTACTACCGCCGCTTCATTGAGAACTTCTCCAAAATCGCCAAGCCAATGACTCAATGTTGAAGAAAGATGAGAAGTTTAAATGGTCGGCGAGAATGCAATAGGAGTTTTGAAGAGCTCAAGAGGAAGTTGGTGTCTCGCACCGGTGTTGATCCGCCTGACCCAGGCCAGAAAGGACTTCCAAGTTTATTGTGATGCATCTCGCCAAGGGTTGGGATGTGTGTTGATGCAAGAAGGCAAAGTGGTCGCATATGCATCTCGTCAATTGCGCCCACATGAAAACAACTACCCCACTCATGATCCGGAGTTATCCGCAGTGGTTCATGCATTGAAGATCTGGCGACACTACCTAATTGGTAATCGTTGTGAAGTGTATACGGATCACAAAAGTCTTAAGTACATTTTCACCCAACCAGATTTAAACCTCCGGCAGAGAAGATGGTTGGGCCGATCAAGGATTATGACTTAGGGATCCATTACCATCCGGCAAAGCTAATGTGGTTGCGGATGCACTAAGTCGAAAGAGTTCTTGCACCACCCTCGGTGTCGAAGGAATGTGTGACCGGTTGCGCGGGTGAGAATTCGAGAATCTACGAGTGGTGGATTTTGGTTTTGTGGCTGCTCACGGAAGCCCAACCCACTCTCATTGATCAAATTCGGGGTGCTCGGGCGTCGGATCCCGAAATGGCCGAACTCAAGAAGAACATGAGAGTCGGAAAAGCTCGTGGTTTTCGGAAGACGAACATGGCACAAACTGGATGGGAAAGAGGCGTGTGTGCCGAAGACAAGGATTTGAAAAGGCGATCCTTACGGAGGTTCACCAAACTCAATACTCAATTCACCACGGCGGTACAAAGATGTATCAAGACCTTAAAGAAAAGTTTTGGTGGGTCGGTATGAGGAGGGAGATAGCCGAGTTTGTTGCACTTTGTGATGTTTGTCGGCGAGTGAAGGCGAACATCAACGGCCCGCCGGTTGTTGCAACCACTTGATTCGAGTGGAAATGGGAAGAAATTGGAATGGATTTCATCACGGGTTTACCCCGCACAACGTCGAGTTATGACTCAATTTGGGTCGTGGTGGACCGACTCACCAAGGTGGCCCACTTCATACCGGTACATACCTACTCGGGAAGAAGCTAGCGAGCTTTATCTCGCAAGGATCATGTGTTTGCATGGCGTGCCTAAGAAGATCGTGTCGAGATAGGGAAGTCGGTTTACTTCCAAATTCGGAAGAAGTTGCAAGAAGAACTCGGTACCGTTTGAATTTCAGCACGTCCTATCATCGCAAAACAGACGGCCAAGCGAGAGAGTGAATCAGATTTTGGAAGATATGCTAAGAGCATGCGCGCTCGATTTTGGAAAAGCGTGGGACAAAAAGCTTGCCCTATGCAGAATTCTCTTACAACAACGGTTATCAGCCGCATTCAAATGGCACCGTATGAAGCACCTTGTATGGACGGAAATGCCGCACACCCCTCTTGCAGGATCGGACGGGTGAGCGCCGGTTGTTTGGCACGAGTAATCAGCGAAGCGAGAGGAAAAGGTCCGAGTGATTCGGGAAAGGTTGAAGATTGCGCAGTCCAGACGAGAAGAGCTATGCCGATAATCGTCGAAGAGATCTCGCTTTTGAAGCGGGGATTTCGTGTATCTTCGCGTTACACCACTCGGGAGTACACCGGTTCCAAACCAAAGGTAAGTTGGCACCACGTTTCGTGGGACCATACGGGATTCGGGAACGTCGAGGAGAAGTGGCCTATCATTGGAGCTTCCCTCCAACATGGTGGTATTCACGACGTGTTTCATGTGTCCCAGATTGAAGAAGTGTTTAAGGGTACCGGAAGAACAGGCGAGTCAGATCGGTGGAAATCCAAGAGGACTTAACCTATGTAGAGAGACCAACACGTATTCTCGAGGTCGGTGAGAGAAGGACTCGGAACAAGGTTATCAAGTTTTGCAAAGTTCAATGGACTCATCACTCAGGAAGAAGCTACTTGGGAACGAGAAGATGAGCTAAAGGCCGCGCACCCGCACCTCTTCGCCGGTACCTCCAAATCTCGGGGTCGAGATTCCGTTTAAGGGGTAGGTTGTCACATCCACGAGTTTTTCCCTAATTCATTTAAATAATTTACCAGGAAATAATCGGAATTTACGAAATTAACACTGAGTCAACCTATAATTTTAAAATACAATTAATAAATGGAAATGACATGATAGGATTTTTCTTGAATTCTTCATGTCAAAATACGCTAATGAGATTTTCTTGGAATTTTAGAGCACTCTAAGTATTTTTAATCAATTAAATAAGAAAACAGGAATTTAATTAAGTCCCTTTTTCCTTTTTCTTTTTTCTTTTCTTTTTCTCTTTCCGACGCCGTACAGTCTGGCCTCCTTCCTGCCCGTCGCCCTAACAGGCCGTCGGCCGCTGCCCTCCGCGCGCGCTCCTTCACAGGGCGTGGGCCGAAGCCCACGGTCCGCCAGCGCGCCGCGCAAGTCCGATTCGCGTCCTCGCGCCGCGCAGGCCACCGCGAGGAGTGGGCCCCACTGTCGGAAGCCGCCTTCCGCGCGCCGGCGCCCAACCCGCCGCGCCGCAACTGGCCGCCGCCTTGGCTGCTTACCGGCCCGTTCCGCCGCCTCGCGCCGCGTGGGCCCAGCCGGGCTCCGGCCCGTGCCGCCGCACCGTGCCACGCTTCTCGCGCACCGCAGCAGCCGCCGCCGCCAGAAAGCCGCGCCGTATCTTCCCTCTCTCTCCGATTCCGAGTTTTCCAGCGACCTTATCGTCGTTTCGTGCCCGTTTTGGTCTCCTCTCTCCCCTATAAAACCCCGAGCTCCGCCTCGTTTCCCCTTTGATCGCCGAAGTTTTTAGCCCGTGTCGCCGCCGTTCTCCGTCGATTCCTCCGCCGGTGAGCTCGCCGCCGTCCTCGGGTTCCATTTTGTTTCGTTTGCGTCCTTTTTCCTTTCGCGCGCCGCCGCCGCTAGTCGGGTTGTCGCCGCCGTCCCCGCCGTCCGTCGGTCGTCGCCGCCGCCCGCCGCCGCTCGGATGGTCGTCGCCGGCGCCGCAAGCGGCCGTCGCCGCCGCGTCCAAACCCTAACCCTAACCCTAACCCCAACCCTAACCTAGCGCCGCCCCGTGCCGTCCGATCTTGCGGATCGGACGGATGCGCGCCGTCCGATCGTGATG
Source organism: Oryza australiensis (assembly GCA_019925245.2). Lineage (NCBI taxonomy): Eukaryota > Viridiplantae > Streptophyta > Magnoliopsida > Poales > Poaceae > Oryza > Oryza australiensis. The sequence goes on from JAIFGZ020000222.1 coordinate 16,808,621, forward strand.
GATTTGCGCCGTCCGATCGTCGCCATCCGGCCGCCAGATCACGCCACGTCGCCGCCAATCCGGCCGCTCGGATTGCGCCACGTGGCGGCAATCCGCCGCCGCGCCCGTCGCCGCGGCTGCAGTGCGGCAACGTCAGCCCCTAGGCGCGCGCCGGCATGACGTCATGCGCGTCAGCCACTGTGCCAGCGCAAGGGTGACGTCACCAGGGACTTAATTGCGCAATAAATAATTTAATCTTTTCTGTTTAGTTTAAAAATCGCAATTAAACTTCTAAAATTCATATCTTTTGAATCCAAGCTCCGTTTTAGTCCATTCAAACTTCATTAAATCCAGAAAAATGTCAAGAATCCATTAAAAATACTTTTCAGTGCTGTTTCAGTAGACTTTTAGGGTGTTTGTTGAGTGCTTTGTTTGTCGTGTAGATTCCGAGTTTTCCGCGAGCCCGTTCTCTTGAAGTAGTCGCAGGGTTCCTCGGTCTCGAGCAAGGCAAGTCATACCTTACATTGACCATATTGTACCTATTTTATGTAAATATCTCTTTTCGTTCAAATACGCATATGTTTTAGAATGTCATTTCATGGGATGTTTTATACCTATTGTACTCAACCACAGGATTGTTTACCTTATACCATTGATAACTTGGGATCCAATGTGACTAGATGATAGTTTAAGGTTGCTTAGTCATGCTTAGTGCAACTAGCTCACTTAAGGGAATCACACTAAACAAGGTTATTTTCTAAAGTGGTCCTTCCGATGATATTAAGATATGACTTTGGTTCTTAATAATACTTGAATTATAAGAAAGGTGGGTCGTGAGCACATGGTTGGACTTTGGTTAGCGTGCTCATGACGATTAAGGACCGGTTCATGGGAAACCACGGAAGAAATGCCGTGCATACCACAAGCCGGCATGGGTAATGGGCTGGGCTTGTAGCATAGTGTCTCTAGTTAACGTATCCCGAGAGAGGGTGAGCGTGATGGAGTTGGGTCGGCCCCGGTTTTAAGGGTTGATCAGCTTAGGATTCACCGCGGCACTAGAGGGCTGCCCATTCCCGATGGGAATGGGGGCGAAACCTTGGTGTGGTACGATTGATTAGAGGGAGTTATGTGAAGGGTCTGTCACAATTCCTTTCCGGGGCACCGTGGTGGTGTACCGGTGCACGTGTAACGTGTTGTGGGATTGTGTCTTGTGGGTACGATTGTACACCTCACGATCGAGTAAAAACTATTCGAATAGCCGTGCCCACGGTTACGGGCGATCGACCAGATTCACCTTGATTAGTCTCATTTTATTTTATTCGCATGAAATGTTGGATTATGACTAGTGCAGGTGGATGGATGGGCTGTTGCAACGTGGTTTGAGCGTTGGACGGTGTTTATTTAATCTTGCTTATATGTTACTCTTTTTTCTTGTCTTCAAATATCATTCTTGTATTACGCAAATGTTGTTTATGCAAATTGAGCCCTTGACCTTTCCTTGTTATTTATCTTGCATCATGTCCCCTTTTAGGTGTGACTTGTTGAGTACGGTGGTTGTGCTCGGTCTTGCTTCTTTTCCCTTCAGCCGTGCGAGGTTGAGAGCGAGGTCTCAGGGAGGTGTAGGCTTGTTCTCGTCAAGGTTTATGTGGTGTTGGTGTTCCGCTTCGCTCGTCTCAAGTTTCGCTTAAGTCGGTTTGATTTTCTTTTCCACTGCATTTATGTAACTCTTTTTATATTGTTTCTAAGACGAGGATTACGTATCATCAATAACGTCGATTTGTGTACCTCGGTGATTCTCGGACGAGGATGTAATGCACAAATTAGCTGCAGAAATTCGGTGTGAATTTCGGGCGTGATGATGAGATAGACTCTATTATGTCTAATTGTACTTGGGAAGTCGTCGAGCGTCCATATAGGTGCAAACCTGTAGGATGCAACTGGGTTTTCAAGAAAAAACTTAGGTCTGATGGCACAATTAAAAAGTATAAGTCAAGACTTATGGCCAAGGGTTATATCCAAAAAAAGACGAGGATTTTTTGGACACTTATTCACTAGTTGCTTGTTTGATCATGATTCGAGTACTACTTGCTCTGACAGCCTCTCATGGTCTTCTCGATCATCATATGAATGTTAAGACAAGTTTTCTTAATGGAGAGTTGGAAGAAGATCTATATGAATCAACCAGACGGGTATGTAGTAGACGGGTAGTAGATGGTGTGTAAGTTGTTGAAGTCTTTGTATGGTCTTAAGCAAGCACCTAAGCAATGATATGAGAAGTTTGACAAAACTGTGACATCTGTTGGCTCGTTGTGAACGAAGCTGACAAATGTGTCTACTATCGTTATGGTGAGGGAGAGGAAGTGATCTTGTGTTTATATGTCGATGACATATTGATCTTTGGAACCAGCTTCATGTGATTGAGGAAGTCAAGGACTATTTGTCCAAAAACTTCGACATGAAAGATTTGGGGGTAGCTGATATTATTCTCAACATTAAGCTACTGAGATGAGATAATGATGGGGTTACACTCCTACAATCTCACTTTGTGGACAAAGTCTTGAGTCGCTTTGATTATCATGATTATAAGACAACTCCTACTCCACATGATCTGTCACGCCCGAAATTCACACCGAGAATTTCTGCGGCTAATTGTGCATTACACCCTCGTCCGGGCATCGCCGAGGTACACAAATCGACGTTATTGATAATACTGATTCCTCGTCTTAGAAACAATATAAAAGAGTTACACAAATGCAGCGGAAAGGAAAATAAGACTCGACTTAAGCTAAACTTGACACGAGCGAAGCGGAACACCAACTCCACGGCTAAACCTTGACGAGAACAAGCCTACCCCTCCTCGGAGACCTCGATCTCAACCTCCTGCACCGGAGTGGGAAAAAGAAGCAAGACTGAGTACAACCACCGTACTCAACAAATCACACCGAAAAGGGGACATGATGCAAGATAAACAACAAGGAAAGGTCAAGGGGCTCAATTTGCATAAACAAGCATTTGCGTATATAATAACAATATTTGAAGACGGTAAACGTAGAAATATTTAAGCGGTATTAAATAAACACTTGTCCAACGCTCAAACCACGTTGCAACAGGCCCATCCATCCACCTGCACTAGTCATACTTCAACATTTCATTCAAATAAATAAATAAGACTAATCAAGGTGAATGGGTCGATCGCCGTAACCATGGGCACGGCTATTCGAATAGTTTTTACTCCGATCGAGAGGTGTACAATTGTACCCACAAGACACAATCCCACAACACGTTACCGTGCGCCGGTGCACCACCACGGTGCCCCGGAAAGGAATTGTGACGGGACCCTTCACATAACCCCTCTAATCAATCGTACCACACCAAGGTTTCGCCCCCATTCCCATCGGGCAATGGGCGCCCCTCTAGTGCCGCGGTGAATCCGGAAGGTGATCAACCCTTAAAACGGGGCCGACCCAACTCCATCACGCCACCCCTCCCGGGATACGTCGACAAGAGACAGCTACGCTACAAGCCCACCATTACCCATGCGGCTTGTGGTATGCACGGCATTTCTTCCGGGGTTTCCGAGAACCGGTCCTTAATCGTCATGAGCACGCTAACCAAAGTACAACCATGTGCTCACGACCCACCTTTTCATAATTCACTATTATTGAAAACAAGGTCGTATCTTAATATCATCGGAAGGTCAACTTTAGTAATAAACTTGATTAGTGTGATTCCCTTAAGTGAACTAGTTGCGCTAAGCATAACTAAGCACCCTTAAGCTATCATCTAGTCACATTGGACCCCAAGTTATCAATGGTATAAGGTAAACAATCCTATGGTTGAGTACAATAGGTATGAACATCCCATGAAATAACATTCTAAAACATGTGCAGTATTTGAACGAAAAGAGGTATTTACATAAAATAGGTACAATATGGTCAATGTAAGGTATGACTTGCCTTGCTCGGGGCGAGGAACCTCGGTGACTACTTCAAGAGAACGGGCTCGCGGAAAACTCGGGATCTACACGACAAACAAAGCACTCAACAAACACCCTAAAAAGTCTACTGAAACAGCACTGAAAAGTATTTTTAATGGATTCTTGACATTTTTCTGGATTTAATGAAATTTGAATGGGTTAAAACGGAGCTCGGATTCAAAAGATATGAATTTTAGAAGTTTAATTGCGATTTTTAAACTAAACAGAAAAGACTAAATTATTTATTGCGCAATTAAGTCCCTGTGACGTCACCAACGCTAGCGGCTCAGGACTCGACGTCGCATGACGTCGGTGGGCGCGTTAGCCCTAGGGCTGACGCACGGCCGCTGCACGCGCGAGCGGGCGGCGGCGGATTGCGCCACGTGGTGAGATCCAAGCGGCCGGATCGGGCGCGATCGGACGAGGTGAAGGCTAGGGTTAGGGTTTGCGGCGCGCGGCGGCGGGGTTTCACCGCCGGCCGGGCGCGGCGGCGAAGCGGCTTGCGGCGACGCTGCGCGGCGGGACACTGCGGCGGGACTCCGGCGGCGCGGCACGCGAGCGGAAGGAAACAAAAGGAAATGAAGTAAATAAAATGAGAAACGGGAACGGCGGCGAGCTCACCGACGGTGAAAGAAAAGGACGGAGACGGCGATGATTCGGGGCTAGAAACGACGGCCAACAAAGGAAACACGGCGGAGCTCGAGGGGGTTTTAAAGGGGAGAGAAGAGGTTGAAACCGGCACGGATACGGCGGGGATAAGGTCACCGGCGGTTTCGGACTCGAAGAGAGAGGGAGAGATTTCCGGCGGTCGTTTCGGGGCGCGACGACCGTTTCGGCGTGCGGGAAAGCGGCGACGGGTGCGGGGACGCAGGCCGGTGCTCGGCAAGGGGCCCATGGGGCACGGGGCGCACGGGACGGCACGGAAAAGGCGGGCGGGGAGCGGCGCATGGCGGCGGCGGCGGCTGGGCTTGCGGGCGCGAGGAGGAGGCCGACAGTGGGGCCCACTGTCGGTGGCTCGCGGAGCGGGAGCGGCCGCGGACTTGCGCGGCGGCCGGCATCGTGGGCCTCGGCCCACGCCGAGGGAGAGCGCGCGCACGGGCGGCTTGGGCGGAGCGGTGCGGCCGGCCGACGGCCGCCACGGGCGAAGGGCGGGAAACAGTACGGGCGGTACGGAAAAGGGAAAAGAAAAAAAGAAAATGAGAAAGGGAAATTTTGGGACTTAATTAAATTGTTGTTTTCTTATTTAATTGATTAAAAATACTTAGAGTGCTCTAAAAATTCCGGTAAAAATCTGTTAGTGTATTTTGACATGGAGAATTCAAGAAAAATCCTACCATGTCGTTTCCATTTATTAATTGCATTTTAAAATTATAGGTTGATTCCAGTTAATTTCGAAATTCCGATTATTTCGAGTAAATTATTTAAATGAATTAGGGAAAAACCCGAGGATGTGACAACCTACCCCCTTAAACGGAATCTCGACCCGAGATTCGGAGGTACGGCGAAAAGTTGCGGGTGCGCGGCCTTTAGCTCATCTTCTCGTTCCCAAGTAGCTTCTTCCTGAGTGATGAGTCCATTGAACCTTGCAAAATCGATAACCTTGTTCCGCGTCCTTCTTTCACCGACCTCAAGAATACGTGTTGGTCTCTCTACATAGGTTAAGTCCTCTTGGATTTCAATCAGTCCGGACTCGCTTTGCTCTTCGGTACCCTTAAACACTTCTTTAAGCTGGGACACATGAAACACGTCGTGAATACAGTCATGTTGGAGGAAGCTCCAGTGATAGGCCACTTCTCCTCGACGTTCCCGAATCTGTATGGTCCCACAAAGCGTGGTGCCAACTTACCTTTGGTTTGGAAACGGTGTACTCCGGAGTGGTGTAACGCGAAGATACACAAAATCCCCGCTTGAAAAGCGAGATCTCTTCGACGATTATCCGCATAGCTCTTACGTCGGAGGCTGCGCAATCTTCAACCTTTCCCGAATCGCTCGGACCTTTCCTCTCGCTTCACTTATTACTGTACGTGCCAAGCAGTGGCGCTCACCCGTCGATCCCGAATAGGGGTGTGCGGCATTTCCGTCCATACAGTGCTTCATACGGTGCCATTTGAATGCGGCTGATAACGTTGTTGTAAGAGAATTCGCATAGGGCAAGCTTTTGTCCCACGCTTTTCCAAAATCGAGTGCGCATGCTCTCGCATATCTTCCAAAATCTGATTCACTCTCTCGGTTTGACCGTCTGTTTGCGGATGATAGGCCGTGCTAAAATTCAAACGGTACAGAGCTCTTCTTGCAACTTCTTCCGAACTTGGAAGTAACCGACTTCCCATCGGACACGATCTTCTTAGGCACGCCATGCAAACACATGATCCTTGCGAGATAAAGCTCGCTAGCTTCTTCCCTGAGTAGGTAGTATGTACTTGGTATGAAGTGGGCCACCTTGGTGAGTCGGTCCACCACGACCCAAATTGAGTCATATCCGACGTTGTGCGGGGTAAACCCGTGATGAAATCCATTCCAATTTCTTCCCATTTCCACTCGGAATCAAGTGGTTGCAACATCCGGCGGGCCGTTGATGTTCTCGCCTTCACCGCGACAAACATCACAAAGTGCAACAAACTCGGCTATCTCCCTCCTCATCGACCCACCAAAACTTTTCTTTAAGATCTTGATACATCTTTGTCTTGCCGGGTGAATTGAGTATTGGGTTTGGTGAACTTCCGTAAGGATCGTCTTTTCAAATCCTTGTCTTCCGGCACACACAATCTCTTTCCCATCCAGATTGTGCCATATTCGTCTTCCGTAAAACCACGAGCTTTTCCGACTCTCATGTTCTTCTTGAGTTCGGCCATCTCGGGATCGATGCCGAGCGGCCCGAATTTGATCAATGAGAGTGGGTTGTGCTTCCGGAGCACCACAAAACCAAAATCCACCACTCGTAGATTTAGATTCTCGAATTCCTGCCGCAACCGGTCACACATTCCTTCGACACGAGGGTGGTGCAGTAACTCTTTCGGCTTAGTGCATCCGCAACCACATTAGCTCGCGAGATGGTAATGTATCCCTAAATCATAATCTTTGATCGGTTCCAACCATCTTCTCGTCGGAGGTTTAAATCCGGTTGGGTGAAAATGTACTTAAGACTTTTGTGATCCGTATACACTTCACAACGATTACCAATTAGGTAGTGTCGCAAGATCTTCTGCATGAACCACTGCGGACAACTCCGGATCATGAGTGGGGTAGTTGTTTTCGTGTGGGCGCAATTGACGAGATGCATATGCGACCACTTTGCCTTCTTGCATCAACACACATCCCAACCCTTGGCGAGATGCATCACAATAAACTTGGAAGTCCTTTCTTGGGTCGGGCGGTATCAACACCGGTGCAGACACCAACTTCCTCTTGAGCTCTTCAAAACTCTTGTTACATTCGCCGACCACTTAAACTTCTCATCTTTCTTCAACAGTTGAGTCATTGGCTTGGCGATTTTGGAGAAGTTCTCAATGAAGCGGCGGTAGTAACCCGCAAGTCCAAGGAAACTTCGGACTGCGTAACCGTTTTAGGCGGGGTCCACTTGGTAACCGATTCCACATTTGCCTTGGATTCACGGCTACTCCTTGGGCATTCACAATGTGGCCGAGGAACCTGTACCTCCTTTAACCGAAAGCACACTTGCTAAACTTGGCGTAGAGCCGATGATCTCTCAACTTCTCGAGTACTATCCGAAGATGTTGCTCATGATCCTCCTCCGACTTAGAGTAGACCAAAATGTCGTTAATGAACACCACCATAAATTTATCCAAGAACTCCATAAACACCTTGTTCATCGATTCATAAAGAAAGCCGGTGCGTTGGTTAACCCAAAAGACATGACCGTACACTCGTACGAGTCCATACCAGTGGTGAAGGCGGTCTTGGGAATGTCCTCTTCCGAATCCTCAGCGATGATAGCCCGATCGCGGGTCTATCTTGGAAAATACCTTGGCCCCTTTGAGTTGATCGAATAAATCATCAATCCGTGGTAGGGGATACTTGTTCTCGATAGTAACCTCATTGAGGGCGTGATAATCGACACACATCCTCTTGGTCTTGTCTTTCTTTTCCACGAAAATCACCGGAGCACCCCAATGCGATGTGCTCGGGCGAATATACCCTTTTGCAACTGTTCATCCACTTGCTTCTTTACTTCGGCCAACTCGTTGGTTCCCATCCTATACGGCCTCTTGTGTATTGGGGCGGTCCCGGGTACTAGATCAATCCGAACTCAATTTCCCTTTTGGCGGCATCCGAGTTAAGTCTTCGGGGAAAACTTCGGGTATTCTCGACGATGGGGATATCCTCTAACTTCACGGGGTCTTGGCCGCCATTTCGGACGATTCCCGGTGGAAACATGATTCAAACTTGCTACGGGCTTGACTTGCATGGGAGAGCGAAAAACAATTCTTTCTCCTTTCATATTGATTAAAGTAATGAAAGTAATGGTGCGACTAGCGCAGTCAATTACTCCCTTATGTCGGACAACCAATCCATCCCAAGAATGACATCTAGGCCTTTGGTGAAGGAGGATAAGGTTGGCTAGAAACATAGATCCTTGGATTTCTATGGTCACCGAGGGACAATGCGAGTGGTCTCCAAGTGGTTTCCGGGGTTTGAACCCGCATAGGTATCTTAAGTCCCACTACCGACAACCCATGTGCCCCAACAAATTGCTTTGAGATAAAAGAATGTGTAGCGCCGTAATCAAATAATACGTGGCGGGAGTATAGTTTACGGAAACATACCCAGTATAACTCGGGAGCTGTGCAGTGCTTCCTCGGCGGACGCATGGTTGACTCGAGCTGGATGAACCTTGGCCCAGCGCGCCTTGGCTTTGGACACTTGTCACGCAAAATGCCCGAGATCACCACGGTTGAAACGAGACTCCTAGCTTTCCTCCGAGTCCTTCCTTGGAGGTGGTGGGTATTATTCCGGGATGGCGCCGTTGGAGGGCGCGGGGCCGGAGTATCTGTGGCCGATCACGCCACTCTGCCAGTTTGGAAATTCCCGGGTGATAAGGTCGATGCGACGAACAATCATGGTGGTAGGTCCACTCGACTTCCGGGCATGAAACGCGGCCTCTGCGATTTCCCTGCCGTTGAGGAGGTCGTGTCCTGGAATACTTTTCTCTTCTTGATCATCTTGTTGCGCCGATCTTCCTGTCGAATGGCCTTGTCAACCAGCTTCTCAAAGTTAGCATATTCTCCGGAGATAAGCTTGCGTGAGTTCATCATCCAAACCAGTCAAAAACTTTTCCGCCTCTACGCATCGGTGCGCACATCTTCGGGGCATAACGGGCAAGACGATTGAATTCGTGCGAGATACTCGATAATGATCGTTACCCCTGCTCCAGAGAACGAAACTCACGCTTTTACGTGCAACTATTCCCGCAGGAATGTGTGCGGTCCAAGCGCGACGAAACTCTTCCGTGAATGCTTCTTTGCTCCGCCGGCGAGTAACCAAGTAGTTGTCCCACCAAGTCGAAGGCAGGACCCGTAACTCATGAGTGGCAAACGAGACTTTCTCCCGATCCGTGCACCGCGCGATCTAACTTCTTCTCTATGACATGAAGCCAATCATTAGCCTTCATGGGATTAGTGGTCTTGGAGAAGGTCGGCGGTCGGACACGAAGGAACTGCGCGGCTTGATGGGGTGGTGGGGCGGCAAGCGATTGTTCTGGCGTTGTTCTTTGCATTTGTTGTAGCATCTGCTTGCATCCGATGGTGTTGTTGTTGCATTTGCTACATCATTGCAGCCATCATCGTGTGCTGTGAAGCGAGCACTTGAGCAATGGTGGGATTCTCGGGTGGCGGTGGAGGAGCATTGCCATTGGCGTCGTGAGCTTCGTTGTTGTTGGCACTGATGCCCATTGTTCTTTGTTCGCCCGCCGGTCCTGGTGTTCACCATCCGAAGGAGACGACCGACCAAAGAGAGAGAAAAGAAGAAAAGCAGACAGACTTAGAACTAATCTTTATTATTTGAATTCAAATGCGTTGTTCGATCTTAACTAAAAACAAGGAAAAACACAAAACATCCTTAATTGGTCGAGTCATATCACACTTGATATCGATCGCCGGCTATCCACACACGCCTAACACACAGCAACTACGAGAAGACAAACTAAGTTAAACGGTAAAACTAAGGAGGGCAACTAGAACGATCCACGAGACGAGGAGTCGAAACCGCTTCCTTAGAAGATCCCCACTCTTCCGAACGGCTCCTAGAGTCCTCGGGCGTCACCTCCGACTTGGACTCTTCGAATCGGTTGCCGTAGCCCAACCGATCCTGCCTCTTCCCTCCGAGGAATCTCGAGTCTCTTCGGAGTCCATGTCTTCACCGAATTCTCGAGCTTGAGTCACTGGAGACGGAGATCCAACCATTACGCCACCTCCGCCTTGATTCGCCGAGGCCGGAGCAAAGGTGAGGCAGAACCTGCGGCGGGAGGAAGCGGAACCGGTCTTTGGAACCGGAGCGGGTGGAGCTAGAGAAGGCGGTGGAATCCGAGGTGCCACTGGATACGGACGGCGCGGTGGTGGTCTTCCGAGGCGTAGTGCGGAGTCTAACCCCAACCGGTGGCGGGAGTCCCTTCAACTCGGCTACCTCCTTCTTCGGACGAACCACTTCGTCCTGCAAGCGCGATCCTCGGCATCTTCTTGTCGTTCAGCTCTTTGGTTGCCTTGTGTAGGTCGAGTGCATCGATCCAGTCCTTTGAGCACGGTGCACATGTGACCGAAGGTAGAGTCATTCTCTCTCGCCGTCGACTTGAATGCACCGACCTCCGAGGAACTACCTCAACGGGGATGGTAGCGGTAGGAGGAGGTGCGAAGGTCGGCATCATGCGGCTCCCCTCATCTGGCTAACATCGGGTAGGCGGCTTCTTGACAAGCGTGATCGACGTGCCTCCGGAGGCTGTGACCTCCATGTTGGGAAGACACGTTCCCACAAACCCGTGAACCTCCAACCGAACACGGTAGGGCAACTCGTCACCGAGAGGCGCAAGCGTTGTATACTCCGGTGCTTCGGGATATCCAAGCTGCAAGGGCCATACGCGCCACCTCGCCACGAAGCTTGTCATCCCATTTCCGAGTGCGTGTTGGGGAACCTGCCATCTATAGAAACAAAGGAGTGGGAAAATCAAAACATGCTCAAAACCCACGACCAACCTCCCATTTTCACAATTCCTAATCCCTAGGTGACTCCACTTTTCAAAACACCCCTTTTTTTCAAAACATATGCACATGAAAAAGAATTAGAGGGCTCTTAAGATTTCCGGTTGGCTTGTCCTACAGTCACACGGGAAGGCTCGATACCAACTTGTCACGCCCGAAATTCACACCGAATTTCTGCGGCTAATTGTGCATTACACCCTCGTCCGGGCATCGGAGAGGTACACAAATCGACGTTATTGATAATACTGATTCCTCGTCTTAGAAACAATATAAAAGAGTTACACAAATGCAGCGGAAAGGAAAATAAGGCGACTTAAGCTAAACTTGACACGAGCGAGCGGAACACCAACTCCACGGCTAAACCTTGACGAGAACAAGCCTACCCCTCCTCGGAGACCTCGATCTCAACCTCGCCTGGAGTGGGAAAAGAAGCAAGGCGAGTACAACCACCGTACTCAACAAATCACACCTAGGAAAAGGGGACATGATGCAAGATAAACAACAAGGAAAGGTCAAGGGGCTCAATTTGCATAACAGCATTTGCGGTATATAATAACAATATTTGAAGACAGTAAAACAGTAGAAATATTTAAGCAGTATTAAATAAACACTGTCCAACGCTCAAACCACGTTGCAACAGGCCCATCCATCCACCTGCACCAGTCATACTTCAATATTTCATTCAAATAAATAAATAAGACTAATCAAGGTGAATCGGTCGATCGCCGTGCTAGTGGGCACGGCTATTCGAATAGTTTTTACTCGATCGAGAGGTGTACAAGCTGTACCCACAAGACACAATCCCACAACACGTTACCGTGCGCCGGTGCACCACCACGGTGCCGGAAAGGAATTGTGACAGGACCCTTCACATAACCCCCTCTAATCAATCGTACCACACCAAGGTTTCGCCCCCATTCCCATCGGGCAATGGGCAGCCCCCTCTAGTGCCGCGGTGAATCCGGAAGCTGATCAACCCTTAAACCGGGGCCGACCCAACTCCATCACGCCCACCCTCTGGGATACGTCGACTAGAGACGGCTACGCTACAAGCCCGCCATTACCCATGCCGGCTTGTGGTATGCACGGCATTTCTTCCGGGGTTTCCGAGAACCGGTCCTTAATCGTCATGAGCACGCTAACCAAAGTACAACCATGTGCTCACGACCCACCTTTTCATAATTCACTATTATTGAAAACAAGGTCGTATCTTAATATCATCGGAAGGTCAACTTTAGTAATAAACTTGATTAGTGTGATTCCCTTAAGTGAACTAGTTGCGGTAAGCATAACTAAGCACCCTTAAGCTATCATCTAGTCACATTGGACCCCAAGTTATCAATGGTATAAGGTAAACAATCCTATGGTTGAGTACAATAGGTATGAACATCCCATGAAATAACATTCTAAAACATGTGCGTATTTGAACGAAAAAGAGGTATTTACATAAAATAGGTACAATATGGTAGGTATGACTTGCCTTGCTCGAGGGGCGAGGAACCTCGGTGACTACTTCGAGAGAACGGGCTCGCCGGAAAACTCGGGATCTACACGACAAACAAAGCACTCAACAAACACCCTAAAAAGTCTACTGAAACAGCACTGAAAAGTATTTTTAATGGATTCTTGACATTTTTCTGGATTTAATGAAATTTGAATGGGCTAAAACGGAGCTCGGATTCAAAAGATATGAATTTTAGAAGTTTAATTGCGATTTTTAAACTAAACGAAAAGACTAAATTATTTATTGCGCAATTAAGTCCCTGGTGACGTCACCCACGCGGCTGGCTCAGGCGGCGTCGCATGACGTCGGTGGTGGCGTTAGCCCTAGGGCGACGTCGGCACACTGGCCGGCGCACGCGGGAGCCGGGGCGGCGGCGGATTCTTGCCACGTGGTGAGATCAAGCGGCGGATCGGCGGCGATCGGACGGCGAGGTGAAGGCTAGGGTTAGGGTTTGCGGGCGCGGCGGCGAGGGGTTTCACCGCCGGCCGGGGTGGCGCGGCGGCGGAAGCGGCTTGCCGGCGGCGAGCGCGGCGGGACACAGCGGCGGGACTCGGCGGCGCACGCGAGCGGAAGGAAACAAAAGGAAATGAAGTAAATAAAATGAGAAACGGGAACGGCGGCGAGCTCACCGACGGTGAAAGAAAAGGACGGAGACGGCGATGATTCGGGGCTAGAAACGACGGCCAACAAAGGGAAACACGGGCGGAGCTCGAGGGGTTTTAAAGGGGGAGAGAAGAGGTTGAAGCCAGGCACGGATACGGCGGGGATAAGGTCACCGGCGGTTTCGGACTCGAAGAGAGGAGAGATTTCCGGCGGTCGTTTCGGGCGACGGCGACCGTTTCGGCGTGCGGGAAAGCGGCGACGGTGCGGGGACGCAGCCGATGCTCGGCAAGGGGCCCATGGGGCACGGGCGCGGACGGCCCGGAAAGGCGGGCGGGGAGCGGCGCATGGCGGCGGCGGCGGCCGGGCTTGCCGGGCGCGAGGAGGAGGCCCGACAGTGGGGCCCACCTGTCGGTGGCCTGCGGAGCGGGAGCGGCCGCGGACTTGCGCGGCGCGGCCGGCATCGTGGGCCTCGGCCACGACCAGAGGAGCGCGCGCGCACGGGCGGCTTGGGCGGAGCGGTGCGGGCGACGGCCGCCACGGGCGAAGGGCGAAGCAGACGGGCGGTACGGAAAAAGGGAAAAGAAAAAAAGAAAATGAGAAAGGAAATTTTGGGACTTAATTAAATTGTTGTTTTCTTATTTAATTGATTAAAAATACTTAGAGTGCTCTAAAAATTCTAAAAATCTGTTAGTGTATTTTGACATGGAGAATTCAAGAAAAATCCTACCATGTCGTTTCCATTTATTAATTGCATTTTAAAATTATAGGTTGATTCCGAGTTAATTTCGAAATTCCGATTATTTCGAGTAAATTATTTAAATGAATTAGGGAAAAACCCGGGATGTGACAACCTACCCCTTAAACGGAATCTCGACCCAGAGATTCGGAGGATGCTGGCGAAAAGTTGCGGGTGCGCGGCCTTTAGCTCATCTTCTCGTTCCCAAGTAGCTTCTTCCTCGGAGTGATGAGTCCATTGAACCTTGCAAAATCGATAACCTTGTTCCGCGTCCTTCTTTCACCGACCTCAAGAATACGTGTTGGTCTCTCTACATAGGTTAAGTCCTCTTGGATTTCAATCTAGTCTGGACTCGCTTTGCTCTTACGGTACCCTTAAACACTTCTTTAAGCGGGACACATGAAACACGTCGTGAATACCAGTCATGTTGGAGGAAGCTCCGGTGATAGGCCACTTCTCCTCGACGTTCCCGAATCTGTATGGTCCCACGAAACGTGGTGCCAACTTACCTTTGGTTTGGAAACGGTGTACTCCCGGAGTGGTGTAACGCGAAGATACACAAAATCCCCGCTTGAAAAGCGAGATCTCTTCGACGATTATCGCATAGCTCTTCCGTCGGGGCTGCGCAATCTTCAACCTTTCCCGAATCGCTCGGACCTTTTCCTCTGCTTCACTTATTACTTCGTGCCAAGCAGTGCGCACCCCGTCGATCCCTGAATAGGGGTGTGCGGCATTTCCGTCCATACGGTGCTTCATACGGTGCCATTTGAATGCTGGCACGATAGCTGTTGTTGTAAGAGTGCATAGGGCAAGCTTTTGTCCCACGCTTTTCCAAAATCGAGTGCGCATGCTCTCGGCATATCTTCCAAAATCGATTCACTCTCTCGGTTTGACCGTCTTTTGCGGATGATAGGCCGTGCTAAAATTCAAACGGTGCAGAGCTCTTCTTGCAACTTCTTCCGAACTTGGAAGTAAGCCGACTTCCTCATCGGACACGATCTTCTTAGGCACGCCATGCAAACACATGATCCTTGCGAGATAAAGCTCGCTAGCTTCTTCCCCGAGTAGGTAGTATGTGCGGTATGAAGTGGGCCACCTTGGTGAGTCGGTCCACCACGACCCAAATTGAGTCATATCCGACGTTGTGCGGGGTAAACCCGTGATGAAATCCATTCCAATTTCTTCCCATTTCCACTCGGAATCTGAAGTGGTTGCAACATCCGGGCGGGCCGTTGATGTTACGCCTTCACCTGACAAACATCACAAAGTGCAACAAACTCAGCTATCTCCCTCCTCATGCGACCCACCAAAACTTTTCTTTAAGATCTTGATACATCTTTGTCTTGCCGGTGAATTGAGTATTGGGTTTGGTGAACTTCCGTAAGGATCGTCTTTTTCAAATCCTTGTCTTCGGCACACACAATCTCTTTCCCATCCAGTTGTGCCATATTCGTCTTTAGTAAAACCACGAGCTTTTCCGACTCTCATGTTCTTCTTGAGTTCGGCCATCTCGGGATCGATGCTGAGCAGCCGAATTTGATCAATGAGAGTGGGTTGGGCTTCCGAGCAGCCACAAAACCAAAATCCACCACTCGTAGATTTAGATTCTCGAATTCTGCTGCAGCGGTCACACATTCCTTCGACACGAGGGTGGTGCGGTAACTCTTTCGGCTTAGTGCATCCGCAACCACATTAGCTTTGCGGGATGGTAATGTATCCCTAAATCATAATCTTTGATCGGCCCAACCATCTTCTCGTCGGAGGTTTAAATCCGGTTGGGTGAAAATGTACTTAAGACTTTTGTGATCCGTATACACTTCACAACGATTACCAATTAGGTAGTGTCGCAAGATCTTCGGTGCATGAACCACTTGCGGACAACTCCGGATCATGAGTGGGGTAGTTGTTTTCGTGTGGGCGCAATTGACGAGATGCATATGCGACCACTTTGCCTTCTTGCATCAACACACATCCCAACCCTTGGCGAGATGCATCACAATAAACTTGGAAGTCCTTTCTTGGGTCGGGCGGTATCAACACCAGGTGCGGAGACACCAACTTCCTCTTGAGCTCTTCAAAACTCTTGTTACATTCTGACCACTTAAACTTCTCATCTTTCTTCAACGGTTGAGTCATTGGCTTGGCGATTTTGGAGAAGTTCTCAATGAAGCGGCGGTAGTAACCCGCAAGTCAAGGAAACTTCGGACTGCGTAACCGTTTTAGGCGGGGTCCACTTGTAGCGATTCCACATTTTTGGATCCACGGCTACTCCTTGGGCATTCACAATGTGGCCGAGGAACCGTACCTCCTTTAACCGAAAGCACACTTGCTAAACTTGGCGTAGAGCGATGATCTCTCAACTTCTCGAGTACTATCAGAAGATGTTGCTCATGATCCTCCTCCGACTTAGAGTAGACCAAAATGTCGTTAATGAACACCACCATAAATTTATCCAAGAACTCCATAAACACCTTGTTCATCGATTCATAAAGAAAGCCGGTGCGTTGGTTAACCCAAAAGACATGACCGTACACTCGTACAGTCCATACACAGTGGTGAAGGCGGTCTTGGGAATGTCCTCTTCCCGAATCCTCAACGATGATAGCCCGATCGCGGGTCTATCTTGGAAAATACCTTGGCCCCTTTGAGTTGATCGAATAAATCATCAATCCGTGGTAGGGGATACTTGTTCTGATAGTAACCTCATTGAGGGCGTGATAATCGACACACATCCTCTTGGTCTTGTCTTTCTTTTCCACGAAAATCACCGGAGCACCCCAATGCGATGTGCTCGGGCGAATATACCCTTTTTGCAACTGTTCATCCACTTGCTTCTTTACTTCGGCCAACTCGTTGGTTCCCATCCTATACGGCCTCTTGTGTATTGGGGCGGTCCGGGTACTAGATCAATCAGGAACTCAATTTCCCTTTTGGCGGCATCGAGTTAAGTCTTCGGGAAAACTTCGGGGTATTCTCGACGATGGGGATATCCTCTAACTTCACGGGGTCTTGGCCGCCATTTCGGACGATTCCCCGGTGGAAACATGATTCAAACTTGCTACGGGCTTGACTTGCATGGGAGAGCGAAAAACAATTCTTTCTCCTTTCATATTGATTAAAGTAATGAAAGTAATGGTGCGACTAGCGCAGTCAATTACTCCCTTATGTCTGGACAACCAATCCATCCCAAGAATGACATCTAGGCCTTTGGGTGAAGGAGGATAAGGTTGGCTAGAAACATAGATCCTTGGATTTCTATGGTCACGAGGGACAATGCGAGTGGTCTCCAAGTGGTTTCCGGGGTTTGAACCCGCATAGGTATCTTAAGTCCCACTACGACAACCCATGTGCCCCAACAAATTGCTTTGAGATAAAAGAATGTGTAGCGCAGAATCAAATAATACTCTGTGGCGGGAGTATAGTTTACGAAACATACCAGTATAACTTCGGGAGCGTCGTGCTTCCTCGGCGGACGCATGGTTGACTCGAGCCTGGATGAACCTTGGCCCAGCGCGTCTTGGCTTTGGACACTTGTCCGCAAAATGCCCGAGATCACCACGGTTGAAACAGACTCTAGCTTTCCTCGAGTCCTTCCTTGGAGGTGGTGGCGTGATTTATTCTTTGGATGGCGCCGTTGGAGGCGCGGGGCTGAGTACTGTCGTTGCGATCACGCCCACTTGCCGGTTTGGAAATTCCACAGGTGATAAGGTCGATGCCGACGAACAATCATGGTGGTAGGTCCACTCGACTTCCGAGGCATGAAACGCGGCCTCGCGATTTCCTTGTTGAGGAGGTCGTGTGCGGAATACTTTTCTCTTCTTGATCATCTTGTTGCGCCGATCTTCTGTCGAATGGCCTTGTCAACCAGCTTCTCAAAGTTAGCATATTCTCAGGAGATAAGCTTGTCAGTGAGTTCATCATCCAAACCAGTCAAAAACTTTTCTGCCTCTCCGCATCGGTGCGCACATCTTCGGGGCATAACGGGCAAGACGATTGAATTCGTGCGGTGATATCAAGAATCGATCGTTACCTGCTCCAGAGAACGAAACTCACGCTTTTACGTGCAACTATTCCCGAGAATGTGTGCGGTCTGGCTGCGACGAAACTCTTCCCGAGTAAGCTGCTTGCTCCCGCCGGGAGTAACCAAGTAGTTGTCCCACCAAGCGAAGCGGGACCCGTAACTCATGAGTGACAAACGAGACTTTCTCGATCCAGGTGCACTGCAGCGGATCTAACTTCTTCTCTATGACATGAAGCCAATCATTAGCCTTCATGGGATTAGTGGTCTTGGAGAAGGTCGGCGGTCGGACACGAAGGAACTCGCGGCTTGGATGGGGTGGTGGGGCGGCAAGCGGATTGTTCTCTCGTTGTTTTGCATTTGTTGTAGCATCTCTTGTTGCATCGATGGTGTTGTTGTTGCATTTGCTACATCATTGCAGCCATCATCGTATGCGTGAAGCGAGCACTTGAGCAATGGTGGGATTCTCGGGTGGCGGTGGAGGAGCATTGCCATTGGCGTCGTGAGCTTCGTTGTTGTTGGCACTGTGCCCATTATTCTTTGTTCGCCCCGGTCGGTGTTCACCATCGAAGGAGACGACCGACCAAAGAGAGAGAAAAGAAGAAAAGCAGACAGACTTAGAACTAATCTTTATTATTTGAATTCAAATGCGTTGTTCGATCTTAACTAAAAACAAGGAAAAACACAAAACATCCTTAATTGGTCGAGTCATATCACACTTGATATCGCGCCGCTATCCCACACACAAGCCCTAACACACGGCAACTACCAGAAGACAAACTAAGTTAAACGGTAAAACTAAGGAGGGCAACTAGAACGATCCACGAGACGAGGAGTCGCGCTTCCTTCCGAAGATCCCCACTCTTCCGAACGGCTCCTAGAGTCCTCGGGCGTCACCTCCGACTTGGACTCTTCGAATCGGTTGTCGTAGCCCAACCGATCCTGCCTCTTCCCTCAGAGGAATCTCGAGTCTCTTCGGAGTCCATGTCTTCAGCCGAATTCTCGAGCTTGAGTCACTGGAGACGGAGATCCAACCATTCGCCACCTCGCCTTGATTCGCCGAGGCTGGAGCAAAGGTGAGGGCAGAACTGCAGCGGGAGGAGGCGGAACCAGGTCTGGGCCGGAGCGGGTGGAGGCTGGAGAAGGCGGTGGAATCCGAGGTGCCACTGGATACGGATAGGCGCGGTGGTGGTCTTCCGAGGCGTAGTGCGGAGTCTAACCCCAAGCGGTGGCGGGAGTCCCTTCAACTCGGCTACCTTCTTCTTCGGACGAACCACTTCGTCCTGCGGTCGCGCGATCCTCGGCATCTTCTTGTCGTTCGGCTCTTTGGTTGCCTTGTGTAGGTCGAGTGCATCGATCCGAGTCCTTTGAGCACGGTGCACATGTGGCCAGAAGGTAGAGTCATTCTCCTCTGCGTCGACTTGAATGCACGACCTCCGAGGAACTACCTCAACGGGGATGGTAGCGGTAGGAGGAGGTGCGAAGGTCGGCATCATGCGGCTCCCTCATCTGGCTAACATCGGGTAGGCGGCTTCTTGACAAGCGTGATCGACGTGCCTCGGAAGCTGTGACCTCCATGTTGGGAAGACACGTTCCCACAAACCCGTGAACCTCCAACCGAACACGGTAGGGCAACTCGTCACGAGAGGCGCAAGCGTTGTATACTCCGGTGCCGGGATATCCAAGCGCAAGGGCCATACGCGCCACCTCGCCACGAAGCTGTCATCCCATTTCCGCATGCGTGCGTGCGGGAACCTGCCATCTATAGAAACAAAGGAGTGGGAAAATCAAAACATGCTCAAAAACCCACGACCAACCTCCCATTTTCACAATTCCTAATCCCTAGGCGACTCCACTTTTCAAAACACCCCTTTTTTTTCAAAACATATGCACATGAAAAAGAATTAGAGGGCTCTTAAGATTTCCGGTTGGCTTGTCCTACGAGTCACGGAAGGCTACGATACCAACTTGTCACGCCCGAAATTCACACCGAATTCTGCGGCTAATTTGTGCATTACACCCTCGTCCGGGCATCGGCCGAGGTACACAAATCGACGTTATTGATAATACTGATTCCTCGTCTTAGAAACAATATAAAAGAGTTACACAAATGCGGCGGAAAGGAAAATAAGACTGACTTAAGCTAAACTTGACACGAGCGAGCGGAACACCAACTCCACGGCTAAACCTTGACGAGAACAAGCCTACCCCTCCTCGGAGACCTCGATCTCAACCTCGCACCGGAGTGGGAAAAAGAAGCAAGGCCGAGTACAACCACCGTACTCAACAAATCACACCGGAAAAGGGGACATGATGCAAGATAAACAACAAGGAAAGGTCAAGGGGCTCAATTTGCATAAACGCATTTGCGGTATATAATAACAATATTTGAAGACGGTAAAAAGCAGTAGAAATATTTAAGCGGTATTAAATAAACACTTGTCCAACGCTCAAACCACGTTGCAACAGAGCCCATCCATCCACCTGCACTAGTCATACTTCAACATTTCATTCAAATAAATAAATAAGACTAATCAAGGTGAATCGGTCGATCGCCCGTAAGTGGGCACGGCTATTCGAATAGTTTTTACTCGATCGAGAGGTGTACAAGCTGTACCCACAAGACACAATCCCACAACACGTTACCGTGCGCGGTGCACCACCACGGTGCCCGGAAAGGAATTGTGGGACCCTTCACATAACCCCTCTAATCAATCGTACCACACCAAGGTTTCGCCCCCATTCCCATCGGGCAATGGGCAGCCCCTCTAGTGCCGCGGTGAATCCGGAAGCTGATCAACCCTTAAAACGGGGCCGACCCAACTCCATCACGCCCACCCTCTCGGGATACGTCGACTAGAGACGGCTACGCTACAAGCCCGGCCATTACCCATCTTTGGCTTGTGGTATGCACGGCATTTCTTCCGGGGTTTCCGAGAACCGGTCCTTAATCGTCATGAGCACGCTAACCAAAGTACAACCATGTGCTCACGACCCACCTTTTTCATAATTCACTATTATTGAAAACAAGGTCGTATCTTAATATCATCGGAAGGTCAACTTTAGTAATAAACTTGATTAGTGTGATTTCCTTAAGTGAACTAGTTGCGCTAAGCATAACTAAGCACCCTTAAGCTATCATCTAGTCACATTGGACCCCAAGTTATCAATGGTATAAGGTAAACAATCCTATGGTTGAGTACAATAGGTATGAACATCCCATGAAATAACATTCTAAAACATGTGGTATTTGAACGAAAAAGAGGTATTTACATAAAATAGGTACAATATGGTCAATGTAAGGTATGACTTGCCTTGCTCTGGAGACTGAGGAACCTCGGCGACTACTTCGAAGAGAACGGGCTCGCCGGAAAACTCGGGATCTACACGACAAACAAAGCACTCAACAAACACCCTAAAAAGTCTACTGAAACAGCACTGAAAAGTATTTTTAATGGATTCTTGACATTTTTTTGGATTTAATGAAATTTGAATGGGCTAAAACGGAGCTCGGATTCAAAAGATATGAATTTTAGAAGTTTAATTGCGATTTTTAAACTAAACAGAAAAGACTAAATTATTTATTGCACGCAATTAAGTCCCTGGTGACGTCACCCACGCGGCTCGGGAGGCGACGTCAGCCCTAGGGCTGACGTCAGCGCGGGCAGCGACGCGGAGCCGGGGCGGCGGCGGATTGCGCCACGTGGCTAGATCCGAGCGGCGGATCGGCGGTGATCGGACGGCGGGCGAAGGCTAGGTTAGGGTTTGCTGGCGCGCGTGGCGGCGGGGTTTCACCGCCGGCAGGGGGCGCGGCGGCGGAAGCGGCTTGCCGGCAACGAGCGCGGCGGCGGGACACGACGGCGGGACTCGGCGAGCGGCACGCGACGGAAGGAAACAAAAGGAAATGAAGTAAATAAAATGAGAAACGGGAACGGCGGCGAGCTCACCGAGCGGTGAAAGAAAGGACGAAGACGGCGACGATTCGGGGCTAGAAACGACGGCCAACAAAGGGAAACACGGCGGAGCTCGAGGGGGTTTTAAAGGGAGAGAAGAGGTTGAAGCGAAGGCACGGATACGGCGGGGATAAGGTCACGGCGGTTTCGGACTCGGAGAGAGAGAGAGATTTCGGCGGTCGTTTCGGGCGACGCAGCAGCCGTTTCGGCGTGCGGGAAGCGGCGGCGGGTGCGGGGACGCGGGCGGTGCTCGGCAAGGGGCCCACGGGGCACGGGCGCACGAGACGGCCGGAAAAGGCGGGCGGGGAGCGGCGCATGGCGGCGGCGGCGGGCTGGGCTTGCGGGCGCGGGAGGAGGCCCGGCAGTGGGGCCCACCTGTCGGTGGCTGCGGAGCGAGGGAGCGGCCGAGACTTGCGCGCGCGGCCGGCATCGTGGGCCTCGGCCACGACCAGGAGGAGTGGCGCGCGCACGGGGGAGGCGGCTTGGGCGGAGCGGTGCGGGCGACGGCCGCCACGGGCGAAGGCGGGAAGCCGTACGGGCGGTACGGAAAAAGGGAAAAGAAAAAAAAAGAAAAGGAGAAAGGGAAATTTTGGGACTTAATTAAATTCTTGTTTTCTTATTTAATTGATTAAAAATACTTAGAGTGCTCTAAAAATTCCAGTAAAAATCTGTTAGTGTATTTTGACATGGAGAATTCAAGAAAAATCCTACCATGTCGTTTCCATTTATTAATTGCATTTTAAAATTATAGGTTGATTCCGGGTTAATTTCAAAAATTCCGATTATTTCGGGTAAATTATTTAAATGAATTAGGGAAAAACCCGGGATGTGACATGATCCCAGTGTGTTATTAAGGAAAAACCGAAGAATGACAAGAGATCAACTGAGATATTCTCAGATCATTGGTTCACTGATGTATTTAGCTAGTGCAACGAGGCCTAACATATCATTTGCTGTGAGCAAGTTGAGCCGGTTTATTTCAAATTCGGAAGATAATCATTGACGTGCTTTGGAAAGAGTAATGTGCTATCTAAAAGGCACTACGAGTTACGGAATCACTATGTTGGGTACCCAAAAATACTGGAGGGCTATAGTGATTCAAACTGGATTTCTGATGCTGATGAGATAAAAGCCACAAGTGGATATGTGTTCACACTTAGAGGTGACGTTGTTTCCTAGAAGTCTTGCAAGCAGATCATCTTAATGAGGTAAACAATGAAAACAAAACTCACAACATTAGACACTAACACTATTGAGGGTGAGTGGCTTCGTGAGCTCCTGATGGATTTGACAGTGGTTGAAAAACCAGAACCAACTATCCTGATGAATTGTGATAATCAAACGGTGATTATTAAGGAGAACAGTTTGAAAGACCACATGAAGTCATCTAGGCATGTAAAAAGAAGACTGAAATCCATCAAAAAGATGAAAAATCTGGAGTGATATCATTGGACTATATTCAGACTGCTAAAAATATGGCATATCAATTCACTAAGGGTCTATCGCATAATGTGATAAACAGTGCATCGAGTGAGATGGGCTTAAGACCCACTTGAGTTACACAATAGTGCTAACCTGTCTTATATGATCGGAGACCCCGTGAATTAGAATGGCGAAACAAGCTATTGGGTGACTGGGAGGAGATACCCTTAAAGGGCTTATTTTTTATGTACTTCTCTCCTTATTTTTATGGCAAGTTGGTGCATATTTTAATGTGATCCGAATGGCTTTTCTTAAAGCAGAGATATTGGCCTGCAGAACATCTTAGAAGGAACAAACCTATATGAGTCAGATTGTTAGTCATAGTCTATGAGATTTGGGTGATCCCTAGATACTCATGAAAAGGCCTCGAGTACGACTTATACGCTCTAAATAGAGAGAATGCTAACAACAACTTAGTATCAGTCAATGAATTGAGTAAAACCTAACTGCACAAACTGACAATTCAAGGCGTAGTCTATTGTTCAGTTATGGTTAGGTGTAGCTCCTTTTATAGGTGAAAGCTCAACTGAAACACTGGTATAACAAGCAGGTGGAGAACCAAGAACATTTCCGATGAGCCCTAAAATTTGGTGGGGATTGTTAGAGTAATTGAGCTAAGTCCAATTTAATTCTAATAAATTTTATGGGCCCACAAGCAATGTTAAGGGGATTAATACTACCTTGGAAATTTAAGTGGAGATCTCAACTTAAATAGGCTGCTATCAGAGAGCACCTATTGAGCGGTTAAGATGGTGGTGGAACTGCCACGTGCGCACGCGTTGGGTCATGGGTGTGGAGTGGCGAGGCGTGGCTGACTGCTGCTCTCTCTCTGTAACGTTATGTTTTAATGTAACCGACAGAGACACTCGTTACTCCACCAACGGATGGGAAATCAATCAAATTGGTTCTACTGTTACTCATTTAACGGATGGAGAATTCAATCCCGATTTGATTCATCCGAAACATTACTCTCTTGAGTACTATATAAGTCCTACCTCCAGGATAGATAGATATACATGCTTAGTCCACCCTCTCTCTCACACTCTAACACTCTTCGAAAAAACATGTTATTTTGTTCTTACGCTGCTTCTGTTTCTCCTGTTTTGATCAAGTGTGTGCATAGGTTTTCGAAACTAGCAAACATCCGAAACTCCGTCCGCTTGCGTACCTGCATGGGTAGGCGGGTGATCAAATTTTTGGGGAGTGCACTCTCGCATGATTGCTCTCTGCACTACGTCGTTTACTTCCTCTATATCATCTACATCTTCATGTCAACCGGCGACGATAATGGTAGAGGTGGCGAGAACGACGACACTGGTGGAGGCGAGAACGACTCTATTAACAGAGGCAACAACACCAATAATGCCTCACCCAGTATCGAAGTGTTCTCCGGGTATGTCAAATTTCTTGATGTTTATTTTGTAATTAGCATTTTAATGTTTAGCAGTGTCACTACAATGTCACTAAATCATTCTACTATATCCATATCATACTTAGTATGATAATTTTTATGGATTAAAATATGCCAAATCATGATTATATTTCTAACACGTGCTACTTCCTGGAATCACAGGGTTGGATTATTTAATTTTAGCTAATTTACATCATGTTACTTAAACATATGAGTTAATAATTTGATAATTAATATATATTTTTAAATATGTTTCGTATAGTAAGGAGTGTTTTCACTCAAAATTTTGTTCTGTCTGGCTATTTTACATAAAACCCTTTGATTTTTTCCAAAATTAACTTGCAGTCCACCTGGCTATTTTGCAGAAAACACCTTGAGTGTTTATAAAATTAATCCGCAGTCCGTCTGACTATTTTGCAAAAAACACTTGAGTATTTATAAAATTAACCCGCAGTCCCAATATTGAAATAAGTCTCAGATGAAGATATTAAAAAAATAAATTGGAATTACATGAGAGTTTAACTTTGGAAATAATTATGATAAAATAAAATGACGTCCGTTGCAACACACGGGTATATTTATTAGTCTTTGTATTAAGATTGGAGGAACAATTAGTATACATTGGACTTGGGTAAATATTTTTGAGGATCATGATCTAAATTGTTTCCTTCATGTTAAAAAAAATGCGTGTCCAATTCTAAGACGAGTGAGGTGATGCTGTTGGAGTCCAGCTGCCTGAGTGAGTCATCCACTATTCTGAAGTAGACACTATAGTTTGTAGAACTAACACACAACCCCACAGGCCACCGTCCACTCCTGCTTCCGTGCAAGCTGCAACCACCTCCACCTATTGCATTTTATGTTCAGTTAAGTGTGTATTTTTGTTTTTTTTAGGTCCCGAAGAAGTCTCTATATCATCATGCCACAGCCCACAAGCTTTCTTCATCTACGGGTTCAGTAGTGCGTGTACTAATCTAGAAGAAAAACCGAAAACAATTATTATGTGCACTTAAGATATAGAAAAGAAACGGGCATGAGTTCGCTTTAAACAGGACTTTACGTCCTGACATTTTTTTCCAGCACTGTTACCTGGCTGGCAAAGACAAACAAGTCCCCAGGAAAAAAAAATCCATATATACATGCAGCAGGCAACGATGAACATACTAATGCACTGTGTTAGGATATGTTTGAGAAAAAAAGAAACTTAAAAAGTACATAAAACATGATGAGCAATACCATATAATTAATTTAATATTTATTATTTTAAATTTATAAATAGATCAATATAACTTTTAAAACCCACAATATATAAAACCATCCGTTGGAAAAATGTACGCAGATTTTTCTCTTCGTTCTTGTCTCCAACGGAGCCTTAACCATCCTGCTGATGCCTTCCACGGAAGCTTTAAATGCTTGTCTTTCTTAAATCTGTTTTTTAAGATCTTAAAAAAATATTCTAACAAAGTTTTTATATAGACTCTTTCTTTCTTACAAAATCGTTTTTCTTATCAGAAGATCCATTCTCAAAATATTCCAGCGCGTGCACTCTGTTAACATTTTTAGTCGCACCGAGCCCTCTCACGTGCGAAGCAGATTTACTCTCCATGAAATATGTAATATTTCTAGCACAGAGATGGATGAAACCGACGCCTTCTTTGTCGTCCTAGCCGATATATACGGAGCCATGGTCATCTCGTGTAGCTGCGTGGAGGAAAAGAGGCGGCGGCGGCACGCCGGCGGGCTGCATGGCGTCGGATGGGCCGGTGGAGTGAAAGGGCTGGTTGAGTTACTACGTACTTTGTTTACGTATACGAACATAAACTTGCAATATTGTCTCGATTAGTTACAGATATTGTAATTTGTATCATGTATATAATATAAAAAATGAATGCTTTGGTATCTAATCATTATATTTTCAGATTTTTAAAGAAAGAAAAAATGGATGATGAATTTTCCAATTTATTTGTGAGACCTAGTTAGTTATTAAATAGAGAAACTTTTACGAAAGCTGATGATAAAATTTTGATTTCATGCACTAAATATTTAGGAAATTTTCTATATATTTTTTGAAAATCATTTTATGAGATTATGTTGAAAAGTTGCCCTCCTTTGCAAGGATTGATGTCCTCTTGCACGGAAGCACACACGCCCCCCGTGCACAGCTAAGCAGCCCGGCACCGGCACGCATCTCTCCTCGATCTGCTCGTTGCCGCGCGTCGCGGGTGCGTCCGGCCCGTGAGCTGCGCGGCTCGCGGCGCAGGGCCGAAACGTCGTCGCGTGCGGGGAACGTGGGCTGGTACCGCGCTGCGCGTGCGGAGGAGGAAAAACGCGGCCTGCGTCGCGAGTGGCGAGCCGGCGAAAGCGAAAGCGTCGCCCACGCGAGTGGGCCGCGCGGGTAGGCAGAGGCAGGTCGTGTGGCATATCCGTGGAACGAGACGGGGGCACGGGGCGTGAGAGTGGCGTTGCTGATGCAGGTTCCACGCCGTCGCATCGTGGATTTCGTTTGTGCTGCTGGACCGACCGAGTCAAGAGAGTTACAGTAGTAGTATCTCCGGGCATGGGCGCAACGGTTCGTCCAGGCGAATTCGGCAGGTTCATCCGTGTCAAGGCGAGGCATCGACGCGTAGGGCTTTTACATCCAAGTAACCCAACCCCCCAAGTCCCCAACTGCAAGGGTCTCGTCCACATTCACTGGTCATTTCACTCGTCCTTGCTGCTGCAAAACGGTGATAAAAGACAAAGATTCACACTGTGGCCCACATATCATACGAGAGACCGGTGATCCCCTCCAATCCTTCCCTGAAGCAAGCTGCCACAAAATGCAGCAGTAGGAGTATTTTGGTCGTGAGGTCGTCTTATTACAACCACACCAGTACTCCATAAAAAATTATTTTTATCTCTTTTTATTTATTAAAAAATATTTTTAGAGTATTTATTACATCAGAGTTTATAAAAATAAGAAATAATTATAATAAAAACACATAAAATAATAAGTAGTTATACTAAAATTTAATAAAATAATATATTATAGTTTTTAGTTTTATATTGATAAAAAATGATGTGCCGGTATAGGAGTAATATTATATTCCAGCCCCTATCCATACGATCCCACTAACAAATGGACCCCCACAAGGGGATAGGCACTAAACAACAAAACCACAGCCACACACCCCCAAACTAGTTTCGTAATTACAAAACGCCCCAACCCCAACCATTCTCCTCCTGCCACCGAGGCACCGACCCCAGCTCTCACGCTGCCACGCAAGCGACACCTCTCGCTGACAGGTGGGTCCAAAAAGCGTCGAGGACGCAGATACAATTACGCAGAAAACCCCCGCGAAAGACGGTGAATCCCCCCCTTCCCTTCCCTTCCCATCGAAGGAAACGGAATTGCTGCGGATTAAAAGGCAGGGCTTGACTCAAGCGGTGTCCTCCGCCTCGTCGTCTTCGTCACACCGCCATCGCCACGCCATCCCCATCGGCGCGAGGCTCCTCCTCCTCCAATCTGTTCGTACAGGGTCACCGGTCGCTTCGCCGGGGGCAAGTAAGTATTCCGGGGCGGCCTGTCTCCGCCGCGGGGGCTTCGTTTGGTCGGGATGTCTCGCCGGGGCGCAGCGCCGGCGCCGCACGGCGCCGTGCCTACGGCGCGCGAGGGCGAGAGGGATCTCGTCGTGAAGGTGAGGTTTCTTTTTTTTTCCGTTTTTCCCGGCTCCTCGCTGTGCGGTGTCTCTGTGCTGTGATAGTTTGATCGGGGGTGGGGAATGCCGTGTTCTTGGTTTGCTCGCGTAGGGTTTTTGTCGCAGAGAGGCGGGGAGTGGTTTGCTGGGTTGTTGAGCGATGCTGCCGATGGTAGTGTTGTTCTTTAAAGGATGAATTTTTGCATCTCGTTGGGTGCATGTAGGTTACGATGGTTTTGATCTCCTTCGCCAAAGGATGGATTTTATATCTTTTTGGGCGTCCAGGATTAGATCTTTTTTTCTGTTTGCGATTGTAAAAGAGTGTAGAAATACTGGTCCTTAACGCGGCGATTTTGTGACGGCTGTCTCAAAATCTAAGATTATTGTAGAGCGTTTTGTTTTGATAGGAGTACTTGTTATGGGGATTTGATGGTAGAGTATCTTGATGTACTAAGAGTGTTTGGTTCCAAAGGACTAATGGACTATGGACTAGAAAAAAAGCAGTTTTAGTCTTATAATGAGAAAGAACCAAACAGAGGGGCTAATGAAGGACTAAAGTCCCTCAAAGGGTTGGGATGATGGACTAATGGACCACCTCTACCCTTTCTTTTCACATGCGGGCAAAAATGAGAACAAGTGTGAAGGGGTATTTTAGTCTTTGTGTAGGTATTTTAATGCTCATTAGTCTCTTTTAGTCGGTGAAACCAAACAGAATAGAGACTAATAAAAATTCCATTTTTTTAGTCCCTACTCTATTAGTCCAGGGACTAATGGAACCAAACAGGCCCTAAGTTTCTTCATAATTTCTTCATAATTTGTTGGTATGTTAAATGTTCTAGGTTTGCATGCTATGGTTGTATATAAATCTGTTTAGTATAAAAGACATCCCATTTTCCTCAACATTCGACGACTTACCTTGGTAGTTGTCCTTAACTGATTAATGTCATGTAACTTTTGCTACTTATTGTAGGCATTAGGTGGTGAGATTTGGTTCCGTAAATTTTGTTTTGACGTTACTGCTAATTGAATCAATATTGATCAGCTGCTAAGTTAAGAACAGAATTGAGTTATCATTTGCTTTACCATCTTGCTTTGTGATATTGACAAATTGCCTGCAAATCAAACCACTTACTGTTTTATTTAAGTTTAGCTTGTACAATTTTACTGATTGTTATTCTTATCGCTTTCTATGTTAATTTGTTTGATGTTTCAGGTAAAATTCCGTGCCACTCTTAAGCGGTTCAATGTTTGTGTGAATGGTCCGCACTTCGATCTTAATCTGGCTGCTCTTCGGTCAAAGATTGCAAGTGCTTTTAAGTTCAATCCTGATACTGAATGTGTACTCACCTATACTGATGAGGACGGGGATGTCGTCATACTGGATGACGATAGTGATTTATGTGATGCTGCCATTAGTCAGAAACTGAATCCTCTTAGGATTAATGTTGAGTTGAAGAGCAGCAATGCTGTGGTACCTCAGACAAAACAGCAGGTATTGGATTCCATATCTGTAATGTCCACTGCTCTGGAAGATCAATTGGCTCAGGTGAAATCATCTATCGATGAAGCTTTAAAATTCGTACCAGAACAAGTTCCCACTATCCTTGCAAAAATATCTCATGACTTGCGTTCTAAAGCTGCATCATCAGCACCATCATTGGCTGAGTTGCTGGACCGGCTTGTTAAACTGATGGCACCAAAGAGCAACATGCAGTCTTCCAGTGGTTCTTCTGACGGTTCATCTGGTTCCTCTAGTGGTAGGGAACAAACTATGGGAAGGTTGAATATTAAAAACGACTCTGAGTCTATGGCTGTTTCAGCTTCGGAACCTCTGGATATGCATAACTCTGGATCAACTAAATCACTTGGTCTTAAGGGTGTGCTCCTTGATGACATCAAAGCTCAAGTTGAACATGTATCAGGATATCCTTATTATGTGAATATCTTTTCAGGCTGGGAAAAAGTTGATAACAAGGGAAGTACCAATGCCCAAAGTAAGGGCAAATCTGTTACGTCCGTTGCTGTGCCACAAGTTGCTAGCGTTGGTCATGGTGCACCTGCTGTTCATTCTATTCCTGCTTCAGATTGCGGTGAAGGGTTAAGAAGTGATCTTCTAATGACACAACTAGGCCTTTCTTCTGAGCCCTTTGGGCCTAATGGCAAGATTAGTGGTGGTTTGAACTCAACATGCCCTCCACCACTGTTTCCCCGTTACCCACTTCAGTCCCTCAGAGCTGATAATAGCAGTATCAAGGGTGATTGTTCTTACCCTCTGTGCACCTGCAAAAGTAACAC
The DNA here is from genome assembly GCA_019925245.2 of Oryza australiensis. NCBI lineage: Eukaryota > Viridiplantae > Streptophyta > Magnoliopsida > Poales > Poaceae > Oryza > Oryza australiensis. The sequence continues at coordinate 16,839,463 of JAIFGZ020000222.1, forward strand.
ATCTAAACCAGAGAATCTCTCCCATTACCCAGTTCAGACCCTCGGAGCTGACAGAAGCATCAAGGGTGGTAGCTATTACCCTCCATGCACCTGGAAAAAGAACACATCTAAGCCAGATAATCTCTCACCAGTCGGTCTTTATGGACCTTATTCTGAAGGCAGCAGCTGTATTAGGTGCCCATACAGGGATCTCAGTGGTAAGCACGAGAGCATGGCGCAACACACACTGCATAGATGGATACAGTGCGATGGCTGTGGGGTCACACCTATCGCTGGTTCTCGTTACAAGTCAAATATGTGAGTTTTGAGTTCAATAGTTATTATAGCTCATCATCGTAAGTTGAATTGGAATGGAAGATAAAAAAGTCATTATTCTAACATGATTTATTGTTCTTTGCGAGCAGTAAAGATGATTATGATTTATGCAACACCTGTTTTTCTCGAATGGGCAATGTGAATGAATATACCCGAATAGACAGACCATCTTTTGGGAGCAAAATATTTAGAGACCTCAACCAGGTGAAAGTAGCAACTTGTTCAAATTCATGATTATATATTTATATAGTTCTCGTGAAACAGTACCAGAATGATGTCAACTGACTTTCATGTGGCCATTTTCAGAACCAGGTGCTCCTTCCGCATCTTCGACAGCCACATGATTGCCGCTTCATTAAGGATATTTCTGTCCCTGATGGAACTGTAATGGCACCATCAACCCCATTTATGAAGATTTGGCGCATGCGTAACAATGGATCTTCCATGTGGCCATATGGGACGTGTCTTAACTGGGTTGGTGGGCATCAATTTGCACGCCACAGCTCAGTTAAATTAGGGGTACACCCTAACCTTTGCGTATTTAATTCATCTACCAATGTATGGTTAATAGTGTAAGGCAGTATCACACTAAAATGTTCACTCTGATTTGACATATGCAGATCTCAGTGGATGGTTTTCCTATTGATCAAGAGATTGATGTTGGTGTTGATTTTGTCACACCTGCAAAGCCTGGTGGGTACGTATCATACTGGAGATTGGCATCACCCACTGGCCAGATGTTTGGTCAGCGAGTTTGGGTTTCTATCCAGGTTTGTTCCCACCGTAGCTTGCTTTTTTGTCCTCATTGGCTTTCGCACTTCTTTTGTTATCTGATCATTTGCATGCCAAATTCATGTGCAGGTGGAGCACCCTGTTCAAACCAGTAGCAACAAGCAGACTGCTGCTATAAACCTGAACCTGCCCCCAGAAGGAATTAACACAGAATGGAAGCCTTTCGTTGGTATGAATGCTCAGTCCACAGATACCGTGGGTGAATACTGTGGAAGCACCATAACTGATCGTCTTGCACATACATTATTCCATGAAGCCACCAAACCGATGGAACCTGAGCTTGTTTCGAGTGCCATGCCTTCTGTACCTAGATCATTTGAGCCAGTGCTAGTGCCAGTCACTGATCTCACTTCATCTGCTGGAACTGAAAAGGCTTCGAAGCCTGCTGGCACGCCTGCACCTCAAGTCATTCCCCTGCCAAAACCTGTTAGCATTCCTGCATCTGGACCTGCGCCTGCTCCTGTTAGTGCGACTACCACTGCACCTGTTGAAGCTGCTGCTGCTCCTATCAGTGAGCCCACCGCACCTGCTGCTGCCATTGGCATGCCCTCCGCAACTGCTCATGCTGCTTCTCGCCTGCCTACCGAGCCTTCGTCTGATCTGACCATCAGTGCCGTGGAGGACAACATGCTGAGAGAGCTGGGGCGGATGGGCTTCGGGCAAGTCGACCTGAACAAGGAAATAATTAGGCGGAATGAGTACAACATGGAGCACTCCATTGATGAACTGTATGGCATCCTCGAATGGGATGCCCTCCATGAGGAACTGCACGAACTGGTAAGTTTATAGGATGTCTCATTTCTATATTTGTTTGCTGGTTACTGCAACCTTGATTTGTTCAGTATGTTCAATGTTTGATTCCTGTCAACCCCCCTTTTTTTCTCTTTTTGTTTCTCAAACCACAATATATTTGTCTCTAATCTAATAAATCTTTTAACACTTCGAATATATTTTATCTATTCTGATAAATACTTTAACACTTCAAATATATTTTCTCTAGTCGGATAAATACTTTTTAACACTTCCATTTTTCAAATTTGTTTTACAGAATGCCCTCAAACTACAACATGTTGTCTCTAGTATAAAAAAACATACTTCCAAGTTCTAACACTTCCAATTCATTTTCTCTCATTTTTTTACAATGTGTGTGTTTAAATCTTCATCTAAGTGTTGTACACGGCGTCATATATATTATGATGGCCATATTTTGGCATTGCAGCTAGAGTTACTCTGAATCTTTGCTGCTTATTTCCCCATCAGGGCATCTGATCAAAACGGAGATAAACAAGGCGCTCACCAAGGACAGCGAGGAAGCATGTGGCCGTGAATCTTTTTGTCCCTCCCAGAAAAGCCAGTGATGACCTCGTTAGTTCAGCTATTGAACACCTAAGCTGAGCACCTTGCAGTATCCTGCATATAGACCGTAGTATTATAAATAGCTACTAGTAAAAAGCGGCGTTCGTGATGCTGTGCTACCCCTACTCGCCAGCAACCTTAAGAGGGTCTGGTGTAGTGCTAGTTGTGGTGTTTAAGACTTCTTCTCAGTGTGTAATCGAAATAAGTACCTGTTCTATCGAAATAGTATGTTAAACTTGTGTTCCCCGTCTGGTTGGTTGTTTTTTGTGCTATTCTCGTGGGTGTGGCTGCTGGTTCAATTCCTCCCCTTTGTTGGAGTGTGTGTTGAAAGTGCTTAGAGTTTTGGAGAATTCTCGAACGCAACAGCGCCATGTAACACCGTATTTGCAAAATTTTGAAAACATTACTGTAGACTGCAGATTCTGACTTGCCGTCTGATATGCTCTTACGCGTGATGCTCCTCAGATCGTCCCTAGACTAACCATAGCACAGAAAGGAGATCAGAAACGATAAGCAAAACGTGAATCACAATTGCGGGCTTCATGTCGCTTCCAGTTCCAGAACTATAGCATATAACTGGCAAACAGGACGAAACTTTGGGGCCTAAAGCCCTAAGCAATGATATTCTTGTGCGCGCGCTCAGGTCATATGAGTCTCCACGTTATTATTCAACAAAGTAATATAATACTGTAACAAGCGAAGCTATGAAAAGAGCGTCCAGAAGTTAAAATGGGCAAAATAAACCCCAAAGCCTGCTTTGGGGGCTGCAAGCCTATCACGAGTGTATGGCTTGACTCACCAGGAACGGAAAATGACTTTCCCAGAGAGTTGGTAAAGCTTATAGTATGTACAAGATGCTCAAACACCATGTTGGTGAGCGCTTTCAGTACTGCTGGTCCAGGTAGGCGTCTTTCTCCGTCTTGTTCTCGCCGCTGAGGTACCCCACAAGGCTTCCGGAAACGTCGGAAACCCAGGAGACGCTGCGTGCCAGCCAAGCCGAAGGAGTAGTCGGCGCTTGAGGGCTCTCCGCTGCTGTGATGCTCTTCCGTTCTTCCTCAAGCAAGATGTCGAGCCACCTCTGCAACATGTATTCTTTCACAGCGTCCACGCCTTTGCTCACGATGTCCATTGGCGGCATGGAAAGAGGATTCTGTTCCAGGTTAAGCTTCTCTAGCTTATCCAGCCGACCAAAACTGTCGGGAAGTGCGTGGATCTGATTGTTGCTGAGATCAAGCTCGCGCAAATTCAGCAGGTCACCGAAAGAAGCAGGGAGATCCTTCAGGTCACTAAAGTTGCTGCTTAGGTTCAGAATTTCAAGACTTGAAAGTTTCCCTATGGCAGATGGCAGACCACACAGTTCATTGAAATGTGCATCCAGGACGTACAATGATCTCATCTCGCAAATAGATGACGGAAGTGACCGCAACTTGTTCATATGGACCCATAGTTTCCGCAGATTTGCCAGCTCATACCCAATGTTGGTTGGCAGATAAGCAAGCCCGTTGTAGCTCGCGTCAAGCTCAATTAGTGACCTGGAGTTGCACCAATCAGTCACTTGAACAGTAACACTTGCTGAACCCGAGTTAAGCTAAGGAAAGTTATCTACCTGCACTTTGAGATGCTATCTGGCAATGACCTTAGCCTGTTGCTTGCCACATTCAGAATCTTCAAATTGGATAGCAGTCCAATGGAATCGGGAAGAGAAATCAAGGCATTGGAAGCGAGACGAAGCTCTTCAAGATGATCAAGTCCTCCAATAGCATCCGGAATAACCTACACTCACATTGATTCACTGATGAATAAGGGACACAACACCACCATACTTAACAAAATGTGTACAGTATTTCGCTAAGGAAATATAACCAGGCAAACACTGAGTATAAAAGGGTTATGAAAGAAAATAGTTATAGTTAGTATGTGCTTAACTGCTTATGTTTATTTTTAGACATAGATGAGTACAGGCTAATATCTCCAAAATAAACTATGGAAATTCTAAACATCAATATGAGTTCAGATATAGAGGAAGTGACCAAAGTTCAAAACAAAACCAGCCTTACATACTCTGAATCTATGATTTTCCAACGATCCAAGCCAACCATGAATCCAGGATGATATTAAAAAGTGAATATCCACTCATGCCAATCTAATCAGGAAACTACATGCACATTTATTCTGTCAATACTTACAATATAGTATCCAGTTATTCTGAGTTTCAGGCTGTAGAAGGTCAACGCCTAACTCTCAGTACTCTAAAACAAGACTAGCGGATCACTATATCCATAACTTTTCGCACTCATCCACCCATAGCCGAATTTAGTAATCAAACAAAAACAGTAAAAAAATAAATACTGACATATAGTGCTTCACTATTTACATCCTAAGGCCTAAGATAGTAAACTGTTTCATCATTCTTACATAGATCATGAAATAAGCTGCACTAGCAAATAGATAAAGAACATGGTGCACATGCACAATCCTGAGGACTCTAAAATAATAGACCTGACCATACACAAAAATCGCAATCCTTACTGAAAATTCAGTGCCCGAACTATTCCTCAGGGTACAGCTCAATCCATCCATTCACAGGTCTAAATGGTAGAATATGTGCAACACCACAAGACAGGCCTTTTATGGCTCACGTACACATTGTGCATATAGCCCTACATATCTTCAACATACGATTCAAATTCAATCCATCAATTCACAATTGCACAGTTCAGCAGAAAAAAACTATAGCTATCATTGTGTGCAAAACCGAGTACAAGAATTGTTTGGCTTACAGGACTCTGAACAAGCAGATCTAAAGCATGCGGAGATAACAGATTTCTCACCTCAAGCTGATTGCGCGAGACATCGAGCACGCGGAGCCCCTGGATCCTCCCGAATGCCTCCGGCAGGTGCCGCAGCTGCCGGTCCACGAGGCGGACGCTCTCTACCGGCTTGCCCTCCTCGGCCTGCCTCAGCACCGCGATCACCTCCTCCTGCACCGCCGCATCCACGGCCTCGGCGCCGGCTGCCGCCGCCGATTCGTCCCTCCCGTCAGACTCCTCCAGGTCCTTCCCCTGCATCGCCGACCGGTACACCGCCTCGAGCCTGCCCTCGGCCTCCTGCAGCAGCGCCTCGTAGGCGTCGTGCGTTTCCTCGAGCCGCACCACGGCGCGGCAGGCCTCGAGGTCCCCCTCGGGGATCCGCCGGGAGCCCCCGGCCTCGGCGACGATCGCGCGGGAGGAGTCGACGAGCTCGTGGTCGGGGCGCGGGCCGAGGACCTGGAGCGCGGAGCGGGCGGCCGAGACGTCGGCAACGGCGCGGGTCATGGCGCGGAGCACGGACGGGTGACGCAGGCCGGGCATGCGCTCCACGAGCTCGAACTCGCCCGCGGTGGAGGGCGTCCGCTGGGACGGCGTGTGCACGGGCGGCTGCTCGATGTCGAAGTCGCCGCCGGTGCCACCGGCGGACGGGCGGGTCTTTGGGAGGGTGGGGAGGCGCGAGAGCACGTAGGAGAGGATGGGGTGGGACTGCGGCGCCGGATCCATGGCAGGATTCGGGAGGGAGCGAGGCGCCGAGGCGGGGGGGATCCGTGCCGGAGGAGGGAGGAGGAGATGCGGAAAGCAGTCGCGACTCGCGAGAGTGAAGGCTGCTTTTATCGTGTACTCCAGTGGCGTCTGGCTCGGTGGTTTTTCGGGCGATTTTGGGGGCGGCGGCGACGACTTGGGTGGGCGCCCTTTGCCGAACGTCGGCGGCGAACTAGAGGAAAATTGGTTTCTGTTCGTACCCCAAAAAATCAGAGTTAATCTAAAAAAATATATCGTTCAATTTTTAATATACTTCAATGTTGTTGTAGTACAGTTTCAAACTTTAAAATACTATTTTTTTTATTTTGTTAGCAAATTCACGTCTACAATTATTATCCGTCGTAATTCATTTAGTGTTGTAAAGGTGTCCATCGTAATTTATTTACTATTGTAGAGATGAGGATGGATATATTTTTCAAGAGGTTAGGTATCTAATCCGTTTTACCTCTTCTCAAGATTTAGTTTTGAAATTCTTCAATTTAGTTTTTAAAAGTGATTAGAAAGTGTTTTTAAGTAAACCTTGTTGCTTATTGTTCATCATTTGATTCTTTTTATCATCTGGGCGAAAAATCTCATGAGGATTTGAATATAGGCATGTGGCCAAAATTATTGCGAGATTTTGCAGCGAGACGTGATTTGACGGCGATAAAAATCCAAAAAAGTGGAACATTTAACAGGAATTAAACGTTTTTATGATGAGAAACTTGATTAGCATGCTAGGTCTACATTGGAAGGCTAAAACGTACCAAGGGGTACACCTCACGAATGTGCACAGCACTCGGAGAAGTCCCTTACAACCGAGCACCACCGGGCAGCATGAGTCCATGAGCGGTGCGGTGGCCAAATCAAGAAAGCACCACAAAGTCGCATGCACCCACGTTCCGCAGATGATGATCGCCCGATCTTGTCTATCCAACGAGCAGTCACGCGGCCCATGTTCCATAGGCATCGCGCGATCCATCCAACGAACGAGGCGTCACGCGGTGCAGGCGAACACATCCGGATCCCACCGCGACGTGCCGGCTCGACACAAGAAAAACCACCGGAAATCAGCCGGCTGGTCACGCGCGCCCACGCACAGTTCGGTTCGTGCTCGACACTTGTTCACTTTGGAATCATACTCCATATGTAATGAAGATTTTTTTTATATAGTACTAGTGGTATACATCTCCCTATTTCCCATTTGTTTCGTTCTGTTTTGGAGATTCGCTACACGGCTACAGCAGCCAAGCCGGCACAGTTCAGTCAGTCGCGCATATCCACAACCTGCTCTGCTATGCAGAGATCTCCGTTGCGGAGACATTGTGTACTACTCGTTCACTTGCTGGAACCTGGAAGACGGAGATCGATGGAAAAAACAGCCGTCTCCTCCAGCTTAAGGCCAATATAAACTAGCACGAGCCGCACACGTCCGGGGCGATCTCCCTGGCGGCCGCCTCGAGCACCTCCTTGGTCCGGTGCGCCAGCTTCTCGCAGATGTTCCTCGCGATCCTCTTCTGGAACTTGCTGCTCTTCACCCACTCGATCCCAACCAGTATTTCGCACCGGCTCCCGCTGCTCTCCGCCGCCTCCGACGACGCCTCCACGCTCCGTATGTTGTGCCTCAAATGCACCTGCATTAATCAATTAACCACGTAGTACATAGTACATAGCACTATATCAGTATCAGGCTATCAGCATAACCACCCCTTCACTCACCGCCACTTGCCTAGCTAACCACTCTCCTCAAACTGCACCAAAAGAAGAGGGGAAAAAACATCGGCATCACGACAACTAGCTCGCATCCAACGTGAGGACGTGACACACGGTGACGTGACAGGCATAGGTGTGGTTTGGTACCCGGAAGAAGTCGCCGAAGGGGACGTTGTGCAGAGTGATGACGTCGTAGACGGTCCAGCCGTCGCCGTCGTCGGAGGGGAGCCTGAGCTGGGTGCTGACGACCTCGCCGCCGAAGATGGACATGTAGCGGTTGAACTTGTAGCTGGCGTGCCGCTCCAGGACGCCAGGCCGGGCGTGCTGCCAGGGGGTCGCGGCGTAGTCGAGGCAACCCACCCTGCTCATCGCCTTCGCCTCCAGGGGACCCCCGTCGAACACCCCCATCAGCAGATCTGCCTGCGATGCGCACACAATGGAGTACGAAGTAATCAATGGAACGGTGGAAAACGGGGGGGTTTCTGCAGGTGGTGCACAACAGCGTGTTGATGCCTGACAACAAGCATGGGTTCTTCACAATTTGGGAGATTGGACAAAATCTCACCGAGATGCATTTGAATTTTGAACTAATTGAATGGGATCCAACCAAAACTGGAGGAATTCAAGTATAAACGAAATTTTGAAGCAATACAGAAAAGAAAATTCTGGGAGTGAAGTACGTGGACAAGTGATTATCCTGTAACCTAACCAAACATTTTAAAGTAAGTACACTGACTGACAGAAGGGCACTCCACTCGTGTATTTTTGTGAGTACTACTATTGAATCTGGATAAACTAAATGTTTACACAAGTCTAACATTCAGCTGTAATGAAAAAAGGGGGAAAAGAACAAAGCAATTCTGTCAGCAGAAGAACCAATGAAGCAGAAAACTCACATCGACAGGTAGTTCCAAAGTATACTCCTTTGACAGTGGCACATCTCCAATACTCAGTACAGACTGAACATCATTAAGATCAACATAGTTCTCATCTTCTTGATCTTCTTCTAGTTTAGCCCTCTGTTCAATAGCTGATGATTTGGTTTTCCACAGTCCAATTATCGTCCTAACAATGAAGAATTGACAGTTTTCTCATCCAAGAGATCCTCCATAACTTAATACCGGTGATTAAAACAAGGAAGAAAGACACCCACCTGTTAGCCTTGCTAAATGACGCAAACGAATGGAACTGAAACTTCAATCTGCCTTCCCTATCTTGGGACTTTGCACCATTCTTGGCATCGAGTCCCCGTCCACTCTTCAAGACAAACAACAAAGATGGAGTGCCTACTGTTGTGAAAGATGGAGGTAACTCTTCGATTTCCTCGACATCTTCCCACAGAAAGAAGAATTTTGTTTTATGTCCAAACAAATTGGCATAGAAACCAACTATTCTGGCTGACAGAAAGAGTCTTCCCTGCATCAGCAGACTAAGTTACTAGTATCCACAGATATTATACGTGAATGACCTGCTGATTTTCATACTGTAATGGTCCAAAAGAAGACGGATAGTATAAGCCGCTCTTTTTCTTAAAGGCTGGCAGCGGCACCGTAGTGTCGTTAATTGTAAACATCATTTCCCTTCAATCTTAAAATCTTGGATGGGTTTCTTGCCCGTCCCGGCAAAAAATAAGCCGCTATTTTGAGTATTAATCAAAACAATGTTTTCGAAGTAAAATCCTATGATTGATTTCATATGATGTCAACCGCAACGTGCTCAAACTGAATCCTCGACATAGAGAAGGGAATAAAGAAAAATCATACCTGCAACGGCAACTTCCGTTTCAAGGAGCACCCATAATCTGCTATAAGGAATTCTTCGTGTGGTAAACCAAAAAGCTTCTGGAACGTTGCATTTCTGTGGGGTGACTGAACATGTAACTGCAATATAAATACAAAGACTGCATCATCAAGAGGCTTATTTATTAGTTAAGAGCCATATACCCAGGAACAAGTTTGTCGAAAGTTACCTTCTTACCTACTTCCTTCTCCATCTTACTTAAATACTCCCTCATTGATGTCTCAGGTCCTTTTGTGTTCTCCAGAAATATTCTCAGGTGTAACCTACTCTGACAAGTCTGAGCTAATTTTCCTTCCAGCGGCACCCATATATCTGCTAGTTCAGCTGATGTGTGTTTGAGGAAGTTAATTTCAGCATGTCCCAGCGAAATTGCCAAATCGAATGGTCCGTCAAAATTGAAAACCTCAACATCCAATGTAGCAGGTGGTTCTTCCATGGCATCAAACTCCATTATCTCTGCAATGTTAGTTCAGTTCGTCATAAATAATAAATCAAATAAATCTAGGAGGTTAATGAGCTAACGTGTGAGATATACTAACCATTCCATTGAGGGTCATGAGTCTGAAGTTGCACAGAGCTTGTTCTTGTTATGCCGTTACAGCTGAACACGACATAAGGATCTACGGAACCGCTAGAGACAGGCGGCAAGCTTGTGGCCTCTAGCAGAGCTACAGTTAACAACCAACCATCGCCATTTGCTTTAACCCCATGATCACTTCCTGTGACAAAAGAAGATACATAGGTAGCACAGAGTTATGACTTTATGTTAATTTGCATGTCTAGTGCCCGATATATTCAGTAATTTTTTTTAGATAGTGCAAATGGATTACATCTCCGGCCTCTATATACGGTAAATGCACAACAAAGAAAATAAACATACCTCGCTGTACCCTTGCCTCTACAAAATGAGATATCATACTCAGTAAACGTTCTAGCTGAAGAACTAGTATGCCAGATATGAACAGCTCTCCAAATGTGTCAGGCAAATCAAGGCCATTGAATTCAAGACCCATAAGTGGGCCTGGTCTTGACAGAAAGACGTGTACAAGAACATACAGTGCCATTATCACTGTAGAGATGACAGTAAAATTGCAAAAATACTTGTAAGCAAGTCTGATATCTGACTGATGATCAGTCTGGAGCGGTGCCAATAATTGCTCTTTATCCATCCCAGCAGAATCAGCAATTTTCACGTGCCGAGACAAAATTTCTGCGTAACTTTCGAAATTTTCTTTCAGCCCATCCCGAACACTTCCCTCGATCATACTTTTCATCATGGTACTCTGAAGGAACTCTACACTGTATGATATAGTCAGATGTGACATTTCTTCACCTGACGACGACTCAGGGTAGTGAATTATTTTGTACAGCAGAACAACCTCAAAACAATTTCCAAATGGAACCTCAGGAGTACGAACACGAGTCATAATTACAAAACACTTGCCATCTGTTTTCAGATATGTTTGCTCTTCAATAGTTTTAACGGCTTTCATAAATTTTGTTGCACCTTTGGTGTATTGACATGTCCTGGTTAAGCTAGGAGAATTATTGTTGTTCCATGTCCATGGCTGTTCCTCATAGTCCGTAGTTCCTTGCAGCTCGCGCAACGCTTTGGAGAACTGAGAATCAGGCCCAAAGACAAGAAAGTTCAAATTCTTCGAGCCCACAAGGTAAGTGTGATCAAACATGACACCACCACTAAGATCTTCTGGCATGTCAGGTATGCTTTTAGACTTCATGATTTCCATAGCTTCTTCAAAGCTTGCATCTGGATCCATTGGTTCGATGTCACTTGTGCCCTTTGCTGTTGCTGCACTAGGCTCTATCAGATCATCATCTTCAGAGTTGGAACTGGAATTTGCTTGAGCTGAACGGTCAGAATTTTCCAAAGAAGATCTTTCTATTGCAAAACTCCTGGGAGAATCAACCGTCCCACTGTTGGAACTTGAATGTTCCCAATAAGTTGATCTCTCAAATTCAACATCGGTGTCGCTCCTAGAGCTCGAACAAGGAGATGAGTGGACGACAGTATTGTCGCTGTTTTCTCCATGCAGTGAAAAGGTGAGAAGAATTTTCCCTGGTTCACAACCATACCAGAAAAAAAATCAATAGAACATCACTGAGATGATGAGAAATGCAACTACTTGTGTGCCTACTCGATTACACCAAATGGCAATGGGTGTATATACAACTGTTTCATTTACACTATTGAGTGGATTATTACAGCAGATTATCTACTCGGTTATAGAGATAAATTAAATATTTTGAGAAATAAACTTAACGAATAGTTTAAAATAAGTGGTATAAACAACGGTTAGTTATCATACAAACACTGAATTTCATCCTGATTTAAATTCCTGCATCCTATTAAGACTAGTGCACTTGTTGACAGCACCCTAGATCCGCAGCTATTGTGTCCAACTAACTCCCGAGATCTATTTGCGCGTCGATAATTTCATATACAGTCTGTAGCCTGCTCTAGTCAGATAGGCCCGTGTTGATCAGTGATCACTAATATGTATCCAGGTCTAGTTTAGGACAAGTGTTTCGCTCGAAGGCCTGAACCTCTGATCATGGCTACATGATGATTGTGCAAACAGGGCAAATCAAAGAGCATGTCGTTGCTGTTTAGCACGCGTCTCAGTAAAAGAACAGCCGTGAAAGAGACGTCGTCGAACTACGCCGCCGGGGATATGCTGGGATGGGAAAAAATTAATTTCGAATGACTTCGAAAGCTACTGGAGTTTTCATTCCGTATAAGAATAGCATGCTAATCCCTCTTACTACGAGTTTGCGTGCTGCATTTGGCAAAGCTAACAAAAACACTGGTAGCTTCACCAAAAAGTCGGCCACCGCGCGCCGACCAATTCGAGAGGGGAGGGGACGGATTAACCCAAAGTACGGATGGAATCATAGAATCACACGTAATTTGCTTCGATAATCAAGCTAGAGAATCCGTGTACGCACCGGAATCCACCGCCGCCGCGGCGCCCTTCTTCCGGCGCTGGTGGTGCTTGGGCTGCAGCGTGAACCACGTCGGCGGCACGGTCGTCCTCCTCCTCCCCGCGGGGACGGCGGCGGCGGGCACCGGCAGCTTCACTCTGCCCACCACCTCCCTCCCGCCGCGCCCACCCTCCCGCCGCCGCGCCACCCCGACCTCCACCGCCTCTCCCCATCCACCGAGAGCACCAGCTCCTCGTTCCACTCCGCCGCCGTCCCGCGCGTCTCCACCTCCCGCGTCCGCGCCCTCTGCTTCCCCACCTTCGCCCTCGCGTAGTACCCGCCCCCTCCGCCGCCGTGCTCCGGGAGGCCCCGCGCCTCGATCACGTACAGGTAGAGCCGCATGGCGCGGTGACGACGGTGAGATGGATCGATCGATCGATCAAGCGCGCGCGCGCGCGGTAGTAGGAAAGGTTGGTGGCGAGGTGCTGGAGTTTTAACTCTCTGAGCTGTGGCTTGGAGCTTCACTTGGAGGAGGAGGAGGGCCGTGAGTGACGTGGGCGGGGAGGGGCACGCGGCGGGAGGAGAGGCGCGACACGCGGTGGCGCCGGTGGCCGCGGCGGGCGAGGAAAATTACGTGGGCCAGAGGGTGTCAGTGAGGGCCGACAACGGTGCGGGGGGCGGGGGTCGCGGCTTTGAATTCCGGCCCTTCTAGAGGTTCCCACTCGGTCGTGGGCCTCGTGGCATATGGCATGGCGCGAGGCAGGTTGTGCGGCTGTCAAAAGGAATTGTTCCTCATGTCATGACTCACGTAGGAACCATGGAGTACTGTGCATGTACAGTTTTCTGCGTAAAAAGTGCGTCCCAGCAAAGAATTATATTGCGACTGATAAACCTTAAGAAAATAAATAAATTAACCAAAATAATTTTAGAACAAAACTTTTACACTTATACTCTACCGGATTAAAGTGAAGGGTTATACCGAATTAAAAGTGAAGGGTTGAAAAGAAAATGATAAAAGAACATCTCTATTAATTTAAAATTAAGCTTCAAATATATTTTAGTTACTGTTTATATCTTTATAAATTAAAAGAACTTTATGAAAGGTGGATTATTTTTTAGTAAATTTTATTCTTGATCATTTCTATTACATATGTTTCGTTTTAATCACTCTTAACTTTTATTTTAAATCGGGTAAGTTTATCTATCTGTCCTCAACTCCTTTATCCATCTACGTACAACTTTTCATACTTTAAAAAAAGTCTACGTAAATCATATGAGTTTATTAATGAGAAGTCAAAGTATTTAAAATCGTTCGTATATTTAAAAAGAGAGTCGAAGTAGTCTAAAATGTAAATACAAATTATCTGATTCAAAATAAAAATATAAAAATATTGGTTAAAAATAGTCCAAAACAAAATTTTAGATGATTCAAGATGAAATTTACGTTCTCGTGTTTGAAAGGAATCTTACATCTGCGTAGACAGTCTAACACGGGTGAAAGAGAATCAGTAGTTGAATGTTGGTTTCTTCAGTTGGAGGCTATACACAGTTCTTGTAGTCGTGTCAAGTATGATCGATTCACGCACGTGTCGCAACTGTAGCCTGTAGTGTACAGTGTACTACGCGTATAATCGAGCAAGTCAAAACATGGCTTGATAATTGAGTCACTTGGGTCAACTCCTTATACTTCTAGGCTCCACGGATGCTGAGATACAATTCCTGCCTTCCTGGGTCAGCTCCTTGTATCGGTAACCTCTACATATGCTTGCTGGAAAACTGGAAAACCATTCTCATGTCACATGCACGGCCAATGTTCAGTATGACAAGAAATGGCGAGCTTGCATACGAAAATAATGATCAGTGCTCAGTGCAACAGCCAACAGCTTCTGAAACATATCGGCATAAGAAGAAACTAAGCATTAGTGGCTGGCCATAAAGTTCAGTATGGTTACATTGTTACAGAATGTGACAAACTCCAAAAAGGAAAGAAAATGGTACCGGCCAGCAAGGGGTACTGCTACGCTACTGGTAATCTGGTACTGCGCTGCTCCAGGTCCCAATCCACATGAGCGGAAACTTGCTAAGCAGAGGGTTGAAGCTGCTAACCTGCAGCTTATGGCAGCCCAAGAGAAGAAGTGCAAGCTGATTGAGCAGAAAAATAAAGCTATGGACATGTTTACACAACTCATGCAGGTTGATACATCCAACATGGAGCAGTGGGCCGAGGATACACCTGTTAAGGCTGTTAGTCTTTGTGCAATTTTTGGGCTCTTGATCATTTGTCATGTAATTATTATAACTAATTAATGTTATCTAAAATGTAGGCTTTAAGAATATGAGATGACAGTTTTTGGCATAGGTGGAATACTTGTGCAGTTGCCATTATTCTACTTGGTGATGGCAGGACAATCATACATTTTGGACAGATACTTGCTGATGGAGAACAAAGTCATTTTTTTTTTGGGGGGGGTTTACTTGTTCATGTCAGGACACTTCTTTTTGGTTTGGTGGAATACTTGTTGGCTACTGGATACTAGTAATGTGTTCATGTGCTGCATAGGTGAGAATGTAGTAGGACAATTTTGATGGTCAGGTGTGACACTAGTGATGGCCATTCCATTCTAATGTAATTTCCTGCACTTGTAGTTTGAGCATGTAATAGGCTACATACTGAGCTTCACATTAAGTCCCTGGTACTGAGTTTCAAATTATTCGGACCATTTGATGAAAATGTGCTTGTTGCCTCTGAGATGAGGCTTTGTACTGCTTGATGGCTGAAATTGCTCAAGTCTCTGTCCTGAGCTATATGTGCTTGCTGATATGCGCTTGATGCCTAGATGAGGCTTGCTACAATTTTTGGTGTAGGTGGGAGACTTGCTGATAGCAAGGTAGTAAAATATATTTATCTGCTTGCTGTTCACACTGAAATGAAGATGTCTCATTTCCCTAAAGTCTGTTTCCTTTGTTGGTGGATGAAATCTAGTAGAATCGGTTTCCTTTGATTATGTATGAATTTGTTTTCTCATAATGGGTTTCTCTAGATTTTTCACAAACTTTGGTTGGATGAAATCTAGTAGAATCGGTTTCCTTTGATTATGTATGAATTTGTTTTCTCGTAATGGGTTTCTCTAGATTTTTCACAAACTTTGGTTGGATGAAATCTAGTAGAATCGGTTTCCTTTGATTATGTATGAATTTGTTTTCTCGTAATGGGTTTCTCTAGATTTTTCACAAACTTTGGTTGGATGAAATCTAGTAGAATCGGTTTCTTTTGATTATGTATGAATTTGTTTTCTCATAATGGGTTTCTCTAGATTTTTCATAAACTTTGGTTAGATCTGCCTACATGGTTGAGTAGCATAAATTGGTTCAGTTGCCTCTAATTTGCTGAAATTATATGCAAGTTACAGATAAGAGGCAAAATTCAGATGACAGCATGGACCAAGGAGACAACATTCAGACCAAATTCATTCAGATGGCAGTAGCCAGTATGCAACATTTACATGGTAGGAAACAGAATGGCAGCCAAATAAGGATTTTAAATTGCATCATCCCAGTAAACAGATACAATGTTGAGCTTACATAATTAGTGGTAGCATGACCGACATATGGAGAACAAAAACAAACCATCTAAGGCCTACATCAGCTACCAATTTCTGTTTCATACTTCTATTACAATAACACACTGAACCACATAGGTACTATCCCAGCCTTGCTATAGCTTAACCATATTTATGCTAGCTCCTTCTTATATATTTTTGCACCAAGCATCAGTTCGTTCATCAACCTCCTAGTCAACCTGCAAAGACAAAATCGGAGCTCTCCGCCGGTGCGGACGACGAACACGCCTTGCGACGCAACTTGACTTGCTAGCGCCAGCCCTGGATCTCTTCCCACCCTGCTTCCACCCCTCACCTTTGCCCAAGGCCAAGGGCAAACCAATCACCAATCCGCTGCAGTGCTTCATCACCGGTCCTCGCTGGGGACTAAGGTAAGACGACAGCGCAAGCGGAGGGAGGGGAAGCGAGCGACGCAAGAGAGAAATAGGCGAGCGTTGCAGCCGGAGGGAGAAGAATTGACGTGTATGGCGAGGGGTAGGATGGGGATTTATTTTCTATCAGCCGATCAATTGGACTGGGATAAGGAAGGCCACTCGCGACTTTGGGTCCACGTGTCATCAGTCCTATTTGATTACATGAGCCGAGTTTCATACATATTAAATAAAATATCACATGAGAAGAAGAAAGGAAAAATGTTTTATGAAAATAAAACTATAAAGCACAGGATGAAACACACACTGAGAGTCGTTATGGACTGCTCGATAAAAAAAAGTTAAAATAACATGTGAAACTGTACGATGAACTATACATTGAATGAAACTATACATTGAAGAAAAAATATGTTTCATTGTTTATTTCATAATCTTAGAAACTGGAAGATGAAATCTTACATTGAGATTAACCTGAGGGCCGTGCTTCAGGCGGTTCTTGGGCCTACATGGCAACCAGGGAAACTCATTTCAGTTGCTTGCACTGCTATTGCCCTAACGTTCCTAAGCTGCACTACATACATATAACATTACTTCCATAGCAATTTACAGTACAGTCCAAAGCTGCATGGACATCAGTAGTTCAGTAGTTCCAAGTCAAGGGGGATAATTCACAGAAAGCATTCAGACTCATCCTGCAGCATGAGACGATGATAAACCATTATTACACATGTACAGGAGAGCCTGGTGCAACTTGTAGGACTAAGCTTGAGTTAGGCCTGGAACAAAAATACAGGGTAAGGACACGATGAGATTATATATGAAACAAATCAACGCCACACAGCAAAGTAAGCACAAAAGGAGAAGCAGCAAAGTGAAAACTTACATGATCAGTATTAGAACATCATTTGTTCCCCTTTCTTTTCTTTCTCTTCCTTGTGGAGTTGGAAGCGACATCTCCCACATTGGCTGCTGGTGCTGGAGGTGGCACTGCAGGTGCTACCACTGGTGGTACCGCATGGGTGAAAGGTGGGAAAACCATCGGATGTGGGTGCATTGGTACTAAAAACATTCCTGAGGGCACAGTTGCCGAAGTAGGCGCTATAGCCACCATTGTAGGTGTTGCCTGCATTGTTGTAGATGTGGCCACCGCGACTGTTGCCACTGTTGTAGTCGCAGGTGTTGAATCTGATATGCCATTGCCCCCATCCTCATTGGATGGTCTTGAAGACTTGCCACTTCTCTTACCAGTAGAAACTGGACTGTCTCCAGGCCTTCTATCTTTTCGAGATTCCTCGAACTTCCGTACCTTCTCTTTGGCTTCTTTCATCACCGACAAAACATACTCCATTGCATCAGGGTCTGTTGCTCCCATTTCCACAATGTCAGCAAAGTACTGGTGACCATGCTTGTACAGATTGTCCACTTTATCTTCACGGGCATTTTCCAGTTTTGTGCCCTTCCCTGTAGCTTTGACCGCTTTTGGTGAGATGGGAGTTTCCTTGGATTCCTCGGGGCATTTATAGTCCTTCCTCCAGCGATCGAGAATATATTTATAAGGTATCAGCATCACAAGTTCCTGTCTCAAGACAGCTAGAGCATGACTACACAAAATACCTTTAAACTGGAAGGACCTGCAGATACACCACACTTCTTTCTCAGCACTGTTATACATCACTTTGTAGTCATACTTCCTCTCCTTACCAATGACGGTCACAGTGTAAGTCACTATTGATCCATTCCTACTGACTTCAGTGCAAGTCACATTCATCAGCTGCTTCAAATGATCTTGGAACTTCTGAAACATATTTATTGTATAAACATTTGCAAATTGCTCCTCAAAGAGTAGACCAGACAAGACTTGAGGCCTTTGCTGAAATGAACGAAAATCATCATACGCTTCTCGATCAGACCTAAGCTTCATAGCAGTATCAAATTGTTCAATAAATGTCTTAATTGTGGTTTCTGGTGTAATGTATCCATCAAAAAAGGCCTCCAACCGCTCACTGCGGCGAACAGTCGATATACCAGCCCAGAAAGTATCTTTGACATATGCTGGAACCCATTTTGCCCTCTCTTCAAACAAGGTTGTGAGCCAATGATTATCATGAAGGTTATATTGATTGACCATCTCAACCCATTCCCTCTCAAAATCAGTTGATGTAATAGTGTCGAAGACTACCTTTTTCATTCTCAGGCTAATTGCCTCCTTATCCTCGACTCTTCCAGACATTTCAGGAAGCTCTTTCATGATATGCCAAAGATTGTATCTGTGACGAGTATTTGGAAATACCTCAGCAACAGCTTTGACCACTGGTCTTGAATGGGTGGTAATAATTGCTTCAGGTGATTTATCGTTCATACATTTTAGCCATTTCTTGAATAACCAAGAAAAAGTCTCTGGAGATTCGTCCCCAAGTAAACCGCATCCCAACAACACAAATTGCCCATGATGGTTGATTCCAAGAAAAGCAACCAATGGAATGACAAATTGGTATGTCAAATAAACAGTATCAAAGCAAACAACATCACAGAAGTGCTGATATGCAGCTCTCGATCTAGCATCGACCCAGCAAACATTCTTGAGCCGACCTTCATCATCCATGTCCCAGTTGTAGAAAAAGTTGGAATTTTGAGCTTGCATCTTATCAAAGAAGACCAAGAGTGCCTCAACATCACCCTCTGCAAATCTCAGCTTTCCAGCCTTGCCTGCTGCTTCAATGGAATAATTCGATTGTGAGAAGGTTTTTTTCACCATGAAGTCTTTGTTTTGGTTGGGTGGCCTGCCTCTGCCAGAGTGAATCTTTGGATTCAATCTAGTCTTGGCATTGAATGGGCGGTGCTCCCTCTGCCAGTCAGGGAGATCTTTAAAGCACATCATGAATCTAACCATTTCAGGATTACATGGATGGTTATGCTCCAGCTCAACAAAAACTACCTCCCACTGGTTTTCATTTGTGTTATACTTGACTACCATCATTGCTTTGCAACCAGTCTTTGCAACAAGCCTCCTTCGAGCTTTGAGACCAGGCTTGATCCTAGCAATGCCACCTTTGTAACAAACAAATGTTGCACGGTATTTCACCCCATCAACACTATGGGAAGTCCTCTTTGAGACCCCGAACCCTGCACGGTAGCCATATTCTAAGTAGAACCGATATGCCAAATCGGCTGTCTCAAAAGTCATGCCAACTTGAGGGCTTGTAATCTCATGCTTATCCAAAACAGAATTGTTTTCAAAGGAAATAGAGGTGTCCCTGAATTGCAGCTGCAGGCTGCTCTTTGCATATTGATCGCTGTGATGGGTGTCCATCACATCTGCACTTGGGCAATCAGGAACCTATATCGACACAGAAATTGAACAGCCACGAGTGTAAGCATCTTGGAATACAGTGCACAAAACAAAATTGACAATAGACCATAAACATGTAATTTTGCTGATACAACTATTATTGATAGACCATAAACGTAACATGTAATTACTAATATGACATGGGGGAATGCAAATAATTGGTAGCAGCATCTTGAATATATGAGCAAATACATGTGCCTAAAATTATGGGGCTAGCTATATATAATTTGTTAGATTTTTTTACACTAAATGCTACACTTTTTGACTGTTTGATTGAGATCCAAAGGCCCATATCTTCTCCTCCTCTAATAATGCAAACACCTCTTCCAGCCATCACCCAACGCCGCCCCTCCCAACCAATTTCCACCCTCACATGCCACATACCCTCTACCTTACAGGCATCAGGTTGCTGACAGAAAATCCATCCCCAACTGCTGCCACCTCTACTGCCAATGCACCCCACCCCCTCCCCTCCACTTTGCATTCCTCCATGCCCCACCGCACCTATACATCTTCCATGCATCCGATGCCCCTACGCCACCTCCTTCCCCATATCTGGCGGCTAGTGCTGCTATTCGTTCCCCTTTGTCCCTGCTGCTGACCCCTCCCAATGACTCTCCTGACTCACTGACTCTGGTGGTGCCAGTAGTGCCCAGACATCCCTCCAAACCAAGGAAACTGCCCCCCGCCCCAACCCCAAATCCTAACTTATCATCGTCGCCGCTGCCTGGTCCATCAGCTTGTCGGAGATGGAGGGGAAGGTCACTGAAGCACGAAACATGGAGCGGATAAGAAAGTAAGGAATTTGCAAGATTTTGCCCCCAATCTTCATTCCGATGTTCAGCCAATCGATAAAATTAATTTAATCAGAAAATCAACTAGTAGGTATTATGGGAAACTACTATGCACAACTAACTTGTAATCATCAAACAATCTCGGTCATTATGGGAAACTCTTATTTACCACACTAGAAAGTCCACAAGACAATGCCAGATTGGGTTTCATCGGCTTCATCCCCCTTAATAAGTGCGGAGCCACGAAATTTTAGAACCTGGGCAAGCCCGCAAGCAGCCTATAGCTTATGTGCGGAAACAAGGGGAAAATACACAAGTACACACCATGCGACTATGCGAGCAGAGTTGAGAACAGCAATCGTTTCAACAATCTTCTCATTTCTACAACTCGTACGTCAGTGCCCAGCATTTCGATGGTAGAACAAATCAAGCAAGGGAACAACAGAGATGGCTAGGAGTGAGCGGCTTACTGCCTCAGCACAGGGGACTGTAGCTCGCGACTTCGCCTTTCTATAGCTCTTGCCCGGGCACGGGCACGCCTCGCCGGACGCCGCCCACCGGCCAACCTCAACGCGCGTGTGCCGCGTAGCTCTCCCGTTCCCCCTTGCCGCGGGAGCCGAGCCGACTGCCCTCGGCGCGCCGCCTGCCGCTCTACGCCTCCGCCGAGTGTCCGGTCGCCGGACGCCGCGCCGGTTAACTAGGGTTTGCCACGCAGCGTGGTGACTCACCACCGTTTGGGAAAGCAGTCGATCGGGCCTAGCAGCAGCGGCCAGCGGGGGAGGGGAGTGCGAGGGGAGGGGGGGTTGATGACGTCAGCGACGGCCCAGGCGCAAGGTGGAAAGCCCATGAGCCGGAGCAGCAGCCCACGTCTCTGCCTGCCTCCACTGGAGTCCGCTCGCCTCAGCGGCTCAGCCCGCGTCGGGAGGGTGCGTCGGCGGCTCGGGTGGGGAACGATTTTATCGGGAGGGAGCCAGGGAGGAAGAGGGACAGGAGATTAGTTTAGTTTAATAACGAAATCAGTTGATTAACAAATGTAGAGTAATCTAACCATCCAAAGTGATTTATACTCCGTTTAGCACATAATCAGTTGATCGACAAAAAAGCTAGGTCATTTTACTTTTATTTTTCAGATGAAGTGATTCAATGCAATTATGCAGCAGTGACTTGCCTTTCCGCATCAGGGTGATATACTCTTTCTACTGGGTACAGAATTACCTGTGTGAAATACCTATACACTATTTGGAGTAGTACATATCCACACGTACATACCTGTAGACTATTTATAGATAACAGACACCGGGCCTTCGGAACACCTTAAAATGTTCTCAGATAGGAAGTGTTTAAGCTGACAAATAAGATTAACAACCATTTCAGATTAAAACCAAGGCCAAAATGTTCAAGGAGATTGATTGGTACGGTACAAATCAGTAGGATAGTACAAGGCTCCTGTGCTCAAATACTTAAATATACGCCTGCAATGGTACATTTCAAACCTAAGAAAGTTGAGAGTTGGAGTAATTTGAAACAGTTAATTCCAATAGTTGCACAAATGCTTCTGCAGCACAAACAATGCTTTAATCTGACAACCTCGGCTTCCCCCAAGAATATGAAGCGCCTTGCGAGGTCTCGATGGCAAAATCAGAATCAAGTCACATAATCATATGGGATCACGTTCCGTTCCTTGTGACCCTTCGGAACATGTCTTTGATGTTCTTCGATTCTACCTCAGCCTTTTGTTTCTTTGCTGGCCGCCCTTTGCTTGACCTAGTGCCACTGTTTCCAAGTTTCTCCTGCGTTAACACGATTAATGAGCTTATAGCACATATGAGCTAGCCGGTGTTAAAAACCCTGATCATCTTCAGTGAGTTTACCTCAGCAGGGCGGAAAGGTACAGGAGAATTCTCTGCACAGAATGAAGCTTCGCTAGTTTTATTCGCTTCAATGATCTCCTTGATATCCAACCTGTGGAGAATGCATTGTTCCAACATGAGCATACTTGATCGGATTTCGCTCAGGTAAAGAAAAAACATAGGCAATCGGAAGTCTGCACTGAACTAAATTTCGACATAATCCAAGTCTTACTGCAACTTTTTGCAGAGTAGCGTTAACCATGGTTCATCGTTCAGGTATTCGCGAATTATTTGGACGGCATCCTTCACTGTAACCAAAACAATGGAAACAGCTCCATTAGAACATTGATTTTCATTTCATAA
The DNA here is from genome assembly GCA_019925245.2 of Oryza australiensis. Classification (NCBI taxonomy): domain Eukaryota; kingdom Viridiplantae; phylum Streptophyta; class Magnoliopsida; order Poales; family Poaceae; genus Oryza; species Oryza australiensis. The sequence continues at coordinate 16,862,280 of JAIFGZ020000222.1, forward strand.
AATTCTTGAGTTGTGCTTCAAAAGTAACTCAGCAATTAATTTTAGTTAAAATGTTTAAAAAAATCTGATCTATCCCTTTGTTTAGAGATCCACCTCCACATGCAAAATATCCTTTAAGTTTACTCAGCCAATTTTGTAATGCAAAGTGGATTCAGTAATTAAGGTTAGGACAAAAGTGATCCAATAGGATATAAATCACACTGACGATCCTTTTTCAAACAGTTTTAACATATAATTGTGAAAGTTAGCAATGGTCAACTGTTTATTTACATTTCAATATCAGATGAAAAAGCACTCATAAAATACACTGAAATAAGTTAACAAGGAGCTATATCCTTCTTTATCTTATAATAGACTAATAGAGTTGTATTAGACGTAACAAAAGAGTTACAACGACATACATAGTTCTTTTTCTCCTTGGGCAGCATAATTTTTTCCCAGCTTGGGGAAAACCTCTTTTAGATTGTGTACCTGTATATGAGATTCATAAGAGTATTTCCGAAACTACAGAGTAATAAGTGAGATCAATATGATTCAAGATTCACAAGCACGAGCATTAAGTAGAGCTAAAGCACACATCAAAACAGAAATTATGATGGCACATGAACTGGTATGTCCTCAGAGTTGTTGCTACCAAGACAAACTGTTATTTTGAAAAATAAATTGTCCCATTTGTGAATAAAATGCTTATAGATGAACTGGCAAGGCAGCATATTTTTTTTGAAAATCTAAATGATATCCCAAAATGGCATTTGTTTCTTGCATACAACTGGTATGTACCGGTATGTCCTCAGAGTTGTTGCTACCAAGACAAACTGTTATTTTGAAAAATAAATTGTCCCATTTGTGAATAATATTATTTTAGATGAACTGGCAAGGCAGCATAATTTTTTTGAAAATCCAAGTGATATCCCAAAATGACATTTGTTTCTTGCATACAACAAATAGCCTTTACTAGGTTAATCATGCAAAAATATTGTCTGATGTTTTGAGTTGCATGTAGCATGGGAGCAAAGTGTTGTTACAGCAGACTAGCCTAGAACCCATGTGTTGCAACAGAAAACAAATTGAGTTTCTAGCTTATTCAATCAATTAATAAGCACTTATTTAGTTTAAGTAATACTATGATTTTTCTTATTGAAAAAGTAGGTGATTTTGAAATTTGAAGGAGCCATAGTGAAATGAGGGAGTACTTGTTGAAAGGTGGTGTAATAGTATAGATTATAGGGCCCATATGTTAGTGGCAGAGGTGGTGTGGGAATAGACACCATCACTACTAACATTTTTAGTATAGATAGCAGTGGTGCTTAGTAGCACAACACACCTAGCTATATTTTTATAAGAACAAAGTTAAATCAAATTATGAAGTAAAATGACTTATCTTGTACAACTGGAAAATGGCAGGAAATATGCAACAAATGAAATAGTACTGGAACACACTGTACATCGTAATGGCTATAGAAGTATGTACCATAAGGTAGGCAGAATGCTACAAACAGCAGTCATGGCATAGCAGCCACTACCCTCTGAGGCTCTGATACCTATATAGGGAAGTTTACAAGAATGGCCATGTGCATTCATGTTCTTAAATATATAGTAAAATCACTAGGGTCGCAATTCATGCTTAAAGACTAATGTTTGATGCACATAGTTTATGTAACAAACGCAAATTCAAACATGGTGTGGAAGAATTAAGATTTAGCTCACCAACACTCTCAATGATGTGTTCAGTTTGTAGGATTGTTGCATCCTTATTCAAGGCAAACAAGCTAAAAACAATAATACATTAAGACGCCTCTTTTCCAAACCCATTTAAGCAACATGCCACCCTAACTGCAGGTTAGATCATTGTGCTATGAAAAAGACAAGTAAAGATAAAAGGTGGTTTAGCTTCTGATAAGTATAAGCATCGGCAGAAGAACATAGTGCAAATCAAGTTAATAGGTGTAATAACTGACACAAGCTAACCTTACAGCACAACCAAGATAAGACCTTGGAATCGTCCAGCCTAAAGAACTTCAGATTAGCAACTTCTGCAGGAAAGGAAACATCCATGTGAAATGATTAAGTAAAACTTCTCTTCCATGAGAACATGCAGGAAAGCACCAATGAAAAATAAACATCATTATCCAATAAGTGTTTCAGTTCAGCAAGATAATGAAGTTGAAAAGGCACCACACAATCACCAGGTTGCAGGGAAGTGCAAGCAGATAACATTCTGACAGCAATTTGATATAATATTCAACTACATGTAACATTTAACTTGAGAACAAACATACAAGTCAAACATCTACCTTTAACTTCACAGACCAGTTCAATATGGTTTCCTGCTACACCCATGAGGTGTTGATATCCAGGATATCCTTCGACGTACAATATTTCATCCAGTTGCCTGAATTTTCCTGGATCTTTACCATTCTGCAGCACAGTAAAGCAGTTAAGGGACTAGCTTTTCAACAGGCAAATATATTTAAAGTGGACCTCATATTAGACATATTTCTTCTTTGATTGGCCATACCGACATACGTGCAGCTTTCAAAATTGGTAGAAGAATAAAAATGGGATCAACAAGTGTGCAGTAGTAGAGGCTGCCATCTACAAGAAGTCAGGAAAGAAAGCAGGTCAATAAGAAACAGGTACTGAAGTTCTCCACATTATGATAGCTTTTCAAAAACTTTATCTGGAATAGATTCTGCTATTTGGCAGTTATTTATGTTGCTGTGTTAGAACAAGAATAACACCACTCCTTTACCAACATGTCTCATTACTGACTCCATATTTCAGTTACTTGCCAACAAAATCTTAATGGGTGATTTCAGAGGCAGGGCAGGGCAACAAACCCTATAAAATTACTTCCTATAGCCCACATGATGATAATAATAGGCAAACCTTACCATAAAATAGTCAGGGAAAATACAAACTTTTGCTTAGAAATGGCAACTGCATAGCTATGTGTCTGCCATACCTCCACAAACATAATCTCCCAAGAACCAAGAGCCAAAACGCTCCTTAAACCAATTGAATTCATGGAGTTGACCGTCGATGAACAGATACCCTGTTTCTTCATCTGTTTGATAACGAGGCAAGAGTAAATGCAGATCATTGAATGCTGATCATCTACTGCTGCATGGCTATTCTTAAGATGCCAACAGACTTATCACATTTGTCTACATTACTAGTGCAGAGTACCTGATTTCGGATGTCGAAGAGACAAAATATTCCCTTGACACTTGGCATCAGAAGGACCTGGAAAAAAAGAACGAAATTGGGTGTGACTATACATGTGTGGACTTCTCCATGTATTGCGCAATTCCAGTGTTTAAAGTTCCCAAGGCCCAAACCCACAAAAAAAACAGCATTCCCCAAACCCCAAAAGCCAAACCCTGGCGGTAATCTTCAGTTTGCACAACGAACAGGGTTACAATCCGCTGGCCTTTCGACCGAGCTCAAATGGATAGGGAAGTTATAGACGAGGGCAAACTGCTGCGACAAAGGAGCTTCCAGTTGAGGATTTGGAATTAGAATCAGTATAATCGCACTACGTCTCCACAGGCCGCCCGGAAACATCTGAGCTTAAATAGACCAGACAGCAGACGGCGAGGCCGGGGGCCGGGGGCGGAGGTCAGAAAGGCTGGGGGAGACGCTGCACTCACGAGGGGCGACGAGGAGGCGGGGCGGCGCAGCCAGGTCGCCGCACCACGACGCCATGGACGGCCTTCAGCCTCCTTGCAGATCTCGTCGCCGGCGGTTCGCGGGCGGCTGCGGCCACTAGGTTGGCGCCGCGACTGGGAGGAGCGGAGACGATGGCGCGTGGGCGGGCGGGAGGGGACGCGCGCGGTAGGGTTTTGCCGCCTCGCCGGCAATGCCGCAGCGGAAATGCCGGTTTCCTAACACACACACACCCCAAAAAAAAAAATAGGTAGCCAAACAGGCGGCATGGCTCGTTAGACACGGCTACTGTGACGGGCCAGGTCGCACCGGTCCACATGTCTCATCCCTGGCCTAAGCACGGCCCACGAATGATCGGGCCGTGCTCGTGCCGCACGGCACGCCAAAGGCCCATGTGCCCTTTCGGCCACCGGGCCAAGGCGGCGGAAAGAAAACCCTAAGCACGACGGGCGGCGAAAACCTAATAAAAAACGAAAATTGGCTTTGGCGACGAAAACCCTAGACGAGACCACGCGGGTTTGGCGGCGGCGTGGGCGAGTCACGGGCGGCGTCGGGTGGATGGGGGATGCGGTTGCCGGCGGCAGGGAGACGGGCAACGACAACAACGACGAGGAGGGTGGCGACGGCTTTGGCGGCAAAGAGGAAGGCGGCGGCGGGCGAGAGGCGCAGCGCGATTGCGGAGGCGGCAGCGGCCTTGGCGGCGAAGAGGAGGAGGGGCCGGCGGCCTTGGCGGCGGAGAGGGAGGAGGCGGCGATGGCGAGGAGAGGCGAGCGACCGCGACTCCGCATCCGCGTGCGTGCGGGACTGCGGGGGGGTGCGCCGACGCGTCGTGCGGTGCGGGCGTAAGGGTGGAGTGGAGGCGGCCCGTGGGCCGTGCCGTGTCGTGCCGGCCCACGGGCTCGGGCGTCGGCCCGTGCACGGCGAGCCGAGCCAGAGCCATGCCACGCCTCGCCACCTCCCGTGTCGTGCCGTGCGGGGGCGGTGAACAGTGTCGCCGTGCCCGGGCCGGCACGCCTCGGCCCGACCCATCTGGCCATGTCTATCCCCCCTGGTTTTCTCGCTTCCGCCCGCGGTAAGCATATCCTGGGTTGGGCTTGGAGTAAGACAGAAATAACATAATCGGCCCATGGCAGCAAAGCGGGCCAAAAGAAGGTTATAGATAGACCACCACCGAGAATCTCACACGCGCAGCCCACTTCGCACACGACAAGAGGGCTGGTAGCGACAGTTGCCCGCCCATACGGCCGTACGTGGCAGGACAGCGTGCCCTAACCATCCCTTAAAAACCAATATTTCATGGTATAGTGAGAGTACATAACATAATAGGGATAGCTAACAAACTAACTTGACTCAGTTCGGCTCAACTCGTAAAAACTCATTATGATAATGACCTAGTTTGGCTCGAAAAAGCCTAAGTTGACTCGTTAAACGTCTTAAACTCGTTACATCGAAATATATGGTTTAAAATTCACATACAATATGATTTATGGGCCTATGACCTAAGATTATGATTGACATGCTATGTATCAGGGGCGGGCCCAAGGCTTGGCGACCCTTGGGCGCTGCCCGGGCTCCCCACCCCTAGTAGCTGGGCCAGATGTCATTGTGGGTTGAAAGCCGTCGGGTCGCGTAACGTGTATCGCTCGGGTTGAGCAGTAACGCGACTGACGACGGGTTGCGTTCGCGTCTAGGGTTTCCTCCTCGACGTTGGCGCACAACCGGTGGCATCGGGCAACACGAGGCGAGTAGCGCGAGGCGAGTGGGTGGCGGCTCGGCCGAGCGCGGCGCGCCGCGGAGACCCGACGAGACCTACAGCGCAGGAGCGAGCGGGAGGACGGGCGCCGCAGTCGGGAACGTTGTTAATGGCCGACGGGACCGACGGCAGCAGGAGCAGGTGGACGGGGCGGCATCGAGGCTACATCAGGCGGGCGGCGGCGCGGCTGCATCAGGCGGGCGGCGCTTGCGGTCTCCGGCGGTCAAGGCAGCGGGTGGCAGCAGGCGGGCAGGACGGCACCCAAGGCCCGACGACCCTGGGCCACTACCCGGGCTCCCCCACCCCTAGTAGTTAGGCCATATGTCATTGTGGGCTAAAAGCCGTCGGGTCGCGTAACACGTAACACGCGGGTTGAGGAGTAACGCGAGTAGCGGCGAGTCGCATTCGTGTCTTCGTTCGCGTTCGCGTCTAGGGCTTCGTCCTCGGCGTTGGCACACGACCGGCGGCATCCGGCAACATAGCAAGTGCGAGGCGAGCGGTGGCGGCATCGCGAACCGTCGCCACGGGAGCGAGGCGCCGGCTTTGCCCAGGAGACTTCGGCGAGGCCGGCGGCGGGAGAAAGGCGGGAAGGACGGGCACCGCGGCGGCGAATGTCAATGGCCAAGCGGGACAGCGGCGCGAGCAGTAGCGGGCGGCGCGCGGCGCATTAGGCGGGCGGTGCTTGCGGTGTCCGGCGGTCAAGGCAGCGGGTGGCAGCAAGCGGGCAGGACGGCGCCCAAGGCCGGCGACCACTGGGTCGCCCCGGGCTACCTCACCCCTAGTAGTTGGGCCGGATGTCATTGTGGGTGAAAAGCCGTGAGGTCGCGTAATGCGTAACGCGCGGGTTGAGGAGTAACGCGACTAGCGGCGTGTCGTGTTCGCGTCTTCGTTCGCGTTCGCGTCTAGGGCTTCCTCCTCGGTGTTGGCGAACGACCGGTGGCGTCGGGCGGCACGGCGAGTGGCGAGTGGGCGGGCGGCGCGTTAGCGAGCGCGCCGCCGCGGGACTTGGCGCCGCCGCCATGAAGGCCTTAGCAAGCGCCGATGGGGCCGGCGCGGCATGGGCGGCGGGCGGGGCGGGGCGTTGTTGTGGGAGACTCCACGGCCGATGGGACCCGGCGGCGGGGAAGCGAGTGGGCGGGGCGGCAGTGGCGGCATCGGGCGGGCGCACGTGCGGTCTCACGGTGGTCGGGCGACAACGGGAGGGCGGCGGCGCCGCAGCGGCATCGGGCGGGCGGCGGGCGGGCACTTGTGGTCTTTGGCGGGCAGCGTCGGGCGGCCTCGGTCAGCCTTGGCGTCGGCCTCGGTCCGCCGCGCTTGCCCAATTTCTTTGTTGGTACTAAAGAAAAATAATTCCCAATTCATTAAAGACTAAAGACAAAAGCTGCTACAGAAGAGTACAGACTAAACACTAAAGAATACAATTCCCAATTTCCCAATTGCTTGCCCAATTGTCACTACAAAACGCTACTTATTAGTATCAAATTTTTGTTCTTCAGTGCTTGCCATGTCCTTTGTATTTGTTCTAAGAATACGACTAAAATACCTACTAGAATTGTTGTTATAAATTATATTTCAAAATTTTTGGCTTTTCATTCACTAAAAAATAAAATCTCGCCCAAATATTATTTTAGATTTATAAACGGATGTGATGAATTGGTCTTCACAACAAGGAATTGTCATATGATTGGAAATCTATGTGAACTCTTTCCTATGTAAATGCTCACATGTTGGGAAATTTTATAGGATTTTAAATAGACCCAAGTGAGACACTAATTAGAGGGGTGGGCCCAAGGCCCGGTGACCCTGGGCCGGTGCCCAGGCTCCTCCACCCCTAGTAGCTGGTCCAGATGTCATTGTGGGCTGAAAGTCGTCGGGTCGCGTAATGCGTAATGCGTGGGTTGAGGAGTAACGTGACTGACGGCGGGTCACGTTTGCATCTTCGTTCACGTTCGCGTCTAGGGCTTCCTCCTGGGCGTTGGCGCATGACCGACGGCATCGGGTAGCACAACAGGTGGCAGGCGGGCGGGCGAGTGGCGTTAGCAGGCGCGCCGCCGCGGGACTGGGGAGCCGCCGCGGGAGACGCCGATGCCTGACGGGACCGACGGCAACAAGAGCAGGCGGGCGGGACGGGTGCCATCATGAGAGACGTTGATGGTCGATGGGACCGGTGGCAGCAGGAGCAGGTGGGTGGGGCGGCGCCGCGGCAGCATCAGGCGAGTGGCGCTTGCGGTCTCCGATCGGGCGACGGGCGGCGGCGGGCGGGCGGGCGGCGTCGCGCGGCATCGGGCGGGTGGCCGGGCGGGCGTGTGCGGTCTTTTGCAGTCGGCGTCGGTCGGCCTCGTCAGCATCGGTGTCGGCGGTTGGCATTTGTCGGCGTCGGTCTTGCTAGTTGCGCTGGTTCGCCACTGGCTTGCCCAATTGATTTGCTGGTACTGAAGAGAAAACAATTCCCCATTCATTAAAGACTAAAGACAAAAGCTGCTACAGAGGAGTTCACACTAAAGACTAAAGAATACAATTCCATATTGCCCAATTGCTTGCCCACTGTCACTACAGTGCGCTACATATTAGTATCAATTTTTTTTGTTCTTCAGTGCTTGCCATGTCCTTTGTATTTGTTCTAAGAATACGAATAATATACCAACTAGAATTGTTGTTATAATCGTTTTCAAAATTTTTGGCTTTCATTCACTTAAAAACAAAATATCGCCCAAATATTATTTTAGATTTATAAATGGATGTGATGAATTGGTCTTCACAACAAGGAATTGTCATATGATTGGAAATCTATGGGAACTCTTTCCTATGTAAATGCTCACATGTTGGGAAATTTTATAGGATTTTAAATAGACCCAAGTGAGACTAATTAGAGGGACGGGCCCAAGGCCCGGCGACCCTGGGCCGTTGCCCGGGCTCCTCCACCCACCCTAGTAGCTGGGCCAGATGTCATTGTGGGCTAAAAGCCATCGGGTCGCGTAATGCGTAACACGTGGGTTGAGGAGTAACGTGACTGACGGCGGGTCGCGTTCGCGTCTTCGTTCACGTTCCCGCCTTTGGCTTCCTCATGGGCGTTGGCGCACGACCGACGGCATCGGGTAGCACAACAGGTGGCAGACGGGCGGGCGTGTGGCATTAGCAGACGCGCCGCCGCGGGACTGGGAGCCGCCGCGGGAGACGCCGACGCCCGACGGGACCGATGACAGCAGGAGCAGGCGGGCGGGACAGGTGCCATCACGGGAGATGTTGACGGCCGACGGGACTGGTGGCAGCAAGAGCAGGTGGGTGGGGCGGTGCCGCAGCGGCATCAGGCGGGCGGCGCTTGCGGTCTCTGACGGTCGGGGCCGCAGGCGGCAGCATGCGGGCGGGGCAGCGTCGCGACGGCATCAAGCGAGCGGCCGGGCGGGCGTGTGCGGTCTTTGGCGGTCGGCGTCGGTCGGCCTTGTCGGCGTCGGCGGTCGGTCTCCATCGGCGTCGGCCTTGCTAGTTGCGCTGGTCCGCCATTAGCTTGCCCAATTGATTTGCGGGTACTGAGGAGAAAACAATTCCCAATACATTAAAGACTAAAGACAAAACCTGCTACAAAAGAGTACACACTAAAGACTAAAGAATACAATTCCCAATTGCCCAATTGTCACTACATTGCGCTACTTATTAGTATCAAATTTTTGTTCTTCAGTGCTTGCCATGTCCTTTGTATTTGTTCTAAGAATACGACTAAAATACCTACTAGAATTATTGTTATAAATCATATTTCAAAATTTTTGGCTTTTCATTCAATTAAAAATAAAATGTCACCCAAATATTATTTTAGATTTATAAATGGATGTGATGAATTGGTCTTCACAATAAGGAATTGTCATATGATTGAAAATCTATGAGAACTCTTTCCTATGTAAATGCTCACATGTTAGGAAATTTTATATGATTTTAAATAGACCCAACTGAGACACTAACTAGTTGATGCATGGCCTAGCAGGTACTTGGTGCGGGAGAGCGGCAGATTCTCTAGGAGAGACATACATCTAGCAGAGGACAGGCTCGAGATCACCGGCTTCTTGGATGTTGAGGTGGTATTTTGATATTTTGATTAAAGCCATTGTTATAAGGTTAGCGTAAAAATGGCAGATAGACAAAGAAATCTTAGCCAATCAGGTAAATATTTTTCAAAACTTACAAATTCCGGAGTTAATTTGACATATCATTATTAGTCTATCACTATTAGTGTTTATTTCTTTAAGTAAAGTTCAAATTTGATGCAGGGATGAGGCGATTTTTAGTTGATACAAGGAACCATATTGATCCCATTGGAATGCATCGACCTACTGGAAGTCTGGAAGGGCAACATGATGAAATACTAAATCAATCGCATTCACAACAAAACCAAGGAGACAGTGAGTTTGATCCTAATAAAATCTTATGTGATCCAGCCCTTAGAAAACCAATATATGAGTATGCTCCTGAAATTCAAGACCAAGTTAGAAGAGCATATATTTTGAAGGGTCCAACACAACCAACAAATCTGACTTTTCCTAGTACACAATATGGGATCGACAATTCAAGATCTTTTTGACATCATGGTATAAGAAGATAATCAGTTAGAATACATTGAGTCTAAAGATGCTGTATTTTTCTTTTATTGCTTTCTTTTTAAACAACCAGGAGGGGCAGGACACTTTGGTTGTGATGTTTTTAGTAGAACTGGATGAAGAGATTGGAAGCATGCATATAAATCATTGCCTGAACATGTTGTCAGTGTAGGCAGTGCTCATAACAAATGTGTTCAGAAATGTGATGATTTTAAAAATCAGAGACAACGTGTGAAATGTGATATTTAAAGGTAATGAATAGCAAGAAGAATTATACCAAGTCTGTTTGACTTCTAGTCTTCGTTGTTCAAGATATCTATTAAAGCAAGGTATGGCTTTTTGTGGACATGATGAGTCCTCTACATCTTTAAACAAAGGTAATCTTTTGGAGTTGATAGATTTTCTCAAAGATAACAATAAAGAAGTGAGATATGCCTATGACCGCGGTGGGTTAAATTGCCAGATGACTTCGCATAAGATACAAAAGAATCTTGCTAGATGTTGTTTTGAAGAAATAACTGAATTAATTATGGGAGAGATTGGTGATAGAAATTTCTTTGTGCTTCTTGATGAATCACGAGATATATCGGTAAAAGAGCAAATGGCAGTAGTTATAAGGTAATATCAATTTAGTTGTGCCCTTTGTCATTATCTAATTGGATCACTGTTTAGTTTTTTGTTGCTCTATTTTTTAGGTATGTGAATTCTGAAGGGAATGTTGTTGAGTTATTTCTTGCTCTCATACATGTTACCGGCACTACATCTGAAGCGTTGAAGGAGGCATTATTTGGTTTTCTTGATAGACATAAGTTATCTATTTCGAGGATAAGAGGACAAGGATATGACATAGCTTCGAATATGAGAGGTGAATTTAATGGACTACAAAAAAAGATTCTTGATGAAAATCCATATGCATTATATGTCCACTGCTTTATCCATCAATTATAATTGGTTGTTGTTTCTGTCGCAAATTGTTGCTCTTTTGTTTATGATTTTTTCGAGTATGTCTCGTTAATTGTGAGCACAACAAGTGTGTCTTGCAAGAGAAGGGATGCATTGATTGAAAAACATCATCAATATATTTTGGATAGACTTGCAAATGGTGAGGCATCTACAGGAAGGGGTTTGAATCAAGAAACCATCCTTGCTAGACCTGGTGATACTAGATGGGATTCACATCATACTACTTTGATTCGTTTGTCTCAAATATAGGACTCGGTGATAGATGTGCTTCGTATGGTTCATGAAAATGCATGAGTGCCAAGTCAAGCAACTGGTTTGATAGAGAAAATGGAGTGTTTCCAATTTGTTTTCATTTCGAAGCTTATGCTAAGGTTGCTTGGAATCACAAATGAGCTATCACATCTTCTATAGAGAAAGGATATTAACATTGTTAATGCTCTTTAGGTTAGAATTTAATCTACCGTACCATTATTTCTTATTGTCATTGGTTTGATTAAAGGATATTAATGATTTTTTGTTTATTGCATATTCATCTTGTTAAGGATGTAAAAACTCATCTAAACACTATGAGAGAAAGTGGATGAAACGACTTATTTGATGAGGTGACATAATTTTGTGAAGTGAAGAGTATTCCTATTCCAAATATGTCTGAAGCGATACCAATGAGGGGTCATTTAAGGCGTGATGGATTTACTATTACAAATCTTCATTATTATCGTGCCGAGATTTTTTATGTTGTTCTTGATAAACTATGTGTTGAAATGGATCATCGATTTGATGAAATGACTATAGAGTTATTGATGTGTTTCTTTTGTCTTGATCCAAAGAACTCCTTTTCTAAGTTTGATGTCAACATGATTGCTCGTCTTACTAAAATTTATGGGGGGATTTCAGTGACATATAATAAGGGAACAACTTGAGACCTACATTGTTCATGTGAGGAGGCATGCTGCATTTTCTTTTTACATGGATATTGAAAGTTTGGCTGCAAAGATGATTGAAACTAAAAAGCACTTGGTTTTTCCATTAGTCTATAAGCTCATTGAATTGGCTATGTTAGTGATGGTGTCAACCGTTACAGTTGAAAGATCTTTCTCAACAATGAAAATTATTAAGTCTAAATCATGCAGTAAGATTACTGATGATTGTTTCAACCGCTTGATTGTTTGTTATGTTGAGCGGGAGCTATTTGATGAAGTTACTATTGTTCAACTTGAAAAATGCAACTGTCTCATATCTTTAACCGTACTTGAGGTATTTCTATTGAACAATGACTTTGAGCCTAAATTTTTATTATACTAGTGATTGATATGTTTGCATAATTGTTATTATCGATTACTTAGTTCGTGGTTCGCCCAGGCTATTAAAAATTTCTGGGTCCGCCGCTGTTATGTATCGAGTAGATTATGCTACAATAAATAATTATAATTTTATCACCTTTACATCTATAAACTATAAATAATTAACTTCTATCTTAATGTATTATGAGCTGAACAAACTAATCGAGTAAGTCACGAGGTAGCTCAATCGAGTTGGCTCATTAAGCAAATGAGTAAAAGCTTAAACTCGACTCTACTCATTAATTGTTTAAACTTGAATCAAGCTGAGCCGAGTTTTATACAAGTTGGGTTAGCTCAGGGGGTTTTTTTCAACCCTGCCACACGACACGTAGGCGTGACGCGTCAGCTCCCGCCCAATCGGCGCCGACGCCCATGCGGGTGACCAAGACCCCACGACCAACGAGCACGTACGGCAGCCGCAACAGCAGCAAGCAGTGGCCCAGCATACGTAGTCGACTCACCACCGGTCACCGATCGAGATCGAGTCGTTTTCGTGGACCGTGGATGACAGGATGAGGCGATGAGCGTATGTACGTATCAAACGCACCTAGGCACGCATGAGTATGATGCATCCAGCTGTGCAGCACGACGTGTTCGGGTTTGCTCGGTGGACGGTGGAATCATATATATGCATATCAGATAACACCTTACGCGTTACTGCAAAAACTTATGGATAACAATAAGGATAAGATATTTTCAAAACAAAAAAATCAGCAATAACTAAATTGTGAAATTTAGTGGGTACTACATAAGTTAAAGTGAAAATTTATAGCAATTAATAACATATAACAATTACACATAACAACGACGGTTAAGATCAAATATGAGAGATTAACACATGCTAAGCTTGTGATTGCAACTAAGTATATAGCACTTCATTCATTTCACATTAAAAAGTTAAGTTCGGTTTTCATGTTTTTACTAATTAAACTATTTTATTTTATTTTAAATTTGATCAAGCTTACAGAAAACATAATACTTTTAACATGAAAAATAAATATATCATTAAAATATATTTTAGGTTAGATTTAATTAAATAAAATTGATGTTGTAGATGTTGTTAAATTTTTTATAAATTCAATCAAATTTTAAAAATAAAACAATTCATAATATAAAATAGATAATAGAGCGAAGGATTAACATGACCCTACAACGGATGCTTCATTCAATTCTGGCCCGGTGCGAGTCAGGACTCACGCATGGTTTTATATTTGACTGGATTAACGCTAGAGCAAGCAAGTATATGATCGAGTTCGCGCACACCGTTTTGTTTGAGACGGATCATATATACCCATGGATCCACAGGCCCCTCGGCGCATATTATTTATCGTGCATGATGAGGCGCACTACGTATATCACCAATCTGAGCTTTCATCTCTGGCTAAATCAAAGAAGAATATTCAGGCGTCACAACTTTCTTTGTCACTGTGGAGTATGGGCAACCTCGCTTACTAAACCTGAAGGATCGAATCAATCAAAGGCTCCATTTTATAAAACAGATGGGAAAAGAAAACGCCTGGGTAGGAGTAGCATTGGATTCCTACATGCCATGTCATGCTGAGTGCCCTAATCCGCCGTGTCGTTCTCATCCTACTAGCAAGGTTGGATACTTGAAGAGTTGAGGTGACAATAGTCGGGACCTTTAGAAAAAGAAGCAGAATATTTTGGACGACACTATTATACGTTGATGCAAGCGTGGACGCATGATGAGACGTTTTTTATGGGGATCTCTCGCTTTGATCTCTCCAGAAATGGAATGCCATCAATTTGACGCCTGGACACGTCAGCTTTCACGGGCTGAGATAAAAGATTTTTCTTTCGTGCTAATATAAGTACATTTAAAATTAGATGTGATACAACTATAAAATATCATATATTAGATGTATTTATACTGAAAGGATGAAAGTTAAAAGCTTTGAGTGATCGTACTACTGTTGCAGTTGCAGCTGGCCGGGCACGCAGATTTGGCTTGAGGTGATGAGTGATGACTTCACTTCACTACGTACGACCGTACGTATGAGCCGTAGATCTATCCTGAACTCCTCATCACGGCAAGGGTGTTACCTCTGTACCGCACTAGACACAAATGATCAGCATTTGTTAAGCAATTAACAACGGTTCGTGCATACCAATCATGGATCAGATTAATCATATTTTGTTCCTTCCTCTTCTTTAGCGAATCACAGATTAAAGGAGATCAGCATCTCGATTAACCAGCCGAAAAGCCAGTGCCGTATCCCGTAGCAATCAGCAAATTGGCAACTGGTGGCCGATATGATGGACAGCAACGTTCGGTGCGCCACCCAACTCGACTCGAAGGGAGGGTGATCGCTGTCGCGGACTCACAGTTGTCAACTCGTCGCCAAAGCGGCACACGCGCACGCAGGCGTGAGTACGTGGCCACGCTGCGCTTCACCACTCCCGTGAGCCGAGGAACCAATCGCGGCCGCCGCCGGTTGATCCACCGCTGGATGCCACCACCACGGCCGCACCTGCCCTGCCTCGCGGCTCGCGCCTGCACTGCTGCTGCGTTATGTAGCAGCCTACACCCGCTGCTTTGCTTTTGGCGCTTCTCTCTTCTGGCGTGAAGCCACCGGAGGAGCGCCACTGACGTCGTGGGCCCAGAGTGTCATTGGCACTGCTGTACGACCCGGGAGGGTGTGGTTGGCGTGGCCTGCTGCTCAAAGCGACCGACATGGAGGCGGGAGCCCACGCTTTTCTCAAAGCACCGGTGATGTGGCCCGTGAGCAGAAAAGGCAGCAGACATATGGGCCCATGATGACGTGGAGCCATCCTGTCGCCAAAATATTATACTTCTTTCCTATCATAATAATTATTTTTACTCATTTCATTTATTTCAAAATTCAAAATAAATTTATTTATAAAGCAATCATTATATCAGAGTTAATAAAGTAAAAGTTAATTATATTAAAAATAGATAAAATAAGAAATAGTTGTATTGAGATTTGATAAAGGAGATGCATTCTAATTTTTTATTGGTATGTTTAGGATGGATGAAAAAATAAATTTATTTTAAGATGAAAAGAGTACTTTTACAATTTTAATGATTTTTACGGTAGGTGAGCCATGGTTTCGCATGTAACTTATTATAAACTGAGAAAATATATTTTATCTGTTTTTAATTGATCATTATATAATTTTTAGATTATTCTCAAGTAATCATTATATTAGTATTTATTTTTCAAATCTATTCGTTATCTTTACATGAGAGTAAATGTATATTGATGCATGTGTCTATGCATATAATTTTATATAATTTTTTATCATTAACATGCAATGCCTTGATTCGTCTTGGATGATACGTATCGTTACCGAGTAAATATTAAATATAGTATGAAAGAGTTATTAGTTTTTTACTCTCATGTTACTAAAACTTTTATATATCTATTCGTAGTCTTCAACTCATGGTAGAAAATAAATTACAATAAAAAGTTAAAATTAATTTTAAAAATAAAGTTTGGTTATGACTGATAAGTAAAACAATCGATGGAGGTGGCAATCTCCTCAAGCTGGGTGTAACAGAGCTGTTGAGAGGTTGCAGCAGGTCTGCAGGTAACCGAGTAGTGCGTGCTCCTATCATACCCGACCACTCCTATCAGACAGCTCTCTTGTCGTTATCCAAAATTCCAACCCATGGTGTTCATCTCACCCCTGTTTGACAGTACACCATATGGTTTCAAAATCAAAGGCACGTAGCCATCAAACTTCGCCATCCCTCCCGTAGAATTACTGCGAGAATTTAACCGGACAATATATGATTTGATTTTTGAAAACTCCATTTAGCAAACATTTTAATATAAACCTTTTCAATTGCAACAAGGGTTAAGTAAGAGAGCATACTCGTTTTAAGTTAAGATAATGTATCGGTTGGTGGGCCGTCTCCTTTTCTTTTCATATGACATTTCAAAGTGCAAGCGTCTATTCACATCACACTCTATACACTGTAGCACTGTAACGATACACTACAAATTGTAATTGCCTTCTTGTAAATCATTTTCAACATACATAACAAGTACCTGGTACGTAAGTACGTTTGGGACGTTGACGAATCAAACGAAACCTTGTTTTGTTACTGATATGTTATAAAAGGAAATATGATTGTATTACATATTATATTTATATATTTATCATATATTGTTCATTGATATCGATAATTTATTATTGGTTAATAAATATGTGATTCGTTCGTGAGACTTTTTATGTTATATGTTGCTGTTTTTAAAAGATCCCGATCAAATATCATGTGGAACAAATATGGTTTAATGATAAGCATATGTATTGATTGATGATCATGTCTTATGGATCATGATATAAAGATATCAAATACATGTTGGATAAACCTAATATGAGACACTGCAAGAGCTATATGTGATGTGTCACCGGTGATCTCATTTAGTGTTGGTCAGATTCTTTAGACTGAGATTATTATGGTTCCCAACATATATACTAGCTTAATTAGGGTTGTCAAGCGCTACTCCGTGACTGGGTAGTTATAAAAATAGTCTTCAGGCATGCTATGAAACATGAGTGAGATATGAATAATCAAGATGAAATTTGTCTCTCCTATGAAGAGATATCTCTGGGCCACTCGAAGTTATAGATTATGAAAGTGTGTGACCATGCCAAAAATGATTGAGGAGTCAATCACAGGTTAAGTAATCTATCATAAAATCATGTGAATGATTGAGCTATTAAAGGATGACATATATCTAGCCTTGATCTTAATCGATATCGTGAAACAAAGTGGTTCATACAAGTATACACTATAGGTTCAGCCGATATGATCTTTATGTATGTCCGATGGTTCAATATGTTCTACTATAAGCTATTGTTGACACGTGTATCAAAAAAAGTTTTCGGGTTACAACCGAGTATACGCGAACCTACAGGGTCACACACTTAACAGGTCGGAATAAGGGGATTGGATGGAGATCCAATACGTGATTAATTCGGATAGGAATCCGAGTAGGACTCCTATGGGCCTCGGAGGCCCGATTATGGATCTTATATATTCTAGGGGTGAAGAGACTGGTTGGCGTGAGAAAAACCCTAGCCGTCACTTCCCCTCGAGTCAAACCCTAGCCACATGTTGGCACTAGCACGTCGCGCGTGGCGTTTCATCTCGGACGTGTGGATACCGGTAGAGACATCGGTGATTTTGCGTTGGTTTGCCGTGCTGATTGGTGTGGGAGCATGGCAAGGTGATCGACTACTTCTTCTACATCGGCACGCGCTACGTTATTGGCTTCTTAGCACTTACTTTCACTACACAACGCGTCGAGGGTAACAATTCATAATCTCATACTTGCATGGTTCCTGGTTTATGCGATGGAAAATTTTGATTTATGCTATTGTAACCTACGCGTAACCCTTCAACAACCACTAGCTATCATCATCAATGGACTGAAAGGATGCATCAGCCATACTAGTATCCTCTTACCCTACAATAGCGAGCTTGTGAGGGGCCATGATGGTTGGGCTTTGGTTTGCCTATACAAATAAATTTGTCATAATTAAGGAAATAATTTGCTAAATTAAATTAAGAAAGAGCTAAATACCATTCGACATGAAATCAATTTTTAAATCTTATAGATTTTAGACCGTCGGACGTGCTTTGTGATTCGCGTTCCTGCCCTTATCATTTGGCTTCAGCGACCTCTTTGTCTTCTCCATCGATGACAGCATCCCAATTGGTAGAGACCTATGGATTAGGGTCCCGGGTTGGGGTCAAGGTGGGAGGGGTTGGAGAGGAGAAAGAGGGAGGAGTTCATCAGCTTTAAAGGGATGGATATGGGAGGCAACAGCCTAGCGGTGGGCAGTGGATAAGGGCAAATGGTGAGACAGCGCCGCCGAAGCCGCGGGGTCAGAAGGAAGGGTCAGTGTTGGTGCTGGGGACAAAGCAGAAGAAGTGGTTAGGAGACAACGATCGATGATGGAAGATCTGACGATGGGTAGCCACCAGAGACGAGAAAGACGGTGCCACAGAGACAGCTCATTGGCACCGGCTTGAGGAAAGGAAAGGAAGGAGGGAGGGAGAAAGGGAGAAGGCTGGCCGGGAAGGGAGAGGCCTCGCCGGTGCTGTTGAAGCCTTCCGCCTAGCCGGCTAGCCTGGGCGTGACACGGTGTGGCGGCAGTGGCGAAGGAGGCGGGTGGAGCACACACATGCGTGAGGAAGAAGCGAAGTGGAAGTGGTGCAAGTCGGGACCATGGGAATGAGAAAGAAGGTACTAGGGGTGGATGTTGCTGCACAAATCTCAAAGCAATTCAATAGTATAGAATTCACAAGTTTTTAGGTTGTGTTTCTGTAAAATGCCATATATACGGTCTATTAAATTACAAAATACCACTGAATGCATACTGTTTTAACGGAATAACTGACATCGTGATAACATCATCTAATCAACAAGATGCATAGGTATCAAATCTGATAACTACGAGGTATCACCTAGATAATAGATATAATATTTATGAGGTATCATGTATGGTACCAAAAACATCAGATCTAATATCTATGATATTATATTGACGTTATCGTACCTAGATACGATATTTGGTATCTATATGACATCATGTTTAATATTGAAAGTATCTGGTATTTATCTGTTATCCTGTCAACGTTATACATATTAGCTATTTTGTTAAAATGATATATCGTTACGATGTTTTGTTTAATTAAATTATCATAGTTGGCATAAGGATACTTAGTTATTCTCACCCGTACCACTGTATACTTTCTCCCAGGAAACCAGTGCTTAAATTGATATGGTGCTGGCACCTGGCACCTGATAAATTAACCAGAAAATTTTCGTCTTCAAGGCATGTCGACCTAGTAATTTGCTAGTCCTAATCAGCCCGCATTACAAAATATCCGTTTGGCACCTAGCTAGTAGTACGTCGTTGGTACTGAGTAATGCCAAGGTGAGAAGCGCACGAGCTAAGGTGAGATGATAAGAACGCCTTCATCTCCCGTCCCTGTCAATGGAGCTCGGTGCGCATGCTTGTGCTCTCACGCCTCACGGCTCACGTACTCTCACGTACCCTGTCACACTCAAGGTAATCAGTAGCATCATTTTTCATGCGTATTATTATAGAATCGAAATACTATCCTATAATCGAAATATTATCAGATTTATATATATATAAATATAAAATATGTTGTATAAATTAAAACATATAATATTAATTTTAATAAAATTAATTGATTTTTATATATTCATTTATATTGTTTTAATTTATCTTATTTTAAATAATATTTTGTAGGATCGTAGAATCAAAGATTCTACCAGAATTATATGAAAAAACAGTAAATAAAGATACTCGATGTCATTTTGATTTGACAAAATCATAGAGTCGTACGAGTATGTAATTAACGGGATATGCAGTAATTTCGTGAAGTAAAAACACTCAAACTTTTAACGCGTTAGGATTAGGTTGCGGTGTCTGCGTTTGCCATTCTGCAATATTCCTCTTGGGATACATGACAAGCAGCGCAGACAAAAGTGCTTTCTGGTGCATGAATATGACCAGTGCTACCTAGTTGCTGTTTTTTTATTAGTTTGAGAGACCAATTAAGTATTTTCACTCGTTGTTTATTGTCACGACCTCTTATGATTTTTATGAGCTGTTTTAAAAGGTAAGATTCTATGCTTTTGCCCCTTGTAGATGCAATTCAAGATTTGCAATGTCTTGAGATGACATTAATATATCAGAGGAGTATAGGTGGGAGATCCGAAATACCATCTTAAGAATAATAAATCCTACTTTTTGCATTTTAAATATATTTTGAGATCATACTTTATATGAGTTCTTTATGGCATATCGCCAAAATAATTATAAGAAGTAAGTAGTTCATACAAGTACTTCCACTCAATAGGAATACTTCATTCTCCAAAAACCAATTAAGCAGTTTTTATGGTATGACGTTAAAATAGTTTTTTATAACTTAGTGGTACACAATATTAACATGCCACACTCAATAAGAAGAAGTGCCTAAATATACATCTGCTCGATAAAGAATGCCTTGATAAACGATCTAAGACTATCCTCATGTTCCTTACGTGTACCAACAATATACACTCTAACGATTGTAATACATATCATAAAGTATATATACAACAATCATCTTAAATTGAGATCCGTCGTAGTTGCTGCTGTACTAGCAATTTCATACAGTTATGGCCATTAATTCATTTACTATCCAATGGATTCAGATGATTGCCATTGTTTTAGTGCTACACGATTTTATTTTGCGACGTTGATAGAGTGTTTCATGTAAGCTCAGGCTCATCGCTTCTCTCACAACCTAGCAAGTAGCAACTATATGGATCCGGATCGATCAGTGATTGATCTTTTCTGGCTCATAGAGGAATTATTTCAATCACATTATTGAAGTATCAAAGCATATATTTATAAATAGCACAATTCCATAATTAACAGCTAGCGATTATAAAAAGATATCATAATTCCGCATTATCCTTGATAGCCACCGGCGAGTACTGAGACATATCAAAGCACTCCACAATGCTTTAGGATACAAAGACACTACGAAAAATTACCAGGATACATCACAACAATTGAAAATGATCCGCCATCAACCTCAATTCTCCTTGAGACATGATCACCCAAAACCACCCCCCAAAAAAAACAAAATGACATAAATGGTCAGTTCTCAAAATGACATAAAATGATTAGTTTCCAGCTAGCTCTAAAATTTTTAACAAAAATCAACTACCACTGAAAGGTGTTCATATTAGCAAAAATGCCAACTTTTTTATGGAGTGCTCGTCGCAAAAGGAAGGGCTTGTTCAGATTGTTACTTAAATCAACCGTACTAAAATTTTTGACGTAGTTTGATGGCATCAAAATTTGGTAAAGTTAAATGCATTTGGTTTGAAGCCTCACTTAAGGCCCGTTTGGTAGGGTTTTCATTATAGATTCGATTTTTCGAATTAGATTCGAAGAGAATCAAAATCGATATAATAAAGTAATAATTAGAAGGTAATTTTCGGGTGACTCTTGAGAGAAATTGGTTTCAGATGATTATGAGAAGAAACTGCTTTTAGGTGATTCTTATTTTCTATGTAAAAATCACTTAAAATGATTTTCTCGAATCAATTACAAAATAATCCGTTTGAGAGATTTTATTGATTCTTGAGAATCGGGAGAAGAATCCCTATCAAACGGGTCTAAGTTTTGATAGTATTTTTAACAGTGAAAGTTTCTAAAATTATCAAACATTATATGGATTAAAGTATGTTCAGTTTATTATCCCGTTATTAAAAAATTTGCAACAATCTGAACACACGCGAAAAACTTTCGAACGGGATCAACCTAGGGAGGGGTACAGCTTAGCCGTGCATGTAGCATTTGCAAAAAAGGATGCCCAGAAGAATCCAGCCCACCCACTTCCCTCGCCCAGCCACCTTTCCCCCTCCGCCTTTATAAAAGCACGTGAGCCCCGAGGCCTTCGCCCTCCAAAACAACCCAAAGTCCCGTCCTCCTCCCCACCACCACCACCATTCCAAACTCGCCACCGGCTTCTCCCCCATCCTCGTCGGCTTCTCGCAGGGAGGAGAAAACGCACGACGCCTCCTGGTCCTTCCCCCTCCTAGGGTTCGCGTAGCCCTAAGCCCGGAGCCGTGTAGAACCCCAGAAACCGGAGGTCTCGAGGACGCCGAGGAGGAGTGGGGGGGACGCGAGGGGGAGAGGGGAGGACGAAGGCGCGGGGAGGGCGGAGGCCTGTGCTGTATGTCAGATCGTGTAAGCCGGCGAGGCGGAGGCGGAGGCGGAGAATACGGACACGGTCAGCTCGCGAATCCGCTCCAATGGCCGCAACTCAGGAAAAGGCGCCGGTCGTCTGCTGCGGCGGCGGCGCTGCCGCTGCTCGGCGCGTCGACGGCCCCGGGTCTTCGTCACGCGGGGCGATCGTCGCGTCGCCCGCGGCTGCTGCTGCCGGGAAGGTCTCCATGGCCGCGGGCGATGAGTCGCGCGTCGCCGCGGCGGCCGGGGGCGGCGCCGTGATGGAGGAGATCGCCGCCGCGGTCCAGCCCACCACCGCGAAGGCCTCCTCGAAAGGTATACGGGGATCGCCACCCCCTTCTCTCTCTATGTCTCTCTCGATTGAGTTGGATTGGGCGTTTGGGCTATTTTGCGGTGATGCGTGGTGGATTTGTGTGAGTGGTTGGTTGATTGGGTCATGGGAAATGTTGCGTAAGTGCCGTGCCGTGCATGGATCGTAAAAGCAGGATAAGGGACGTGATTACGTGACAGTGGTATTCGTCGAGATCACGATTTCTCGCGAGCTTGGATGTGGTTGGTATTGTACAAAGTGCATATGGTACTCGACTTCTCGTGCTCGTGCTCGTGCAAGCACAGAATGCAGATCAATGCGTACGATCAGACAGTACGTTCTCATAATCTCGTTATGTACGTTTGCTCAGTCACATAGCTCTCGACCGCATGAAGGCAGTGTATGCAGATTATAGCTTGCCAACTGTTCATATGTACTATTTGTTAATTTAGATCTATAGGCGCACTAAATCATTATAATCTGCATTTAACAAATTAGCAATTCAAAAGATGTCGTCCCCACTCCATGTCAACATCATTGATGAATGGATCATGGGGGCATGACGTGATGTTGCGACACCTACTTGTGGGACTTGCTGTCACATATCTTCCGGTAGTCCGGATTTGCTGTTTACTGTTCTGGCTTTCTGCTTTGTCGTCGTGCTTTGCAACCTTCAGCTTTTTCTTTGATCAAATCACTAGTAGCAACAATAGCTTCTATCTTTCTTCTTCCATAGTTTTTGGTTGATGGTGAGATTTGGTATAGGAAAACAAGGAAAATGCCTGAATATGGATAATGATGTCTGTTTAGTGACGGGACAATAAGTTTTTGATATAGGGAAACGAGTAAAATGTCTGAAATGGATAATGATGCCCATACAGCGATGGACCAATAGGCTTGTTTACTATGTGAATCATGGGGTCATCAGCAATATGGAATCTGCACTTTACTGTATGCACCACTAGGCACTGGGCATAAGCTGATTGTGCAGGTTGGTCCACGGGGCCATCATAAAGTAGTAATGCTTGCGGGATGCTGAAGAAGTGCAGTGTACGTAAGTTGAACACTTAATTTTTGTGTAGCAAACCCCAAATAAGGTTTCCTTTGAAACTCACTGGGCATAATCTTCGATTCTTTGCCGGGATGGCTGTAGAAAAGGCCATCCAAATGTTATTAAGATTCTGGGCATAATCTTCGATTCTCATCAAAATATCATTACGTATTAGACAGATTCTGCTTCATAGTTATAAGCTAAAAAGACAGACAGTCAGTCATTTTCAGTTCTCTGAACAGATATATTTTCTGAAAACGGTTGAACACTGGTGTAATACTTCACCTGATGTTGGCAGGGGTTACTGAGAAGAATTATTTAGTTTCTTTAAGACTCTACCTCGCCAAATTTAACTTCAAACTAGATCGTGCCTTCCTAATTTTAACTGTGTTACATGAAGAGATGATTGACAGTAATGCAGCTGATACTCCTACGTGTTCGTCTAATTAGATCATACAGTTCTGCAATCATGTCTTTGTGGTGAATAAATAAGAAGTTTATTTCCTAATTAACAACTACATCTAAGACGAGGGACATAAGTTGATAGAACTAAGATTCATGTCACCACTGCTTTGTTTATCTGTTTCTTCAGATAGGTCAACAACTGCTTTTTTATTAACTATTAAGTACTGTCTCTTTAGCCCTCCTGATAAGCACATCTAGCATGGTCCACTTGACCTGCCAAATTATCTATTGTCAATTGTTGACCTATGTTATTGAAGAGGTCTGTATGTTCATTCAGGAGTTTGGTAATTTGTTGTTGGTCTATGCGTGCATATTTTTGTAATATCTTGGAAGTTGTTTGAGTGACCTGTTCAGTATACATGTCTTAACTGAATTATATTCATTACTACCCGTTTCTAATGTTCTGCTGGATGGAAAAAAATGGCAGGGATACCTATAATGACAAGAGCCCAGAGAAGCCACCCTTTAGATCCATTATCTGCAGCTGAAATTGCAGTGGCTGTAGCAACTGTAAGAGCTGCTGGAAAATCGCCTGAGGTTCGTCAAAATAATATTCCATGTACTTTTGTCTACAACCTTGAAAAAGAAGGAGCTGACATAGAGGTTTCTGAATTTGCAGGAACGTGACGGCATGCGTTTTGTTGAAGTTGTTCTATTGGAGCCAGAAAAGAATGTTGTGGCATTAGCTGATGCCTACTTTTTCCCACCTTTCCAACCATCACTGCTCCCTAGAACCAAAGGCTCTGCAGTCATTCCAAGCAGGTTGCCCCCTAGGAGGGCCAAGCTCACAGTCTACAACAGACAATCAAATGAGACTAGCATTTGGATAGTAGAACTCTCTGAGGTGCATGCGGCTACTAGGGGTGGACATCACAGAGGGAAAGTGATATCATCTGAAGTTGTTCCAGAGGTTCAGCCTGCAATGGTATGCCTAATATATTTGTTTGGTTGTTTTTCCTCCCTTCGATTATTTTGTTCCAATTTTCCAATCATTTAGTCTGTGAAATTTCTGTAAGACAACATTTAAATTTGCTCTGCAATATTGCTTTTAGGACACGATCTCTTAGTTTTTCCTATATTTATGCTTGTATTACAGCTTGAACTGTTTGCAATTATTGCTTTTAGGACACAATCTCTTAGTTTTCTGATATTTATGCTTGTATTACAGCTTGAACTGTTTGTTCTTTTGAAGTTTTTAAGAACCTTTTGGAGCGCTCAGTTCAAATTTCTATTTTCACAGGATGCAATGGAGTATGCTGAATGTGAAGCTACCGTCAAAAGCTATCCTCCGTTTATTGAAGCTATGAAGAGAAGAGGTGTAGATGACATGGAACTTGTCATGGTAGATGCCTGGTAAGCTAGCTTTGGGAAACTTCTTTTGTTGCATTTTTCGTAGCTGGCTTTGTTTTGTCTTAGAATCATCATATAGAAAATTTTTAATGCGAACATCATTCCTAAATCATCAGGTGTGCTGGCTACTACAGTGATGCTGATGCTCCCAGCCGCAGACTTGGCAAGCCTCTAATCTTTTGCAGAACTGACAGTGATAGTCCCATGGAGAATGGTTATGCACGTCCTGTGGAAGGGATCCATGTTGTTGTTGATATGCAGAATAATGTTGTCATAGAATTTGAAGATAGGAAGTTGGTTCCTCTCCCCCCACCAGATCATCTGAGAAACTACACTCCTGGGGAAACGAGAGGTGGTGTTGATCGAAGTGATTTGAAACCACTCATTATCAATCAACCTGAGGGCCCGAGCTTCCGCATTAACGGATATTTTGTGGAATGGCAGAAGGTACATTGTTGGGTAATGCTTTGATCTATTATGATAGTATAAACAAAAAATATTTTCCCTTGGAATTAATAACACTTCTAATGATGTTGAGCAGTGGAACTTCCGTATTGGCTTCACCCCTAAAGAGGGTTTGGTCATCTATTCTGTTGCATATGTTGATGGCAGCCGTGGACGTCGGCCAATAGCACATAGACTCAGCTTTGTTGAGATGGTTGTTCCTTATGGAGATCCCAATGAACCACATTATCGCAAGAATGCTTTTGATGCTGGAGAGGATGGACTTGGGAAGAATGCCCATTCTCTTAAGAGGGTGCTTGCTCAGATCTAGTGATTTTTTACCTTCCGAGAGTTTAACTTTCATCTGACTATTATATGCCTTTTTCTGTGTAGGGATGTGACTGTTTAGGTTACATAAAGTATTTTGATGCACACTTCACGAATTTTACGGGTGGTGTGGAAACAATCGAGAATTGTGTATGTTTGCATGAGGAAGACCACGGAATCCTTTGGAAACACCAGGATTGGAGAACTGGTTTAGCAGAAGTTAGGCGGTCAAGGAGGCTTACTGTTTCATTTATCTGCACAGTTGCCAACTATGAATATGGTTTTTACTGGCACTTCTATCAGGTAATTAATTCAACTGGCTATTCCTTATAATGCCCTCAGCAATTAAGCTGTAACCTATAAAGGCCGATATTCCTTCTGTAGCTTTTGTTACAGTTATGCACGAATTGTTTCCGTTTTGGTTGTTACAAACATCATGAGATAGTGAACGCATATTTGAATTTAGTTCCCTTCTGAATCTTTTGATGCTTTAATTTTCTGCTACCACATATTTTTGCAATATAATTTATTTGTTCATTCTGTTGGATATAGGATGGCAAGATAGAAGCAGAAGTAAAACTTACTGGAATTCTTAGTTTGGGAGCTCTGATGCCTGGGGAATCAAGGAAATATGGTACAACTATTGCTCCTGGTCTGTATGCACCTGTTCACCAACACTTTTTGTTGCCCGTATGGACATGGCCGTTGATTGTAAACCTAACGAGGCTCATAATCAGGTGGGTTGCGTTTTATGCATTTTCATTTAGTTCTAGGTATTAAAATATCCATGATGAATTATTTCAATTAAAGTTTTGCTGGATATACCAAAGGGAAGTTTTTCCACCTAGTTCCACAATAAGGCATATCATAATGTTACTTTGACTTAGACCTGCTGTTTGCACAAGTAACTTGTCTACAGTGGGTGCAGTTTAGTTCTAGTAGTAGCAGGGCCTTCTGCTTGAACTGGCATGGATTGATAGTCCGATATATTGCTTTCTATCACAGGTGGTTGAAGTAAATGTGAAAGTTGAAAATGCAGGCACACATAATGTGCACAACAACGCTTTCTATGCTGAAGAAAAACTACTGAAATCTGAGTTGCAAGCAATGCGAGATTGTGACTCTTCATCTGCACGGCATTGGATCGTAAGAGCATCATTTTGCAGTATCATCCTTTTTATATTGTGCTGGTGTTGATGTACCATGATAACGTTTTCAGTACCGGGTCATTGTTTTCTTTCTTCAGAAATGACGCATTGACTTGCTGCTTTATAGCAGTTCTACTATTTTGCATTCATTAGCTGCATTACTCTTGACCTAATGACAGATAGCTTAGGCCACAATTCTTAACTCTCTAAGTAAAGCACATTATTTTGTGTTATGGCAGCTGATCATACATGCCGATCTTTCTTTCCTACCTAACATTGTTGACATCTGATCAGGTAAGGAACACAAGGGCCGTTAATCGTACTGGGCAGCCAACCGGCTACAAGCTCGTGCCTGGTTCAAACTGTTTGCCGCTAGCTCTACCCGAGGCAAAGTTTCTGAGGAGAGCGGGTTTCCTGAAGCACAATCTCTGGGTCACGCAGTACAAGAGCGACGAGGTGTTCCCTGGAGGGGAGTTCCCCAATCAGAATCCACGTATCCACGAGGGCTTAGCTACCTGGGTCAAGAAGGATAGGCCCCTGGAAGAAACTGACATTGTTCTCTGGTATACTTGCTGCTATGCATCTGTGTTATTTTCTTCGGTTCACGATTTGGAATATTGTTGTTAACGATATACTGCGTCTGCAGGTATGTGTTTGGGCTCACCCATATCCCAAGGCTGGAGGACTGGCCTGTCATGCCTGTGGAACGCATCGGCTTCATGCTTATGGTAAAGACCTCTTCTAGCCTTTCATATCTCCTCTTTGGCATACGACTTCGCTAGTTTTCACCGTTCTGGTTTTTACAGTCTCAGCTCAAGGCCTGTTTGTGTTTTGTTTAATTCTTTTCAGCCACATGGGTTCTTCAACTGCTCGCCGGCGGTTGACGTGCCTCCCGGCTCCACTGACGCTGACATCAAGGAAGCCGAGTCGCCCAAAGCCATCCAGAACGGCCTCATCTCCAAGCTCTGAAGAGCTTCCGCTGCTCCTCGTTTCGAAGAAATGCATCTGGCGTGTCGCTGCCACGTATGCTCTTCGTCAATATATTGGTCCAAATAAAAGCTACACTGCCGTTATTCCTGTGTTCTGTTATGACTTTCCTGTTGCGCTGTTTGATTTGCGAACTGTATCCTGTTGCGCTGTTTGATCCGTGAACTGTGAGCCACGTCTTGTTAAGTTTGGGATGGCTGACGTTAATGCCTGTATTAATAAAAGCGCGTGTTAGACAGCCTTGTCATGTGCTTATCATTTTCTCCATGAACTAGATACAGTGTGCAGATTCTGTGGGGTGCTTATTGCGATAGGAACCGCAGACTTTCAACTGATGTACGGTACCATTAGTACAATTATTATGACCTCAATAACACCTGCAGATCAAAAGCGAGCATGTGCATAAAACGGTTGAGCTAAATTGGTACTGATGCATCGTGGGGAAAACTGCTATTTAAAATAGAAACCAAAGGATGAGTTTGATGCAATCATAACCAACCACCATCGGGAGATGACTATACAGCACGATAAAAACACTAGGAATTATTTCACTGCTCCAGTACTTTGCCGTCAACATTGTATGGGCACAGAGATTCTCTTAACCCTTCAAATTTCACAAAGGCACATCCCATCGGACATCAATTTAGAAACAGCTGATTAGGCTATTCGCAGGGGGAAGTTTCATCCCGTAATTTTCAAGCGCAATATATCATTAAAAAAGGTTTGAGTGAATGAAAAAAACATTATCTTCTAATACAAAGTTTCATTTCACAATTTCATAGGCTAAACATATCATTTAATTGCAAGATATGTGATTGGACGTGATGAAATAAGATGAAAATCTCTATTTCTTAGTGATAGTTGTATAGTCACATACATAGTTTTATCTTGATGAAACTACTTCTCTCTCTCCTCTTAAATTTTCTGTCATGTCATCATATAAACTAACGTGTCAGTGTATTTAATATGCATGAAACTACCACTAGGAATAGCCTTACATCATTACTTTTCACTGCATTGCACCTACAT
Source organism: Oryza australiensis (assembly GCA_019925245.2). NCBI lineage: Eukaryota > Viridiplantae > Streptophyta > Magnoliopsida > Poales > Poaceae > Oryza > Oryza australiensis. The sequence goes on from JAIFGZ020000222.1 coordinate 16,891,482, forward strand.
CCACACATTTTTCAGGAAAATAAAACACCAGCAGTTTTTATTTATTACAATCTGAAACTATTTAACTATACAGTTCTATCCTATGCTGCATCAGGGATATTATTGTCACTTGACCTTCTGTGGCAGTATTTCTGCTGTCGTAATTTCTGTACGAGAGAGAGAGAGAGAGAGAGGGGATGGGGCGCTTGAAAGGTGACATATACACAGTTCCACATACACACACTTGAGGTATGCCAAAGATGCATATTGCTCACTTGGGCCTTCAGGTGGTGAATTTCCGTTTTACTTTTGGCATCAAGGGGTTATTAGCTTGGTATACGTGAGATGGGCCCATTTGCTCATCTTCTGGCATACAGTGCTCTTGGTCTCCATTTATCAGCATCTGACAGGGCACGTTGCGCATTCACAAGAGAAAGTGATTCAAGTATTACATCCCTCATATGTGAGGCAGCAGCTTCTCCACGGCGTGTCGCCAACTCTAGATACATAAGAGACCTCACCTTGTCTCCTGCCTAAATAAGAGAATAATTAACATAAAAAAGGGCATAAGTAAATGCATAACAATCCAACATTGATGAAGCAGTAGGAATAGTACCAACGACGATGACATAACTTATACAACTGATACTACATCAGTACAAACATACAAGTTTTTTGCCAATTTTAAACTAATTCTGTTATTAAAGATGTTGACATTTTCTTTAATTAACCAAACTGTATTCTGTTTTTTCAAATGCCCTTAACCAAACCGTTTTGATAAGCATTTACATATCTTACCTTACATGACCTAAACTTATGCCCTAAAATGTACAATTGGAAGAACTGCATGGTGGCTAACAGTAAAGGAATATATAATGAATACATTGTTTCCACACAGTTAAATGATTAAAAAATTAAAAATATTTCCCCCAAAGTTAATCATTACCAAATAGAACTACATTGTTATTTCACAACTCAGAGAGATTAATCCATAGTTGCAGATACACATAACAGGCATTCATTGGGTGAAATGGAATGACATACCGCACAAAGTTTAATACCACATTCATAAAGAGCTTTCTTGTGACCGCAATCAGCAGCTAATTGCAGCCACCTCTTTGAACGCACTTGATCCTGTGAAAATCCTTCACCGTAGCTGTAGCACAAGGAAATGTTGTACATGGCACGCACATTTCCTCCCTCTGCAGCTCGCAGGTACCATTTTGCCTGCATTTACAAAGTTCCTTATTTTAAACAAGCAGACCCAAGGCAATAAAGCACATTGTCAACTTTATGCACTACAGAGAATGTTCAGTACTCAATAGTCTGCTGGTGATAATCTTGAAATCACCAATTTAGCAAATTCAGACTGACCATGATGATGTAATTATGAGTACATCGATAGGGAAACCCAACCAAATCAAAAGCTCCTTTCTGTCAGGACTCTGGTTATCTCAGTTTCAATAGATCACATTGTAAACAATGGAATGTGATCAATTGGTCGAAATAAAACTTGCTACAAAACCACAATGGAGCTGATAAATTGGTAAATTATCCCTAAATCGTACAGCTGGAATTTGCCTAACTCTAATTTAGTTCATACAGTCCATAGCTTGTAGGAGTAGAAACAAAATAGCACAACAAGGAAGGAATGATGCTAGTTCAACAATTGGATACATCTAGAGTAACTGCATATGTCGGTTTCAGGAAGAAATTGTGAAATGCAGATGTAAATGTAACAAGAGGAGGCATCTTACAGCTTCCCGCTGATTACGCTTGATTCCTTTCCCATTCTGCAAGCAAAGGCCCAGGTTGTACTGAGCACGAGCATTGCCAGCAGCCGCAGCTGGATAAAACCATCTAACAGCTTCCTCAGCCTTGGGTGGATCAGCTAAAAAATGATTTGGCAGCAACATCAGTTGCAATTCGTCGAGAGGAAGAATATGATTGCAGCAGCAACAACAATAACCCAGTAGGTTTCTCCCCTGCTAGTTTAGAGTCAGTTAAAGGTTACTAAAAGAATCACAAAAGACAAACGCCAGCGACAGAGCAAAGTCAAAACTTGCGGTAAACACGAATGGTTCTAATCATGCTGCGAGCAAATCCAGTGGAGCAAACCCAATTCGTCCTAAGATTCGTCGAACCTTTCGGCTACCGTCTCGATCGAATATCCAAGAAAGCTAATAATCCCGTAGGCCAAATCCACGGTACCTTCTAGGTAGGAGACGCCGAGATTGCACATCCCGACGGGTGCCCCAGCTCCGCCGCCTTCTGGTAGCACCCCACCGCCTCGTCACGCCGCCCCTCCTCCCAGCACATCAGCCCGGCGTCCACCATCGCCGCGGCGGACCCCAGACTCGCCGCGCGCTGGAACAGCTCCAGCGCGCGCTGCCTCTCCGCCTTTCGCCCATCGGCGCCCGCGCCTGCCCGTGCTTGACGCGTCGCCCCGCGCGTGCAGCGCCGCGGCCTCGCGGAGCGGCCGCAGCGCGTCCGCCACGCGCGGCACGCCCGGCTGGCTGCCGCGACGTCCGACGCCCCCGCGGCCGCCAGCGCCCTGTGCACGAGCTCCGGCGGCAGGGAAGAAAAGTCGGCGCCGGCGGCGTCCCCGCTACACGTGGCCGCCGGCGCGGCGGGCTGCAGCGGCGGCGGAGGAGGCGGCTGAGGCTTCGGTTTCTTGGAGTGGCGGCGCGGCGGCGGTGGTGGTGGTGGTGGTGGGGCGGCGGCGGCGGCGGGGGCCCACCACGCGGGGGCGGGATGAGAAGGGCGGCGGGGAGGGGGTCGGGGGCGGCCAGGTGCGGCTCGCGGCGTCCATGGCGATGCGTCGGGTTAGGAGGAGGAGGAGAGGACGGGATGGATTGGTGGGGAGGGTGCGCGTGTGTACGCGACGACGGGTTGGGTATTTGGGCTGGGTGGGATAGTGGGAGGAGGTCAATGTGCTGTGAGTTATTATATGTGGATGGCGTGTGGGGCCCACGAATTGTGGACCCGGTGACAGCGACTCGTCGGAGCGGTCGGCTCTGGTATTTTGTTTTGCTCGCGTCCTTGTCTCGTACGTTGAATGCCTGCATACCTGAATACCCTGATCCTATGTGCTAATGTGCGTGATTAGAAAAGTGATTAAGCAGCATCACATATATCCAAATCTCATCTTTCAAATGAGATGGCTCATTTATATTAGATTATGTCTACAGTAAATCATCCAAGTATCATACTTTAACAATTTAGGTTTCAAATATCATACTCCAATCATTTAGGTGATGAGAGATTCCTCTTCATTTAGGTAAGCTGCCGATGGGTTGAGTGATCTGTTGTAACATGATTTTTTTATAAAAATCATCCAAATTTAAGATAAAGCATCATTTAAAAATGTTTTTAGTGATGCTGACCCTTTTTTGTCTTGGTCTCGGCTCCATTTTATGCAACTGTTTTTCTCCTTGTCAAATTGGAGTAGCCTTAGACTAAAGTTGGTGACTTTTAAGCTGAAAAAAATCAAAGTCATAGTGACAACGTCAGTTATAAAGATAGCCTTTCTTTTCCCTTGTTAATGCAAGAGTGACGTTTTCTTTTTGCAAAATACTAATGGAAAAGTTGCTTGTTTGATTTGGGTTAAACTTTTTTGCAGTTTGGCTAATGTAAGTCAAACCGACTTGGTATTAGTTCTTCATAACTTGTTTTCTTGGTCAGAAGCAAGATTAGCATAAGAGGTTATTTTAGCAATGCATCTTAAAATGTCATTCCAGCTGTGTTTATCAGCTGTTTGTGGCTACAATTGCAGCCGTCGTAGCAACGATATACTTGTCTAAGCAGACTGAGCTGCAGCTAACTCATCCATGCAGGACTATGTACATAAAACAAGAAACACTCATATCAAGTACTTTTGCAAGGTATAGAAATTGACCTCATAGAAACTTGTTTTCTATATAAGGGAATTATAAACCCATATCATATATTCCCTCTGTTCCAGAACGTTTGACATTGGTTAATTCATTTTTAACTAACCAACTCATTAAAAACCAGGAAAGTACATCAACTATTAATACACATACATTACACCGTTATTTTTTTTCGGGGAACATTACACCATTATTAACTAAACACTAACACCGAAAGTTATGGCTGGTCTTAAAAAGAAAGAAAATAAATAGAAAGAAAATATATAGCCTTATCATCAGCCATCGTAACCAATAGTAAAACCAACCGTAAGACGGAAAGTAAGATCGCAACAAAGAGATCCTTTGAAGTAAGTTTCGGTTTCATAAAATGACTATAATACTAATTTTAGTAAAAAAGTTTAATAATGTTTCATGTATATTAATTAGTATGTTAACTAGAATTGTTTGGTGACATGACAGGAAATTAAAATTAAAGAAAAGAGAGAATCAGTCTTATCCGAATAAATGAATATCAACTCTTCACGAGTCATGAATTAAATATGATTTTGATCCTATGAAATTATATAAAATTATATATTGGGAAAGATAGTTTCAAATATCATTTTATTTCATTCATGCTTATGTGGTTGTCTTGCAACATTAATATAAAACTTTCTAGGATTAGCAGTGATTTGCATCGTCATTGACAAATCCAATTAATAGAATTAAGATCAAAGTTTTTCATCTATAAAATGCATTCGCACACTCCTCGTTACCCTAAGATCATGCCTAACAAATTCTCAAAAAAGCTCATTTAGAAAATTTCTAAAAAGTTTAGAGAATGAAATCAAAAATTGATACGACATATTTTCAAAATTGATTCTTTATTTTTTAACTAAGCGGGACTCATCAACCGCTAGGGTATTTTTGGGCGTCGCAGCGGATGCGTGTCTTGGTGCGGGCGGCGCGAAGCAAGGCGCGGTGCGGGTATGAAACCCGGTGCTTATCTGAGAAGCTATTCATGGTCCGAAAAATATTGTTAAGCTGAAAAATGTTGCTGCTCTGAAAATTTTAGCCCTTGTTGATCTGAAAAATGTTGTTTATACAAAAATACTGTTGTTGATCGAAAATTTATTACTGATTCTGAAAATAGTTAAAATATACAGTGAGAGACATTGATTTCAAATTAATTTTCCTTTTCCGATCACAAAACTGGTGTTTGCATCAGTATTCTTCATCCATAGCAGCTGAAAAATGAATAGGATTGGAGATTTCGTATGCTCGAGTAGTAGCAACACCGATTTTTTTACATACACGGGTGACTAAACCGAGTAGCCGACTGATGCAGGCGGTGGCATGCGCCAAGATGCAGCGGCAAGCTTTTTCGGTGAGATGCAGGATGACGGCACGCGGCGCGGGCGACGGACGATGCAAATATGTTTTTTTGCGTAGGCCTCGCGGTAAAATAATCCTCACGGTGACGGGAGCTATTTTAGAGAACCAAGACTCTATTCTTAGTTTTGAGCATGAGATCCCGATTTTAGAGAATCTATAATTTTTGAGATCCATATGGAGTCTCTGTTGGAGCTAGTTTTTCAAAGAAAATTCTCTAAAACGGAATTAGAGATTCATTTAGAGACACTGTTGGAGATGCTCTAACCCCATAAAGAGAGGCCTTGGTCGCATGATAACGTAAAAAAGAAAGGAAACGTTGAAGAAAACAAGGTTTAGGGATAAACTAAAACAAAACCATAGACAGTGGCGGGCCCAGGGCTCGGCGACCGTGGGCGGCTGCCCGGGCTCCTCGGCCTACAACCATTGAGGCCCATTACAAAAATACAGAGATTGGTGTGTTGGGTGGGGCAAAAGGCGAGGCGCCATGTTGGGGTGGGGCCATTGGGCGCGCGCGGCTCGGGTAGAAGGAGCGACGCATCGTTCGGGTGGGGCAAAGACGCACGCGGCTCGGAGAAGGAGCATGCTGCGTGCGACGGTTCGGTTCCGGGAGCGACACCGCCTTCCACTGCAGATCGAATCCGCCCATCCTCTTCCTCTCCCGATCGAGATGGAAGCGAAAAAAGGAATCTGATCTCTTCCTGCTACTGGGCTTGGCGACTGCCGACTTTGTCGTGCGTTCGAGGGGAGGAAGGATCCAAGGACCTGGACTGGTCTGGACGCATTCACAGACTGGATAGGTATCAATCTTGTTTGTTCTCCTGTTCGATCCAGTGAGCGATGCAAATTACATACAGTGCCTTTCAGTTCTCCTTTTTTAAGCGTATAATTTATTTTTTTACCTAGAATTTCATACCTAATTTCATACAGTACCTAGAATTTATTTTTTTCTTCACGGCCGGACTGAACCAGGTTTTAGGTTTTGATTTTCAGTGTCCATAGACCACAATGTTTTGGGTTTTTCAATTTCCATTAGTCTTTTGTTCGGTTGTTCTTGTTCCGACAATGGCAGCGTAGAGAAGACTTAGCCAATCAGGTAATAATTCATTTTTATTAGTTTTGTTCTTCAATGTTTTTGTACTTAGGGGTAATTAGGTTTTGAATTGTGGCTGTTACTATTAGTATTTGGCAGTACTGACTATTGATGTATATGTTTTTGAATTATTCAAATATGATTTAGGGATGAGACGTTTCTTAGTTGATACAACAAGTAGAGATGATCACGGTGGTAGCCATGGAACTCAAGAAAATTTGGAGGAGCCAAATTAATTACCAGATCATCTGCAGCATCAACCAATTCAGGGAAATAATGTTGCTGGTGAGTTTGATCCTAATGATATCATATGTGATCCAGCTCTTAGAAAACCAATATATGAGTATGCTCCTGAAATTCAAGATTAAGTTAGAAGAGCATATATTTTGAAGGGTCCAACACAACCAATTACTCTGATTTTTCCTCGTACACAATATGTGGCTGGTGCTTCAAAAGCCTTTTCACCATCATGGTATAAGAAGTATAATTGGTTAGAATATAGTGAGTCCAAGGATGCTGGATTTTGCTTTTATTGCTTCCTTTTTAAACAACCAGGAAGACCGAAACACTTTGGCTATGATGTTTTTAATAGAACAGGATGGAGAGATTGGAAGCATGCATATAAATCACTTCCTGATCATGTGAGTGGCGTAAATAGTGCTCATAACAAATGTGTCAAGAACTGTAATGATTTTAAAAATCAGAGACAAAGAGTGCCTAATGTGTTATTTAGAGCTAGTCAACGGTCGGAAGAATTGGGTCAAATTCATTTGTCTTCTACTCTTCGTTGTTCAAGATACCTTTTAAAGCAAGGCATGGCTTTTCGTGGGCACGATGAGTCCTCTACCTCTTTAAATAAAGGTAATCTTCTGGAGCTGATTGATTTTCTTAAAGATAATAATGAGGAAGTGAGAGATGCCTATGACCACAGTGGGTTAAATTGCAAGATGACTTCGCATAAGGTTCAAAAGGATCTTGCAAGATGTTGTGCAAAAGAAATAACTGAAGTGATTATGGGAGAGATTGGTAATAAACAATTCTCCGTGCTCATTGACGAATCACGTGACATATCAGTCAAAGAGCAAATGGCAGTAGTTTTAAGGTATAGGAAGTCATTTAATTTGTACTCTTTTTCATTACCTAATTGGTTTAGTATTTAATTTCTTTGTCACTCTATTTTGTAGATATGTCAACTATGAAGGGAATATTGTTGAAAGATTTCTTGCTCTCATACATGTCACCGTCACCGATACTACATCTGAAGCCTTGAAGCAAGCATTATTTGATGTTCTTGATAGGCACGAGTTATCAGTTACTAGAATAAGAGGACAAGGATATGATGGGGCTTCCAATATGAGAGGTGAATTTAATGGCCTTCAAAAAAATTCTAGATGAAAACCCATATGCATTCTATGTTCACTGTTTTGTCCATCAATTACAATTGGTTGTTGTTTCTATAGCAAATTGTTGCTCTTCTGTTCATGATTTCTTCGAGTATGTGTCATTAATTATGAACACAACAAGTGCATCTTGCAAGAGAAGAGATGCGTTGATTGAAAGCCATCATAAAACTATTTTGGCTAGGCTTGAAAGTGGTGAGGCATCTACAGGGAGGGGCTTGAATCAAGAAAGTATCCTTGCTAGACCTGGGGATACAAGATGGGGTTCACATCACATAACTTTGGTTCGTTTATCCCAAATATGGGATTCATTGATAGATGTGCTGCATATGGTTCATGAAGATGCACGAGTACCAGATCAAGCGGCTGGTTTGATGAAAAATAGAGTGTTTTCAGTTTGTGTTCATTTTGAAGCTTATGTTAAAGTTGCTTAGCATTACAAATGAGCTCTCACATCTGCTACAAAGGAAATATATTAACATTGTTAATGCTCTTGAGGTTAGTATTTAGTCTTTATATTCAATTTCTCATTTGTCTAATTGCTTCTTTCTAATCAAAATATTTTGTTTATTGTATATACAGCTCGTCCATGATGTAAAAACTCGCTTAAACATCATGAGAGAAAGTGGATGAGACATATTATTTGATGAGGTAAAACAATTTTGTGAAGTGAAGGGTATTCCGGTTCCAAATATGGCTCAAGAGATACCGATGAGGGGACATTCGAGGCGCGATGGATTTATTATCCCTAATCTTCACTATTTTCGTGCTGAAATTTTTTATGTTGTTGTTGACAAAATATGTGTTGAGATGAATCATCGGTTTAGTGAAACGACTACAGAGTTATTGACATGCTTCTCTTGTCTTGATCCAAAGAACTCTTTCTCTAAGTTTGATGTCAACAAGATTGCTCGGCTGACTGAAATTTATGGTGGGGATTTCTCTGATCATGATCGTGCAATAATAAGGGAACAGCTTGAGACATATATTTCTCATGTGAGAAGACATGCTACATTTGCTTCTTGTGCAGATATAGCAAGTTTGGCAGCAAAGATGGTTGAAGGAGAAAAATATTTGGTTTTCCCATTGATCTACAAGCTCATCGAATTGGCATTGTTAGTTCCAGTCTCTACGGCAACAGTTGAAAGATCCTTCTCAGTGATGAAAATTATCAAGACTAAATTGCGTAATAAGATCGTCGATGATTGGTTCAATCACTTGATGATTTGCTATATTGAGCGGGAATTATTCAAATCACTTGATGAAGCTACTATCATTCGGCGGTTTCAAAATATTAAGACTCGAAAGATGCAATTACCTCATCCTCATAATCTTCCATAAGGTATGTCTATTAAACAATGACAGTAGTATCAAACATCAACAACTTCATTTGTTTTAGCGATCAACATGTTTGGGACTTTGAGTGATTTTTACTATTAATTATTATGCTTGCGGTTCGGGTTCGACGGTTCGCCTAGGTGCCCATAAAATCCTGGGTTCGCCACTGACCATAGAAGCATATGTAACAACTATAACAACTAGCAAAATACCTTTGCTGTGGATAAAAACAAATATATTATAATATATCATAGATAAAATATGTTTATCCAATATGTTAGTATCACGTGTTTGCTTATTTAAATATATATTGTATTCACTTTTGAAAAAAACTGGATTGTTTCATAATATCAAAAAAAATCATAGGCTACTTTGTAAAAAATAGGAGTGGTGGGGTTGTAGTGTAAGATGCACTATCACCATCATTAATGTTTTTTAAAAGAGTATAGATTAGACGTGTGTTAACAGCAGAATTTGGTAAGCCCAGGAACCCGAATCGGCTAAGGTGTCCATCGGCTGATACCGAATCAGATAAGGCAAGCCGATGTAACCGATTCCGATATGACAACATTGAAGATACTGTCGGATCAAAATGATGTGCTTCATGAGGATTGCCATATAAGCATAGAGTCCTAAAAAGGCAATTGTATCTATTAATTAGGAAGATTTTGTTAGTTTTCTATTTTATCTTTAGGAAAATGTGTTAGTATCCAGTAATGATTCGGTTTGTTTCCTTTTATTTTTAGGAAAGTTTGGATTTCTAATCTGTTAGGATCTTTGTTTCTCTGTTATCCCATGGGTATAAATATGTAAGCCTGGAGTTCATGTAAATGATATTTGTCGACCAATACAATCCAGCGCATCGCCACCCTTTTATTCTTCATCTTCGTTCAACATCGGAGGAACTTGGCATCCGTGCGCCGGGTGCATCGGTTAGGTTCGATCTCCAGCAAAGGGATAAGTTCAACGTTCTGTCGGATCAGGCGATCATTGACTACGTCGACGTTGTCCAAGGCTGCATCAGTATGTTTGATCTCTTGGATCGCACCGGTTTGGTTAGCATGCTTGCCTGACTATTTATCATATGTTTCTGTTAATCTAATCTTAGTATTTCAGTTTAGCTCTATCGGCTATCTCCGCTTTAGGGTTTCTGCCGTTACCGGCTAAACTGTTTACTAGATTAGATTAGCTTAGGCATCTACCACCCTGAAAATCAGTCAAGGGCTTGATTATCTAGATATTGTGTTTCTTTTCATACTTAGTGTTGTATCAATTTGATCTACTAAGTCGTGATTAGAACCATAATCTCTAGCCTGCCTGTTGACTGCCACTAAGGGTTTCATCGGGGTTTCAGCCGGTGAGTTATCTGGGTATTGCATCGGCTTGCAAAGATTGTATATAAGTTGGATCTAGCCGATTGAAGCAGAGGCTTCATTGAATATTTGATCATTTCGATTTTATGACATCGGACTTCCAGTGACGTGTGCTTTAATCTTTAAATCGGTGTCTACTTTATCATGTGATTGGTTTATGTAATATATCACCATGTTATTGTCAGTCGATCACCTTTATATAGGTATTTGTTCAACACACAGCTGATGGATTCAAACCCTAACACCATCGGCTGGCGTCGGCATCAGTTGGAATTGCACCATCGGCTTATCAGCCGATCAGCTAGTTTTTGGGTGTCGGCCTACCAGCTGATATGCTTTATATTATGTTGCTTTGTATATCTTGTGAGTGGCAGGATCAACTGACTGACACACCCGCGCTTCATCGTTTTTAGGACCTGCACTGGAGCTAAGCAGATCTCCCAGGCCAGCGTGTGATTTGACGCCAACACATCTTTCGGCACACCAGCGAAGGTACGGATTTTGCGTCAACAACATGCTAATTTGTTTGGAGAACATAAGCTACCCTTCCTTATAAGGAAAAAGGGAAGCACAAGTAGAAGAAAATAGGGTTAAGTTGCTTTCGTTATTACCATTAAAAGTGATATGCCTATAGTTGTAAAAAATGGAACATCCAGAAAGAACTTAAGGCTTCTTTTAATCACATGAATAAAAAAAGGAGGAATAGAAAAAAGACATGATTATGATAGGAATCTGAGTGCAAAACAAAGTATTATAAAACAAAGAAAAAACACAGGAATGACTTAGACCGTAGAAAAATGTAGCAATCGAATGTGAGATATAGACTCAAAGAAAATTTTCTAAGAGGTTAAAACTCCTGCTAAACTTTATTCCAAAATCTCTATATAGAATTGTTCATTTCATATGAATTTCAAATGATAGAATAGGTTTCTTTCAAATATCTTCGTATGACATTTTCTATAGAATTAAAACTCTTTAAAATTTTTATGTTTTTTAATAAATCAAAGGGACCCTTAGCGTCGATTCTGGACACAAGGAGAACCTCCGTGTTGTTTTTTTAAAAGAAGTCGAGCACGTCACTATAGCTGGCCATATGGTTCCGGCTCCGACCGGCCGTCGTAGCTGATTTTTGGCCCAGCCCAAGCACGACCGGCCGGACGCTACCATGCAGGCCGGCCGGCCTGAGGGCACCGTGCCGTGTTTGGGCCGAACCCTCGGCTCAGTGGGCGGGCACGGCCCGACACGATTTTTTGACCGCGGCCCAAGAGAGGCCCGAACCACCCAACGGTCGGTACGGCCGCCGCGCCCCATATAAAATGCGGCCGCCCCCTCCCTCCAGTCGCCCTAACCCTAGCCGCCCGCACCTCTCCGTCTCCGTTCCATCGCCCAAACGCGTCCGTCGCCACCCGTGCTCCTTCATCCAGATGCAACCTCTCAGCCCCTCATCGTCGGCCACCGCCCCTCAACCCTCCACTCTCTCGGGCCGCCGCGCGAGCCCGCCGCCGAGCGCGTGCCCGCCGCCACGGCATGCCCGGTTGCCCCTTCCCCTCTCTCTAGTCTCTCCGTTCACTTGATCTGTTCTTCCTCGAGTCCGGCGGCTCCAGCCGGGTGCTCGCTCGCTCTGTCGCTCGTGGATACTGCTCCCGCCGCCGTCGGCAATCCGTCCTTGGTTCCCTCTTCCCTCTCTCTCCCCACCTCATCTCAATCTTCTGTTGATATGTTCTTCCTCGAGTTCGACCGAGTGCTCACTCCGTCGCTCTTGGATACTGCTCCGTCGTCCCGCGTCGTCATCTCCGGGCTCTGGCCTGAAGGTTCGTCCCCTCCCTCTACTTACTCTAACCCCTAACCCTAACCCTAACTACCTAAGTCCTAAGTCCTAACTCGATGAGTTTTTGATGCAGGTCGTTGAGGGACGGAGTTGTTGAGGTGGTGATCTTGACGGAGGAGCAGGACCGGACCGGAGTAGACGAGGTCGTGATGGCGTCTGATCCGAATCAAACAGCCACCAATCGCGACCTTGTGCTTCAAGGGCTGGCCGAGGAGGAGGACGACGACCTGGCCGGAGATGCAGACGCGTTGTTCGGTAGCTCTCTTACGTCGATCAATGTTGATGTTGTTGCTGATCCAGATAATGGGGGTTTCGTTGCTGCAACCCCGATGGCGACGGTGGCCACGGACTCCACCAGCTCTGGAGGGGCGTCGTCAGCCTCCTTGAAGAGGGCGAGATCCGGTGCCTGGCAGGACCTGGACAAGATCTTCGAGGAGGTAAACGGCAAGATGGTTCTGATTAGTGCCAAATGCATTCACTGCAAAACTGTTCTTTCTGCTAAGTCTTCTAGTGGTACTGGTCATTTACTTAGACATCAAAAGTCTTGCCTAAAGAAATGTGCCCATGTTGCTGCTATTCAATCTAGACTTGCTATGAATCCTGATGGTACTGTTAGGAATTGGGAGTATAGCCCTGCCATTGCTCGTTCTGAGTTGTGTCGTTTGATTGCTAGAGTTGATTTGTCTCTGGGTATTGGTGAGTACGATGCATTTGAGGAGTACATCCAGCGTGCTCATAATCCTATCTTTAAGAAAGTATCTAGGCAAACCACAAATAGAGATATGGCTAAGCATTTCAATGAGCCTCGCTCTAAGATTAAGGATTATTTGCAATCTAGTGTGTCTTCTGTTGCTATTACTTCTGATATTTAGTCTGGCAATGCTAAAGAAGATTATCTTACTGTGATTGCTCATTATGTCAATGCTAATTGGATGTTAGAAAAGAGGTTTGAAAAGGCTTAAGCCTTATACTAATGCTTTCGAAGCTCAGTTTCATTCTTAAATTCTTCTAATATTCATATTCTTGAATATAAAAACTTTTACATTGCTAAGGGGGTTAGGCCTCGTAAATTTCAGCTAGACATGGATGTTAGATGGAATTCAACATATCTTATGCTCAAGCATCTCATGCCATATAAGAGTACATTTCATGTTTCTATTGTAATTAAATAGGTCTCAGTTGATAATAGACCTCTCTTGATTGATTCTCACTGGCAAATTGGTGAACAAGTGCTTGAATTTCTTGAATTGTTTTAGGAATCCACTATTGCTCTTTAATCGGTGTTCACTATCCAACTAATCCTTTAATGTTGCATCATATTGATGATATTGCTACACATTTGCATCATCATGAACATGATGAGATGTTAAGATCTGTGGTTAGTCCCATGAAACTGAAATTTCTCAAATATTGGCAAAAAAAATTCCTATGTTATATTTTTTTGTCTTTATTTTGGATCCTAGAGTTAAGATGAAAGGTTTTCATAATATTCTTCAGCTGTTATCAGTTCCCACTAGCACTGATTACTCGGCCTATTATGGTGAAGTTAGAAATGCACTTTATTTGTTTTTTTAAAATATGAGCAGAAGTTTTCCTCTGTTAGATTGCAAAGATCACCTCAATCAACAAATACTTCAGGTAAGATAAGGCAAGTTTGGGGCAAGATATTTGGTGTTGATGGTGTAAGTGGTCATCCTCCTTCTACTTCCATTGCTACTACTCCTCCAGCTCCTATGTGTATTGTCTCTGAGTTATCTGTCTATCTTGATAGTGACACTATCACATGTTATGATGATGATTTCAACATTTTTAATTGATGGCATGAGCACAAACTAACCTATCCAATCCTCTCTATATTAGGCAAGGATATTATGTTTGTTCCTGTCTCTACTATATCTTCAGAGTCAACTTTTAGTCTCACAGGCAGAATTCTTGAGGGTCGGCGAAGGAGCTTGACACCTGAGATGGTTGAGATGCTTACATTCATCAAAGATTGGGAGCTTGCAGATGCTCGGGCTCAGCATGCTGTCGAGAACAAAGATCTCGAAGCTTCTTTTGTAGATTTGTATCTTGATGACTCAACCTCCTCGGTATAAGTATAAAATTCTTATTTAATTAAGATTGAAACATTGGATCATTGCATTTGCATATGGATTGAATCATTCAATATGTTTATAGGGCTGGTGGCTCTAGCAGCAACCAGCACTAGGTGCTTGGATGTTGTTGGCTGCTGCTGCTGGTGCTGGAGGGTGGAGTGTTGTGCTTGCTGCTGTGTGTGGCTGTGCCTGTTGTTCTATGTGTGCACATGTGGCTTTGGTTGTGATTTCTTTGATGTCTGCTGCCTATGGGTATTGTTGTGTAAGTTGTTCCATTCATGTGGTCGTAATATTGAATGGTTGAACTATGTTGAACATGAATAATTATAAATTGAGAATAGAGCTTGTTATACTTTTTTTTCTTTCTAAGGTTTTCTCACGAGGTGTGAGTTTTTACCCAGAAAGGTTTTTAATGAGGCAACATCACAATGACACAATGTCATTGTGATTAAAAAGGCTCTATTCTCAATTTTTATTTTCCATCTACTCTCTTATGTTGTGTTCTGTGTGTGATTCGATGTGTCATGTATATGCTCAAGCTCATGTCTGCCCTCAAATTGCTCATGTGTCATGTATATGCTCAATTGCTCATGTCATGTATAGGAAAATTTTACTGTTGTGATTTTTTAAACTCATGCTTCGGGCCGCCTATTATCCTTGGTTGGGCCATGCTTTTTGATGTCGGCCCGGCCCGAAATTGGCCCGTCATGTCATGCCTAGGTCGAAGGTTGAGCACGCGGACTAACACGACCCGACCAAAAAACGTATGCCTAGGTCGAAGGTTGAGCACGCGGACTAACACGACCTGACCAAAAACGTGTCAGGCCATTTTATGCTTGGGCTCGGGCCAGGCGGGGCGGGCTATATGACCAGCTATACACGTCACGGGGAACTTGTACGCTACGCCCATCACACCATCTATGCTACGCTTGTATCAAGCCCTTGCGTGTGACTTGTGAGGGTATCCCATGCAAACCGATAGTATGCCTTTCCATAAGAAAAGAAAAATATAAATCAACCTCAAAACTGATAATATGGCAATTAATATGCTCACGGGGATGAATTTTCGTCTCTACAGGAACGATCCCTCATTTTATACGTATGTCAATTAATTTTTAAAAAATAATAAAATAAATAAATATGCATATTTTATGTCAGTATATTCAAATTCGACCCACCCAAATTAAGTAAAAGTAACAAATTTAATATAAATTATGTGTTATATTTAAAGTCAAATTTATTATTTTTACTCATATATATTGAATATGAATTTGTTTGTTTGTATGTTTGTGAAATGATCATCGCATTAATCTATTTTAACAAATTATTTTAAAAATTTTAATGGATTTTTGGCGACGTAAAAAACATGACAACGTTCACAAAATGACAACACGAAGCCTAATGGTGACATCATAAATGCTAGCAGTTCGCCAAAAAAAACTTTTGAGTAAGTATTATAAGGGCTCGTATCATAAATGCTAGCAGTTCGCCAAAAAAACTTTTGAGTAAGTATTATAAGGGCTCGTTTAGTAGGGCTCCTTGATTCTCGATTTTAGATTCTAATTCTCCGAATGAGATTCGAAGAAAATCGAATCGATATAATAAAGTAATAATTAGAACAATATTTGAGGTGATTTTTAAGATAAATTGGTTTGGTGATTACGAAGAGAAACTGTTTGTTAGGTGATTCTCACTCCCTATGTAAAATTGTTAAATCACTTGAAATGATTCTTATTAGAAAATAACTCGTTTGTGAAGATTCTACGATTTATTGAGAATCGACAATAGAATGAGGAAGGAGAATACCTACCAAACGGGGCCTAAGTCTAACAAAAAGAAAACATGAGGCCTAATGGTGACATCATAAATACTAGCAGTTCGCACAAAAAAACTCTTGCATAATTAATGATCAAAACCACAGAACCTATAACAAGCTAAGTTAATAAGGTAGTAGCACATATATAGAGATCGGTGTGATATGAACCATGGCATTATACTGTAACTGCGACGCTCACTTCCACTGATGCTTCCACGGCGGTCGTTGCTTCCCCTTACGTCGCCGTGCCGGCCGGCAAGAAGTACCAAAGCGGGCTCGACACGCCTCCGGTCGCCGGCGGCAACCGCATAGTGATCATGTCCACCATGCTGTACACGAAGGCCTCGTAGTCTCCGTCTGCCCGGTTGGCCCAGTAGTACAAGCAGTTGCCGTTCATCAGCTCCACCGCGCCGCCGCGGCCGCGCACCGCCGCCGCGTCGTTCGTCCCGAGGAACACCGCGTGGCCGCCGAGATCCTTCGACTCGGACCAGCACGGCGGCCGGCTCCCCGCCGCCGGTTCGTACCTCAGGACGAAGACGGCGCTCTCCGGGATGCGGAGCAGCTGCTGGTCGTAGATCCCGGCCGGCGCAACGGCGGAGCCCGCGCCGCTCGGCCGCCTCCACACCTGGTACAGCGCGCCGTCGCAGAGCACCAGGTTCTTGGCGTCCGTGAACCGCGCGATGGTGTCGTACGGCGTGGGGAAGACGGCGTCCGTGCCGGTCACGAGTGGCTCGATCTCGATGGGTCGCAGCCTGCCGCGGTGGCGGCGGCGGTTGAGGCGGAGCACGTGCACGGCGCCATGCCTCGTCAGGCAGTACGCCACCCTGCCGTTGTCGTCGAAGGCGACGTCGGCCAGGTCGGCGCCGTCCATGAGCGCGCCGGTGTCCAGGACGAGGGTGGAGGAGTACCCGTCGGTTGTCCTCTGGACGGCGAGCCTGTTGTGCCGGCAGATGCTCACCGCGGCGAAGTCACGCTCCGTGGGGCACGGCGAGAACACGACCTTCGGCGGCGACGTCGACGCGCGCTCGCACTTGGGGTCGTACAGCGACGCGTGCAGCGGGATCTCCGCTCCAGTGAGCGGGTTGAACAGCAGGACGACGCTCGCGCCGGCCTTCGCGTTGGCGGCGGCGAGGACGACCCACCCGTCGCGCGCTCCGACGCAGCGGCTGGCGTCGGCTAGCCCCGCCGGCTGACGGAGGCCGAGGAGGCGGGACCAGCGCTGCGCGTGGACGGAGCAGACGGCCAGTGATAGGGGCTCGTGGCTCGCCGTCTCGCCGCCACCATCAGCGGGGACGACGATGGGGGCGAGCGGCCGCGAGGTCGGCGGCGGGAGCGCCGCGCGCCACGAGCCGCATACGGCGCGGCAGGAGGCGTAGCCCTGGAGCGAGCAGAGGTCGGCGACGCGCGAGACGAGGCCGGCGTGGAGGTCGGCCCACCGCCGGTGGGTTGGCATGTCGTCGTGCTGCATGAGATGAGAAGAGTTGATCTACTCCTACGTACTAAAATATCGTTGTAGGGTTTCAACGAACGCAAATTACCATATTTATGCTCAATCTGTTTCGTGGAGATCGTGGCTTGAGTTATCGTGGCTTGGCCTAACTCTGCATCGTTCGCGTTAAAAAATTCCTGCACGTTAACTGCTTGGTAGCAGAGATCACCGTACGATTTCCCCGTGAATAACGTGTAGCTTGGATGGCCTGTTTTAACGCCAAACTAGGGCAAACATATGAAAAAAATTTGTCCGAATTACATCCTAACTGTTTGCAACACTCCATTACTCTCTACATTTGATATCCCTTATTCTTTAAATCAGACAAATACCCTCTCTCAATAAGTAAGATGGTTATAGTAGAGGTGAAAACGGATTGGAAATAGTCGGAAACTAACTATACCATATTTGTTTTTATATTTTTTAGACTTGGATTCAGAATTGAAAACTTCGGATACGGAAACGAAATCGAATACTATATCGAAAACAAATATGGAGCAAATACGAATCGAACGAATACGATAACGAAAATTGATCGGAATATAAAAACCCTTCAAACTAAACTTTAAATGCGGATCATCCGAAATTTTAACGAATTATTGGATAGACTATTTCGCGGACAATCCAATTTTATTTGATCATGAGTAGGGATGGATACTTTTAAACCGAAAAAAACCAAACCACGTCGTACCAAACCGAAACTTGTGGTTTTTTGGTTTTGTTTCGTTTCGGTTCATGGTGTTACATAAATCGAGTAATTCGGTTCGGCGATTTTTGACGTCGTTAACCGAACAAAAAAATGAACAATTGAGAAACCGACCTCCCTCTCGTCCTCCCTCTCCCCAGTCCATATCCTCCACGTATAGGTGGCCAAGCGGGCCGCATGGCACGGCCGGCCGGACACGGCAAAGGCAAGGACCGTTACGGCACGGCCCGTTAGGCACGGCTCTGTGACGGGCCGTGCCGTGTCGCCCAAGCACGGTCCACGGGTGCCCGGCCCGTGCCCGTGCCCGTGCCGGCATGGCACGACATCGGCCCATGGGCTGAAATCGGCCCGTTTGGCCCGGTAATGCAAAATTACCATTTTATACAAGTACTTTTTGCAACTATGCTACATACATTAAGAGTATTCTGGTAAAATCACATATTTCTTATCTCTATCCTAATCCTAACTCATGCCCATCCTCTCCTTCCTACTATCGCGCCGCCGGCCGCCCACGCCCGCTGCCCGCATGTCGACGGATCCAGCGCCGCCGCGCGGCGTCGGTCGGCCGTGCGCCCGACCCCAGCCGTGCCGACGCCATCCGGTCGCCGCGCCGGCGCCGTCCGGTCCCCGCGCCGAGCGCCATCCCATTCGTCCTCCGCCTCCGCCCGACGCCGTCCGCGCCAACTCCCGCCAGTATCGCCGTCGTCCGCCTCCGGCTCTGCGGCCGACTCGAGCCGTGCCGAACGTCGTCCCTTCGCGCCGACACACCGACGCCCTAACCCTAGCTCCTCCCCGTGGGCCGAGCCGTGCACAGGACAGCATGATACGATAACCGTGCCGTGCCGCCACGGGCTCGGCAAGCGGCCCAAGCACGCACGCCCAATCGTGCCGTGCCGGCCCGGCCCATTTGCATTCGTGTCGTGCCGTGCTCGTGCCATAAACAATACATGCGTGCCCGTGCCAGCCCACTACGGCTCGGCCCATTTGGCCACCTCCGCCTCCACGCTGCTGCTCAAGCTGCATAGGCAATGGTTTTGGAGGTCCCTCCTCGTCCCTGTGTAACACCCTGAAAATCAGAGAATTTAAAACCGGAATTAAAAATCGAACTTACAAAAACCTTTTGAGTGTTGCTTCTTGATCAAGTTTTCGCTTCTTATTTGCCGACTTGGTTGCATAAATTTATACGCGAGCGATTCATCTCGGTGTTTGTGAAAAACCAAAAGATTTGAATTTTCATTTGGGAGAAAATTTTGGAGTTTAGAATTAGGAATTTTAATATAAAATAGAGAAAGGGTTATGGATTTATAAAAATATATAATTGGGAGCAAAACATTATTTAGGTGATTGAGTAATATTAATTAGTGAGAAAAATGAGTAATAAAATATTTTAGGGTATGTATATGAAATCTAGAAGTTAAACTTGAATCAAAATCGCATTTTCTCGAATTGAGGAAAAGAATTAAATTAGATATGTAAAATATATTTGTAAAATTATAAAAGTGGGTGAAAAGGTTGGCAATATATTTTACAACTTATTTTTACATGTGTTATATTTCATTTGAGTTTTGGGGGTGAAAGGAAATAAAATTGGGAAAATAGGAAATTTAATTCGGGAAAATCGGAAAAGTCACTATTCATTGCACGCCACTGTTCGACGCCGTACCCGGACCCCGGACCGCCTCGCCACCGCGCGCCGCGCGTCACTCGCCGTACCAGGGCCTCGTGCACGCACGTTCTAGCCGGCGTCACCCTCCTCGCGCACGTGAGTCGCCGTACGTCGCGCGTCGCCACGATCATCGCCCACGTCACCCCGTCGTCGCCGGCGAGCGTCCGTATGCCGTCGCTCGCGTCACCACGCCCCGCACAGCACTCCGCCATACCGCGCCCGTGCCGCCCCGGCTCGCCCCGCACGCCCGCGCCGCGCGCCCCCGCGCCGGACCCGCCCGAGCGCCACCACGCGCGCGCGCGCTCTCGTCGGACCGGCCCTCGCGCCCACGTGCCGCTCGCCGCGCCCAGCCCCCTCCGGCGCTCGCCACACGTCGCCATGCCCCCCCGCGCGCGCCATGGCCGTTGGCCTCGCCCAGCTAACCCGGCATGGAACACCTATAAAAAGTCCAGGCGAGATCAAGTTCCCTATACAAGATTTCTTCGTAAGTCACTCCTCTCCATTTCCCCCAAGTTTCCCCAAAGTTCCCCCACCGCATCGCTCGAATTTTGAAGGAGACCGACGAGGAGCCGAAGAACCCTAGCGCCGACCGCCCGGAGCAAAGTCCAAAATTCGTCGTCCCTACTCGATTTCTTCCCAAATTGAAGGTACTTCCACGATCTCCATGGTATAAGCTTCGTTTCCCTAAGTTTCCGGACCGATTAGCCATCGGAGACCCGTCGCCGACGAGCCGCCGCATTTCCTGTTTCGGCCGTCGCCGTGCGCACGTCGCTAGGACACCACCGCCCTTTCCGCCGATCCGAGCCCCTAGCTAGCTTCCCCATGTCCCGTAGTTGCTCGAGACCCGCTAGTTCGGCCGAAACTTGGCCGAGCACGCGGCACCGTGCGTCACGCCGTGCTGCGGCAAGGCCGCCGTCGCCGGCTCGTTCGCCGCCTCCTCGGTTCGTCATGCCTCGGGAGAGTTCCTTATGTCGCCTAGAGGGAGTAGGATCGATTAGATGCCGAGCTCCGGTTTCCCTCGCCATTGTTCGGGTGCCGCGCCGTCGGACTCGCGAGGAAGAAGAAGAAAGGAAATAAGAAAGAAAAGGAAGAAACGGGGAGTTGGATGTGATCCGCTCGCTAGCCCAGTGGAGAGAGAGCTGAGCCAGAGAGGAAGGTCGCGGGTTCGAATCCGCCATTTTATTTTATTTTTCTCTTCCTTTGCCAGCGCAAAGAGAGGAAAGAACGAAGAAAAGAAAAAGAAGGAGAGAGAAGGACGAGGTAGGCTTGCTAGCCTAGTGGCTTGAGCCGAGCCGTGAGAGGAGAGGGCGCGGGTTTGATTCCCAGTGACGCAAGGTTTTGGAAAATTTTTATTTTCATTTTCTTTTGAGAATTAAAATTTGTAGGAGCCTAGTAAAAATCACAAAAATTTATATTTTCTCTTTTTAACCTTAAACTTAATTTAAAAGAATTTTCTTGAGAGTATATTATTTTATCCTTTCTCAAAATGTTCTTACAAATAAAAATGAACTTTATATTACCATTTATTTCCCATGAATAAAAACTTTATACTCAAACTCCTTAGTCTATTCCCTCTCGAGAAAATCTCTATCTTTTGTAAAGCCCATCCATCCATCTATTATTTTTTAACCCTTATAATAATTTCAAAACCATCTTTATAAACCCTAGTCAATCCTTTGCTATATGTATATATATGCATATATGCATATATATATATATATGTATGTACATTTGACGGCGTTGCTCCACAGAAACCTTCCCAACCCATTTTCGGTAGACCGCGACATCAATTAATTTTGATTATTATAAACCCTAGGGCTTCTCGACAGAAATAATTTGATGAAATTGAAAGGTAATCACTTTCTTTTATTAATTGAATCATCAACTCTGGTATTTCTCAAACTTTAAGCATATTAAAATAAATATCGCTCCTTCTTAATGAAAGCGGATTCAATACAAAACTTCGGGTCCTTATAACCCTTTCGCTCTAACCCAGATTTCGTCGAAACTCGAGCCTAGGTTCGCGTAGAGTCATAGCCTAGTGTTAGGAGCCGCTATTGCGATTTACTTGGTTTTCTTTTGGATCTTCTTGGATTCTATTTGAATTCTAATCGAATTCAAATTCGATTTCAGCACGTATGATTAGCGTCAGGAAGGCGTTGAGTACTCGAAGACCCCAACCAACAAGTGTGCGAGCAAGGCAAGTCAACACAAATTGATCCTACTTTGTGAAATGATGTTGTTTTCAATTATAAATTGCATGCTATACACAAATGAGTGCCTATTCTTGATATATCTTGCCTTGATATTGAATACCCTTAGAAATATTCTTTGTAACCTTCGATGTGATACAACCGGAGGTTATCTTCGGTAAAATGCTTAGCCACGCTTATACTAGATTCTTGCATACTCATGATTTTACAAATAAGCCTCGTGCTTGGGCAACTATCTTGGGAAGATGGTTGAGACACGGCAAGTGGAGACATGAGCGCCACGTTGCCTTGATCATGTTGGAAATGGCTTTGATGACAAATGAAAATACAAACCAATGTTTTTAGACTGGGGCGGATGGATGGATTTGGGTGGATTCCGGAAAAGGCTAGTACCATCCCTGGTCAGTTAAGGACCGAGCCATGAGACTACAACTTAGAACGAGCTAGTACAACCGTACTTCTCGAATGGGTATAGACCTAGGCGATTAAATATCCGAGCGGAGGCGGTATCCTTGCATAGTAGGTTCGGTGTTGGCGTTGAGGTAAGGGCTTGCCGGTGGGGTGCACCAGCGGTGGGTGCCTGGACGATAGTTAAGGGCCTTCCGGCGGGGGTGTACCGCTGGTTGGTACACAGGCGAGAGATCGGGCATGCGATCAACATGAAGAAATGAAGACATGAAGAAAAGGACATGAAGATGGAAAGTTCAAGGATAGAGCAATTCTTTCTCTTACCCAGGAACGCCAGAACTCCTCTCTTGCTAGGAAATGACGGCTAGAGTGCATGAGGGCTTAAGTTCATGGAGCGGGGGGCGCACGGTGAGGTTATCGAAAGGCTTTGCCGTGACCGTCCCATATAGAGGGATGTGAGCTCATTCAATGAGTAGTTGCGGAGTATGGGTAAAGTGTACATCCACTGCAGTGTGAGTTAATCAATCTATTCGAATAGCCGTGCGCGCGGTTAATGAGCGACGTGACAAGTGTTTCCCGTGGCTAGACTCATAAATTTTAAAATGATGGGTGGGATTGCATAATGATTTTATGTCTTTGGGAAACCAACTTCTCTATCTCGGGAGAAGGAAGACACCCAGAAAACCATGACGAATCGGAGGCGGGAAGCTATCCTTGGGATCACAATGGATGGTGGACGAGAACCGTCGCCGACTTAATATACTATGGACCTAAAACCTGATCTGGCTAGATGTTAGGTTTGTGAAATAATTTGTGAAAATTGGCTTTGCGCAAATAAACCATATCCATCCTTTGAATGACCCTATCATGTGCATCATTCCGTGTTGGCTTGCTGAGTACGTTGGGTACTCACCCTTGCTATACGCACAAACCTCCAGATGAAGGAAATGAGGAAGACCCGTACACATACTACTAGGAGGAATGAAGTCAATGGAGCGCAACAGGTCTTAGTAGGGATGAAAACGGACGGAAAAACCCCATTTCTACTTCCGTTTCTATATTATTTAGCGGAAACGGGATCCGGTTCGAAAAATACGGGTTCGAAAACGGAATCGGAATATACGGTTGCACGAAAACGGTCGAAACCGGAACTTAAGTCGGAATTTACATATCTTCTAACCACGTCTTGTTCGTTCTTTTGATAATTAATAAGATATTAAGATAATTCTATCAACCAGTCAAAATTATAAGATAATTGATATGAACGGTCTATGATGACATATAATTATTCACTTCAAATCAAAATGATCTCGATGGATGGATGATATGGTAGGTTTTGTTTAGATAGGCCTAGACGAGTGGGCCTTCGAGACACAAATATTCATGAGCCTAAAATTCGGGTTAAATCCGGATACAATCCGGAAATATTCGGATTAAATACGGAATTCGAAAACGGACGGAAAAATATCATTTCTACTTCGTCCGTTTCCGTATTTTTCCGAAAATACGGAAACGGTCGGGTTAAATGTAGAAAAACGAACGGGTCGGGGCGGGAAAAATTCCGTCCGTTTTCAACCCTAGGTCTTAGTCCCCAGTCGTTGCCTATGGCAATCGGCATGCTGCTGCCTTCCATCTGCTATCTTATCTAATTTACGTTTTTGGATGTATCCGATTGGTAGGTCCTATATGTATTGGATATTGCCTTCGGGCCTATTATTGTAATAATTTTGTTGTAAGACTATTCGTGCACTTTGCACACAGTAATTGAAGCGTATTCGTGGGTACCAAACTACTCGATCTAGGGATAAGGTACTATGAACACGAATGATTCCGTCCTCAAAACGGGGTCTACACCCGGCTCCCTGGCGAAGTCGTAGATGCGCTAGAGCTAGCGGTGGTTGATGCGGTCGGCACGGGTGACGACGTCGAGAAGAGGCACGCTGGTGTGAGACAAGGAAGGTGGAGGAGCTGTGTCCGGCTACGGCGCGTGCCTATGGCCTCCCCGGCGTGCGCCACGCAGCCTCCGCCTCGGCGCACCGCGCCCGCCCAGCACCGCCGCCGCGTTGCCTCCGCCAGCCGGTGGCCGCGCCGTCTCGGCTCGCCCGGCCCTTGCGTTGCCTTCGCACCGGCCCGCCGCCGCGCGCTCCGTCCGAGCCGGTCCGTGCCGTCTCCGGCTCTGCCTCGGCCGCCGCCGCGCCGCTTCGCCTCGGCCGCCGCCACGCCACCGCGACACGTCCGCCCGACGTGCCGCGCCATCGCGACATGTCCGCCCGACGTGCCACGCCACCGCGACACGTCCGCCACGGCGCACCGCACCACCTCAGCCCGGCCCGCGCCACGCCGCCCACCTCCGCCCCGCGCGGCGATGCTTCTCTAGTTTTGTTCGGTTTTCGGTAAAAACCAAAAACCGAAAAACCAAACCCAAGTTTTGCGTTTTCAATATTTACGAAAACTGATCGGTTGTTAATCCATGCTAAACCAAACTTTGCGTAGGGAAAAAACCAAACCAAACTTTCGGTTTTAACGGAATGCCCACGTCTAATCATGAGACCACTATATTGGGCCCATTTAACATCAGCTAGCCCATTAAATCATCCAGCCCATCAATTAGACAATTAAGAGAAAAACCTAACCATCCAGCCTAGCAACCGCCAGTCCGCCTCCTCTACGGCCACACGCCGACGCGCGACGCGGCGACGCAGCCACACCGCGCCGCCGCCTCCCGCCCATCCGCCGCCTCCCGCCCCCTCCGCCGCCTCCTCCTCTTCCCCATCATCTCCTCCCCACGCCGCTTCCTGCCTCCTTCCGCCACCGACGCCTCCTCCTCCACGCACAGGGCAGAGGTGGCTGCCGGCGCCGCCCAACCACCACCACCTCCGGCTCCGGAATCACCGTCTTCCTCATGAATCGAACATCACATCGCAGTTGGTAGAACTACCCCATCCTATGCTCGCCCCATGCCGCCGCGTCCGCCTGCGCTTCCGCTCCGCTCTCGCCACCGCCGCCTCCCCGCCGAAGCTTCCATTTCCACCTCCGACTCCGACGTGGACCCCGAATCCCACGGCCCCGCGGATGCCACGTTACTTCGCCGCCGCATGCGGGCGTCGGCCGCCGAGGGAACCTGGCCGCGGCGCTAGACGCGCTCGGCCGCCTCCGGCCCGCGTCCGCTACCCCCGACTACAACGCCCTCCTCCACGCCTACCTCCGGTCTGGGCAAGCCGCCGCGCAACACGTCGCCGCCGCGGAACACGTGGCCGCTGTGATATGGCACATGCGCTCCGTCGGCCCGGCACCCAATGCCCTGACCTTCAACACCGCCTTCAACGGGCTGCTCCGGCTAGGCCACCTCGACGCCTCGCACGCGGTACTCGAAGAGATGTGGTCTCGCTGCGGATTCGTGCCCTCGTTCACCGCGGTGGATAGACTCATCAAGAAAGCTGTTAGTGGCTCTAACTTTGAACTTGCACTGAAGGTGTTCGACCTAATGCTAAGGCTGTGTTACATGCCGACTCTCCCTATTGCCAATGCCATCGTCTCGATTCTATTGAAAAGTGGCGGTGCTGAGACTGCATACGAGGTTTTCATGGTGCTTGTAAATAGAAAGTTTGTGCCAGATGTGTATATGTACAACCAAATTCTGTTTGGCCTGTGCAAATCGGGTTGCAGCAATAAGGCATTGACTCTGTTCTGTAACTTGAAGAAGAGAGGACTCTCTCTAAACGTTTACTCGTATACAGCATTGGTCTTAGGATTCTGCAAGGAGAAAATGTGGGCCGACGCATACAGGGCATTGGAGAAGATGTGCCATGAAGAGTGCAAACCCTCCGTTGTAACATATACTGTAATTGTGAATTTCCTCTGTAGAGATGGTAAAACTGATGCTGCAATGCATGTTTTCAGGATGGCATGCAAGAAAGGCTGTTGTCTTGATAGCACCATATGCAATGTGTTACTCCATGCATTCTGCTGTGAAGATAGAATGTCAGAAGCTCGGGTGATCGTTGATTTGATGGAGGAGGCAGGATTGGTCCCTGATTATTTCACCATTTCTTCTCTGGCTGCTGGCTTTCTGAAAACTGGGGATGTCATGAACTGTCAGAATTTTATACGAATGGTATGTAATAAGAGCAATCTTGTTGATATTATCACTTGGAATATATACCTCCATAGCTTATGCTGTGATGGGCAGGTTAAGAAAGCATTAGCTTTGGTTAATAGAATGATGGAGAGAGGACTTGTACCATCTACTACAACATATAACACTATACTGAAAGGGTTCTGTATGGAGCTGGATCTTCAGAGGGCGTTGGAGATGTTGCACCATTTTAGCTCTGCTAGTGTTCCCTATGATTCAGTATCCTTCAACACTATCCTCTCTGCAGCCTGCAGGCAGCAGAATGCTTCAGTTATCCGTATGGTTCTCTATCGTATGCATGTAGAAGGAATCAACCTTGATGCCATCAGTATGACATGCTTACTCCGGTACTTTCACAAATGTGGGAAGTTTGCCGAAAGTGTTAACCCTGTTGAGAGTCTGCGAATTCAGGGCAGCCTACTGTTTGTGCATGGTACTTGAGGACATCAGCAAATTTTTGGTTGGTTTTCTCTTGTTGCTGGGCTAAGCGAGCTTGTAGGATTGTAGCATCCATTCTTCGGTTTGGCCATAAAGGAAATCAGATTATTGAGCTCAGTTGGATGTCAAGGTCTTTTGTGCTTGCAGTAATTCCATGGTCAATAATTCGATGATTAAGGTACTATTCAGAACTTCAGATTACAATTACACCTATGGTCATGCAGTTACCTGTTTGACCTTTGCCATCACCGATCCTTTCTAAAATTTATACCTGTTGATTGTACTGATAATATGATTGGGAAGATTAAGATTGCATATACACTGAGATTTATACTTCATTTGTGGTTCTATTATGCAAACCAGTGGATATGCTCTTGACTGTTTTGGTACATCATCCAATAATGACCAATAGTTTGTGCAGTAATTATCTCATTGAACCATAGTCATTGAGTGGTAATTTTTAATTGCCAAACACCTAAAAGGTGCACCACCATTCCCCCTGATGTGTATTCTTTATTGTTGAACTGCACCATCATCTCTTTGGCTTGAGTACTGTGGGCCATGAGGTTGATTTCAAAACTGCATGTTGAATTTCAAGCTTATGTGGAGTATTTTTCTTCTAAATTTCTTATTTCTAATCAACAGTCAACAAATTGTGGAGCATTTCATGAAGGTTAGATTGAAAGGTTGAAGAGAACGGCGAAGAGCTGCTGGATCCTTGGGTAGGGTGATGCATATGCTAGCGAAAAACCATTCATACACCCTACTTTAAATGATTACTGACTTCTTGTTGATATGGGAGAAACAAAAGAAATCTCTGCAGGTCATACTTATATGAGTTAAATTTACCTCTATATGTGGAGTTAAATATACTTCAATTAATGATTTTATCTGATCTGAAAACCAGTCACTTCTCTTAATAAGATTATTAATGTAGCCTGATGATTTAGCCTGTATGTTGCAATCTAGGGTCTAGCTTGCCCATTCTAACTATTGTTAAGCAAATCACTTCTTCCAGTTTATTAACAACTTCGTTTTGTGATAGATGAGTTCATTTAATGTGTACTATTTGAACTTTAATCTGATTGGAATATCTCTAGGGTATTATTCTTTTGTCTTATGTGAGTCCATCTGTCTGTCAGATGATGATGCTGGGGAGAGCACCATCATTTATGCCACCTGGAGCACATGTGCTCGAGAATGGAGCCATCCTTCAAGGTAATTCCTGCAGAAATTATTTGTCCTCACCAATTAGTACTACAATACTACAATCCTGGTGATCTTTTTCTATTACAATCACTATAAAGCTTGGGCATTCTGCTATTCACTGAGCACTGCTGTACAATTCTGTTTGAGAGAGTAGAGCTGCAAGTGTGTGAAGTTTCAAATATAATTCGTCTAAGCTTTAAATCCTTAATGGCCACTTGTACAGAATACACTACATAATTTTGTTGTCAAATTAAGGTTCATGCATTCACAATGGTGAGCCTTTTGACTATTTATGATGTACCACATTTATTATGTATTTATCATCGATTATTTGCCTTAATGGACTGTCCAGATAAGATTAATGCTACTTGTGTATCCATATAGAGTGTTATATCCAAAGGGATAGCATTAGTGACTCCAATGCAGGGGTTACCCATATTTCTGTCTGTTTTTGCCATATTTGCTTTGCTATTGCTGATCATATTTGTACTATGAGCCCTTTAGAGTATGAAAACAGTTGCTTGTTAAAAACTTCAACCTGCAGAGCTTGGATCAATCGTCTATTTCATTTTTATGAGTGGAAAGATTGATGTGATATAGTAGTGGTATATTGAGTGTAGTATTTATTTCAGTTGCTCACAGAGGTTTACGGAGACATACCTACCTTAGATTCAGAAGCCTATCACATGTCCAATTATGTATTTGGGTGCCTGGTAGATCAGGATAAACATCTACCTCTCCAGAAGATCAGGATAAAAATCCAGAAAATTTCAAGGCTTCAAATTGACAGGTTACAAGACATTTTGTACTGTGGTGTTCCACTGTTTAGTCTCTGTGAGACTGAAGTTAGTCCTTTCATATATTTGGGTGAATCAGGATCTGTGCAGTTTACGCTTCTTAGTCTTGCCAACATTCAACATGCCATTTTCTGGAGTTTAAAATTTAAGGACGGCAAAAAGGACGGGGACACAAGTGCTTGGAGTTTCTTGACATCAAAATCCAGAGTTGTCTGTGGCAGATACAGTGCATGGGAAATTGGGCATTAACCAAACAGATCCATAATAAATTTTAGTTATTCGTTACAAAAGCTATCCACAAGACATGTGTCGTGCATTTGATTATTTCATTCATGCCTGTGCTGTTCTCAGTACATTTTCTATTAGGATTTTATCTTGGTAAAATGCAATCCCTGTGTCCATTCATGTTCTATACAGGACCTAATTATTGGTAGACCTGAAGCTGTGTATTTCTATGAAGCTGATGGTAGAGGTATTGGGCCTTTGATGGCGAGAACAAGTTTATTGGTTGGTTTCGGGGCTATTTACTGTGCATTATTGAAGATCAGAGGAGCCGGAAGAATACCCTTAATGTATACTATGATCTCAAGAATTAGTTGATTGCACATAGTATGCAGGTGGGGCGGTGGGGATGTTTACACTTGCTCTCTGAGTGAGGATTATATTGAGTGATAAAAAGATTCTTTGCAATGGAGAGAGAGACATGGAAAGTAAGCTTGATATGTTGTTCAAGAAAAATCTATGTAGTTCTTGAAAAATCTGTATACAGTTGCAGTCAATCTTGTACAGGCGCGTTTTAAACTACGGTTTGAATTTGGCTAATTCCTTAATTTCCGTCAGTATACTTTTTATGTTTTGTAAAATACTTTTTGCATAGAAGTTATTTTAAAAATCAAATAAATCCATTTTTATTTTTTAATAAATAATGTTTAACTAATCATATGTTAATCATGTTTTTTTCATGTGGTTAATCATCTAAAGCCAACCCTGATGGTTAGGGCATGAATTAAACATAGTTTTAGTGAGGTCTTTGATTCATGATTTAATAGGGTTTATTCGTCATGAGTATTTATATTAATAGGCTATTAATGTATGCCAAATGAATTATATTATATAATTAGTAGACCAAATGGATCAACTACATTATACTGAAATTTCTATTAGATCTGTGTAAAACTACCCAAAATTTTTAAACTAACGTCCACACTATAAAAACTTATCAATCAAATTTAGTCAAGTTTTGTGAGATTGATTTATTGCATAGAGAAACAACTTTATATAAATTTTAAGTCATTTATACATGTGAACCTGTAATACACTATTAATAGATTAAGAAATTCCTATTATAAGTGTGTAAAACTCGGATTCAAAATTTTAAACTCGTGTTCACATTATAAAAACTTGTCAAATTCAGTTGATTTTTGTAGAAATAATTTATTAAACAAAGAAACAATTTTATATAAATTCAGTTGATTTTTGTAGAAATAATTTATTAAACAAAGAAACAATTTTATATAAATTTTGAGTCATTTAGACATACGGGACCCATAATGCATTACTACTAGGCCTTGAAATCTTAGTTACATGAGTGTAAAACTTGAACTCAAACTTTTTAACCTCACATTCACACAATGAAACTTACTAAATTTGGTTATATAGAGAAATAACTTTGCACCAATTTCGAAACACCAATTTTGAAACATTTATACAGGTGAAGCCATTTTGGATTGAACCCTTTAGACCTAGATGCTAATGTTTTGATCCGTTGACGTATTTACATTTTTAGAGTGATTCTAAAGGTCCATTGGAGCAAATTTTTGGATAGATTCAACAGATAAATAGATTGACCCTAACCATTCTCATCGTGAACCAACCCATAAAAAGAACAAGTCAGCGGGTTGATTTTGTTTCAACTCTTGAGGTAAGTATGGTACCACTTTAGCTGTTGAAACAAGTTACCCGGTGTGCAGATCCACATGGACTTTGGCTTTCTCACCTGGCTAGATGGGCTGGGCCTTCCAGTGCCAGCCCGGGCACCCACACACCGTAGCGCAACCCGACATGGCATGGCCCGTTCGGGTGTGCCATGCCGGCCGACACTTGAGCCCGTGGGCCGGCACGACACGACACGACTCCTGTGCATGCCGGCATGGGCACGACGCGCGTGGGGAGGCGCGAATCACGGGCGATGCGTGGCGGGGAGAGGGTTCGGTCGGCCCGTTAATGGTTAATGCATGAGCGAATCGGGAGCGCCACATGTCATATAACGGCTAGTTTTTGAATTTAGCCGTTGCAGCTCGAAAAAATAAAAAATCTGAAAAAATCCTAAAATTGTGAATTTTCATCCTACAAAAAGGGCACCCACCCAGCATTCCTCCTCACCCCAAACTTATCATCTTGTGCTCTCAAATGCTCTCTTATGCTCTCTAATAGCTCGATTTTTGATTTAGACAAAATTTGCTCAAATTTTGTCAAAAATCAAAAATAGTTTTGAGTTGAAAATAGTGCAAAGCGAGGTGTGAAGAGAATGTGGTAAGGAAGTATGTACATGATATATTCATATGTGTGTATTATTTGTATTTTTATGTTACATGAATAAATAATCGAAATTTGTTTATGTTGTTTCAACATTTCAAAATGGATCCGAACTATCCGTCGCCGGCGTTCATGTTGGGTGATTTCGACCCTAATTACCTATTGAGGTAATCCCAATTGGTGATTACGATGCCACCTGATCGACTCCAACACTATCAGTTGTGGAGGAGGTATCGGTTCAGGCGCGACGGGTTCAGAAGGATCCGACACTATGAGCGGGAGTGCATTGACAAATACCGGCTTGAAGAGATCGAGAACTTTCGGTGTTTGGCAACATTTCAATGAGGTGGTCGTGACGGGCTCCAACGAGGGAGGTAACTTGATAGCGCATTGTAGAATATATAGAACTAAATTATCTATAAAATTATCTAGTGGAACACGACACTTGAAGCAGCATGCTGAGACTTGTGCGAGGAAGCGAGGAATCTAACTATGCCAGTAACAACTTCTACTAAATCCTGATGGTATGGTACGTACATGAGAGTATGATCCCATAGTAGCTCGAGAATCTCTTGTCCGTTTAATTGCTAGACAAGATTTACCTTTGAACTTCAAATGAGGAATAGATTTATTTTAATTTTTTGGACAACGTTTTTTTATTTTCGGACGGGGTACAGTCATGGCCGGGCCGTCCTTGGCCTATGGGCCGGAATGGCATGTGGGTCGTATGCGTGCCCGTGCCGGCATGGCTCGACCATCTCGTGGACCGTGCTTGGACCGGGGAGTCGACGCGTGGGCCGGCACGGCACGGTTCGCTACAGGAGCCGTGCCTAATGGGTATGCCGTAGTGCGCCGTCCCGGGGTGCCTCAAAAACTCGGATTGAACCTCAACAGAAATCAAACCGAGTGTCCTCGAAATGTGACCGAGAGCCCGACTCCCCCTGGGGGTCAGGCATGCTGGCCTTCCCCGAGTCCGACCTCGGCCCTTCTCTCGACTCTGACTTGTCGCCCGACCTCGAGCATTCTCAGGAGGAAACTTGACAGGCAAGGAGGAAGAGGGAGGAGACACTCGGTAGCGTCTGACAGCACCTGGCGGGACAGGTGCAGTGACTCAGGGCTGGCAGGAGCACAAGACACCCACGGTGTATAGGACCTAGCAGACCAGCATGTACTTTATCATATATCTTTATACCTCACTGTTTGTCTCTCTTAGTCTTAGCTTTCTTGGCTCCCAAGTTCATCTGTTCCTGTCCCCCTTAGGTATAAAAGGGAAGGCAGGAGAGGCTAGGAGAGGACGGGAGATTCCCTCTCACGCTTGTAACTCTTGTTCATTATCCACCCCAGAGAAAGAACACCACACACTAGACGTAGGCCTATTATCCTTCGGGAGGATTGAACTAGTATAAACCCTTGCGTCTTGTTTCTTGGCTCATCTTAGGATTCCAGTCGACCATCGGATCTATCGGAGGACAGCTTCTCTATGAAACTCTCTTCTACCTCCTCGGGGACCCCCATTGGAGGACTGTCGACCCACCCATCGACATGCCGTGCCGGGCGGCCCGTTTGGCCATGTATGGGAGGAACTCAAGGTGCTTGATCTCGTCGCAGGCAAGTTTGTCTCCGTGACTAGGGATGCAAGTGGGTCAAATAAGTTAATCCGTAGATTTATATATCATGGCCCAACTTATCATACCTAGGGATACAGGTGAATCGATCCGCAATTCCTCTTATATATCAAACTAGCAACTGTGTCCGTACGTTGCAACGGGTGAAGTCGGAGCGCGACGCGGATGGGGACGGGAGGGAGGGGCGCAGGCGCGACGCGGGGCGCGATGCGGATGAGGACGGGAGGGAGGGCGCAAGATGTCTTTTTTTTTCCATCCAAGTCCTCTCTTTCTTTTCAGCATTGGGACTACGGGTTAATTTTATAAACACTCAAGGGGTTTTCTGCAAAATAACTAGACGAACGAAAATTTGGGTAGAAACACTACTTGCTTTATATATAGTTATAATTATATATATACCGTACGTTGTAACGGCGTCATTTTATTTTATCATGATTATTTCAAAATTGAAGTCTCATGTAATTCTAATTTATATTTTTTTATGTCTTCACTGGGGCCTATTGTCCAAGCACATTTGTAATACTAAACATGCTTGCACGAGTGATTTGGATTTAATTTAATTTAATTTAGATATCAAAGGTGAGCTTTTTTTATTGCAAAATCTATATCTATAATCTATAATCCGCACGGTGCGGGCACGGATGAGGATGGGAGGGAGGGCGTAGGCGCGGCGTGGATGGGGACGAGAGAGAGGGCGCGGGCGCGGCGCAAAAAAAATTTGGATAGAAATACTCTTAAGCATTGGGACTACAGGTTAATTTTATAAACATTTAAGGGGTTTTTTTCAAAATAGCTAGACGATGAAAATTTTAGATAAAAACACTATTTACTTTTATAGATAGTTATTATTATATCAAATTAATAGGTAATCTGCGTGTCAATTTGCGAGTTACCGAGATATCTATTAATTTTGTTGATTCGCGTGCATCCTATGGTCGATCCCTTCCTCGGCTCGTCCTCCGTCGTCAACATCGGAGACGTCGGCCGGTGCGTACTCCGAGTTTCTGACGCACCCCAGCGGCTCCCTGTAAGAGCATCTCCAGCAGTACTCGTAAGTAAACTCCTACCCTATATTTAAGAGTTTGTTAGCCTACAACAAGCACTCTATCTTATCCCCTAAAATCCTGAATTCTAAAATCCACCTCCTCCTTCTATTTCTAGGAGTCTAATTTGAACTCCTATCTCTATAATTTAAAGTTTAGGTGATCTTTTAGGAGATCTGCTGTAGGTAAAAGAGATCTTAAACTCTTATTTTTCTCAAGAAATTCTTAAACTTTTATTTTAGGAGATAAAATTTAGGAGTACGCTGGAGATGCTCTAACGTCGCCGACTCGCAGACGCCTCCTCTTCCCCCGAAACCTACCCGGCCTCGAGGCACGGCGCGCCTGTTCCACCCGAGGCCGTGGCCGACGACATATCGCGGAACGCACGCGTAAGTGCGCAACCGATCGGCTGGAGGCGCATGGCGCACCGGTTCCACTTCCACCCGAGGCGCCCGAGGCCATGGTCGAGAACTTCACGGAACGCGCGTGCGCAGTGCGCTGGGATCGATCGCCAATGGCTAGCGCCGGCGGCTACTACTTTGGTTGGACTCGCCCGGACTCGAGCATACGCTCTTGCATCCGAGCGACCCGACCCACTCGCCAAGGCGACTCCGTGTCCGACCGACGTCCCCATGCGAGTAACGTGACCTTGCCTCCTCACGCAGGTTCTGCGTGGCCAATAATAAAATTTAGAGTACGCTGGAGATGCTCTAACGTCGTTGACTCGCAGACGCCTCCTCTTCCCCCGAAACCTACCCGGCCTCGAGGCACGGCGCGCCTGTTCCACCCGAGGCCGTGGCCGACGACATATCGCGGGAACGCACGCGTAAGTGCGCAACCGATCGGCCTGGAGGCGCATGGCGCACTGGTTCCACTTCCACCCGAGGCGCCGAGGCCATGGTCGAGAACTTCACGGAACGCGCGTGCGCAGTGCGCTGGACTGGCTGCCAATGGCTAGCGCCGGCGGCTACTACTTTGGTTGGACCTCGCCCCGGACTCGAGCATACGCTCTTGCATCCGAGCGACCCGACCCACTCGCCAAGGCGACCTGTGTCCGACCGACGTCCCCATGCGAGTAACGTGACCTTGCCTCCTCACGCAGGTTCTGCGTGGCCAATAATAAAGCAGGTGAAACTTACGAGTGCCCTCCTGCAACGCAATGCTGGCCACAGAATGGATTGTGCCAATGCGCTGCGCGTATATAGGAGAGAGCCACTACAAACAGATACGCAGCATGCTGAAACCGACGTCACGGATGACGGCTTCATTAGTGGGATTGCGTATCTTGATCGTCGACTTGTCGTTGCCTCTGCCAACAATGAAACAGCAGCAGCCCAGGTGTGCAGGATAATAGCAAGTACTATAAATCTCTAAATTCTTGTCTCAAGATACTATGTAGGATCACATGATAAGATGGAAAAAATGAGCAATCTCTTCGTATAAGAAGTCATCTCTATACAAACTTCACATCATAAGATGGAAAAGAAAAAAAATGAGCCATCTCTTCATATAAGAAGTAATCTCTATACAAATTTTTAGATAGATGAGAGGAAAAAACCAATAAATTAAGTAAAAATAAATATAGTATATAAAAACAGAGGTATTAGAGACAATGATGTTGTAGTATAGACTACATCCTAATTAATAAAAAGATGATGTATATAAAATTAAAGGTGACCATCATTTTTATCATAAAATTTGCTTAAAAATAAAATTTGCTCTAAGATACCGAACGAGAAAAAACTGCTAAAAAATGTTCCTTTTTCATTGTCGTAGGATAGCAGAAGATCACACACACAGATCGTCCGAATCATCAAGCCATCTCACCTGCCCATCGCCACGAATTCGTAAGTGCAAGCTACACCCATGTGTCACATGTCGTGCTGCTGATCGTTGATCCACGGTGCGAGCGGTGACGAAGCAAAGGCAGCAGTGGAACAGCGTTGGACGTGGAAACGGCCCCGTGTGTCGATCGGCTGTCTCGCCGAAGAGGGCAATACGCCAAAACGGCCTCGTTCTGCTTGCTCGCCATCGGGTAGCTCACCCCGACAAGCCGTGGCGCAACTCGCCGCCCCCTGCGCCCCCTCGCCCCCGCGCGTCGCTTTCACGGCGCGCCTCTAAATAGGAGGACCCCGGCCCGGCGGCGAGCCTGCGCCATCGACGCACGCTGGTGAGCGCGCGAGCCTGACCGTCGCTTCGCCGCGTACACGCGTGAGAACGAGAAGAACAGAGGCGAGTGAGAGAGATGGTGGAGATCCCGGCGATCGACTTGCGGCTGGCCGGCGCCAGCGGCGCGGAGGAGACGGCGCGGCTGCGCGACGCGTGCGTGCGGCTGGGCTGCTTCCGGGTGTCGGGGCACGGCGTGCCGCCGGCGCTCCAGGCCGAGATGAAGGGCGCGGTGCGCGCGCTCTTCGACCTCCCCGACGACGCCAAGCGCCGCAACGCCGACATCCTCCCCGGCAGCGGCTACGTCCCGCCCAGCCCCGCCAACCCGCTCTACGAGGCCTTCGGCCTCTGCGACGCCGCCGACCCCGCCGACGTCGACGCCTTCTGCGCCCGCCTCGACGCGCCGCCCCACGTCAGGTGATTTTGCACCGCAAGAAACCCCGCGTTCATCCTCGTTGATTTCCATCGAAATCTCGATTTGTCTTCGATTTTGGTCTCAAGAAACAGAATCCCGGCCCGGTGCAGGAGACCGTGAAGGCGTACGCCGAGAGGATGCACTCGCTGATCGTCGACATCGCCGGCAAGGTCGCCGCGAGTCTTGGGCTGCACGGCGCCTCGTTCCAGGACTGGCCGTGCCAGTTCCGCATGAACAGGTACAACTACACGCAGGACTCCGTCGGCTCCCCGGCGTGCAGATCCACACGGACTCCGGCTTCGTCACCGTGCTCCAGGAGGACGAATGCGTCGGCGGGCTCGAGGTGCTCGACCCCGCCGCCGGCGAGTTCGTCCCCGTCGACCCGCTCCCTGGCTCGTTCGTCGTCAACGTCGGCGATGTCGGCCAGGTATGTACCTACCTACCAACCACCATTCCATTCTCGCGGAAATTCCTCACCAAATCGATGTCGTCCTCGTCCTCGTTTGTCTCAGGCGTGGAGCAACGGGAGGCTGCACAACGTGAAGCACAGGGTGCAGTGTGTGGCGGCGGTGCCGCGCATCTCGATCGCCATGTTCCTGCTCGCGCCCAAGGACGACACGGTGAGCGCGCCGGCAGAGCTGGTGGACGACGAGCACCCGCGACGGTTCAGGGAGTTCAAGTACGACGACTACCGGAGGCTCCGGCTGTCCACCGGCGAGCGCGCCGGCGAGGCCCTCGCGCGTCTGGCGGCCTGAGCTGGCCACGGTCCATTGGAGCATTATTAC
This sequence comes from Oryza australiensis, assembly GCA_019925245.2. Classification (NCBI taxonomy): domain Eukaryota; kingdom Viridiplantae; phylum Streptophyta; class Magnoliopsida; order Poales; family Poaceae; genus Oryza; species Oryza australiensis. Next base: position 16,929,299 of record JAIFGZ020000222.1, read on the forward strand.
GCAGAGTGCTGATTGCTGACTAGAATGTCCATTGCGAATCCCTGTGTGGCCGTGTCGATTCTGAACAATAAAATCTTCGATGTACGACAGTGAGGGATTAATCAGTACAAGGAAATGAAAGATATGTTGTGAAAGAACATGTTAAGGATGATGAGGGGATGGGAATCTAGGGGTTAAATCTTTTTATTTAAGAAAAACACTACAAACTCATGCACTCCCAGGACATCTATAGGGTATGCGTATGGTTGTCTTTTGTTTAGCTGAAGGAGATGATGAGTTGTATTGTCTATCTCTAAATCTGCTACAGAGAAATCTGTCATATAGAGATTCTCTAAATAATTTAGAGTATTTGATCAAAAGTTTTTACGGTGGATTTTCTCATTGCTTCCCTATTTGTTAACTAAGTAGCTCATCTCAACCGATTAGATATTTTCACTCATGATTGCTATCGTTGTTAGCCGTGGGAGGGACGTGACTCTCGCGACGGCGCTGCGCGTGGAAAGGACTTGGCGATCGGCAGGCAACGTGACGCGCCTTTGTGTGGAGAAGACAGCGATTGCCCAGGCTAGCTACTCCAGAGAACCTACTTCAAATTTGAATATGAATTAACCTTTTGTGATTAATTTGAATAATGAATTTTGAATCAGCAGCATCAGTGGAAGAGGCGACCTAGACTAGCAAATTTGTTTCCGAATCTGATCTCATCTCAGTCGTAGTTCGTTTGATGAACTCCAACTTACAAATTCCAGTTAGAATTCCCAGACTGAAAACTGTCTTAGCCATGCGAATTTACTTCGTCACATTTCACGAAGAATTATACAGATTCATCAGTAATAATACACAAGTTGTTTCATCTTCCCACTGATTACCTCTAAATTTTGCTCAAATCAACTGGAAAGTATAGGTTTAGTCATCATCAGTTAGACTCATGTTCATCAACTGATCCATCTTTCTTCTTCTTTTCAGTGCCCTTCTTCTCCTCACCTCCGGCGAGCTCACCTCCGCCGCCGCCGTGGCTGGCGCCACCTTGAACCTGGCGTAGATGTCCCCCTTGTAGAAGCTCCTCGTCCTCCACACGGGCAGGAGCGAGACGAGCGCTCCGACGAAGGTGACGGCGGTGATGATGAGGAACGAGTGCTTGAAGTACATCACCCCCTTGCAGATCTTGTCGCCGACGACAGCGACGTCGTCGTGCCGCCTCGCTGCCTCGGCGTCGTACATCCTCCCCGCCACCCGCGTGGAGAGGCGCTGCGCTGGACGACGACGTGATTCATGCGGGAAAAATATTCGTGAATGATTTTGGAGAACCGGGAAGACTTCTCAATCTAGAGAACGGAAAGACTTCTCAATCTAGAGAACGTGAAAGCTTTAATTTTAGAGATCTTTAGAGATCTAGAGATCTATATAGTCTCTATTAAAACTACTTTTTTTCAGAGAAATTTTTAAAACAAATTTAAAGATTTATTTAGAGACATTGTTGTACATGACAACTAAAATGTGGAGTTTATGAGTAAATTTAATATGGAGGAGTGTAACTGAGCAAAGTCCCTCTCTGAGCTCTCTAAATAATTGTAGTTAGTTAAATCTTACCCATCCAGCATCACGTAAAATCTAATCTCAATCACCATCATTCTTATCTCTGCTAGTATTAAATAAGGGAATAAGAAAAAAGACAATCCCTTTCACAACTCATATGATGTTTGCACAATGCACACTCCATGCAATCATCAGAAATACTCCTTTCGTTTTTAAAATAATATTTACTTTTAGATTTTGATCGCTCGTATTTTTATTTTTTTCAAATTACAAGAGAGATGTAAAAAATATTAATGTGTTTGGCGGCCTAATTATAAGCGTGAAACTTTGTTTTTCGTTATAACCTAACCATTTAAGAGTAATCACTAGTCAAACATAAAACAATGATAGTAAACATTTCTTATTACTCCGGTTTAGGATAAGTTTTGATCAAAAATTTAAATTTTGACCATCAATTTTGTATTAGAAAAAAATTCTAAATTTTGATTAAAACTATTATGCCGGTTGCCCAACTATACCAACAAACCAACTTCTACCCTTAGGCAACTTCATCTATTAGATTCTATTAACTTTTAAACCATTGGCCATCAGCCCATCTTATCATCTCATCTCTTTGGCTTCAAGGGCCATCCATAAACTCCAGCACTCATCACTTTCACTCGGGAAGCCTAATGTATTAGGTCATTTGATATCCCAGTCCACACAGGACTGTTTCAGACCATGTAATGGTCGTCCATTAGACATGATGACCGATTTTGAGAACGATTCCCAATCCCACAAATCACTTTCGTAAAGCCCAAGCAAATAAATCTATGCAAGAGGAATCACCTCACGTTTGCCCATGACTGTAGACACGACTGTTCGAACAATTTGATAACCCTCTGCAAAGGGTACGCTTTATCCATAAGACACGATCTTACTTTCCACACTCGTCAATGGGAAAGTTTCATGACAAGGCGTTTCCAAAGCCAACCAAGGATACCTCATGCCACATAGAAGGGTTCTCTCGAACCGAGCATCAGGCAACCTCGGGCCTCTGCTACCTAGGAATGATGCCACTACTCAATCGTGCTGAGCACGTTAGTACTCAATGTGTGCTTAGCGTAATATATCGACTCACATCTCCTCATTCCGGTATTCCTTAACTATTTGGGAAACAAGGCAGGCCAGCTAATTACTTAGCTAGGGATGTCCCATACCACCCATGTGATTGCATTATATTATGCTCGGAAGAAATTTCCCAAAGAATCGGTCCTTATATATGAATATAGAGCACCACCACAAAGGTAATCACTTTGCATCGTGGGTTTTCGCAAACAACTTTTATTTTGCAAACTTGCCGACGCAATGTGTCGGGTTTTAAAAGGTTTCGCATCCCATTTTCCCATATCGCAGACAAGTGTGTCGTCAAAACAAGGAAAACCAAGCGAAACCCAAAAAAAAGAAAATACTACTATTAGAAACTAATAGTGCCATTAGGTAGACCTCAATTTTAGAAAATTTGAGAACTTGAACGGGTCGATTAGATTTACGGTTTGGGAAATATGAATTTTTGAAGTTCAAAAGATTTTCTAGAATATCACACATCCTAGTACAACGGAGCTGTCCATATTTGTTGGAATATGTCTATAATTTTTAATACTTTTTAATTGGGAAAATATTTTAGACTAATAATATAGATATTTAAATATGGTAACTAATATTTTCAAATCAAATGTACTTTAGAATAAAAAAATACAAAACGATACATGCCAAGTACAATTTAATAACAATAAAATGTTAAAAAGAAGATAAATTCAATATTTTCATTGACAAAAGTCCAACTTACTTCCCTAAACTATTTCATTAGATCGTTTAACCCCTTAACTATTTTGGCTTATTTTATCCCCAAAATTATTAAAAATGGATCAAATTACTTTACTCTTATTTGTTTCTCTCTATACGAGTAGTTTTTAAGCTTAAATTTTATACAGCGATAGATGACACCATTATGAAAAGTCTAAAATAGTTTCAAAAATTTTCATGACTATTTGATTGAAATTTAAATCCTATATATTTAAATTACTCTCGTGCTTTCAACCTATGTAAACAGTGATTAAAAATTTCAAAAAAAATGTTGAATGATAAGTTATAATGCATATATTAATGTCACCAACTTTCTTTGTAAAATATGACCTATATCGAGACAAATAAAAAAGAAAAATATCACTATGAAGTAAGATGAATCATTTTGAATAGTTTGGGGGTGTAAAACGAGCCAAGAAATTGTTTAGAGGGTTAAGTGCTCCAGCAAAAAGTTTGAGGGAGTAAAATAGACTTCTTTCTTTTTTATAAATTTTAACGACAATCCATAAATAAAATTAAATAAAAATGTAAATTTATATGTAAGTGATAATATAATAAAATGTAAGTTAAAATTACTAATAGGAAAACTATTATTAATAAACAATAATATTTATGCATATATAAATATTTTATCAAATATATTTATAACCATTAATATTTTATGCATATATAAATATTTTATCAAATATATTTATAACCATTAATATTTAAACTATATTTATCTATTTAAATACATGGGTCTGCTGTTAAACTTTACTAGTAACGTATATGTGCTAACGTTATAGTAGTATAATCGATCATTTTTTAAAATCCAAGCATACATGTAAACAAAAAAAAAATAAATCTCGGATAATCGCTTGCATGTAAGTAAAAAAAGTAAATCTTAAATTACATGCATGTACACAATAAAAATAAAAATAAAATAAAAAAATGGACTTTGATTTTCGATGGAATTATAAGTGAGTAAAAGAAAAAATCTCAACCGTTGTTAGCTAAGATGCAATTGTATAAGTGGTAGAGATTTGTTCGTTGATTACATGTTGTATGACAGAGTAATATAGCTGGCCCACCCCAAACCAATTTCTCGTAGGACCAAGCTGGCTCACCCCAAACCAATCCCAATCCGGTGCCCATCCTTCGCATGTATTACGGTGGCGATGCTCCCTCTGCGGCCGTCTGTTCGCCACTCCGCCTAGCCCCTTCCTGCGCCGCTGCTCGTCGGAGAGCCGCCGCCGTCATCACGATGCGGGACAGGAGCAAGAACCGGAAGCCGACGCAGCGGGTCGTTACCTCAGCACCGAGGCCATCCAGGCCGTCCAAGCCCTCAAGCGCACCATCCTCCGAGGCGTCCCCTCCGCCGCCGCCGTCCCCGTGGAGCCCAAGCTCCGGCGGCTGCTGAAAGCCGACATGGTCGCCGTCTTCCGCGAGCTCGCCTCGCAGGGCGAGGCCCTCCTAGCTCTCCAGGTACACCCTTATGTCTGTGACTGTTCCCGTGCGCAGTGTACTACTATAGTGGACTTAATTCTGTGATTCAGTTTGTCAGCGAGTCGTAAATGTCAATAAGTTTTGAACGCAATATCAAATGGCATCAATTATTACAAGTTGTGAAGTAGTGTGGTCTAGGAATTAAACAGTGCTACTCATGACTCATCAGCCCACCAGCTGGTAAAATTTTAATTTAGGGATCATTATGTGAGGAACCAAGGCGAGATCAGAAATTTTGTGAACAAGGATTCAGCTAAAATCTGACAACTTTATTGGACTACCTGTGAATTTGTGATCACCGCCTTCATCGGTATATACTCGCTAGTCACTACTACTGATCAGTTCAAGGCACTCCACTGGATATTTTATCGTTCTAGTTTCTCATCCACTAATTTATCACTATAGAGCCCTTTGTTATTGAGTTATGTGCTTAGAACCCTGCCATCCTTAGTAAATAGCATGACGTGATGCTGTTCTGGCTGCTATTGAGTACTCCCTCCATTCCATAATGTAAGGCGCGCACACATTTCAATATTCAACTTTAAAAACATTTGACTAATGATTAGTATAATTTAAATTGAATTTTATTTGCTGAAAATAATATCATTGGATTGATATTTCAATACACTTTCATATGGTTATAATTTGTTATAACTTTGTTGCTACAAACTTCATAGTACATGAGCAATTATAAGTCAAATTATTTTTGGAGACCATGCCGAGTTTGACCATACCTTACATTATGGAATAGAGGGAGTATTGAGCATTGACCATCTAAAATTCTTGCTCGCCTTAACCCAACATGATGATTCTTTTATTAAAAAAATTGGAGATGTGCCATGGATACTTTTTCCAGAGCACAACAGGGGATATAAGTCTGTTTACTGTAGGATATGGATAAGGTTTTGTGTGAGGCAATACAAGTAGAATATTAAATACCAGCAAAGTCGTGTTAACATATTTGCCTTGAACTATATTAATTTAAGAATGGTGTAAATTTCATGGACAAAGATAATCCAATGGTGCACATGTGTAAAGTCGTAAGAATAAAGACAATACTTTGGCAGCAAATTTAATTTTTGCTGTTGGCATTTTGCTAGTAGCTTCTTTAAACGAATTTTTGTCGGTATTACATATTTGTTACGACCTTGTTAGCAAACTCTCCTGATTGATTTGCTTTATGTATTCTTATCTGCATTTAGGATTACTAGATGGTGCTCACAAGCAGAAACTTCTCTAGAACTGAGGAATGGACACTGAGATGCCTCTCAATGTTGATGATTTCTGATAGGTCTTTGAGGAGATCCGGAAGGAGCATTGGTACAAGCCTAAGTTGCTGTTGTACGTCGATATTGTTACAGTGCTTGCAAGCAAAGGGTTGCGGTCTGAGGTTGACAAGGTTTGTTCATATCTGAAGAGGGAACTGTTGGAACCTGACACTGAAGGTTTCAATCTGCTTCTGAAGGCACTCCTGGATGCTGAGTTTACACAATTAACCATGGACTGCTTCCGTCTAATGAAACTATGGTACAGCGACCCTGACAGGATAACATACAGAACATTGATTAAAGGTCTTGAGTCCCTAGGAGAGATGGGTCTATCTGTTGATATAAGGTTGGAGGCGCAGAACGATTATGGTGACTTGGACTTTCTTGATGAAGAGGAGATGATCGATACTCTGGAACAAAAGAGCATTTGGCAAGGTTCATCGCTCATCGCGGAGAATAGGAGGGCATGAATTAGTTCTTAACAGGATGTGCCACTGGTGGTGATCTTACCACTCTATCTAATCGGCTTTTCAGTATTTGTGAAACTTAGCACGGTTGCGTATATGGTTGTTTTCTGTTTGGCAAGGAGATCATTGTGAAATACCAGGAAGCTTTTAGTATAGATGAGAAGATGATAGACATTGCACCCAGCAGAATTTGATGACTGGTGACGACTTATACCCACCTGATGATTCTAATGTAGAAGAAAGCATATCTGAGATCTTTTTATGTTCATGTTTTTTCCATAGCTTTTTTCCCCCTTAAAACGTTCTGTGTATAATAATGCATTGCTGCCTTGAACTTGAACTTAGAAATTTAATAATATGATACACTCCCACTTATGTGTACAATCTCAATCATTTATCATAGAGAAAGGAAGATCAATCATCTAGAGCAGCATTAAAGATCAGCTGGAACTTCTCTTCATATCTGTTCCGGTCTAATCAGCAGAGCAAGTTTAATAGCGTAGTCTTTCACCGGCGGTAATTTTCTCCAGGTTATCTTATAGCCAGTGAAATATAATAGATTAGCTATAATATGATGGGTTTCACATTACTATTTTATTCTTTTATGCCCATTTGCTCTCTCTCATGTGCTTTTCTTCCTTAGGTTCGGTGAGGTTAGTATGCATGCACAGAGCTCATCTAGGTTTGCGCGTGTAGTCGGGCTATAGATTAATCGCCCATTCGCCCTTTCTCTTCTTCTTTCCTCCAACTCATCTATACAGCTGACGTGAAGCTTTTGCAGCATGTTGATACCACCTTAAAGGGCTAGTTCTATTGTATTATATTCTTCCAACTGCTAAAAATGTGATATGTACTGAACAAACAAACAGTTCTTGCATGGCCAAAAAAGCGGCTGTGACGATCACGATCAGAATCCAGGTGCAGCGAAGCACGATCAATTCGACAACATTTCGCAGCAAATTAAAAGTTCTCTCTGGATTTGAGTGAAGGATAGACCAACCTACTGAGTACTGGATGATCGATGCCTCGATGGCGATGCTGCGTTGTCATCGGTCATCGTTGCTCCGATCCTCAACCGCTGCCGCGCTGCCTCTGTTATAAAACCAACTCCGAAATCATCATCGGTATCTAAATAGAAAATATCAGAGAAGATTTAAACACGATGATGACATTGGGACACGATATTTGTTAACAAGGTTAAACCGAAGTCTACATCTCCAAGACACTGATTACGAACGCTCCTCCCTAATCCAGCATATTACAACGTATCAGACTTATAATAACCCTCGGTCGGACTCCACCGACAACCACTACCTCTCGTCCATGCTAAGTCGCTATACTTGGTTACAACATGTCCTTCCCTCTATTTAAGAGAGTCCGACTCTTACTCTACTCCTATACCTAGTACAACTTTAAATTCTAAATTGTAACCAACTACGTATATATATTCGACACAACCTCTAACAAACTTCACCTTGACAAATATGTCATGCCAATCTGAATCTGTTACTAGCTCGAACCTCAGTGTACCAGGACTTGAGTTGTTTCTTTTCGTCACTCACGCCAAGCCACCCCGACAAGCCTTCACCAGCCTCACCGTAAATAAGAGACTTCGCTATCCCTGTAACTTCTTTTTCTTGACTTCGCCTACAACAGTGCTTCACCTTCTCTCCTATCATCCCTGTGAGGGTGTCACCCCAGGGTACCCTATGGACTAGAGTCAAAGTCCAATTGAAGTCAAACCGAGAGTCCTCGGGACGTGATCGGCAGCCCGACCCCTCGCGGGATCGGCCGCCCCGACCTTTCCCCGGTCCGACCTCGGTCCTCCTTTTTTGACCTCGACTCCTCGACCCGACCTCAGGCCACTTCGGACAAGACTTGGTTCGCAAGGGATTGCAGCAAAGGCAGGGAGGAGACAACCCGGCAAGGATTGACGTCACCCGACAGCACAGTATAGGTATCTCCTGTGGAGGAGAGATCCCAAGGCAAGAAAGAGCATAAGATGCTCACGGTGTATAGGACCCAAGAGATCATCATGTATTTTTCAGATGTTGTTTATACTTACTTTTTAGATTATTAGACATAACTTTCTTGGCCCTCAAGTTCTCCCGTAACGCCCTTGAGCTATAAAAGGGAAGACGGGCGAGAGGCCCAGGATTGAACTCTAGCATTCTCATTCTCGTTCTTTGCCGCCTTGCTCTAAGCCCCAAGAATTCACCCTTGTAACCCTTGTTCATCATCTACCCCAAAAAAGAACACTGGACGTAGGCCTATTATCTTTTAGGAGGGCTGAACCAGTATAACTCTCGTGTCTCTTGCTCTTTTGGCTCGTCTATTGACTCGAGTCGACCATCAGATCCGTGGAGAGCAGCTTCCCGACCACTCTCACTTACCTCTTTGGGCACCCCCCTTTGAGGACTCCCGACCTACCCATCAACAATCCTAGTCGTCTTGCCAAGCAAAATTGAATTTCTTCCTAGCTGTCACATCATAGGCTTCTCGAAGACCATGTTCAACTCCATCTACCGTCTTAAATTTGACTTTATCTACTCCATGGCAAATAACCCGAGTCGTCACCAAATAGATAAATCAAACTCACCAAACATAAAGGGAACCCTTTCTTCCTTGCTGTCTTATGAACCGAGCTAACAAATCCAACATCCACGCTTTCCCGCATTCGTAGACTGTACTACTGATAATTTGATAAAATCACCATTCCCTTGAATCACCCAAAGAAATTACCACCATAACACTTGCTCTTTCTCTTCAGTGACGCAATTTTCGTATATCCCTATCATGCAAACCCCACGATCCCGGATATATCCCGTACCATCGATGCACCCGTTGAATCCATCAACGTATTTGACCCGTTGTTGCCCGGACCATATTCCGCACACACGCTGCTGCTGACGCACACCTTGGCTCCTCTTTGGATTCCGCACCACCTCAGCTCCATCGCCCTGGAGCTCCGCCATCGCGTCACTCAAAGCCGTTGCTCCTATGGAAGTCGATGTCTCCTCTTCGGAGCTGGCCTACGTCGAACCTTGTCGACAACTGTACGATGACCACATCAAGCCGTACTCTTGTTGCCCCAGACTTCATCGCCAACAAAACTCTGACCTCCGATTGACAACCCATCAATGTAGCCGGAGCCAAAGTTAACAAATTGCCATGTCGTCTTCCCGCCCGCCAAACGACCGAGTGCCATGTCTAGCCGTCTCCTTGTCGAATACACTCACCGAAAAGGCCCAAGCCAACTCGCCTGCAGTGTTCGATTCCACCGATCAAGAATGCCAATCGCCTCCGCTTCAATCAACCCAAGCGTGTGGCCCCGTGTCTCCCTGTCGAGAGTAACTCACCGAAAAGTTTGAGCCACCCACCCGAAGTGTCCAACCCACCGATTGGATCTCCAATCGCTTCCGCCGTCATCAACCCGAGCACCACGTCCGGTCATCTCCCGTTGAAAGTAGCCATCGAACGATTTAGGCTACCGCCAAAAGTGTTTGATCCACCGATCAAATTCTATTGATCACCGTCGTGCTCAACCTTGCGTCCATGTCTATCCCTGGACATCCTGTGTAGTCATCGCGGTGTGGAACACCTCCCTCGTACCTCTACCATGGATCTGCCGCAGGCTCTAATACCACTTGTTATAAAATCAACCCCAAAATCACCATCGCTATCTAAACACGGAAGAAACACGTTTAGATATTTGTTAACGAGGTTCAGCCGAAGCCTACATCCCTGGGACATTGATTACGACGCTCCTCCCATATCCAGCATATTACAGCGTATCAGAGTTGTAGACCTTGCCGACTACACAGTCCTTCGCCTCGGGATCAACCTCCTCTACTCCATCAGCACCGGATCACCCTCGCCGCACCCGTCAAAAACACCAACCTCCTCCGTAACGCCACGGGCTACCGGTGTACGCCTTGTCGAAGCCATATCGCATCCGAACCTACCCGGCCGTAGCGCCGTGGTGACGCTCGCCGTCGAGCCACACCACGAGAGGAACCGCCAGTAAGCACGACGCCTCCCCGCAAGGTTCGCCCTCTAGAAGCACGGGGAAGGGGCCATGGTTGCCGGGTGCGTGGAGTAGACGTCGACGCCCTCCATGACCTGGACGATGATGACATCGTTGTTGGGGAGCATGCCATGGGCACAAGGTAGTCGCCGTGATGACCATCGGCGCCGTGAGGCGACGGGAACATGTCGCCCTTTGGATGCTCCGTCGAGGCACGAGTGGGTTGTTTCGCCATTGTTGCCACGACCACAAGCGGTTTGGGTTTTCGATCGGAGCTCGAGACACTCTCTTCAAATAGTTTGCAAGGGAGATTTCGAATGGTGTTGCGTACTCTTTTTTTTAAGAACAACCGAGGCTACGCCTCATCTTAGGATTTTATTAAGTAAGTTGAGAGTACAACAAGTCTTACAGAGAGGCCCCTAACAGATGGGCAAATTACACTTTAACCCTAAAATATGCAAAGAAGGACCTAGAAAGAAACAAAAAAGCAATCGGGTCCTTCTCTTGGCCGTGTCCACAACAACAATGATCGATCGACACACCGGACGATGACAGGAGCAGAGAAGCCATGTGTAACTGCATATAGTGATGCCTAGGTGTGAACCCAAAAGGGGCCTCCCTAAGATGGAGGTTGAAGCACCTAAGGCAAATGAAGAAATACCTCAGCCGTGCCTTGTAAAACCATCACCGAAGATGAAGAAGAAGACCAACGCGGATGCGTAAAGATCGCTGAGAAGAAGCAAGTGGCAGGCTATAAGATCAAACGTCTTAATTTGGTTTTGTATGAAAAATCTCATTATATGAGACTAAAGTTTTTACAAGCCTTTCTTTGACTAGTCTCATTTGGATATGAAAATGAAAAGATAAGAGGTATGTATTAAAATTCATATATTCTCACTTGGTCTCTCTTGTGGATCCAAAATATAGTGTGAGCTCCCTCATTGATCTTACTTGATTATGTAATGTGTTCCTTCATATTCATATGTATGCACATATTGAGGAGTAGCTCATTATATATTTTGTTTATTATAAGATCTCTATCTTGATTTGTAATCATCTTTTATCTCACATCTACATCGTTTATATTGGGTTATCATATATCAGCAAAGAAAGAAAATATTGAGAGATTTTTGGATCAAACAATTTGTGTAATTGTGGCTTTGGTGATAGATGATAGACCGGCTTTATGGGATTAACCTTTCCTTTACATAGGTTGTCAACTAGGTTATTCCCGAATAATGAGTTGCGATAGCTATGCACTCTTTGGTCGTGGACAAGGATGAAATGCGTGGGGATCGAGCGATATGTATCACTCTTTGTCTCCATCATCATATATATGATTTCCATGTTATCGATATATACATGTGAGACTAATGTTTATTTGAGACTTATTTTATTTATTCTTCTCTACATTGAGAATATGTAGATCATGAAGGTATGTGTCTATGTTGGTCTATATCATTACTACATGCCTTCTTCATATGTATAGGATAAACCCCATTGGTTATTCTCTAATTATGCATACACTTGCCTCTCGTTGTATATTCCTTTGTATGCATATATTTAGGGGGCAAATCTTATACACTTGTTGTGCATGTTCTAGATCCATATTGTTCACCAATTATTTATATTGGATCTTTGCACTTGAGCTTGCATGCGAGTATATGACACTTGCGGTGTTAATCAATACTCAACAAATATATCCATATCTTTCATATGTAACTCGGTTGGTGATCAAGTGGAGGATGACAACCGATTTGTTGGGACTAATGTTTTCCTTTGAGATGTGCAAAGGGATAGGTCTCACGTGATAAGGCAAATGGATGAAACTATGAGTTGATGGTCACCTAGCCAAGGACATCGCTATGTTGATAAGAATGAAGTCAAGCTTGTGATGAAAAGAAAGTCTCGACAAAGATTGGTCAAGACCTCGGCATAAAGATGGTTCAATCGAATGATCACAAAGAATTGACCCCAAGTTGGATGGGCGCAAGGCAAAGGTATAATGAAGCTAAGAATGTTTTCTTAGTATTTTACTGGTCTCGGTGTTTGGAGTAAAGACCAGGTTACTAGATAGGTATCGTACTACTAAGAGGGGTCAATGATTATTGGCTTGATTTGAACCACGTACAAATCACTCAATCTCAAATGCATGATCTCTTTCCCTAGGCATGCACGGTCTAGTTGAAGTGAGAAATTCAGGTTGGATCTTGATCCTTTTGAGACTCAACTAGAGCCTTTGACATGCATGTGGTGAGAGTTGGATAGATGTGTATAATGCATGGCTTTTTTGTCTTCTCCACCCGTAAGTCTCGTTGGAATTGGTTTTGTGGACAAAGAGAGAAGTGGTCATGTTTAGGGGTGTTTAGCCCAGTGTAATAAGTTTTCTCAAGTTCCAAACAAAAAGAGAAGTAGGCATGTCCAATATTGTGAGTGACCTCTTGTGGGTATGACTAGTGGAGTATCCTTTGAAGTGTGAGCCCATTCTCCTTGAGAAAAGTTGTGATTCTAGAAAGGATTGTTCATGGGTTGGATTGGCCTTTGAATAAGCTTTCATAGAGTCCAAGAACTTTGAATTCTAACACCCGAATTATGATATCGTCGTTTTACTATCGGTTGGCCATGTGAAAAGTGTCCGACGCCGATGACCGGACCACGCATCGTAATGATGAAGGGCCGGTCAGACCGACTTTGTATGGTCGATCAAATCGCTAGAAGGCCCTAGAAGCCCCCAACGTCTAGTGTTTTTTGACCGTTGGACCAAGGGTCGGTCAAACCGGGCTCATAATGGTGATTAGACCAGCAGACATGTCCTAAAAAGTGTTTTTAGCCCCTCAACGGCTAGTTTTTGGTGTGGGCTATATAAGAACATGAGTTTGAGTGGGTTGGATGTTGCTCTGGGTCCTAATGGATGCATATACATGAGATCCAACCTTTGTGAGCATATTGTGCATGCTTGAGCTGGCGTGAGGCCGTGCATTAGTTGTAAATTGAGAGTTGTAGAGGTAAGATTGCTTAGCACTTGTGTATGAGATTGAGCTTTGGCATTTGGTAAGAGTCAAGTGGGTCTTGACTTGTTACTCTCGGTGTTTGCCGACACCTAGACTGCTTGGTGGCGGTTGTGAAGTGGTGACCTCTCCAAAGGAGTTTGTGGAGGAGGCCCGGTGGTTGATTGTGAAAATTTGGAGCCCACCTATCCGGAGATTAGAGAAGAGCTACCACTAGTGATCAAGGCTTGGGAGACCACTTCAGGACCGGTTCCCATCTTGCCCATCCCTTGACGAAGGGATTTGGAGGCTCGATGGTTTGAGCGGTTAAGTTGAGCTCGTCTCAACGGTGTCGTAGGAAGCCAGCAAGTTTTCGATAATCGAGGTAGAAAAATCTTTTGTCTCTTGTCTCCTTTATTTTGTGCCAATTTACTTTGAGCAAGTTTACATACTAGAAATTATTTGTGCTATTATCACCCTAAACTTGCAAACCTCAACATAAGCTAGCTTCTTTGTGCACTTAGTTAAGACTAGTTGATTTAGGTTTTCAACTGTGCAAAACCGTTTTGATTTATGCTTTCGCACATATAACTTGGTTTAGCCAAAAAATTTTAAAATCGCCTATTCACCCCCCCTAGTTGGCCTCCTTGATCCTACACCAGCGCTACCTTCTTTTGAGCAAGCCAGCCGCAACTCTTAGCTTCAAGCGTTGATGATGAACCTAGAAAACAATTGTCGAAACTTGGTTTTGGAAATGTAATTTCTGGGGTCGCAGTCAAGATCGCCAAGCACAATGGGTTAAAAGGAAAAGAAGATTTAGACAGGTTCAGGCCCTCTCGTGAGGTAATACCCTACTCCTGTTTCAGTGGATTCGATCCGCTGAGTGTCTTTATTGATCTCGTGATCTAAAGGCTCAAAGCTAAAAGCTAATCTAACTTCTCATGAAGCATATGATCTAAAAACCGATGTCCCTCAAGGGACGCCCCTTACCCCCCTTATATAGTCTTGGAAGGTGGGCTTACAAATCGGAAACCCTATCTTACTCTAAATCGGCTTCCTCAATCTTACCAAACTATGACTATGAGCCGTTGCCTTATCTAATCGGCAACGTAATACCCAAGTCATATTTGGTTTACAGATATGGCAGGCGCAATCTATCCCTACCTCCAGTCGGATAAGCTTGCCATGTAGATACCCGATTGCCATAATCTCCACAGTAGCCTCCGAGTCCTTTTCGCCTACGAGACAACTCGGCTTCAAACCAAAACAAGACGCAACCAAAAATCTCTTTGGCCGAGTGCTTTTGGCGCCGAGTGATTCCATCATCTCGCCCGAATCTTCCCGAATGACTCCAAAGATCGTGAAGGGCTGGAAAATATCTCAAAAATTCTCAAAAATAAATATCTAGGTGCATCTCCCGATACACCTAATTAGGTGTAGCCCTCGACTATGTGATTAGTCAAAAATAGACTAATCATATAGTCAAGAACTATAAAAATCATACTCATATGAATACTTAGCTTATGCTAAAGCAATCATAAAATCTCATCACTCGGTAAGCTCATGCTCATCCGAGTGAATTTGCCCGAGTCACCTCGAACAAATAACTCAATCAATCCTTATGGATGAAAAGCACTCGGTAAGCTCATGCTTATCCGAGTGGATCCGCCCGAGTCATCTCGAAACAAATATTTTAATCATCCCTCATGGGTAAGAAATCAATTCGCTCGGTAAGCTCATGCTTATCCGAGCTGATCTTCCCGAGTCATCTCGGAAATTTGCCCGAGTCATCTCTAACAAATAATTCTCATATAAATGCTTAGCTCAAGCTAAAGCAATCATAAAAAATCACATCACTCGGCAAGCTCATGCTCATCCGAGTTGATTTGCTCGAGTCATCTCGGAATAAATAGCTTAATTGACCCTCGTGGGCAAAAAAAACACTCAGCAAGCTCATGCTCATCCGAGTTAACTTGCCCGAGTCATCTCGGGACAAATAATTTAGTTAACCCTCATGGGTAAACAAATTTTTCAGTCATCTGAAAAATATGACCAAAATATTAAATAGCTCCCGCCATAATATTGATCTTAATCTAAAAAAGATCTTCATCAAGGTGGAAAAACACATTGATATAATCGTTTAATCAAATGCTTTAAAACCAAATAGTTCTGTCACCTACAGCCATGAAAAGCTTAACTATTTGTCACCTTTTAAATTGCATCGTGCCAACTTCTCATGAAGTTATGCAAACCGCGGTATGAAAGGATTTTAAAGGTATTGGGCTATGTGACACGTGCATATTGCCGGGTAAATCTGCTTAAGTCCATCCACTTAAGTCCCTAAAGACACGTGTCAAGCCACACCTTAGCCGGGCCGCAAGTCTCTCATGGGCTCGGCCCAATCTCGAGACGACTTAGCAAAAACCCTCAAGTCTTTTACGAAGCCTCGAGGTCGTCCCCGCCACTTCATCTTCCCTAAAAATTTCCTCTTTCGCGTCACTGTTCACAAGCTCTCCACGGAGAACCCCGAACTTGCGCACGCGCAAATCTATCCATCTAGAAACTCTTGTTCCATCACAAGCCGTCTTCCGTATCAAGCCTCCAAGATTCCCTTGTCGTCCGAGGTTCTCGGGAGTAAGTTTAATCATCTTGGTCTCTTTATGCCTCCGATGTGAACTTGTAGGTATCTAGCTTATTTATGTTAATGCCTTGACCCGAGTCTTCATAGAAAATTTCTTAAGTAATTTTCGTCCGACTATCACCAAGCCTAAGCTTGATTAGGTCATCAAAAATTTCTCGTCCTTATCTATTAAACTCAAATCAAGAAACATTAAACAATGATAAACCAAATATAAACAAGTTATCGAAGAAAATCATGCTTTATTGATACGTATGCCCGACATGTCAACTCAAGAAGTCATCTTGCTTGAGATTGGCAGTCAAGAATAACATGAAACTTACGGTAATTTAAGCATAGTATCGTCGAAGATGTTCAATATTCCAGAATTCTTCACCATAGATCCATCTTCGCGCTTTAGTCGAAATGCTCTTGGCCGAGTCACCTCGCCGATTATGTATGGTCCTTTCCATAGTGGAGATAATTTGTGATGGTCCTTGATGGTCTGGATCTTGCGTAGAACCAAATCATCGACAATGAAAGCTCACGCCCGAACATTGCGACTATGGTATCTTCTAAGTCCTTGAAGATATCTTGCCGACGGATCAAGGAAGATTTTCTTCGTTTTGGCGTCGCCTTGTCCCGACTTGGCTATCCTCTTTGTAGAAATTTCACCCTCTTCGATGTTGATGTAGCCGCCGGATTTCTTCCCGGCCACGTGATCTCTCACAAGATTGGGCCATATCGCAGCTTTCTTTGTCGCAGTGAAGGCTTGTTTGACATTGCAGCAGGTGATGACGCCGTTAGGGCTAGGCGTTTTCATGCGGTAAGTGTAGTGTGGTATCGCCATAAATTTGGCGAGTGCGTGCCTTTCGATGATCGCGTGGTAGGCCGTCTTTGAAGTCGACCACCCCGAAGGTGATATTCTTCGTTCGAAAATTCTCGCGAACTCCGGAGGTGACTGGAAGGGCGATGTGCCCGAGTGGTGTGAGCGACAGCCGGATCACTCCGTGGAAGGGGGCCGAGCTTGCCTTCAACTCAGTTCTCAGGATTTGTATCTCATCCAGGGTCTTGACGAACAGGAGATTGAGGGCGCCGCCCCCATCAATGAGGACGCGCTTCGCCTTGATGTTCGAACCACCGTGTCAAGTACCAAGGGATACCGCCCGGTGAACCACTCGGCCAGATGATCCGAGCGATTAAACGTGATGGCCACCTCCGATCATCGTAGATGTTGTGGGACTTCGGGTTGTGCCGCGTTGACCTCGCGGTCCATCGCCTTTTGCTTCCTCTTGGACTCATAAGCTCGCGGCCCCGAAGATGTGATTCAGCTCGCCCACGTGGTCTTGAAAGGGCTCCGAATTTCCGGCCGGGTTGTTCTTCTTGGTTCCCGATGGACCGGTTTCATTAGTCGGCTTCTTGTTTAACCGTGACGCATATTGCTCGCGAATTGCTTGTAGATGATGCGTGCACCGAGCGTTCATGATCGTTCATGATCGCGTCGTAGGCCGCAACTCGGGGACAACGTTGAGAGCTGGTCGTTGTGGCAACCAAGTCCTCGGGCGCGCTTGCGATCTTTCGCCATGATTGCTACCGCCGTTATCTTTCTTAGGGTATCGGCTTCCTCTCGATCGCTTGTCTTCCCTTCCGTCGGCCGGTCTTGACGAGCCGCCTTAATGGCGTCGTTGGATTTGGCATAGGAGTTGGCCGTCTCGAACATCTGTTTCACCGTCTTCGGTGGCTTGCGCTGAACTTCCCGATTAAGCCTCATCACGGACTCCCTTCTGGAAGGCGGCGATGATGATGTCATCGGTGATGTTGGGGATCTTGTTGCGCTGTTCGGAGAAGCGCCGGATGTAATCCTTCAGAGGCTCGTCCGGCTTCTGGATGACGTTGTATAAATCAAAGTGTGTGCCGGGCCTCTCGAAGGTACCCTAGAAGTTGGCGATGAAGTGGTCTCTCAGCTCGCTCCACGAGCCGATTGAGCCTCTTGGCAGGCTCGTGAGCCAGTTCCTGGCCAAGTTAGCGAGGGCCACGGGAAGGTAATTGGCCATAGCCTTGTTGTCGCCGCCTGCTGCGCGGATGACGAGAGTGTACACGGTAAGCCATGACTCGGGGTCGGTTTTGTCGTCGTACCTTTCTATTCCTGCGGGCTTGAATCCACTCGGCCAGTGCACTCGACGAAGCTCCCGAGTGAAAGCCGGCACTCCGTCGTCGCCGCTATCGGGTGATCCCCTCCTATCTTCCCGGGTGCGTCGGTCTTGCTCCCGGTAGCGGCGATCGAGGACTTCCCGTGAATCACTCGGCGGGGTCTTCGGCTTGGTGGTTGGGTAGCCGGAGCCGTTGTTGCGGCGGACGCGGTGGTGGACGGGTGGACGTCCGTGTCGCTGTCACGGAGTCGGCCGTTTGCTCCTTGTACTTCGTGTGGACTCACGGCGTGGGCCTCCTGGCCTTGTCGTCAACCGGTCTGGCTCGGGCCTCTTATAGTCTCCTGACCTTAGAGGCGGGAGTCGGCTTTTGTCGGGCGTTTCAGCCACGGACTTGGTCGGCCTTCGTGCCGAGGTGGTGGGATGGCCGTTGGGCGTGGCGCGACGATGGTCTTGATCTTGTCAAGTATTGGAGTCACGTCGGCGGTGCGCGTCTCCATGACGGTGTCCAAGAGTGTGAGCGCGGCAACGCGTTCGCGTGGCGTCCGGAAGATGTTGGCGTTGCGGACCCGCGTTTGAAGAATGGCCTCCGAGCGGATCGTCCACGCCCGTAGATCTTGCTTTCTTTTGTCGGCCTCTTCCCTGCGTTTCTTCTCCTCTTCGCCCACTTGCG
The DNA here is from genome assembly GCA_019925245.2 of Oryza australiensis. Lineage (NCBI taxonomy): Eukaryota > Viridiplantae > Streptophyta > Magnoliopsida > Poales > Poaceae > Oryza > Oryza australiensis. The sequence continues at coordinate 16,948,351 of JAIFGZ020000222.1, forward strand.
CTCTTGCTTGATCTTGGCTCGTTCTTCCTCAGCAAGCTCGCGGGCCATGGCTGAGTCGGACTCGGTCGGCTCGGTCATGAGGACATCGAAGCACTCGGCTCGTAGTCCTTGTGGCTCGGAGTCGTCGGCTCGTCGAGGGGATGCCATAGCGGTCATCAAAGCCGGCGGAGCTGAGGTATTCATTGAGCTCCGAAGATGAGCATGAGCCGAACGGCGGAGGATGACGGCGACCTCCCTTGACCTCGGGTAGCTCGGGTCCGGATCGTTCCAGCCCGAGTTAGAGCTGGGGACACGGGCTCCTCCGAGTGGGTCGACCTCGACTCGGGAGAGGAGTTTGTCGTAGGTCTCAGCAGCGTTTGGTAATCCAAACGGCGCCGAGAGGTCTTCTTCGAGTAGATCGTCTCCGTCTGGGAGACGAGAAGATCGGTGTAGATTCGGTGGCGTTCGGTAGTCCGAACGGTGCCGAGTAAATTCCTTCGTCGGAGCGAGCGATTGCATCTTGATCTTGAGGATGTCGTCGAAAATCTCGGCGCTATGGGGAGCCCGAACGACGGTGTGTGGGTCTTTTCTTCCGACTGGTTTGAATCCGAGTCGAAGGAGGAGTCGTCGAAGAAGTTGGCGCGAAGTCGTCGAATCCTGAAGGAGATCCCATCACGCTTGTCGGCGAGATTGTTGAAGAAGTCTCGACGCGCGGTCCCCTACCCGGCGCGCCACCGTCGAAACTTGGTTTTGGCAATGTAATTTCGGGTCGCAGTCAAGATCGCCAAGCACAATGGGTTAAAAGGAAAAGAAGATTTAGACAGTTCGGCCCTCTCGTGAGGTAATACCCTACTCCCTGTTTCGGTGGATTCGATCCGCCGAGTGTCTTTATTGATCTCGTGATCTAAAGGCTCAAAGCTAAAAGCTGATCTAACTTCTCATGAAGCATATGATCTAAAAACCGATGTCCCTCAAGGGACGCCCCTTACCCCCCTTATATAGTCTTGGAAGGTGGGCTTACAAATCGGAAACCCTATCTTACTCTAAATCGGCTTCCTCAATCTTACCAAACTATGACTATGAGTCGTTGCCTTATCTAATCGGCAACGTAATACCCAAGTCATATTTGGTTTACGATATGGCAGACACAATCTATCCCTACCTTCATCGGATAAGCTTGCCATGTAGATACCCGATTGTCATAATCTCCACAACAATTGACAGGAGCCATCGCCGAAGAAGAAACCGACGATGACGTCCATGGCGTAAGCAATCGTGACGAAGGAGCCGACACCGATGACCCCATGAGCTGTACAAAACAGGATTAACCCGACTACGAGAGACCCGAGAAATCTAAACCTAAGCCTATTAGTGAAGAAAGGAGCTAGACCTCTCTCCTCCTCGCCGGCAACCGAGAAGCCATCGCGGATGGAAGGCAAGGGGCCAGGAGGGGGATTTTTTTCCACCTGTGGAGTCCGTCTCGAGCCTTCCTAACCAATCTGACAGAGCCGGTCCCCTATGTTGCAGACTCGGGGTGGGAGATTTCAAATGCCGGGCTTCCCGAACACGAGTGTATGATGAATAGTATAGAGAATAGAGATATTATGAATATTGGATATGTTGTATTGAGTGAGACCGATATAATAGGTAGAGATAAGAAAGAATTCTAGACAAGAAAGGAGTCCAAACAAATTAATTATATTTTAATACATCTCTAACTATTCGTTAGTAGTCCAAATATAAGCAGCACGGATGTTTAGTACTGAAGAAGAAATCGACCGAAGTGTTCAACACGAACGATAGTCCTTTGTGCCGATGTTGATGTAGCTAAGATAAAGTTGTCGCAGTGATAGTAGCCAGCCGTTGTCGATGTTGATGCAACATAAGTCACCCAATAATATACGATTACGGTTCCCGGTAAAGATCGTGACGCCAGGCACGAGAGTGCACGGGAAACACAAGCAAAAAGCCAGCAAACATGACGACCAAAAAGAAAAAAATAAAGAAAAAGAGAAAAAAAACACTAGGATGACGAAAGCGCGAAGACGTTGTGGATGACATGCAGATATCAACGTCGGACAGTATCGCTGCGGCCTGGGACGACGAAGCAACAGCACCCTTGATCTCGGTGAAACGACGGCGTGGGTGACGCCAACCGATCTCTGATCGGGAAGAGAAAAAGAAGCACAGCGACAGTTAGATCTCTTCATCAAACACCACCGGTGCTAACATCCATGCACGAAGCAAGCCACAAGGTGGAGATGCGTGGTGCATCCGTGCAGCATCATGGGAACTCTCCTGGGCCGACTAAACGGCGTGGGACCCTTGCACGAGGATGGTCAGCACGGCAAGGAAAACGCTGGACAACGCGTGGAACCATGCAGAGGCACGACGTGTAACGAGACTGCGCGCACCACGGGTGCACATCGCGCGAGGCCACGGATGATCGTCGCTGGTCGATCGTGCAGAGGGCGCCAGCAAGCACACCACTGATGACGAGATCTTGGCTGCTGCTTGTTGACGAAATACGACGGCAAAAACGGGGCTGTCCCGATGATCGAGATCGATCTCTTGGGGCGAAGCACCACAACGACGAACGAAGACAACGAAAAACAAAACGGAGGGCCGCCCCGGGAGATCTGTACTCCTAGGGGCGATGGGAACAAAAGATTAGAAGCTGCCTTAAGACATAGCCTGCTCTGTACCATGTTGAACAGTATAAAAGGAAAAGATACTACAAACGTGTTATATCGACTCTTACAGAAATATATATATATATATATATATATATATATATATATATATATATATATATATATATATATATATACTAGCAGATGGCCGTACGTCGCAACGGTGAAGTCAGGCGGGCGCGATAAGACGGGAGGAGGGGCGCAGACGTGATGTGGAGCTCCGAGCAGCGATGGGAGGAGGAGCGCAGGCGCGATGCGGGCGCGACGTGGATGGGGACGGGAGGAAGGGCACAGGAGGAAAGGGCGTAGGAGGTCTTTTTTCATCCAAGTTCTCCTTTCTTTTTAGCATTGGGACTACGAGTTAATTATGAAAAACTCAAGGGGTTTTCTACAAAATAGCTAGACAAAACAAAATTTTGGGTGAAAACATTACTTGCTTTATAGATAGTTATATATTATAGATACCCCTCGAGTTTTTTAAAATGAACCCACAAATCCGTCGGCTATTTAAAAACCCAATTAAAGAAGGAAAATGGTTATTTTGCAGAAAACTCCTTGACTATTTATAAAATTAACATGCAGCCTCAATGTTGAAAAGAAAGATAGGGCTTGGATGAAAAAAAGACCTCCTACGTCCCTCTCTTCGCTTCTCATCCGCGCCGCGCCTACACCCTCCCTCTCGTCGCCGCCGAGCTCCCGCGCGCACCGCCCGGACCTTCGTCCTCCGCCCGCTTCCCTCCCCGTATCGTCGTCCCGTTGCAACGCACGGTATTTTGCTAGCTATCTATAAAGCAAGTAGTGTTTCTACCCAAAATTTTGTTCGCCTCGGCTATTTTGCAAAAAACCCCTTAATTTTTTTTCAAAATTAACCCGCAATTAGGGGTGGATACCGCTCGGCTCCTCGGCCGCAGAGAGCCGAGCCAGCTCGGCTCTTGGCTGGCTCTGGCTCGACCGGCTCCTGGCCGATTCGGTAGAGAGCCAAGCTACTTGGCTCGGCTCGCTTGGCTCGTGAGCCGGCTCGAGTCACTCGTTTAGCTCGTGAGCCATTTTAATACAAGGCGATTTATGTACAAATTACATTTCATTTTTAGTCTATTAAACATGCAAATATACAATTGAAAAAAATAAAAAGTGATATATTAAGTCCATAATTAACGTAATAACACTTGTCCATCGACAATTATCCATGCAAATGTAATGATGCAACTAGATTAGATATTATTACTATTATAATCTCTAAAGCATTATATTTAAAAAAAACCCAATTAAAGAAGAAAAAAGGTTATTTTGCAGAAAACCCCTTGACTGTTTATAAAATTAAAATGTAGTCCCAATGTTGAAAAGAAAGAGAGGGCTTGGATGAAAAAAGACCTCCTACATCCCTCTCTTCTCGCTCCCATCCGCGCCGCGCCCGCGCCCTCCCTTCCGTCGCCGCTTAGAGCTCCCGCGCGCACCGCCCGGACCTTCGTCCTTCGCCCGTTTCCTCCCCGCATCGTCGTCCCGTTGCAACGCACGGACATTTTGCTAGCTATCTATAAAGCAAGTAGTGTTTATACCCAAAATTTTGTTCTCGCTCGCTATTTTTGCAAAAACCCTTGATTTTTTCAAAATTAACCCGCAATTAGGGTGGATACCGCTCGGCTCGCTTCGGTTCGACCAGCCCAAGCTAGGAGGCTCGGCCGCTCGTGAGCCGGCTCGAGCGCCCGTTTAGCTCGCGAGCCACTTTAATACAAAGGTGATTTATGTACAAATTATATTTTATTTTTTAGTCTATTAAACATGCAAATATACAATTGAAAAAATAAAAAGTGATATATTAACTCCATAATTAACGTAATAACACTTGTTCATCGATAATTATCCATGCAAATGTAATGATGCAACTAGATTAGATATTATTACTATTATAATCTAAAGCATTAGATCCATATTGACCATCACAAAATTATAAAATTATTGATTTATTATCACATCAACAACAAAACAAGCAAAAGAATAACAAAACAAGCAAAACATTAGGCCTCGCTTTGTACATTGTATCTCGGCTCGTTGAGCTCACGAGCAGCCTCGCGAGCCGACTCGAGCCGGCTCGTTATAGCTAACGAGCTAAATTAGCATTTCTCAACGAGCCGAGCCGAGCCAACCACGAGCCGAACGAGCTAGCGAGCAATGAGTATTTCATCGCCTACCCGCAATCCCAATGGTGAAAAGAAAAGGAGGGCTTGGATGAAAAAGACCCCCTTCGCTCCTCCCTCCCGTCCCCATCGCGCCGCGCCCGCCGTCGCGGATCGTGCTCCTCCCTCCCATCGCGCCGGAGCTTCCACGCCCCTCGTGCCGACATCCGTGTCGCGCCTCAACTTCAATCGTGTAACGCACGGGCACAATTGCTAGTGTGTGTGTATATATATATACTAGCAACCGTGTTCGTGCATTACAATGGATGAAGTCTGGAGCGACGCCGATGTGAGATGGGAGGGAGGGCACAGCGCAGCGAAGCTCCGAGCATCGACGGGAGGAGGGGCGCGCTGGATGGGACGGGCGAGAGGGCGTAGGAGATCTTTTTTATCCAAGCCCTTTTTTCAAAGATTGGGACTGCGAGTTAATTTTATAAACACTCAAGGAGTTTTCGCAAAATAGTCAGACAAAAATTTTGGATAGAAACACTACTTGCTTTATAGATACTAGCAAATGTCTCGTGCGTTGCAACGGGACGACGACGCGGTGAGGAAAGCAGACGGAGGGCGAAGGTCCAGCGGCGCGCGGAGCTCCAAGCGGCACGGGGAGAGGGCATAGGCGCGACGCGGATATGGACGAAAAAGAGGACGCATGAGGTCTTTCTTTTCATCCAAGCCCTCCTTTCTTTTCGAATTAGGACTACGGTTAATTTTATAAACACCGAAGGAGTTTTCTCGTAAAATAACCTCTTTTTTTCTTTAACGGGTTTTTAAATAGTCGTGGATCATGGTTAATTTTGAAAAACCAAGGAATTTTCTACAAAATAGTCGGCAAAACAAAATTTGGGTAGAAACACTACTTGCTTTATAGATAGTTATGACTAACAAAATGTTCGTGCGTTGCAACACGACGATGATGTGGAAAGGGAAGCAGGCGGCGGCGCGGGAGCTCCGAGCGGCGACGGGAGGGAAAGACGCAGGTTGCGGAGGGAGCCCGAGCGGCGACGGGAGGAGGGACGTAGCAACGACGCGGGCGCGGGCGGATGGAGACGAGAGGAAGCGGCGCATGAGGTCTTTTTTTTCATTCAAGCTCTTTCTTTTTTTCAGCTTTGAGACTGCGGGTTAATTTTATAAACACTCAAGAAATTTTCTACAAAATAACCAGATGAACGAAAATTATTTTAGGTATAAACACTAATTACTTTATAGATAGTTATATATATATATTTATAGATTTATAGATTATAGATTATAGATTTATAGATTATATATATATATATAAAAGATACATGATAGAGATAAACAAATTACAGATAAAAATCCAAATTAATTCTATTTTAATATATCTCTGCCTATCCTATGCTTTAACTGTGTGGCTGATATTTTAGAAGCCGCCCCTGAGTTGCGCACAAAGGCAATGAGCACGCTTCGAGCCGAGTAGCCTTGGAGACGGCGGCTTCATTCATCAAGATTCGAAAAAATGTTGGCAAGACAGGAGTACGGAGTCCCAAATGAATCGAAACGCAAAACATTTACGAGAAATTAACAGCCTCGTTCAATTATCATGATGTGATGTATCCATGAGTAGTAAAGCGTTAATTATTTCGTTTTATATTAAAAATCGTTTTAATTGTTTTAGCCTAATTATTTTAAGTTCAACAAAAATCATATATAAATTTAATAACTTTTAAACCATTTATTAAATTTAATATTAAATATATTTTAATAATATATTTGTTTTATATCGAAAATATTATGTATTGATTGATATATTGTTTTATAAACTTAGATAAATGACTTATAAGTCGGATGGAGGACATAATTTGCTGAGAAAATAAAATGCTGGATTAATGCCAGATCTTACGAACTTCCCAACCGTGATTGAAAATGATCAAACCAAACTACAGTTTTGTACAGAGATACACGAACAGGTCGATTCTGAGCAAATCGTCTCGATCTCGTAACTGAACAGCGGAGAACGGACAGAACGACTCTGACGAAATCGACGAAATGGTGGCGGGGGATGCGGGAGGAGTAGCACCGATCGATCGGCTCCCCGACGGAGGCAGCCATGCGCACCCTACTGCGCCTCCGCCGCCGCGGGCTGGCCCTCGTCGGAGCGGCCGTCCTCGAAGACAGGCGGTGGCGTTGGAGGGGGCACCGCCTTGGTGTAGACCACGCGGAGTACGCAATCCAAGTTCGCCTAAGGCGGCGGCGCGCTTGTTGAGCCAGTACTCCTTCACCCGCCACCTCGTCCGCACCGCCGTCGCCACCTCCCCACGGTGGCCGGCTCCCTCGTCGGGGCAGAACTCGTACTTGCGCCGGTACGCGACCGTCTCCTCGCCGTCCCGGCCGGAGTACGCCTTGTCCCTCCCCCTCCCCCCGCCCCGGCCGCACGGCAGCCAGGCCCCTCCGGGCACCTCGCGGCCCCGGCTGCCGGTGGGCTGGTCCCCGAAGAAGTGGGCGACCACTTCGTCGGGCCTCCTCGCGTGGCGCCTCGATAAAGGGAGCGCGTCCGTATGAGGTCTCCTTGTAACGGCTACGGTCTCGCCGTGGACCGCCATGGGGCCGAGGAAGAGCCCGATGATTTGGCGGTCGGTAGGGCGGAAGTCGAGGCCTTCCGGAACATCCGGCAAGGTCGAAGGCGCCATTGCCATGCCCCGCGAGGGGCTTCGGATCGGAGAATCCGGGGAGGGAGGGAAGCCCTTCTTTTGTACTGCCGAGGAATTCTTTTGCAATGACGAGTTAAGCAAATAGCTAACCGCCATCCGAGTTATAAACTCTGGCAAATCTTCAAGCCAAATACAAGAGTTTGAAGAATCTAAAGTCCGTGTGCCACACTGTTACGGCTCAAAATGGGTTTCGATTAATTGGCATTCTAGCCAATTTCATTCAATCAGATGGTTCCACATGTCATCCTCACAAGTATCAATAAAAGCAAATGAAGAGCTTAAAAATGTTAAATTATTAAATGTCTCGTTACTGCACGTAGGAGAAAAGATATCAATAGTATCAAACCAAATATAATCAACTGAGTAATTGGGATGGTCAAACAAGAGGTTCGTGATTTTGAAATAGAGTGTAGGGTAATTCTAATTACCGAGGTCCTTCTCACTAGTCACCAATCACCCAAAAAAGAAAAAAAATGAGGACTGTCTATTGGACATTTTTGGTAGGAACCCTTTAGTAGATATTTGTTTGGACTCTTAGGATTTCTTCGACATATCATTTTTTTTTTTTTCTTCTGCTCCACGTTGCTTGATAGAATGAGTGAATGACAGAAAGTGAATAGTAACTTATCCTCTTTTCTTCTCTTCTTCTCCTCCACGTCGGACAACAATAGGAAGCGAGCTCGCTGGCACCACCTATCTGCCTGCCCCTAATGTTTTCTAAGCCCGTCTGGACGACCGCCTCCCTGTCCTTGTTTCCCTCGCCCCTACCTCCAACACCGGCTCACCATCCTCTTTGCAAGCTTGGCCGTATCTACCGCCCACCGCTGGTCCACTGTCGCCTGCGACCATCCCTCTAAGCCTCGAGGAAACCCTCTCTTTTCCCCTTCCACCCTACCCCTCACACCCTGACCCCAATTCCAAACCCAAATTGATGAGGGTTGCTGCTGCCTCACCTGAGTTGCATGGCTCGTTGGAGTTGGAGAAGAAGGCTGACACAAATCTAGGCATAGATACATAAATCCCAAATTTGTTGTATGAAGAATTTGTTGTATGAAGACAGGTAGCAATTCCGGAAACTCGTTGGAGCTGGAGGAGGAAGCCGGCACAAATCTTGACGTAGATCTGACGGTTTAAAATTTGACATAAATCCTTCCAAATATCTGTCGCATGAAGGTAACAATTCCGAAAAAAAAACGTGGATGAATTTTGAATTAGGCTAGTCCAACTGACATTGTGCACTGAATATATGGCATTTTGAAAGCGGTAATGACATTGACAGTACGAGAAACACGAGGCAGGGGATTATAAAGAGCATAGTTACGCAAACGGGTTCTTTGACGGAGGAAAATACATGAATATGGGGGAGAGAAAATTTTGAAGCAAAGTTTCAGTTTTATAAAAGAATTCTATGGAGTTGACTCATTAAGCTACAGATTTCCCCTCCCAAATTCACGTGGAGTAAAAGCTAGATGTATAATATTATTCGATATACAATTTTCATGCAGATTAAAGAGAGATGAAATTAAGAGTGAAATTTTTAATTAGTTGAGATGAGAAAAATTGCAGAGAAATAAGCTATAATTTGTTAGTATATTTTTCCGAAATTCGAAAGCATGCACTTGTATAAATGCGAGTACACTATGGATATGCATAAGATGTCTCGACAAATACATCGTCTATAAACTTGTGTAAATTTAGTACTTGAATCCGGCTAAAATTGAACGGTAGGAGTTACTCAACTGTAATTGGAATTACCAAACTACACTTTCTACAGAGAGAAACGAATGGTCGATCAATCACAAACTCCGAGCAAAGTATCTCGATCACTGAACAACGGACAGAACGAGTCTGACGAAATCCACGATACGGTGCCGGGGATGCGGAAGGAGTCGCACCGATCGATCGGCTCCCGACGGAGGTAGACAAGCGCACCCCACTCCGTCGCTCAGGACTGATCCTCGTCGCCGTCCTCGAAGTCAGCAAATAGTCCACCAACTCTTCCTCGTCTTCGTCCTCGTCCTCGTCCTCATCCTCGAAGTCCTCGTCCATGACGGAGTAGTCGGAGCCTTCCTGCCCTTCCTCGTCGTCGGAGCGGCCGGACGGTGGCGTTGGAGGGGGCACCGCCTTCGTGTAGATTTCGCGGACCACGCAGTCCATGTTCGCCTTGGGGTTGGGCTGCGCGTACGCGCGACGGAAGGAGGCGGCGCTCTTGTTGAGCCGGTACTCCTTCATCCGCCACCTCGGCTGCGCCGGCGTCGACGCCACCTCCCCTCGGTCGGCTTCCTCCGCGGCGCGGAACTCGTACTTGCGCCGGTACGCGACCACCTCCCCGCCGTCCGCGCCGGAGTACGCCTTGTCGCCTCCACCGCCCCCGCCCCCGCCCCCGCCCCCGCCACATGGCAGCCAGGCCCTCCCGGCACCTCGCGGCCCCGGCTGTCGGTGGGCTGGTCCCCGAAGAAGTAGGCACGCACCTCGTTCCGCCCCAACACGTGGCGCCGCTCGAAGGGGATCGCGCCCGGGCGCGTGGCGAAGACTTCCACGCCCTCCACGATGTCTCCTTCTGAGGGAGGGAGTCCTCGCCGTGGAGCGCCATGGGGCCGAGGTAGTTGGCGATGATCTGGCGGTCGGTGGGGCGGAAGCGGTAGCCTGGTGGCAGATTCAGCACGGCAAACATATGGGCGGAAGGCTCCATTGCCAGGGCGAGGAGTTTCGAATCGGAGAGAGAAGTTTATTTTTCTTCTGCTTTTTTGGTCTTGGAGAGGAGGAACTGGAGCGGTGGAATTGAGGTTTGTGAATTTGAAATCGAGTGGCTGTAATTATAAGATGACAGGGAAGTAAAAATACGAAAACCTGTTTGGACTTTAGATAAAGGTAGAAAAAAAGCTCAAATGTAAGAAGAGATAAAAACTTTAAGCGAAGTTTCAGTTTCATATAAAGTTAATGGAGTTGGAATCAGTAATTAACTATCCTATAGGCTGGGCGCAGTTTCAGAATTCTAAAACATCTGCTGGAACATTTTTTTCTTTTCTTTGCTAACTCTAAAACAGATTAAGGTGCAAATCTTCTATCCAAACGACTATCACTACAACAGGAATTCTCATCTTAATCGAATGACAACTTTTATCCGTCTCGGTAGCACGTCCGTCATGGTACAAAGGACAGTGATATAAGAAGTCATCTCTATCGGACGAAACCATGTCATCGATGCATATCTTTGTCGGGCCTAAACTAAACCCCGTCACCGATAGGTTTGACCCAAAAGTCCATCAATCAAGGGTCCGTCACCGATGAAATAATCTCAAATGGGCCTCAATTAATGCTCGTCACGGATGACGACTTTAACTTAAGCCCGTCATAGATGGTGAAAGCCCATCACAGATGGTGAAAGCCCGTCACGAGATAAGTGTTTCCAAAAAATATTTTTGGCTAGTCTCAGCCTTTGCTAGCCGTGCTTGCTAAAAATTTAGAGAACAGAGATATATATTCCCATTCACAAGCATCCTCATTCATATATACAATTATTCACAGAAACCCAATTCAAAACTCATATATGCCATTCACATATTTCACACATCCATTCATATATATAATTTATTTTTAAAATGAATGAGAATGAATATTTGAATTTATTTTTAATCTTTGAATCAACACAGTATGTATTTTTCTACAAAACACAATATGTATTATTCACTACAACAGCAACATGAAAATAATTTTTTTTCTTGCATCTGCCACTTTTAGTTTCTAAGTAAACATGAGTAAAATGTACCTTTTATATATTCTGCATATGTACCTTTTTAGAGCTGCCTATTGCATATTCCGAGTAAAATGAACCTATTGTCTCACTCATTACATAAACTCCACACGAAAATATAATAGTCCCATTACACAACCAAAACAAAAGTGACATTATCTCGCATCTATACATGTCCCATTATACAAAAAACAAAAGTGACATTATCTCAGATCTATACATGTCTCATTAACAGTGACCAATATACAACCAATACATGGCATGACATTCATCTCGGATGTATACATGAGGGAGCACGACAAAGCACATGAGAGAGATGGACTTACCTGGAGCACGGTGGCGCCGGTGGCCGGCCGAAGGACGGGCGGCGGGTGGCTGGGTGAGGGAGAACGACGGCGTCGGGCTTGGGAGGCGCCTGGGACGGCAACGACAGCTCCGAGAGACGGCGACGACGCTAGGGTTCGCAATGTGAGGACTTATAAAATTTTCGCGCTCATGCGTAGATCCGAATCGACACTCGGCTAGGTTAAATGATTTCAAAGCATATCCGTGACAGGTTTAAGTTTAAACCCGCTAGAGATGACATCATCTCAATCGGTGTCGACATGTGGTCGATCAGCCCTCCGTGGGGCTAGCTAAGGAGGTGAAAGAGTGGTCGGGCGTCTACCGAAAGGATCCGATGGTCGACTCGAACACAAAGCGAGCCAAAGATGTTAGACTGTTCGCCCTCCCGAAGGATAACAAGCCTACGTCCAATTTCCTTTGTTATAGTGGTGTATGAACATGGAATGAGTACAATGGTGAGAGCTCTAGAGTTTGGATCTGGCCTCCAAAGATCGGGATTCCCCTTGCCCGCGTGACCTGCCATCCCTTTTATAGCTCAAGGGAGCAGTTACAAGGGGACTTGAGGGTCAAAAAAGCTAAGCCCTAAAGTAAAGAGCAAGTACAAGATATTATCTCAAAAGTACACACAGATCCTACGGGTCCTAATCACCGTGGGTATCTTGTGTGCTACCTTGCATTGGGATCCGTCCTTGTGTACAATCCTGTCAGGTGACGTCATCTTCGATTGGATTGTCCTCTTCTTATCTCTTATGTGATCCTTATGAAAAAGTCTCCTTCCTGAGGAGGTAGACTTGCCTTCTTTGGGTTGGATCCATCGTAGAGGTCAAGTTTCGAAGTGCCGAGATCGGTCAAAGAGACAAAGGTCGGGACAACCAACCCCGAATAAGGTCGGGGTGGCTAACTCGCGAATGAGGTCGGGGCCACTAACCCGAATGGGGTCTGCCACCGACTCAAATCCAAGGCCTCCTGGTCCACTCCACGACTTCTTTTCCTCACGTGAGCTACCTCGGGTAGTACCCTCACAATCGGGCTTAAGTAGAAGCCCGTCACCGATGATACTCATCGGTGACGAGCCTAATTGTTATCTTAATCGGGCTTTTGTTGGGGCCCGACAAAGATATCATAGGTTATCTTTGTCGGGCCATGATTTGAGCCCGTCACCGATAGGTATCATCCATGACGGGCTCGAGTTTTTTTTCACATCTAACATGTCGTGTGAGTTTTTTTTGTCGATATTTTTTAGGCCCGTTTGAGATGACTTTGTGTGACGACCCGTAAAATCCAAGCATGTGAGAGACCGTCATAGATGAGAGGATCTATATTACTATATATAAGTAAGAATGTTACAGTTAACATGCTTGTTTACCGAGATTCTTGTAATTAGCTCAATTTTGTGTTCCAAACACCTTTAATCTCATGTTTTTTCTACTATGTTTATGGTTTTTTGTCTTATATAGTATAAATGTTCGTGCATTACAACAGATGAAGTCAATATAAGTATACATGTTAAATCAAGTCACATGGATTAACTACGAAGTTCCAACTTATATGTGAAAGCAACACAATTTAAAATTTAGCTGAACTTGTAAACTTAATACAATTGGCAAATCAACATGAACTTGTAAGTGGGTGTACCATGGCCCTGTTTGGATAATTAGCCCTTGGGCTGAGGGCTAATTTTTAGCTCTCAAATTAGCTCTATAAAAATTAGTCCCTTGAGTAGTTTGGATCCAGGGCTAATTTGAGGGTTAATTTGTCTTTAATTTGAGGATATTATTACCCTATTACATTGAACAAATATACATGACTTGTGACATGAATACACAAAGTTAAATATATGAATAAATGTATCCTTACAAAGAAATTCATAGACATCATGAAGATACCAAGAAGTAAATTAGCCCAAATAAAGTCATCCTTGGAGGGACTAATTTTCTGGGTGAGCTAATTCACTTTAGCCCCAAATTAATCCTCCCGTTTGAATCCTTGAGGGCTAATTAGGCTAAAAGAGGAGGACTAAAAATTAGCCCGGGATCCGAACAATACCCGTATAGACTGCAAAATTTCAGTCAAACTATTTGTGTTTGTTACTTTGTTCCGATTTCCCTAAAAAGGTAGAGCGTCAGATGACTACCTGAGAAGCAAAGCCACAGATCTCTTATCTATCTGCTTCAAATTTCAGCACATGCAGCTTTAGAATGCAGAAAGTATCAGCTACAATAAATTTTCGCTTGTTGCAAGGTTAGGTTCTCAAACAACAATGGCCCAGCGAAAAGGTTTAGACACAAAGACATAAAGAGAAATTGATCGGTTGCAAAAATGTATAAATATATGAAGAGGTTACCATATCATCAATTCTCTCAATTCTATTAGTTTAGAGATTATTTTTAAATTGGTTACCCAAAGTTTCTTCAAAGTTTCTTTGGTGTACCAAATATTTGTTTCGCACTAAAGTAGTAAATAGACTTCAGGTATTGATTGAAGATGGAGAAATTTTGCTTGTTTGATTGCCACGTAGATTTGGGAGGAACTAGATAAGTGGCTACCTAAAGGGTAAAGCTAGTGTGCAACAAACCAACAAGCATGTCACTGTAAAACTATGATAATCATATTTACAAAGTAAATTTGCCCTTGGACACAATCATCACAACATCCGCCGCTGCTGCTTGTGCTACCGTCTAAAGGCTTCTTCGTTTAATCTCAAAAATAAAGATTAGAAAGGATTGAGAAGAAATGATTTAAATAAATTTTCTTTAAATTTTTCTCAATCCTTGAGCTTGTTTGTTTAATCCTCAAAAATGAGGCATTGAAGAGGATTAAAAGAGAATAATTTCACATCATAATTGATGTGGAATTATTTCCTCTCAATTTTCTTCAATCCTTCACTCTTAATTAAACGAACAAAATCTAAGATGAATTAAACTAGGAAGGCCGAGAATCGATTGATCTAATCGATAGGAACTTAGAAGTTTACGACAAGCAACATGTGTGCTTGATCCGTTGATCGTGGAGAACCTAGCCGGCCACTAATGCAAGAAAACGGAGAGAGACGCTAAGCAGATCGCGCATGGGACCGGAAAGCACTGCGCTGCGCATGAGGGAAAGGAGTCAGGCGTCGCAGGGTGGGGTGGGGGCCACATGACGCACCAACGTATGCTGTGTGAAGCGAGCGGGGCGCATGAATAAAACGCAACGTACGACGGGAAGAGGCGACATACGAGATGGAGGCAAATTCGATCTGGCCATGCTATCGGAGGACGGACAAAGCGTTTGCGTACGGGCGCCCTAGTTGGATAGACGAACGAAACAAAAAACGAGTAGGATTTCTGATTTTTTATTTTTAGGGTCGTTTATATTAGATTTGTCTTATTTCATATTTTTAGGGTGGTTAGATTATATTTATGTTTTTTATTTTTAGTTTCGGTATGTCAGGTGAAAAAAACATTATAAATCTTTTAAGTAGATATAAGATAAGATAAGATTTATCCCTATATTTTTATATTTTTGTGTTTCATAATAAAATTGTATGTTTTTTTAAAGAAATGCCGATACATCATTGGAAGGTTTGTTTTTGGAAATTTGTTCGAATATCGGGCTTGAGGGCCATAGCTTCTCTGTAACTGCTTTTCAGTTTTTTTAAAAATTATTGATGATTTTTTATTATTAACTTTTATAATAAATTTTTATCTTTTCAAAGACACCCAAAGAAAGCTCATTTCGTTATTTCATCTTTCCAAAACCAACTCAAAATCTAGCTTTTATTTTAGCTTTTCAGATTTTTAAAAACAAAAGCTGAAAAGCTAAAAAACTGAAACAAAATACCAAAAGACAGTCCATTATGAGCCTAAAAGAAAAAAAGAAAAGACGTAATCTGCCTGTATACGTATTCGTATCCACGGCGACGCCCAATGGCTAGCGAACTCTATCCTCTCGCCGAGCAAGCAGGCGCCGCCGCCGTGTGCAGCCGCCTGTGACCTCTCCCGCATCCGCCATGGCGGAGCCGAGAGCTAGATGCCGAGCTCCCCGGAGCACTAGCCCCACCTGGCCGCGGCGGGTGGAGGCGCTGACCCATATCCTGACTCACCCTTCCCACTCCCCGTCGCTCCACTCGCAGCTCTTCCTCGCGTCCCGCGTGCCGTGCCCTCCCCGGGCTCCACCTACCCGCCGTTCCTCTGCGCCGGCGCCGGCCTCCTCCGGTGGGCGCTCACCTCCGTGTTCCTCCCGCGCGTCGCCAGGCTCTGCCTCCCGCCGTCGTCGTGGCGCTCCCGGTGCCCCTTCCAGCTCCCGCCGCCGGTCGTGCCCTCCGCCGCCATCGAGCCGGCGCCGGAGCTGTGGGGCGAGGCGGAGCTCCGGGGTTACGCGCGGCGGCAGCGGGCGCAGAGGGGGCCCATGAGGGCGCGGCCGCCGCACTCCATTGCCGGGGCGGTGATCACCATCGTGCCCAACGTCGTCATCGTCGCGGCGGTCATCCGCGAGCTGTTCTGGGTCCGGCCTAACCGCATCTGAGCCATTGAGGTACGCCCATGCTCACCGCGGTGTAGGGTTTCGTGAACTGTGGTGCAGTGCAATTCACATGTTGCGAATTTGCGATCGTGTCACGGTAGCAACTTAGGTGTAAAACGCTCTCAACCTGCAAGGCTGCAATCCCGCTAGCAATCGCTCCTTTTCAAATTTTGAGCTAGAAATTGCAAATGCAATTTATGTGCCTCATACGTTACGGATGTCGTAGAGTTAGCCTTTGCAAAGCAACTGGAGATTTGGATTCATCTGAATGACTGATTCTGAACATTTAAGTTGTAGGTACTTGATAACGCAGGCTCCATTATAGCTCAACATAGATTGTATCAGATGCTGGTGATTTGGTAATTAGTGCAAGCAGTGTTTTGCAACCGACTGAATGCCTTCTTTATTGAAGCAGAGTAGTACATGAGAGCTATAGATTCATGCTGAAGTACATGACATAGTATACATTTGAAGCTCTCTTTGGAGACTATTGATTATTTATGGTGAGATGTCCACTACCGATGTTGCTTGTGGGGTCAGGAGGCGCTATGATCTCAAGTTCTCAACAGCTCCATCAGGCATCTGGATGAAATTATGCGTAGGGGTAGGGCCCATTTAGCGACTCCGTTGAATGCACTAAAGTGCTGCTGCTACAAACCTTTGCACCCTCTTCATATCAAAGGAAGCCTCCTAGTTTCCCTCCAGAAGCAAATCAATCTGCCCACATTGGCATTGGTCCTTGTAGCTGTTGAGCATACACTGCTTGCCTCTTTGATTCCCTAGTCATGACAATGCCACGGATGTTCGTTGGGATAACTCCATTAAGGTCTGCTACATGTTCTACTGGCTGTCGTTATTGGGTAGATGTATTGCTGGGATATGTCATCTGGGTCAAGTGTAGCACAATAGTACCAGTCCATATTGAATCTAGAGCATATCTCCACATATATTGATTTTGTGGTGTTAGTCAAGGTGAATTGGTGAAGTATGTCTGGCCGTTTGTGTTGAGGACCACTTGTGTATTCCTGAATATTCACTGGAAAAATACAAAGTTTGTGGAGTTAGCTCTGCCATGTTGAAATCTATGTAGTGGTTTGTAGAGCATGCAGGAATGCAGCGACTGGACGAAGCACAAAGTTTCCATCATCTTCCATGTTGAAATCCACCATCAGATTAATCTCTTTCCATGAGCCAGCTGCGGAGTTCTCTCCTGAGGCGGTTTGGCTGGATGAAGGGAGGGGACACCTATCAGGGGTGAGCTGGTACAATGCCCTTGTCATACCAAAACAGCGGCCTTGTTGAATAAGACATCAAGGGGGCAGGAGAAGGTTTTGTCCATGGTTCTGAATCCAAATGCAATGTCACAGTAGGGGAAGGCCATGAGTTGTTCATGGCCTGAGTGGCCAAAAAGATGAGTTTAGACTTCAGAGTGTATAGTTGATATGGAACAGGGATGACTCTGAATCATGATTTCTGGCTTTAGGCACGGTTACTGCAAGATAAATTGTTACCTAGTTTTTCTGGTTTCTAGAAGACTGGGAGGAAATATTTGAGTATTTGGCCTGTTAAATTTACGACGGACACCCAAGCTAGTCATTGGAGACACCAGCCTACCTTAATCTGGGAAGAACTACGAGTTCTTTTCAAGGTTCTTGTCTGGCTACCAGTAACAGTGGCGCCTCACAGGAGCAATGTCAATCGAGGGGCTAAGGCAACCCTGAATTTATACCTTCTACAGCGGTCGTCCAATTTCAAGGCATGTTATTCTTGTTCTCGACTGGGAGGTAGCTTGTGGGGGCTTTGCTGTCTAAGCTACAAGGCCTTTGTTGTAATCGCCTCCTTTTTCTTCTTGATACAAAAATAAGCAATATTGCCTGTTGTCTTAAGTTGGCCTGCTATCTTTATTTGGATAAAGTGTGGGTCTATTTGTTTCTGATCAAATCAAACCATGTTTGTTCTGTACTCCATTTGGAGTTAAGAGCTTTCATTCAAAATAGAGTTTGAGAGCTCAGGGAAAGTTCAGGTGGAGGTCTGTAAGTGTTACCCTGCACAATAGCTGACCAAGAAGAGTCTCTTTGTAGATCACTTTGGAGGACAATTTATTGAGAAATTTTAGCATGCATGGGAATCGAGTAGGAGATGACTCGTGATTTTGGGATGCCTTCTATCATTGATTGGAATCACGCATCTGTGGTGGAAAGAATGCAACAAGGCGTTTCATCTGCTTTCAAACATGTGTAATCTTGGTGCCTTTCCCCCAAACCACCTGTATTAGCCACTGAACTCTCACCATCACATTAGGCTCCTTTTCTTCATTTGTTGTGTTTCAAAAACTTGAATGCGATGTTTGATCCTGTTTTATCCAGCTGGGTTAGTACAGTGTAATAGAAGTGCCAATTACGAACAGACAGGAGATATCACTAAAAAAATGTTTTGAAATGGTATTGTATGAATCAATACTACTCTAGGACAATACTAGAACAGTATAAAAAATGGCGTACTCATTCCGCTGTGTTGCCTCCAATTACAAAAATAAAAAAGAAAACGGCTTTGTTAGTGATTGATCGATGAACATGGATTTGTTTACGTCGGGCTGTGGTCGGTCGGCGTCGCATGCGCGCCGCCGCCGGGCGCGGTGACGAGGCCCAGGATGGGGAGCCGACGGTGCTGGCCGACCTGCCACCGCTGCCGCTGCCGCTGGACGGACCGGAGAAGTTGGAGGCCGAATCGGACCCTGCTCCCGCCGCCGGCGGTGGTCGTCGTCCTCGGACTGGCACGGTGTGGCGGGCACCGATTCGGAGTCGTCGTCGTGCGAGGGCTCGGGCTGGACCACGCTGTAGAGCTCGACGATGGCGTCGTAGTTGTCCGCCCACCACCGCTGCGCCGCCCGGGCGCCGTCGAACAGCTCCTCGCTGAACCGTATCTTGCGGAGGTGGTTGGTGCCGTCGGGGCGCGCCACCAGCGTCATCAGCACCCCGGGCTCCGGCTCCGCCACCCACTCGTGATCGCTCTCCTCCTCCGCCGCCGCCGCCGCTGCGGCCGTGGCATGATCCCTGGCGGCCATCGCCTCCTCTTCCTCCTCTTCCACCACCCCGGCGCCGTCCTCCGGTGGGCAGCAGCACTTGTCGCGATGCTCTTGCCTCCTCCCACCTTGCTCGTCCTTTCCCCGCCGGCGATCGTCATCGCCGCCGCCACTAGTCGTGGCCTCGTTGCCATCGGCTTCCTGCAGGCTGCGCCGGCGCGATCTTGGCGGACGCGGATGGCGCCGCCGCCGCCGCGATGTCCTTCCCCTCCATGTCCATCTCGTCCTCCTCGTCCTCCTCCGGCCGTCTCCCCCATCTCCGCCGCCGCATCCGCCCGTGATTCCCGCCGCCGCCACCGCCGCCCATCTTCACCTTGAGCGACATGGCCTTCATCTGCAAACGCGCACAAAAACAAATTCACACCTCCATTCATAACACCATCCATAGTGGGCGCAGCTGCTGGCATACGTTCTTGGTGAGGTCCCGGATGATGCGGATGGACCTGATCCTGCCGCCACCGCCGCCATGGAAGCACGCGTGCATCCTCCTCCTCCGACCACTCGCTGATTATCCACTCTGCCTCTGCTCTGCTCTGCTCATGGGGGCACCTGCGGCTGCGGAAAAGAAGAAGAAGAAGAAGCAGAGGAAGGCGTGGGGGTGATTTGATTTGAAATGCGCGTGCGTGCGCAGCGCAGAGTATAGAAGGGGCAAGCCGCAGCTGCAGCAGAGCAGAGCAGCACGGAATTAACGGGCGGACAAACGCGCGGTGTCCATCTTGGGCAGAGCCGGGGCACTAAATGCGGGCGGGGGATATAATTCATGGCGCGCATTTAGGATTTCGAATCCGGTACGTATGCTCCAGCTAGGAAGCGAGCAGGAGTACGCGTTACGCACCACACGTACACGTACGGTGGATTTCGAAATTTTACCCCCATTTTCGGCTCTGCTCGCCGGATACTGCTGCTGCTGCTGCTATACTACTTGCCAAACATTGATGATGGTTTCCTCTCCGAAAGGTCCAAGTGTAACGTTGCGACGCCCCCAGGACAAACAGACAGTAGGAGTAGGAGTGATATGCTGTACATCCGCCGTTCCAGAAGCAGCACGCCGGGCGTGCGATACGGCAGCTAAGCAGAAGCAGGAGCAGGCGCCGCGGCGGAGACGGAGTTGGCATGTGCTGCGTGCGCATTTCGGTGAGGATGGCGGTTTATTGCTTTTGCTCCAAAGCGGGGAGGGCCTTTTACGAACTGTGATGGGCCGACATGGGAGGCCCAATTGCTGAGGCCCCACACGCAGGAAGTGGGCCGGAGGCCCTGCAGGCTGCAGCAGCATCTGGAATTATTTTAATTTTTAATTTTATTTATTAAAATATTTTAAAAATATTTTTGTTTCATTTTACAAATCTAACGTTCTCTGGGAGTTTTTTTAAAAACACTTTTCAAAGGATATTTTTATGATGTTGCATATGGCCGTTGGTGCATGCTCACGTCTACACTGAGGATACTAAGGGTGACTGGCCATGTTGCATGTAACACTTTATCGTCCTTTACAGGGCTGCAAGAAGCCGCTTACAAAATAACTTGATTGACTATAGCAATTTCTTGTCTCGTCATTCTCCTAAAAGGCTATAAAAAGATCATTTGTAAAATGTCGAATGCACATTTTATAGACAACTCTTAGGAGAGATTATCTACAATACAAAATAATCAGTCTCCCTCCGCATAACCGTTACAGTATACTAACGAACTCATGGCATATTATAAAAAAAGTTCTTTTGGAGACGTAGATTTGGAGACGTAGATTTGTAAAACTTTTGAAACTAAAATTTATTTTATAATATTTTAATAAATAAAAATTAAAAATTAAAAAATTCCAGCATCTGCGCGCTAGTGGACCACACGCCGCCGTTGCTTCCACCGTCTTGTTCTCGCGTGACCCGCTTCCCATCCCAACACTCCGGAGTCCTCCGCCGACGACCGCCGTCGCGGCGCCGCCGTTCCCACGCATCAGCGCCGCCGCGTGACTGCGGGGAAACCTAATCTCTTTGTTCCTCGCCGGCGACTCTCTGGGAACCTCGCCCCTTTGTTCCCCAACGGCGAACCCCGCCTAGCGGGGCTCCCGGTGCCCGGCGCCACGCCGCATCTGAGCTCTCGGGCTCGTGCGGTTTCGTAATCTGCGGTACGCTCGCATTTGTTTCGCCAGCTGTGTATGCTGTTGCATATTTTGGAACTGATATATGTGATGCCACTAGCAACGTTTTATGCAAAAAAAAGCCCAGCTGTTCACAGATCTACGGTGTTTTCCCCCAAGAAAGTTACAGCGTTTTTCGTTTCAGCCTTGCAGAGATCTTCGAGTTAGCATTTGTGTAGCACTTTATGGCAGAGGTATGATAGTGAAAACGGACGAGTTCCTGAGAAACTGAATGTATATATAAATCATGTCGAAGCCCAAATAGACGACAACAGTACTGGAAGTCTGAAACTAACATTCTTATAGTTGGCACTTGGCACCGCAAGGCCGTTTATATCACTCAACATAGAGGTATGTTTGCACTCTGCAATAATACCTTACAAGTTACAACAGTGTCGGTACCGAAGCATTACTTATTGGAGCAGTAGATGTAGATGTGAAGATGAGGACTTACTTCTTTTTTTTTTGAGAAAAACAACTGAGGATTCTTGTTGAAGTACCTACCATATTGCTTAATATTTAGCTACTGCGGCTGTCTGAAACTGCAGGTTATTTAGCACAACATGCTGCGTTACTGGAGTCCTGGTCGCGGGCATTACTGGAGTGAACTGATATATGATGCAGGGTCAGGAGGCATCGCGATCTCAACAGCGCCATCAAGCATTTGGGTCACCTTATGCATGGTAGGTCGTATGGCCGGGTCCTCTTGGATGCACCAAAGTGCTACTTCAAGAAACCTCTGTACCCTCTTAACGTCAAATGATGCTTCCTCATCACCCTCCACCAGCAAATCAATTCTTCCAGAACGATAACAATCATTTGCCCAGTCAGTAAGTATGGCTCTATCATCATTGGTCATGTCTTTCTCCACGTTATGCCTGCAACATATAATCTCTAGTAGGATCACCCCAAAACTGTAGACATCCACCTTGGCGGTGATAGCAATGTTCTTGAACCACTCAGGTGCAACATATCCTCGGGTTCCCCGGATTCCAGTGTGTGTTTGTGTTTGGTCCATCCGCAGCAGCTTTGCTAAACCAAAATCAGAAATTTTTGCTGTGAGGTTGTTGTCAAGAAGGATATTTTGAGGCTTTATGTCACAGTGGATGATCTGGGTGCTGCATTCCTCATGCAAATAGAGTAATCCTCTTGCCACCCCTATTGCAAACTGAACTCGTAGATACCAAGATGGCCTGACGGTGTCAAAAAGGAAGCCAGTAAGCGAGCCATTTGGCATAAACTCATAAACAAGCAATCTCTCAGCCCCTTCATTGCAGAACCCCAGCAGCCTGACCAGGTTTTTGTGAAATGTCCACCCAATGGTCTGGACTTCCACTGCAAACTCCTTTTCAATATCTGGCATGACCCTGTCGATTTTTTTACTGCAACGTATGTGCCAAGTGGATCCTGTAATTTCCCTTGTAGACTACCCCAGAACCACCTCTACCAACTTCTTCGATGAACCCACCTGTTGCCTCATGAAGTTCTTCATAAGTGAAAGATTTCAAAGGAAGTCCCCCAGTACTAGATGATTGCTTTGGTAGATCAGTCTGCTTGCTTTCCATTGCAAAATAATTTCGAAAAACAATAAATGAGGCAAGGAGAATGCACATCAAGAAGAAGCTTCCAAGGAGTAGAGAGCTGCCGAGGATCCAATGCTTCTTTTCTTTCTTCCACTTGATGGAGTTGCTATTAAGCTGAGACTGGGTATTGTTGTTCTTGGGTACCTTTAGATAAAGTGTTCTATCAACACTACTGTCCATTCTTCCATTGGACATGGGGAGCTTTTTCTTCCAACAGTCTCCATTGTTAAACACTACGACAGCGCAGAAGCAATCTGTCAAGCATAGTTTCTTGCACTCATCCACGCCAACAGAGGTGAAGTGTTCATAGTCTGCAAGAGGCCAATCCACTCCATTCATTGGGATCAAATCGAACTGATCAATCATGGTTTCTTCATCCAAGTCACAGCTCTGTGGTTGGAAGTCTGCTTTGCAGCCTTTGTACTTCAGTGCCTCGTCTATGAATGAGTAACGTGGTGGACATTTGCAATCCACTGTCTCGTTCAGGTTCCAGTTGAAGGTGCAGAAGCTATTGAACCCGCATGCACCACTTCCATCATCGCTTCTGATGGCTTCACATATGTTCCTGGGGATAAAGTCCACAATAGTCCACCCTATGTTGTTCCACTTCCTCGCTGCCTCCTTTGGGTACACATACTGGCGGAAAACACCATCTGGGTCAAGTGTTGCACGCTGGTAGTAGTCCCCCATTGAACTCATGATGGTAGATGTGATATTAATTTCAGTGCGATCCTTCAAGGTGAAATATACCCTTCCGGTTGCATTGAACAAAAGCTGTGATCCATTTCCTCCCGTGTTGGTGGTCCAATATATGGAATACGGGTTTCCTGAGGGAACAGCAACTAGATCAAATTCAAGGTCTCCATCTTTCACTTGAAGTAGAAATCGGCCATTGGAGTAGTCTGTGTGTGTCAGCCGACTGTAGAGTTGAACTTCAGGAAGTGGCCCTTGTGTGGGCAGGATGGTGTCGGCTGGTTTGTCAAAGGTTCCCCACTTTATAGAGCCATCTGCTCCAGCAAGCACAAAGTTTCCAGTGTCAAGCATGCTGGCATAAGCTGCACCACTTATTTGGGGATTCCAAAGCTCATGGCCACCAGGGTCAAGGAGTGACAGACCATTAGAACTAAGCTGAAGTCGAGAACCAGAGGGCACTACTACTAGCTCTGGTACTTCTGTGTTGGTCTTAGCATACCATGCCAAGGTTTTGTCGATGGTCTTGTCAAACCAGACAGCAAGGATGTAAGAGTTGTTACCATCGATGAGTTGGAAGCCAAATGCAAAATCGTGGGAGGGTGAAACCAACGATGTGTTCACGCCTTCAGTGGTCAGGAACGAGCCCTTGGTGATGTTCTGCTGGGCTTTAGAGGGAACTACTGTGAACACTAGGAGGAGGATGAGCAGGGTGAAGAGAGGTTCCATATTTTTTGCGGTGGTATGAGTTCAGTTGTTCAGGTAGCAACTTTAGTGTGCTTCAGCTCAGCTATATCATGGCAGGAATGAGAGAGTCTGCTTGAGCTTGACTAGGAACATTGAAGCAACGACTTGGAAGGACCAGCAGAGGGTTACACCGACAAGAAGGGTGAAGGATAGCTAAGCTAGATCTTTGTGACATTTATTTTTGAACCAATAGGACCCCGCGGACCTGCTTGACCAGAAACAATAATGAAACAAAGACTTAAAAAGTTCGCCAAAGAGTCAGTGACGTATAGTGGAGGTTTATAATGTATAGTACTTGATCATCTTTTTTAGTTTCAGTTTTATTATGAGTTGCATATTGGGAATTCTGATAAAATTGCATGATTTTTTTATAGATTGTAGAAAATTTACAATTTCAAGTCTTCCTAGGGTAGTAGGGTATGGCAAGAAGGGTGGTCGCCCTTTGGCCCTATGCTGGGAAGGGCCTCCTGTATGCACTAATGCTTAACCTAACTAACACAAAGGTCAAATTCGTGTTCCTTTGAGTTTGTTCTGTAATTGTGCTACCACTTGAAAGACCGGTATATACAAAGCCTTCTCTAGTTTTCTCACACATTGTGATGGGAACAATGAGGCTGTACCATTCTAACTGGTGCAGATTGTTTAGTTCATGTCATGCTAATGCTGGTTCATGATGTACCTAACTAATGCAAGCTGATTCAGATCGATTAGTTTGTGGGATGCAAACACTAAAGCATGATGTTCTGTACTGTACTTTTGATTAGCTTAATTTACCTGTGATAATATATTGAAGTTACAAGGAAGCGAGTCATTCATAACTTTTTACAAGCATATTAATCATGGAAATAATCAATCGATTTATGATCCATAAGTTTTATATCCCAGTTGCAGTCCTCATAAACTAAATGGTTTGAACTCAGTTTTTGTGCAAGTCCTTGACGTACAAATGTAAAATATCTTTTAGGTTGCTGGAACATTTGCAATACCTTTGTGGGTCTGAAAACATTGCATATGTTTTGAAAAGGGCCTTTTATTTCTACTTGTCCCGGGCCTATCAAATGTCAGGAGTCAGGATCGGCCAGTCTATAATCGTCGAAAAGAAGCGAAGATCAGAGCATCATGTGGCTGATCGCGAATATGAATATGATCGATGCTTTCCTCAGAGAAAACAGGTAGTAGCAAGGTACAAGTCTTTGTCGAGATTGCCAGTGGAGTTCGGAGACTGGGACATACTGATATAGAGGCTCCAGCCTCCAGCTACCACGTATACCATGTAAGCTACTGGAACAACAGGGTGATTGCATGAGTCCTAAAAATATGAACCGCACACGAGGGGAAGTGATTGTAACACCTGCACTGCTGCTGCCGTTTGTTAGAGGGCGAGAGCAACCAACGACACCTGATTAGATATTAGCGAAAGTTACTCCCACTGGCCATAGATTCTTTTTTATTTTTTTAATTTTAAAAATAAATCTTTTCAAAACTTATTTTCAAAATCTAAATCTTTTGGATACGTCAGCCCGTTTGGCGTGACAAAACGATGCGTCACATACAACGAGCGTGACAGTTTTGTCATGTCACGCTGGTCGACCGGTTTGACTAAATAACACTTCACACTTAGCGTGACAGTGTTGTTT
Organism: Oryza australiensis; assembly: GCA_019925245.2. Classification (NCBI taxonomy): domain Eukaryota; kingdom Viridiplantae; phylum Streptophyta; class Magnoliopsida; order Poales; family Poaceae; genus Oryza; species Oryza australiensis. Next base: position 16,974,341 of record JAIFGZ020000222.1, read on the forward strand.
TGCCATGCTAGGGACTCGCTGGTGTGGACCAAGGTCCAGATATTAGAAATAAGTTCCGTCAGCACAGCGGTGCGGACCAAGATTCGATGTTAGTATAGCTGGTGTGGACCAAGATCCAGATATTAGAAATAAGTTTGATATTAGAAATAAGTTTTGAAAGGGTTTATTTATAAAAATAAAAATGTAAAAGTTCAAAAAAATAAAAAAATACTGGCCATAAATATTTGACGTGCATGACTACCTTTGATGAGCTTTTGAGACCTTGATCGTCAATTTTGTATTAGAATAAAGTTTATATAATCTAATAAACTTAGTAAGTTTATGATGTTATGATAAATACTTTTTAAGAAAAATGTATACTTTTAAAGACAAATAGACATGTATCATTTTTCAAACTAAGTATTTGAAAAGTCATCGGTGGTTAAAGTTTTAATACTAAATCTTATCATAAATATTAAATACTAGTAAATATGTCTATGCATTGCAACGCATCATTTTATTTTATCATAATTATTTTAAAGTTGAAATCTCATGTAATTTCAATTTATATTTTTTCTTTATGATTGTTAATTTTATAAACACTTAAGGGATTTTCGCAAAATAGCTAGGCAGATCGTGGATTAATTTTATAAACATTCAAGGGTTTTCGCAAAATAGACAGACGGACGAAAATTTTGGATAGAAATACCACTTATTTTATATTTGACTAGCAATTGTGCTCATGCGTTGCAACGGGTGAAGTCGGGACACGGCGCGGATGGAAACGGGAGGGAGGGCGCAGCGCGGCGCGGAAGCTCCGGCGGTGACGGGGAGGGAGGGGCGCGAGCGCGCGTGGATGGGGACGAGAAGGAGAGCGTAGGAAGTCTTTTTTCATTCAAGCCTCCTTTCTTTTAAACATTGGGCATCGCGGGTTAATTTTATAAACATTCAAGGGTTTTACGCAAAATAGCCGGGTGGACGAAAATTTTGGGTAAAAATACTATTTGTTTTATAGATAGTCATTATAGATTATAGGTAACTATCTATAAAGCAAGTAGTATTTCTACCCAAAATTTTCGTCCGTCTGACTATTTTACAGAAAACCACTTAAGTATTTATAAAATTAACCCGTAGCCCCAACGCCGAAAAAAGTGAGAGCTTGGATTAAAAAAGCACCTCCCCGCGCTCCTCCTCCTCGCGCCCTTCCTCCCGTCCTCATTCGCGCCGTGCCCCTCGCGCTGCGCCTCGCGCTCCTCTCTCCTCGTCCCTATCCGCGTCGTACGCCAAGTTTATCCGTTGCAATGTACGGACACACATGCTAGTAGATTATAGATTATAGATTATAGATTAGAGATTAGGTTGAGTAGTAAACATGGGAAGTTTTCATACAACTTAATTGTCTCCCGACCAAATGGGCCAAATCTTGCACACCGTGTCAGCCGGTCATTGGTCTCCTACCTTATCTTATCCTAAACAATAAATATTATCACCGAGTAGATTCATCAAGAAGCGGAATACTCGTCGCACGGCTGCGGCTTAGGTGAATCCTGTCACTTGCAAACGATGATTGCACGACTAAGGTGGGTGGAGGCAGAGGATCTCGTCCATGGGGCTCGCCGTGGCCACGAGATCACCATCACAATGAAGGGCCGCGCCCACGACAATCCTACGACCACGGATTGCAAAAGCCTATCTGAACAAGCCATTGAGTTGGGTCACTACCAGGAGTTTTGCTTTGTTAGAGGAGTTTTGCTTTGTTAGCAGGAGTTTCACTTTGTTAGCCCTTGTTTTCGTATAATACTTTCTGTCCTCAAATAATATAAAGGATCTCAAGGTTTTTATTAAAAAATTGAGAAAAAACAATGATCTTTGTTAAATATTAAATGAGGTATACATGGGTGAGAAGATGGACGATGTGAAAAATAAGTAATGGTTATTTATCTTGATTGATGTGATACGTCCTTATTATAAATATAGATATAAGAGACTACGAATCTAAACATGCCTCAATTCAGCATCCAACCAAAATCAAAGACGGGGGAGTAAGTAAGAAAGCAATAGTTTAAAATGTTTTACATATGAATTAAAAATGTACATAGTATTTCTCATATTTTATGATAAAGGGGTAGTCTTTGAACAAGCTGTTATTTTTTCCTAAAATAAACTAATTACAGTCTGTTTAGATTCGTTGTCGAATTCTCTCATAGCTTGCTTAGTTGGTCTATTGTGCGACTACAGTCGTTACTCGTTATCAGCAATAGCGGGTATTAGCGGCCCGGAGGTATGCAAAATAGCCTCTCGATAGGACCGCTAATATTGGTGACAGTCGGAGTTTTGCAAATAGGCCCTTATTTAGATCTTCACTAGTGTCACTACTACGGAGGCTGAGGCTGGGCTCCTTGTGTTTTGCAAAAAGGCCCTCCACATCACCCCGCGACTGCTCTCCGCGTCTCGTCTCTCCCTCCGGTACGCCCGCCGGCCGCCGCCGTGGCGAACAACCTTGTCAACCTCCGACCGAAATGGGGGCAAATCTCGCCGCCGAGTCCACGACCCATACACTCGTGTCACTTGGAGTGCACCACGGCGGAGGCGTGGAGCCCGAAGGCCCATGCCGTCTCCCGCCGCCCTCCGTGGCCGTCAGCCCGGCGCCGTCGGAGTGGTGGGGCGAGGCCGGGCTATCGGCGAGCACTGCGGGTGCTGGTGGTAGCGCCCAACCCTCGCGCTAGCGGTATTCCTCATCCTCTTCCGCAGCACAGGTACTCCTCTCGTCTGAAAGTCTGAAACCCCTGATGCTGTTTGGTTCCGAAAAATCTCTGATGCTAAGGGAGCCTTGCGGCTATGGTTCTATGATTAGTTCTGTTCTCCCTGTCGTTGGAAACGGTGCAGCACGCGAATTCTAAGTTTGATGAGCTGCCATTGCGATTGTAGCATGTATTCTCCGTAGAATCTAAGTGTTACTTGCATCTTTTACTGTAAGGGATTGTGTGAGTATGCTTTGCGCTCTCAGTTGCTTGGTCTTTATGCTGTTACTTATGGAAACATTTCCGTTAGTTATGGTAATGGAAGCTAAGGTATATCCTGTTCGGTGAAACAATCAAACGAACAAAAACATGGGACATCAACTATCTTATTACTTATTAGACATTGTCATTCTAAGCAAGCTTTTCTCAAACATAACAGTGAGCTCTCTTACAGATATTAATGTTTACCGGTACAGAAGCATTAGCTGTAGATGTAGATGTGGAGATGAGAGCTAACATTTTTTTCAAGAAAACGACAGGGGATTCTTGTTTAAGTACCTACTGTAGCACTTAATACTTAGCTTATGCAGTTATCTGAGGCTGCAATTTATTTACCATGACATGCTGCATTACTGGAGTGAACTGATATATGATGCAGGATCAGGAGGCACCGCAATCTCAACAGCACCATTGAGCATTTGAGTCACCTTATGCATGGTAGGTCTCATGGCTGGGTCCTCTTGGATGCACCAAAGTGCAACTGCCAGAAACCTCTGTACCCTCTTAATGTCAAATAATGCCTCCTCATCACCTTCTACCAGCAAATCAATTCTTCCAGAACGATAACAATCATTTGCCCTGTCAGTAAGTATGGCTCTATCCTCATCAATGTCTTGCTCCACATTACGCCTGCAGCATACAATCTCTAGTAGGATCACCCTAAAACTGTATATTTCCACTTTGGCAGTGACAGCAATGTTCTTGAACCACTCGGGCGCAACGTACCCTTGAGTTCCCCGGATTACAGTGTTTGTTTGTGTTTGGTCCATCTGCAGCAGCTTTGCTAAACCAAAGTCAGATATTTTTGCCGTGAGATTGTTGTCAAGAAGGATATTTTGAGGCTTTATGTCGCAATGGATGATCTGTGTGCTGCATTCCTCATGCCAATAGAGCAATCCTCTTGCCACCCCTAATGCAAATTGAACTCGTTGGTACCAAGATGGCCTAATGGTGCTGAAAATGAATTCATTAAGTGGCCCTTTTGGCATGAACTCGTAAACAAGCAATCTCTCAGCACCTTCATTGCAGAACCCCAGTAACCTGACCAGGTTTTTGTGAAATGTCCATCCAATGGTCTGTACTTCCACAGCAAACTCCTTTTGAATATCTGGCAAGACTTTGTTGATCTTCTTTACTGCGGTGTGTGTGCCAAGCTGATCTTGTAGTTGCCCCTTGTAGACTACCCCAGAACCACCTCTTCCAATTTCTTAACAGAACCCACCTGTTGCCTCGTGAAGCTCTTCATAAGTGAAAGATTTCAAAGGCAGTCCCCTGGTACTAGCTGATTGCTTTGGTAGATCTATTTTCTTGCCTTTGGTTGTGATTTTTTTTTCAAAAAGGATAAATGATATCAGGAGTATGCACGCCAACAAGAAGCTTCCAAGGAGGAGACAGCTACCGAGAATCCAATACTTGTCTTTTTTTCCATTTGATGGAGTCACCATTAATTTGAGACTGGGAATTGTTGTTCTTGGGCACCTTCAGATAAAGTGTTCTATCAACACTACTGTCCATTCTTCCGTTGGACATGGGGAGCTTCTTATTCCAACAATTTCCTTCATTAAACACTGTCACAGCACAGAAGCAATTTGTCAAGCATAGTTTTTGGCAGTCATCCATGCCAACGGAGGTGAATGACTCATAGTCTGCAGTAGGCCAACCTATGCCTCTCATTGGGATCAAATCAAACTGATCGATCATGGTCGCCTCATCCAAGCGACAACTCTGTGGTTGGAAGTCTGCTTTGCATCCTTTGTACTTCCATGCCTCATCTATGAACGAGTAATGCGGTGGACATTGGCGATCCACTGTCTCGTTCTGGTTCCAGTTGAAGCTGCAATAGCTGTTGAATCTGCACGGACCACTTCTATCAGAGGTAGTGAGCAAATCACATATGTTCCTGGGGATGAAGTCGACAACTGTCCAACCTTTGTACTTCCACCCTCTGGTTACTGTCTCCTTTGGGTACACATACTGACGGAATACACTGTCTGGATCTAGCGTTGCACGCTGGTAGTAGTCCACCATTGAACCCATGGTTGTAGACGTGATATCAATTTCAGTGCCATTCTTCAAGGTGAAGTATACCCTTCCAGTTAAATTGAACAAAGGCTGTGAGCCATTTCAACCCGTGTTGGGGGTCAAGTATGGATAATACACATTTCCTGAGGGAACAGCAACCAGATCAAATTCAATGTTTCCATCTTCCACTTGAAGTAGAAATCGGCCATTAGAATAGTCTGCTTGCGCCAGCCGACTGTAGAGTTGAACTTCAGAAAATGGCCCTTGTGTGGGCAGGATGGTATCCGCTGGGCTGTCAAAGGTTCCCCACTTTGTAGACCCATCTGCACCAACAAGCACAAAATTTCCAGTATCAAGCATGTTGTCATAAGCTGCACCAGGGACTTGGGGGTTCCAAAGCTCATGGCCACCAGGGTCAAGGAGTGACAGACCATTAGAGCTAAGCTGAAGTCGAGAACCAGAAGGCACCAGTACTACCTCTGGTACTTGTGTGTTGGTCTTAGCATACCATGCCATGCTTTTGTCGACGGTCTTGTCGAACCAGACAGCGAGGTAAGAGTTGGTGCCAATGAGTTGGAAGCCGAATGCAAAATCGCCGGAGGGTGAAATCACCACGATGTGTTCACGCCTTCAGTTGTCAGGAACGAGTCCAGGGTGATGTTTCGAGCTCTAGAAGGAGCTATTGTGAACACTAGGAGGATGAAGATGAGGAGGGTGAGGAGAGGTCCCATCATTTTTGCAATGGTATGTGTTCACACAACAACTTTGTGTGCTGCCGCACAGCTATAGCATGGCATGGATCAGGGGGTCTGCTTGACTTGGTAGACTGAAGCGACTTGCGAAGACCAGCTGTGGGTTCCACCGCCACCAAATGAGCAGGAATATTTAAGCTAGCTGTTGCAGCATTTATCATTGAACTTATAAGGGCAGACAGCTGGGGCCTGCTTGACTAGGGACGTTGATAAAGGGGAGACTCTGAAAGTCCAGCAACTGAGCAAAGGGCTTAACTGATGACCTAGGGTGAAAGCATATTGTTGTTCCTAAAGATCTTCATATTTTACTTGTACTTACAGAATGTGAAAAATTGAGAACTTGGCACTCCATTTTCATGTTGGTGACTTAACTGATTAGCAGTCCTAAATTGCCAAAGAGAAAGTGTAGTATGTAGTATGAGTACTAGAATGTTGGAAGGAAATTCACGAAAAGATATCTTTGCAAAAGGTAGATCTTCTCTTTTTAGTTTCAGATTTCATTATGAATCGCGTATTGGGGATTCTTATAATTATAGGCTGTGGAAGGTTTTCAATTTGAAGACCAGCTATTGTGTGGAAGATTCACTATTGTGTCCCAAGCAGCTTGGATGATTTGGAACACAATAATAGGATTCTCAACTCAACCGGCAGCCAGCAGAGCATGGTAACAGAAAGTTTTGTGTTTCTCTCTCTTGATGTTCTTGTTGCAGGCCTTTGCCTACTATCTCTATACCTTTTATTTGTGTTAATGCAATGATGCTCCATCCTTTTGTGCATATCCGGACAGAGAATCATCTTCTACTCATGGTTTTATCGTCTAGAGAAGTAAATCCAACTGGCCAGACCGCACTGTACAGTGTGTTTTTTCCCCCAAAAAATTAAATCCAACTGTACAGTGTGTTCTGACGATCTGTTTGATGGCTTCGTCTTCTGGGAACTGGTAAGTCTCTGCTAGATTGCCACTGGACATGCTGATATGATACAGATTCCAGTTAGGCAGTTACCGACTGAGCTAAGAAGGTGAGCTGTTACCTACTGAGCTTTAACAGATTGGATCCATCTGTTATAGAGAAGATATTGCAACACCACACCAGCGAGCAATCGGCAAATGTGCAATGCAATGGTAATTGAAGTGGTCAACAAGCGGGAAGGAGCAGTCCTTTGCGACTAAATTTAAATGGAATCTTGACCAATTTCATATCAAAATCTACTTTGTGAGATTTGAAGGGATTTGTTCGTTTTTGAAACGGCAAACTTAATGAAGGCTGTTTGAAATCAAGGGTTAATTGAAGCCATACCATTATAAATTCGCTAGTTCTAAGAAAACATCATTATAATTCATCTAATTATTAGAAGACTACTACATCATTCCAAAATTAGTACCATGCCATGTTTGATACGTGTTTTGAACGTTTTTTTTAGTATGGACCAAAACAGCCCTATCTTCTTAAATATCATTGGCATGACAACGGCGTCGGCGAGATGCACGATAGTACAGTGACAAAGAGTATATGATTTCAACCCCGAGATCTCATACCCCGAGATCTCGTACGCTTATAATTTCTTTGTTTGGAGAGACGTATCTTCTCCTAAAACTTTTTATAATTTCTTTGTTTGGAGAGACGTATCTTCCTCCAAAACCTTTTTTCCACAACGGCATCGGCGAGGGCCGATGGTGACGACGACGAGTTAGCTCGAGGTTGCGCGAGCCTATCTGGCGTCGGTGAGGTCGCGAGGTGCGGGTGCGGCGACGGCACGAGCTAAGAGTGGCATGAGCAGATTGGCAGCAACAACGCAACAAGGTCGGGGACGGCGATGAGGCACGAGGCCGATGGTGGTGAGGTCATTCAGTGGACCAGGCGTGAGGTTGGTGGTGGTGAGGTCAGTTGGTAGTCGTCGACGACGACCCCGGGCGGTTCTTTTAAAACACCCCCACCCACTTTTTTTCCTTGTACGGATTTTTTGCCCCTATGCAAATGGAAAATAGTTTGCTTCCATTTGGAGTTTCCCTTTCACGTTCTTTTGTCTGTATGGATCTTAAGCATATGCAGCAGTGTTTTGGTTCATAGTAAAATACGGTAGAGAAAAAAACACTTCAAAACACCTATCAGGACATGAAACCGATTTTGAGTGTGTTATAGTGACATCCTTTTAATTAAATAAATTATAATTGTGTTTTTAAAATAAACAAATTTATAATGGTATGGATTCAATTAACCTTTCAATCAAACATTGCCACACAACGAAAATCAAGAACACGCGTTAATATGGGCAGTGGCGGAGGAAGGAAAAAGTAAGGTGTGGTAGCTACAACACAAAAAAACAAACAACATAGTAATCAAAATTATGGATTTACAATATGCTGATCCATATACTGCAATGTTATATTATAATTTCATAATACATATCAAAGATGAAATCAACATATATAAATTGCATTTGCCTGCCTTGGATGGCTAACTGAATGGATTGATCGAGTTGATGCTAATATCGGATGTTTGGACATCATTTAAAATAATTACATAATCGAAGAATAATTCGCGAGACAAAACTATTAAGTCTAATTAATCCATGATTAATAAATATTTATTATAGCATCACATCGTCAAATCATGACGTAATTAGGCTCATTAAATTCGTTTTCTGAATTATTTTTCGATTATGAATGAGTTTTATAAACAGTGTACATTTAATACTTCAAAATAATCCCCTAACCAAACAGCCCTAAAGAAATCAAAATCAAAGGAGCAAGCAAAAGAAAACATCTATCTCAGTTCTTGCGGATTGGCCTGCACGGCTACACCTCCCTGCCCATGCCGCAAGCCCGCAACACTGGCTCATCATCCTGTACCTTACCTGTACATGGCCGTGCTGGGGCGACCGTGCTGCCACATCATGAATCCGGCTCAGCCTGTACTGGCCAGTGGCCACTAGGGATAAAAATGGTTTGAAACAGACAAAAATCATATTTATGTTTTCGTTTTTATTTTTTTAAAATCAAAATTGGAATAGGAAACTCGGATATGAAAATATAATCAAATATTATCGAATACGAAAACAGAACTAATACAAAAGAAAGCTAATGCGGTAACGAATATTATCAGAATATAAAAACTTTTAAACTGAACTTCTCAAAGCAACAAAAAGATGTAGCTACATTTTTTTTCTAAAACAAAAAATCAATATTTTTTATGAATTAATAATAATACAATTAGTCTTACATATTACTTTCTTGGAGAAAAAGAACTATATTCATCTATAACTAACTATAATTATAATTATAAGTAGTATATCATGGCCTAATAAAAATTAAAAGAATAGTCATTAGGCAAATAAAATCTAAAGTACTGGACTAAAAGAATATAACTCACCCATATAGTATAAATCTAAATATTTAGACAACAGAAGACTGAAGCTAATCGGTTGCATATGAGAAATTTTCCGTTTTCTATTTCGAGAAAGAACATGAATTTGTTTCCAGAAAGTTTCCAAATTTGTTTCAAAAAAATTACCGACGGATAGTAGCCTTATCATATCCGTTTTCATTTTTGAGAAAAATTCGAAATTGTTTCCGTTTTCGAAAGTTTTTGAAAAAAACTCCAAGTGACACTTTTCGTTTTCGAAAACACGTCCGGAATCCGAAAACTTTCCGAACCGTTTTCTCATCCCTAGTGGCCACCCCACTTATGCCGCACGCGTGATGTGCCGCCTTGGTTTGACCCGCAGCTCGCTTCCACACTGTCACACCATCAGACGCCTTGGTTCATCGACTATTTTAGTGCTATGCCCACAATGACATGAACCACTCGGCTCACATTCTCATGGTGTCATCGTCTTTCGATATGCATATCGAAAGTTGATTGACGGTAGCCGGCCAAGGGTAAGAGAGCGCTGGGGTATTGACTTGTGACAAAATCAAGGTACGGCGAGTGCCATATCTCGCCATACCGAAAGCTTCGCCACTGAACATGGGCCAAACATCACCGAGATCATGCGTCGTTACACGTCTTCACTCAAACGAGGCAAGTGAAGTTGGTAACACATCCTAAGAAGTAAGAATACTCGTCGCCCGGATGTGGCTTGGGCAAATGCTACCGCTTGTAGACAATGGCTGCACGAGCGAGGCGAGCGGAGAGGCTGAGCGTCTCAATCGGAGGCTCGCTGTTGATGACTACCGATATCCATGAGGTCCGCCTGGTAGTGACAGTGGCGGCTGATCATCGCTAGGCTTGTAGAGGAGAGTAAGATGAGGGAGGATGAATCCTACGGCCACCAATGGGCCACGTCAATATAGAACATTTTGTATATTAGCCCTTGATTTGGGTTGCTACTCAAATGAAAATTTTCTTGTTAGCCCCCTATATTTTGCAAAATAGACCCCCACATGTAGCGATCCGAAGTTTAGCAAAATAGCCCCTGAACCTGCTCTACTAATGGTTGTATTGCAAAATGGTCCTCCACATCACCTCGTGGTTGGTCGGGTCTTCGTTGAAAAGGCTCCGCATCCTCTTCCGCAGCCAGCACAGGTACTCGTCTGAAAGTCTGAACCCCCTGAGGCTATTTGGCCTAGAAAAATCTCTGATACTTAATAGTAAAACAAACTATTAACCATTAAAAACTAATATGTATAATAGTTAAACTATAAGATTACTTTTATTTTTTTCTTTCGTCTCTCTTTCTCTCTATAAATTTAAATGTTTTAGAGCATGTGTAGTCTAAGAGCAAATAATTTTTTTATTTATATAAGTTTATAAGCTATTATTCTGGCTCTAAGGGAGCCGCGCGGCTGCGATTCCGTGATTAGTTTACTTCTGTTCTACTTACCTATCATTGGACTCGGTGCAGCGTGTAGACTCATGCAAATCCTAGTTTTGAGGTGCTGCCACTGTGATGGTAGCATCGATTCTTGCTAGAATCCACGTGTTACTGTATGCTCTGCGCTCTCAGTTGCTTGGCTGGCCTCTATGCCCACTCTGAACCATGGAACCATCTTCTGTTAGTTGTGGTAAACTGGTAATGGTGGAGGCTGGGTATATCCTGTTCGGTGAAAAGAAAAAAAAATCTTGGGACATCCAACTATCTTACTAGACATTGTCATTCCAAGCCTTCTTTTAAATCAAACATAGAGGTAATAGGGAACTATATTACTATATTACAGATATTATTATATTACAGTAGTTCTTGATACACACTGCTCGCTGCTTATCATCTATCAGCTTATGACATCTTACAGCAGTGAACTTATGAAGGTTGGGGTGTTAAGAGGAGGCTTGGGGTGCCTCCATTCCTCCATCTAGCATCTTGTTCACTTTAAACATGTTTGGACGCATTGCCGGCTCATCCTGGATGCACCACAGTGCTACTGTGAATATTTCCACCATCTTCATGTTAAGCACAGCATCCTTATCATCTTCAACCAACAAGTCGAGCTGACTGCAGCGGTAGCAGTAGTATGCCCAATATGTCGATATTACTTTGTCCTCGTCACCGGCCTTAAGGTCCACATTTCGCCTGCAGCAGATAATCTCTAGTAGGACTACCCCAAAGCTGTATACATGATACCCATGTTCTTGAACCACTCTGGAGCAAAAATATCCGCGGGTTCCCCTGATACCAGTACTAGTTTGTGTCTGCTCAGCTTTTAGAAGCTTTGCAAGGCCAAAGTCTGATATTTTTGCTACGAAGTTATCATCAAGAAGAATGTTCTCTGGCTTTATGTCACAATGTATGATCTGCTTGCCACACTCCTCATGCAAGTATAGGAGTCCTCTTGCTACACCATGGGCAATATCAACCCGGAGGTCCCACGATGGCCTCATGCCACTGAAGAGGAACTTAAGCCGTTGGCCATGAATGGGTATACTAGAAGCCTTTCAGTTCTCTCGTAGCAAAATCCAAGCAATTGGAGTAAGTTCTTGTGGAGTGTATGCCCAATAGTTTCAACTTCCATGGTGAACTCCTTTTCTGTCTCTCTTGGTATTCTATCAATCTTTTTGACTGCGATGCTGGTCCCAAAGCCATCATGCAGGTTTCCCTTGTAAACAATACCAGAAGATCCTCTACCCACCTCCTCATTAAACCCATCGGTTGCTTCCTCAAGCTCTTTGTAAGAGAAAACTCTTGTGATCACCCTTCTCCATGGTTGTGATGGAATCCTCTTTTTCCTCGACATATAGTTTGTTCTGAGAATCTGGGCTGAAATGAAAAGAAAGTTTAGAAATACAGAGCTACCAAGAAGGATGGAGCCTCCAAGTATCCAGTCCTTTCTATTGGTTTTCCACTTACTACTGGATTCAGTATTCAGTTGATCCCAGGATTTGTTATTCTTTGTCACCTTGAGGAAAACTGTTCTTTGAACTTCACTCCCTTCTCTCCCATTAGACAAAGGCAGCTGCCTTTTCCAGCAACATCCACCCTGATCAAACAGTGCAGCATAACAGAAGCAATCGGTCAAGCATAACCTTTGGCAAGTACTCTGATTGATGGGGTGGTACTCATACGCACGAAGAGGCCACTCAATGCTTTCCATTGGAACCATTTGGAACTGCTCTGCAACCCGAGCATCACTCAAGTCACAGCTGTGAAATGCAAATTCTGGCTTGCACCCTTTGTACTTCCTTTCCACATCAAAAAATGAGTGTCCCTGTGGGCAGATGCATTCTGTCTGGTTCCAGTTGTATTGTACCTGCAATAGCTGTTGCACCCACAAACACCACTACCGAACTCTATGTAGACTATCCTGCAGATATTCTTTGGCAGATCTTTGTGCTAGTGTCCGTTCCAAAAGCAGCCCGTTGCCAACTCCTGTGCCTTTTGGGTATGTGTACTGCCTAAGAATGCCATTAGCCCAATGGTACTGTAGAATCAAATGTGTTTGATTTATATTTTATGTGATGAAACATTGATGATTTGTAATATTTTATATCGATATTTTATGTGCGGTTAAACCGGCCAAGCACGACCGGTCTGACCGGAAGTATGTGCACGGTCTGACCGGAGGTATGCGCACGGTCAGACCAGCCGACCGGAGGTATGCGCACGGTCAGACCGGCCGACTCCGACTCACGGTCGAACTGGCAACTGGCAGTGTCCTATTCACTTTCGGTTTCGGTTTATCTTTTCGGTTACGAATTGTTTCTTCGTGGATTTGACTTCTAGATAGTTCTTATACGTATGGTTACTGTTGTTATGCTAATGTGAGTCATGTTTGGACGAACTTGTGCTCGAAATATGATTTCTTTGTCATATATGTGCAGATATCGCTTGAGGCCTTGGGATAGTGTTGCCGATGATGGATCGGAGTCGACTTCGAAGAAGTGGACGTCCAGAGATCAAGAGATCACGTGGGATACTAAAAGACTAGAGGATAATGCACGTGAAAGATGAAGAATTCATATGGTATACGAGAGGAATCATGTGCGTATGGAAAGGAGAGTCAAATTTGGAAGGGAGTCCGGATTCGAGAAGATGGATTGAGATAAGGAAAGAGATAAGTTGGAAGCTTGCAATAGAGGGTTTCCCATGTAGTTGGGAGTCCTAATTTGTGAGGAATTCGTGGACCTACTTTGTGTATAAATAGAGAGGGATGGTGTGCCTCATATCAATCAATCGATTTGCAAGAGAGAAAGTTGAGAGAATAACTAGGGTTTTGAGTTAGGTCAAAATTTTGGTGAGGAGTGCTCGTTGCATTTTGTAAATACTTTTAGATGCAATAAAATCGAAATAGTTTGATCTACTTCTTCGAGAGTTCATCCACCTGTGTTTTATGGATCCCGACGGTCTGATCGCAGGTGTGCGAGCGGTCTGACCGGCGGGTTGCGGCGGCGGTCCAACCGGAGGTGACACGGCGGTCTAACCGGCCAGAAGGAGCGATTTAACCGGCGGTTATACGACAATGTGACCGGCGGCATTGACAACTGTTTGATTTCGTTTTCTAGATTGGTTTCGTTCGTGAGAGGTAATCTTTTAATTCCGCAAAAGATTTTTGGGTTTTGGTTTTTCTTACCATTCACTCCCCTCTGGTAGATTTGTTTACTCTATTTCGATCATACAAGTATAAATTTTCTTTTTTTTGAAAAGGAAGTGGTAAAAATTTTGTGTTGAATCCAGCCTTGCTTCCATGATAGGGTGTTGTGTGCCATTATCCAAGGTAAGGTATATTCTGCCATTTACACCATAAACCAGCTTCGGATCATTTTCCAGTTGTGTTAGTGGACCAATGGGCATACCATTAGAGTTGAGTCATGGAGTCTCGAACCGGATGGCACTTTGTTGTGCCACCATTGATGTACCAAACTATAGTCTCCACATCAATCTGATAAAACCAGATGGCAAGTAGATATAAGGAAGATTTCGTCTCCACCAGGGGGCCGCGGAAACCAAAAGCAAACTCGTCAGAGGGTGAAAGCCACGAATTATTTGGACCCTCCGGATTCGAGTTGATCCCAAGCCGATATGCGAGCTATAGTATGTGAGGGGAGAAGTAGCAACAAGAAGAGTAGGTGTAGACCGGGTTTCGGATGCCGCGAAAGCCACCGGCTTCGCGGCTGGCCGTGCCGCAAGGTAGCGAAACGGAATCGGCGTGGTATGGTTTGAAAAATGTCGGGAGAATTCAAAAATTTTGAAGACTTTTATTGAAAAAAAATACATCAAGTAGATCTCGATTTTACAAGAATTATGGTATTTTTACATGAAAATACACATTTCTTTGGCACTTAAGAAATCGTTTAGTTTTGGGAAAAAGAAAAAGAAAAATGATACTGTTGGCGCTGTACTGTTCATCCGGCCCAATGAAGCCCAAATCCTTCCCCACTTCCCAGAGTTTCAATCCGGCACCAGATATTTTCTCCCCATTCCTCAGCGCATGTGAGCGACGGCGGCAACAGATCTGCACGGACCGCGGCCGGCGAGGGTTTTTTCGTGCGGCAAGCGGCGGCACAGGCGAAAGCCGTGGAAGAAGGTACAAACATTCCTTTCGTTTTCGGACCACGGCTTTCGTCGGCGTTCATCGGCTTTAGACGAAATTCATCTGTATTTGGCGCCGTTTCGCGCGGTGTTGGCGGCACGGCTTTCACGCTCGCGGGACGGCTTTCGCGAGGAAGCGGCGAAATCCGCGGTTGTTGCGCATACATACCGCAAGAAAGTGACAAAAAAACCACCGTGTATATGATGTGTTTATATGATGTTGTGTATTATGCATGTGTGAAATTAAGCAACCCTACGGATTTTACGAACGACAATATGTTAGCTCATAGATTATATTACATATGTTAGCTCTAATTTATAGGCAATATATTATCCATGTTAGCGCTAATTTAAGTTTGGATAGCTGATTATATTAAATTAGTTGTGAACTTGTGATGAATCACGATGATATGTTATGCTTAAATGTTATGCTTACATATGTTTGCTAGTAATTTGTTAAGATGTTTTACATGTTAATTTGTCAATTGTAGGTTCAAAATGGCAGACCAAGACATCGTGTGGGAACATGGAACAAGGCAAGGTGGTGGTTTCCATTGCAAATATTATGGTGCTAAGAGGAATGGGGGTGGAGCCACAAGATTTAAGTTCCATTTGGCTCACCATGGCGAAGGAGTGAAGTATTGCACCGCCGTTCCACCCGATGTTAGGCATTTCTTTAGGCGGCACCTGGGTAGAAAGGAGCAGGTTGCTGATGAACGAAAACTTGAGAAAGCAAGAAAGGAGAATGCAGCTGCAAGAAGATATACTCATTTAACTGTAGATGCAGACGAGGAAGAGCAAATGGAGGCGGCGTTGGCAGCATCGCGCCACGAGGCAGAATACAGAAGGGGTATAGAAGAAAGAGGTGGTGTGTACAAACATGGAGCTGGAAGTGCAAGTGCAAGTGGGCGAGTCGCACCTTCCCAATCAAAAAGACAGTCTTCTAGGGGTGGAAGTGACCCCATCACTGATTTTATGAGGCGATCAGCTTCGAGTAGAGAAGTGCCTTCGCAGCGTGTGGGAGATTATAACATCGCTTCGGCGAGATCAATGGTGCAGCCTAGGATTGACACAAGTTGGTGGTCAAAGAAGGGAAAGTTAGCTAAGGACGCAATTGGAACGGCGTGGGCGAAGTTTTATTACACTGCCGACATTGCTCCACGGCAAGCGGTTAATCCATACTTTGTCAGTGCCGTTAAGGAAACACAGAAGTGGGGTGAGTAAATGTTTCCTACGATTCATTTTTACATTCATTTACTTATTGTACGTGCGATGAAGTAATAAATCATCTATGCAATGCAGGAGAAGGGATCACGTTCCCAACTGGACGTGATATCAATGGCAAGTATCTTGATGCAACTGTGGCAGACGTGAAAAAGCAATTTGAAAAGTTCAAGGAGGATTGGCCAACATATGGTGTGACCCTAATGTGCGACTCGTGGACTGGACCTACTGGAATGGTAGTGATCAATTTTTTGATATATTGTAATGGCATGATATTTTTTCATAAGTCCGTGGATGCTACGTCATTCAGCCAGGATGCCGTCAACTTACAAACCGTAAGTACCCCATTACATCTACTAATGTTATGTCACAACAATTGACGAGTGCTTACTTTACTATATTTATTGATGTAGGAGATAAGGAAGGTAGTTCGCGACGTTGGTTTCAAGCATATTGTTCAAATTATTATGGACAACGGAGCAAACTACAAGAAGGCTTGCAAATTGGTAAAACAAGAATATCCTCATATTGTTTGGCAACCTTATGTGGCACACACTTTAAATCTTGCATTAAAAGATATTGGAAAAATTTCGAGCATACGGCGGTAATTGAAAGTGCAAGGAAGATATGTCGTTGGTTGTATAACCACACTAAACTTGGCAGGTGGAACATCACCCGATTCGGAACGAATTACATGTTCCTCGCACTCCAGAAAGAAAAAAACCCAGTTCATGCAATGGGTTGCCTCAGCAAGTTTTGAATAGTAAATTCGTTTTGACTGCGGAAGGCCAATATGCCCATGGGTGCCTCTCTAGCATGGAGTGGTGGGAAGGTTTGGAGTATGTGGTTGGAGCTGTGCAATCACTCTATTCATTGCTTCGATTCGCGATCAAGATGAAATACCCAACATGAGTGAGTTCTTAATGCGATTTGAAATTTTGAAAGGTGAATGGGAAAGCTTATTTGCAAACGACAAGGCGAAGTACACTTTGTATAGCTCTATTGTCAAGCGACGTCGCAAGACATCGTGGAGGACACTCTTATGTGGGGGTACGTGATTACAAACATTTTTATTTTTTCACTAGGAATACAACCTCATATACACTTCCATGTCGATTGAAATTTTGCAGCTTCCGCCTTGAGTCCAAGGACACATTATGGATTCGTGACGACAGATCAATGCTTTATTGGTCTACGCAAGGCCTTCGAGTGGATGACCGATACGAATACAGCGGCGTCAGCCTTGTATGAGGTGGAATATTATCGTCGAAAATTGGGGGAATTTAGCAAACCCCTAGCAGAGACGATGGCTTTAGACGGAAGGACATCACCTTGTAAGTAAAACTCAGTATTTAATTTTGTAAATGTGTAATGTGTCTTTTCTTTCGGTTAACGTGTAACTAACGACACTTTCATCAATGTGCAGCACAATGGTGGCTAATGTTCGGATCAGATACGCCAAACTTACAGTAGCTTGCGCTACGGGATACGCCAAACTTACAGCAGCTTGCGCTACGGATTGTTTCCCACTGCTGCTCATCTAGTGGATGCAAACGTAACTAGAGTACGTTCGCACTCATCCATACCAAGGTCCGTAATAGGCTAACTCACAAAAAGTTGAACAAGCTAGTGTTCGTGAACTACAACCTCCGGCTAAGGATTAAGCAGGCTGGAGGATACTTAAGACCTGACGACGATGACCCGCTTCAGAAACTTGCGGATCTTTCATTCTATGAGACTAACAACAACATCAAGGCCCTGGATGGACGGTGGTAGATCAAATGCGACCACGTGCTTGACGAGGACTCCGACGGAGGTGAGACCCCACTTCCATCTCGGCTTGTGACGGACCAAATAGACAAGGATGATTTGAAGAAGGCCACGGGGATTCTTCCATTCGCAAATGGGCGGATAGGAATGTGGGGGCCACACACCTTGGGAAAAGAAAGACAATGAAGGGTCCTTCAACGAGAAAAGGCAAAAAAATCAGCGACGACTCAACAAAAAGCAGTCATTCGTCAAAGGATGATTCGGACGATGATGAAGGAGATGATGGGGACGATGGAGGCAACGCTGGTGGGCAAGCTGACACTACCGCACCTAGGACAGAACAATCATCTCCACAGGGCGGTGAAACTCCTATGGCTCCGATCCACTTCACAGGTACTCCACAAAATTTAGAATTGTTAATAAATTTATAAGAACACATCATTACTTTCTAATCGTTCTTGTGTACCACTCAACAGGTGAGACTGACTTCACCCACGCAACTCAGGACACTGATCATGGCCCTTATGAACCTCCGACAGCTCCACGGCACACTACAATGAGTCATGGGAGGCAATATCCGACATACGGTATATGGCCAGAGTATCCGTCGCAATCGAGCTACACAGACTACAGCTCATCTAGTGTCGGCAGTGCTTATCCTACTTACGGCTACCCTAGACCGAGTGCGCCGACGGTCCTCCTATCACTTGGGTGTACGAGTGGCAAGAGCCGCATGGTACGCTCAACTCTACGGCCGGTGGCAAACCACCGCCGCTTGACCTGGACATACTTGGAATGAGTACAAGGCGGAGTTGCTCCGAACTAATGGGCTAATGGTAATGTCCACCGAAGAATATTCATCGGCGTGCAGACAATGAAATCAATAGAATGCACATCTACAACCATTCAGTTATCCTCTCCTTTGTTTCTAAACTATATTTAATTGCATTGTGACTATGTGATATCTTCGTATCCTATGTTGGTAAATAATGAGGTTGTCGCTTTATGAAATATTGTCTGGGGAATGTATACTCATTGTACATCTGTCCTATAGGTAAATATTAGCAAAGGTCATGCCAAAATTTTCAAAAAATTTTATACTTAGCCAATTTCATTGAGTACTTATAATTTGTGCCAAAAATTGATATTGTTGCTAATATATCTCTATTTATGTGTCGGACTCAGGCGAAATGTGCGCGCACTCAGCCGCTCACCTCTTTGGTCATGAAGACTGCGACATCTGATGGCGAAATATGTGGATGCTTATTATCATTTTTATTTCCAATAATGTTATGGGACCTATTTGCAACTTTGTAACATATGCTAAGACGAATATTTCGTTCTCGTTTCGTAATCTAATTATTTCGTGATGTTGGCCAAACCAAATTTATTATATCTTTCATTTGCACAAAGGTTTTTATCATTCAAAATATATCATTATCTTTTGATTTTTACTACATTTTAAACATCACATTAAGTATTCCCCGTAATTCATACAACTTATATCAATTTTATACTTATTACTATAAATTTTTTCACACACATATATTAGTGCAAATATCATATTTATGTATTCAATAATTTTAATCTTTATTCCTATTTTTGGACAATATTTACACATTTTTCGCGACGGTTTCGTAATTTTTCGCACCATTCGTCACGGTTTTCGTGCGAAATAAACGAAATCCGTGGCATGAACGAAATTCTCCAAATTCAAATTCATGCACTCATTCACGCCGCCGGCTTTCGCAAAAGCCGGGTGAAATTCACCGTGCCGTCGGACCCTACAAAATCACAAACCCTGGTGTAGACACTCCATTTTATTGGCTGGTCCTTTAGTTGTGCAGCGGGAGGTAGAATTTTCAGATCACTCGATACAATGATTACATCTTTGACTGTATGCTGGCATTATCGTTGATAAGAATAACTTCGTTGAAGCACCACTTACAAGACTAATAGGAAACACCACTGATTGGAATGGAAGGGCATTCGTGCGCTTAAATCAAGCTGGTACACCAGAACATTGTTGAAAATTTTGGTCCAGGGTGTACTTATAGCTAGAACAACCGGAGCAGTTTTATTCATCCATGTGATCAATGCATATCATCTAAGGTCAGTCTCTCTTGAAGATGATTACATGATACATCAGTTAATCAATTCTACAGTTGGTGGCTGGATATAGTTGTCAATCAATAACTCTGGCAGGCTTATCTGCTAAAATGGTACTAGGAAAAGTATTGTTTGTTGTCATCTACATATTCAGTTATGTTTTACCATGTTCAGGTCAAATCTAGAGAACTTCTTGTCATTTTATTTTCAATGAACTTATTTGCAGTTGTTTTTCCTCCGTTGTCATTTTCAGAAGAAGACAGTCGACTTGAGCTGGACGGGTGCTGAGTCATATGGGAGACTGAACGTAGTGTGCAATTGTCAAGCTGACAAGGAGTAGGTCCCAAATTCATTAGCCTGTTGCCTTATGGAAATGGTCAGAACGACGATCTGTAGCAAATACTTTCAAGCCGTAACTTGCCAAAGCACATGGGCCGAATCACCAAAAAGTACTGTCCTGAACTGGAACAACTGGCCATCGACTGACCCATGGTGTTGCTGTTCTGCTTGACTAGTCGAGCAGTGAACACGGCTGTCATATTTTTTAGAATGATTTTACGGTTCTTGAGATGGTACCGAAAGGTATCAAAATTTGCAGTACCTTTCAAGGGACTGTAAAATTACTCTATTTTCAGAGCCAACTGGGTTGTTATAACTTGCATGCAGTGATGCAGTCATGTTACTATCATTCAAGCTCTACTGACTCACGGTGGTTGCTGGTTGGTTCGCATGATTCTCCAAGCAGGAAGGGCTTGGGCTCAATCTCCTTGGGGTCGCGGCCCGTCTCCCGGCCTCGTTTGGATGGGCCTCAAATCCGATCTGGACCACTTCTCCGCCTATCTCAACTTATCCAAACAAGCCGCGGCTTTGGTTTTTCTCCTCCTCGTTGCATCTCTCCAATTCACCGCGTCGCTCGCATTGGACGACAGCGAGACGGTACGTTCGTCCCGACGCTGTTCATGATCAGAGCATTCGGCGCATTGTTCTGGGAGAATATTCAGAGGAAATATGGCACCTGCATGATCCCGACGCTGCCGGCTGACCTGCTCGATTAGCAGCCCAAATGGCTGCCGCAGAATGCAGATAATGAGATGAGCTCCCTGCTTCCAACTTGCAGCATCTGATGGCTACTGAGGGAAACATCCAACGTATTGAATGGTTTCAGGCAATCTCATGTTTTCTTTTTAGTTTTTCTTTGAATGCAGGCAAGCTCATGTTATTAGCCAATAAGATCACATGCAACCAGCCAAATGGTGTAGCTACTCTTCTAGATTTTCTTTTTGCTGGGTCTCTGTCATGGTGGTCAGTGGTCTCACCACTCTGCATCGCCATTTCACACAAGCATGGTGGAAAAATAATGTCGTTTTTGACATCTTATCAAGCATGGGCCTTTATATGGGGATGCTAATTGATTAGTTGAGCGTCCTTGTACAGCCATCTGTATCTTTTTTAGTCTCTAGGTCTCTCTCTCTCTCTCTCTCTCTCTCTCTCTCACACACACACACACACTACCCATGGCGGCTGCAGGGGCAGCGGTGATGCTCGGTAGCCTTCTCCTCCCTTTCCTCCTGCCTGTCGCCGCCTCCGGTGAGACGCCGATCAGCCGGAGAAGCTTCCCCGAGGGGTTCATCTTCGGGACGGCCGCGTCGTCGTATCAGGTTAAGCTTCCACTTCCCTTCCTATCCTACAGTTCAATTGGTACCGAACTCAGTTCTCTACTTCTCTCAAGAACATTGTTACGAAGTAGCAAAAGGCTCTCTCTCAGTCTACAGAAATAATAAATGGCAGACACGATATTCTACTGAATAATGCCCAAATTGGCAGGAATGTATGGCCTGTTCTAATAAGCATTGGGTGCCAATTAAACTGTCTTTGTTTTGGTCTGAAATCTGAAGAATTGGCCGTTGCTTCACACATGCAGTATGAGGGTGGCGCCAGAGAGGGAGGCAGAGGACCAAGCATCTGGGACACATTCACACATCAGCACCCAGGCATGTTAATTACATCTCCGTTTGCCTCCTCCTGCCATGCTACACATCAGTACAGATTTGTGTTAATAAACCTTAACTAAGTGTAATTCATATACGTTGACAAGAAAAAAAAATCATAATTAGCAACCTCTCTACTTCAATCAACGGTACCGTGCATGTATATATGGTATTGTAGAAGATGTGCGTCTGGTGTGATCACGTTTTGGCTGTCCAAGTTGGTTGGTTTTATTTATAGTTAGACAATCCAATTATCTACCGTTATAGTTTGTGACTCATTCTTTTTTAAATAAAGGGGTGAACCTGTTGTAATCGCATGGTGACTTTGCATAGCGAAAGAGAGTGGCTGCCGTCAGCGTCCGTTCAAGGGTCGTTGTAACTCTAATATACTGTAATACGTTGGATCATGGAGGAATGCCCGTAATTAATGTATTGGGATATAGGCTTCGACTGAACCTCATTAACAAATATCGTGTCACGATGTCGTTTTCAGTTTTAGATTATTTCTTTTGTGTTTGGTTTTTTATGATGATTTCAGGGCTGGTTTTATAACATCTGCTATGGAATTATTATCTGTTATTGATCGTGGCGATTCGTGGGGAGGTTGTGTTGTGTGGAAGATTTAGCTCTTACTATATAGTAGTTCGGTGAGTATCTTGACCTAGTAGTCCAATCATGTATTTTAAAAAAAATCATAACCCCAGTTCAGATGATTAATCAAGCAGTCACCATCGTCTCCAAGGCCTTTCATCCACACATTAGTTCTTGCATACAATTAGCAAAACAAGCTTTGAATTCTTGACCTAATGTACCAATAGTCCAAAAGGGCAAATGGAGAAACTTGAGCGTATGATTGATATAAATGACAAGAAACACCAGACAAGGACACATCCTTTTTTATTGACAATTCTCTGGTTTGGCAGACAAGATTGCTGACAAAAGCAACGGGGATGTGGCTGCGGACTCGTACCATCTATACAAGGTATTGGCAACTAGCATGTTTCAAGTAGCAGTTTACGCTTCTTTAATTGATTTTTCATAAGGATTATACTCCAATCAAAATTATACTCTGAAATGTGTTAGGTTGTTCTACTCCCTCTAGGAGGGTAGGAAATAATCTCTCCATATCTTAATTCCAATCTTCTTTTCCAAAAACAATTTAGTACTTATCCAGAGGGCTTGCAAAAACAATGCATGAAGATGTGCGCATCATGAAGAATATGGGTGTAAAATCAAAGTGTGTTTGATTTTTTATTTGATGATAAACAATTGGCATTTGGAATTATTGTTTTGTATGTTTTGTTATTTGGAGATTTATCGATAAAGTGGTTTTGGTTTTCGGACAATGAACAATGTTCGGTGCCGCACACGGCCCGGTGGGTTTGTCTTGTCGGTCGATCGGAGGTGTCGGGCGGTCGACCAGGGCGCACTGTCGACCGACCACTGATCCGGCGGTTGCCGATTTTGATTCGGTTTTGGTTTCGGTTTGTTTCCTTTCATATACATGGAAGATTCGTGTTCCTATGCACGTGTCTGATTCTTTATGCTAACAATGAGTCAAGTTTGGATAGCTTGTGCTCGGATATGGTATTCTTTGTTTAATTGTATGCAGATACTCTTTACTTCTCAGAAAAGTGTCACCGGTGATCGAGTTGGAGTCAACTTGAAGATAAGGTAACGTCCAAGATGAAGATCATGCGGGATGCTGAAGGGTCGAGATTGATGCACATGATTGGTGAAGTTTCCATATGGCATACAATGGAGATATTGTGTGCGTATGGAAAGCGGAATTTTGGTTTTGGGAAGACCGAGATTGCTACGGTTGTTTTATGTAAAATTCGTTTCTTGTACGGGAAGGTTTCCTAGTGGATTAGGACTTCTTGTATGAGTAGGATTCGTGGCTTTTGGCTGCGGGTTTTGTGTATAAATAGTGAGGGGAGGCGTGGCCTCTCGGTATCGCTTTGGATTCAAGTTTCATATAGTTTTCGAGTTAGGGTTTCAAGTTTTAGCTTGAGATTTTGAGAGGAGTGCTTTGATTGCACTTTGTAAACACAGACAGATTCAATAAAATTCGATCTTCTTGAGAATTCTTTGTGTCTTCTTCTTCCTCAGTGCGGCGGCATAATTGTCGGTTAAATCGGATCTATACGCCGGTCAGACCGCAAACTTTACTGCGGTCAGACCGCGGCTTCTACCCGGTCAGACCGCAATCACACCTGCGGTTAGACCGGACGACGTCGGCTTCATCGGCATCGGCTACATGAGCAATCGGCTGAGGCGATCGGCTAGGCGGTCGGGCCGGGTGTTCACTTGGCGATCAGACCGGCCGAACAGTTCGGTCAGACCGGCGCGACACCTGTGGTCAGACTGACTTCACAGAACAGAGGTAAAGTTTTATTTCCGCTAAAACTTGGTTTTTGGGGTGCACCAACCATTCACCCCTCTCTGGTTGGCTTTTCATTGGACATTCGATCCTACAAGTGGTATCAGAGCCACATTTTTCTGCTTTGGATTTTTATCGATCTAAAGTTTTTCGCCATGTTGGATAAATTTTCAACTAAGCCACATATTTTTTATGGAACCGACTTCGCTTATTGGTGTAGTAAGATGCAATCTTACATCATGGCTCAAGACTATGATGTGTGGCAAAAGGTTGCTCTTTCCTACACCATACCCGATGCAATTAATTCTGATGCTTTGAAAACTGAATTTAATAATAATTGCAAAGCTCGAAATATTTTGTTGAATGAAATTTCGCGTTTTGATTTTGACCGTGTTTCACATCTTCAAACCGCAAACGAGATTTGGAACGCTTTGAAAAACTTTCATCAAGGAACCACTAATATAAAAGAACTTCGTCGAGATCTTTTCAAAAAGGAATACATAAAATTTGAAATGAAACCTGCTGAAGCTTTAGATGGTTATCTTGGTAGGTTCAACAAAATTTTGAGAAATCTTAGATCTCGTTGATGCTTCTTATGACACTAATTATCCATAGTCCGAGATTTCTCGCCACTTTTTAAATGGTCTTGACATGTCTGTTTGGAAGATAAAAGTAACTTCTATTCAAGAATCTGTTAACATGGCAAATTTAACTTTGGATTTGCTTTATACAAAACTCAAAACTCATGAGATAAATATTCTTTCTCGAAAAACGATTCTAAGTCAAATGCTTTGATTTCTCCTTCGACTTCTTCGGATGTTGCTTCTTCATCATCTCCAAATGCTCTTGCTTTAATTAACGCCATGTCCAATGAACAACTCGAACAATTCGAGGAGGAGGATTTGGCTCTTGCTACTAACAAACTTTCCAGAGCTATGAACAGAGTTAGGTTCAGAAAAGAAAGGAGGACCAACGCGTTGCTTTGAGTGCGGCGCCTTGGATCACATCCGCTCCAACTGCTTCAAGCTCGGAAGGAGCAAGAAGGATGACAAGAGCGCCGAAAATACAAAAGATGACAAGCCCAAGGGTAGACACTCCAAGAAGATGATCAAGAAAGTCTTGAGTCAAGTCTATGCCGCTTTTGAGCCACTCGCGACATAGATTTTGACGAAGGAGGAGAAGGGTAAGAACATCTTCGGCGTTTGTCTCATGACGCGTGGAGATGAAGATTCTTCTGAAGAAGAAAATGAGGTAAGCTCGCTTAAGGACGCAATTCTTGTTTTAAGTGCTAAGAATAAAAAATGTGAGAAAATGTTTAAAAAACAAGAATTTGTGATTGAATCTTTAAATGCTGAAATTGCTAGATTGAAATCTCTTATTCCCAATAATGATAATTGCAAAAATTGTGAGGTTTTAATGCTAGAAATTTCAAAGATTAGAGATGTCAATAATTCTCAAGTTTTGGCTGCTAAATCTTGTTTAACTTGTGATGCTAATGAATTAAAATTAAAAGATGATTTAGCTCGTGTTAAGCATATGGAAGAACTAGTTAAACAAGATGAGGTAGCTTGTTGCTCTAGATGTCGCAAAGGTAAAGATGTCATGGTTGCATGTGAACATTGTGTTAATCTTAAAAAGAAGTTTCTTACTTGAAAAGTTCTTTGTAAAAATTTTCCGACGGTAAGAAACAACTTAACATGATTTTGGACAAATCTAAAGTGTGTAGCGACAATAAAGGAATAGGTTTTGATACTCATGACTATTTCACCAAAAATCCTTCAAATGTTTTAGTAATGACTAAAAACGGTGAAATCTTAACAAAACCTCATACCATGAAAACAGTTTTTAAGTCTGTTGGAAATTTGTCATCTCTTTCGTTTATCTAAAAGAAACTAAACCTAATTCTTCAAAACCATCGCCATTAAAGAAAAGTTTTCTTGCTCTTTTTGTGGAAAAGATGGTCATCTTGTTGGTTTTTGTTTGATTAGCACGAAAACAGAAAAAGGAAAGAGAGAATAATTTTGCAAAATCAAAGTGGCAAAAATCGGTTTTCCTCGGGAAGGTTGGTCGGACCGCAGTTGGTCCACCGGCCGGACCGGCTATGGCACTCGATCGGACCGTCGGCCTTGCCTCGGTCATACCGGAGATAGCGCTCGGTCAGACCGGCAGTACCCCAGCGGTCAGACCGGCCCCAAAGGAATTTTTCTGAAAATTCCCAAACTATTTATACTCGTGGATTTGTGCTTATTGGATCTGCTGGTCGTGTGTCTCAGTACTGGATTCCTAAATTTTTTTGACTAACTCCGATCGATGCTTTGACATCTTTTGTTGTGTAGGCTTTCGTAGCGAGGAAGGAGAATGTGTGGATCATGGACTCGGTTGTTCGCGGCACATAAGGAGATAAAAATTGGTTCTCCTCCCTCAAGATGGCATCTAAGACGGAATCAATAATCTTTGGGGATGCTTCAACAAGTGTCGTTCTTGCTATCGAATCCATCAAGGTAAGTGACAAATTTGAATTATAAGAGGTAGCTTTGGTCGAGGATTTAAAATACAATTTACTTTCGTTTCACAAATTTTTGATGAAAATTTTGAAGTGCATTTCAAGAAAACTGGAAGTAAAAATTTGATTCTTGTAGTGATTCTGTTTTGAACATTTCTCGTTATGGGAGAGTTTTTAAAGCTGATTTTGAAAACTCTGTTTCTCCGGTTGTAACATGCTTAGTTGCAAAATTCTGATTTGATGTTTTGGCATCACAGACTTGGGCATGTTGGTTTTGAACATTTAACTCGTTTAAGTGGTTTGGATC
The DNA here is from genome assembly GCA_019925245.2 of Oryza australiensis. Taxonomy (NCBI): domain Eukaryota; kingdom Viridiplantae; phylum Streptophyta; class Magnoliopsida; order Poales; family Poaceae; genus Oryza; species Oryza australiensis. Next base: position 17,001,362 of record JAIFGZ020000222.1, read on the forward strand.
TTGTTCGTGGTTTGCCTAAACTAAAAAGGGATTCGATTTGGTTTGTGCACCATGTCGTCAAGGTAAAATGGTTGCTTCTTCACACACACCGATTCTTTCGTGATGACGGATGCACGGGGACAGCTTTTACACATGGACACTGTTGGTCCAGCTAGAGTGCAATCTGTCGGAGAAAAATGGTATGTGTTGGTTATTGTTGATGACTTTTCTCGATATTCTTGGGTTTTCTTCATGGCAACCAAGGATGAGTCCTTTGAACACTTTCGGAGTTTGGTTCTTCGTTTAAATTATGAATTTTCCAATTCTTTGAAAACCATTAGAAGCGATAATGGTGGTGAATTTAAAAATGCTTCTTTTGAGCAATTTTGTAATAAAAAAGGTTTTGAACATCAATTTTTTTCTCCTTGTATTCTGAACAAAATGGCGTTGTTGAAAGAAAAAATCGTTCTTTGGTTGAGATGGTTAGGACAATGCTAGATGAATATCACACTCCTATAAAATTTTGGGCCGAAGCTATTAATAATGTTTGCTATGTTTCTAATCGTATTTTCTTGCGATCTAAACTTGGCAAAACTCCTTATGAGCTTCATTTTGGACGTCACCCAAAGTTTCACATTGCGTGTTTTTGGTTGCAAGTGCTTTGTTTTAAAATCTGAAAATTTGGACAAGTTTGAATCACGTTCAAGCGATGGTTTATTTCTTGGATACCCCGCATACACTCGTGGCTATCGTGTACTTGTTTTAGAAACTAACAAAATTGTCGAGACTTGTGAAGTCACTTTTAATGAGACTAGTCCCGATACTAGACCGGATCTTTCATGTACACGCCACGAGGCTCGGAGGGAGTATGGTCGAATCTTTGAAGACGAAAACAATGACGACAACGACGAGGTCGACTGCCTGGTCGGGCGGCCGGGTGCCGTCGGTCGGACCAGCGAGCTGTCCAGGTCAAACCAGCCGAGGCTCGGTCGACCGACGGGCTGACCGCCGGACTCCGTCGATTCCAATCACGAGGATTCGTCGGGGACTACGACCGAGTGCTGAACCGAACGTGAATCAACTTCTGAGATCACTGCACCTTTGCACATTCAGCAATGACATCATTCGGTACAAATAATAGGTAATTTACATGAGCGGACGACGAGATCTAAGGTAAATGTGCATGATTTTGCGAATTCTGTTTTGTTGCTTCTTTTGAACCCAAAGATGTTACTCATGCATTAACGACGAATCGTGGATTAACGCCATGCATGAAGAACTTGAAAATTTTGAAAGAAACAAAGTTTGGTCTTTAGTTGAACCTCCTTCTTGACATAATGTTATTGGAACCAAGTGGGTTTTTAAAAATAAACAAAATAAGGATGGTTTGATTGTTCGAAATAAGACTAGACTTGTTGCTTAGGGTTTTACTCAGGTGGAGGGTTTGGATTTTGATGAAACTTTTGCTCTTGTTGCTAGGATTGAGGCAATTAGACTTTTGCTAGCTTTTGCTGCTTCCAAAGGTTTTAAATTGTACCAAATGGATGTTAAAAGTGTTTTTCTTAATGGTTTTATACGAAGAAAGTTTATGTTAAACAATCACCGGGTTTTGAAAATTCTGATTTTTTCAACCATGTTTTTAAATTGTCAAAAGTTTTATATGGTTTGAAACAAGCACCTAGAGCATGGTATGATAGACTTAAGAACTTTTTACTTGAAAAAGGCTTTCAAATGTTGACAAAACGCTTTTTGTTCTTAAGCATGGTGCAAATCAACTTTTCGTTTAGATTTATGTTGATGATATCATCTTTGGTTATTCAACTCACTCCTTGGTTGTACAATTTGTCGAGACTATGCACGGGAATTTGAGATGAGCATGATGGGTGGCTGTCATACTTTTGGAATTGCAAATTAAGCAAACACCTCAAGGTACATTTGTCCATCAAACAAAGTACACCAAAGATCTTTTGCGAGGTTCAAGATGGAGAGCTGCAAGCCAATCTCTACACTCATTGGATCTACTGCTGTTCTTGATCCCGATGAAGATGGTGAAGCTGTGGATCAAAAGGAGTATAGAAGCATGATTGGATCTTTGTTGTATCTAACTGCTTCTAGACCAGATATACAGTTTGTTATGTGTTTGTGTACACACTTTTAATCTTCTCCTCGTGCTTCACATCGTCAAGCGGTCAAGCGCATTATGAGGTATTTAAGTCATACACTTGAGTTTGAAATTTGGTATTCTACTTCATCTTCTATTTGCTTATGTGGGTATTCCGATGCTGATTTTGCGGGTTGTAGGATTGATAGAAAAAGTACTAGTGGAACATGTCATTTTCTTGGAACTTCATTGATTGCATGGTCTTCTAGGAAACAATCTAGTGTAGCTCAATCCACTGCTGAATCTGAAATATTGCTGCTGCTAGTTGTTGTTCACAGATTCTTTGGCTTATTTCTACCTTGAAAGATTATGGTCTTGCTTTTGAAAAAGTGCCTCTTTATTGTGATAACACAAGTGCCATAAACATTGCTAAGAATCCTGTTCAACACTCACGCACTAAGCACATTGATATTCGCTTTCACTTCTTGCGAGATCATGTTGAGAAGAAGGATGTTGAATTGAAATTTTTGGACTCAAAATTGCAACTTGCTGATATTTTTACAAAACCATTGGATTCTTCTCGTTTTTCTTTTCTTCGAGGGGAATTAGGAATCATTCATCCTTTTAGCATGTTTTAAGGGAGAGTTTTTGTGCTCTTTGTTTTATCAAGCTACATGATTAAGATAAATTAAAAAAGAGAGATTTATCCATACATATTGTTGATCATGTGCATGCTAACAATATTATGAAGGTTTATTTATCACTAGCATAGCTTATATGTATTCTAGTATTTTTATGTGATCTAGATTTTATATTTAAGTAAAATAATGCATGACACTTTAATATTATACTTGAATTAAAGAAATATGCAATGTTGATACTAGTACTTATGTTGGATTATAAATGCTTATATATATATATATTATGTTGAATTATTATTCCTCAAATTACTTTAAAATTGCTCATTGTGTAAAAAGAGAATAAAATGTTATCTATGAGAGAAAAATGAATATAGAATCCTTGGAAACAGTCTTGACAAAGTGGTTTTGTTATTTGAAGATTTATTGACAAAGTGGTTTTGATTTTCGGATAATGAACGGTGTTCGGTCAGGCCCACAATGTCCGATCGGCTTGCTGCCGGTCGATTGGAGGTGTGCGGGCGGTCGGACCGAGCAATTGCTCATGGTCGGGACCAACCATTCATCCTCTCTGGTTGGTTTTCCATTGGATATTCGATCCTACAATAAGAATGGATGTTCTCCATCTCATGGACAAGAATCCTTCCTAGGGTGTGGCTATATCTTTCAGACCTGATGCAATGCACTGTCATACACCTTTCGAAAGACAACTTTAGCTCATTTGAAGTTGACATCCTTTTTGTTCTGAAGTACAAGAATTTCCATATCTTTCTAACTACTAGTTGATACCGGCAGTCTTTAAAATCTCACTGTAATGGCAGATGTAAGTCTGAGCGGTGGAATCAATAAAGAAGGCATCGGCTACTACAACAATTTGATCAATGAGCTGTTATTGAAAGGTATGCAACTCTTCAGTGTTTTTATCTAGAAAAGAAGTGTTCAGTGTTAAGTTTCCAGTTCAGTGGCTACATGCAATATGTGTGGACCATTGGATATTTTTTTTCAAGATGCATAATAATCTTATACACTTGCAGGGGTGCAACCATTTGTTACCCTTTTCCACTGGGACTCGCCACAGGCATTAGAAGATAAATATAATGGATTTCTTAGCCCTAATATCATGTGAGTCCACAATTCTTCAGTATCTTTTTCTTCTTAAATTAATCAATAGTTAAACGTGGATAAGTTGAATTGGAAACTGACCAGGTTAGTAAGATAGAGGTGTTATTGTACTAAAAATCAACCATTAGATTTTTTTTGACGAATACTAGGACGGTTCATACTTCAGTTAATATTATTGTCAACATCATTGTGCATACCAATTAAAATATCCAATATTTCAATATCAATACCTTTTGGAGTTCTCTCCTCCCATTTTCGGGCAAATACTGTTTACTGAAATTTAGCGAGGGGGACGTTGGGACATGTTTTGCTTTGGACATGGTTAGAGTCCATGTTTATTCGCACCCGAAATAGTACCTTCCCATATCTTTTCATCTAAAACGTCTAAAGTTACTGTGAAAAAGAAGGTGCTAAAGTTACTGACTGAAAACCGTTGCAGAGATGACTATAAGGACTATGCTGAAATCTGCTTCAAAGAATTTGGTGACAGAGTGAAACATTGGATCACTTTCAACGAGCCTTTCAGTTTCTGTGTTGCGGGATATGCATCAGCTGGCATGTTTGCACCAGGCCGCTGTTCGCCCTGGGAGCAGGGAAATTGCAGTGCTGGCGATTCAGGAAGGGAGCCTTACACTGCATGCCATCATCAACTACTTGCTCACGCGAAAACTGTTCGGTTGTACAAAGAGAAATATCAGGTCACTAAAAGAATCCATTAAGCAATTCATCCATGATAATGATTTTGATAGTCCAAAATGTTTTTTGCTTGCATGATAGTAGATTTTTAGTATAGCCCTTAGCCAATTACTGGAGGAAAGTCCCAATGCCAAACTACATGTAGAAACCATGATCTCAATGAATAATTTTTACAGAATAATTTTTTTATCCAATCACATACATTCTCTCTTCACACTTTACCAATTATATCTCTTTATGTCTTGTTTTCGTGTATATATGGTTTCCAACTTAAGACCCGGTTTCTATGATTTTTCTCTCTCTCTTCAATAATTACTTTGTCACGTCAATAAAATGCTTAGGTGACATAGAAAATATAATGGTTTGTGCATTGAGAGTGCCCTTAATAGATATTGAATATAACGACTAGATTAATACATAGACATGTGGATAGACTAATGTGTATCTTTTTTAAAAAAAATAACTCATGCAACTTACTACTCATTCTTGTTTTTTTGTTTTTAAGTGTTTTAGGGTAGGTAGTTTTCGGATTTCTCTCTCTGTATGTATCTTCTTCTTATTAATGAAATTATGCACAGATCTCCTGCGGGTTTGAAAAAACAATTTACTACTCATAATAATGTATTGCAAACCTTGTAAATTGAATATTTTAATCCGAATGTAATATGGAATGAGAAACATCCTGACTGTACATGCATATCGAACTCAAGAAGTACTGCATGCAAGAAAAATAAAAGGCAGAACACTTGGTAGAATATCTGTTATGTTTGCCAAATCAAGATTTGGGTTCAGCATATTCACACAACCTTGTGGTTGATCAATAAAACGCTTGTCAAATTCAGGTCTTACAAAAGGGGAAGATTGGAATTACTTTGGTCTCGAACTGGTATGTTCCCCTCTCCCGCTCCAAGTCCAACATCGATGCTGCAAAGCGTGCTTTAGACTTCATGCTTGGATGGTAAATTCTCTGTCACACATAATTTGAACATTCAAGTCTAAACCAGGCAGAAGGCACTAACTACGAATTCCCTTGTAGGTTTATGGATCCCCTAATTAGAGGCGAGTACCCCCTAAGCATGAGAGAATTGGTTGGGAATCGCTTGCCACAGTTCATCAAAGAACAATCTGAGTTGATCAAGGGTGCATATATTCGATTTTATTGGACTTAACTACTACACTTCAGGTTATGCCGGTAGCCTTCCTCCATCAAATAGCCTTAACAACAGCTATAATACTGATGCTCAAGCTAATATTACCGGTGAGTCAAAAAGAAGTCGATGAATCCGTCGTTCTGTTTTAATTTCACAGTGTTTGCAACCGTGAAATACAGACATATGACAACCGTCTGGCACAAAATATACTTAAGACTAGCAATTTTACAAGCATTTAGTCGGCTTATATGCATTGTCAATTATCCTCTTTGCTTCAAACGGGTGCATAAATGTTCCTCCCTATAAATATCCATGCCTTTTCATGCATGCATAGAATGAATGTAGTGCACGAAGGTAAGTGTAGGTAGTGTAGTCATTTTGTGCACAAGGCAAAATACACTCTAAATGCATTATGAAACACTATGTACTCAACATAATTGCTTCATCAATATATATGCTAACCTAGTAACCTTGCCTGATTATGGCAGCTGTTCGAAACGGCATTCCCATAGGCCCTCAGGTAATTTCATACTTTGTCATCCACGCAAAAATGAATTAACAGCTAAAATTCATGTGAGATACTGAATTCTGTAAATGACATGTATGTAGGCTGCTTCGCGTTGGCTTTACATCTATCCTCAAGGGTTCCGTGAATTGGTTCTTTATGTTAAGGAGAACTATGGCAATCCTACCATCTACATCACCGAAAATGGTAAGTTCTAGTCAATATGTTATCCAATGTCTTAGTGTGTAACTGATACTACTGTAACACCTTTCGACTTTGCAACGAATCAAGTATTTTTCCTCTCCTGGCTATTTGAAGAAATAAAAATATATCTTCTCCTGTCCTAAGAGTTAATGAATCCTACTGATTATTCTACTCATTTTAAGGTGTTGATGAATTCAACAATAAGACCCTACCACTCCAAGAAGCCTTGAAGGATGACACCAGGATAGAATACTACCACAAGCACCTCCTTTCGCTGCTAAGTGCAATAAAGTCTGAACTTCGATCATACACTCAACTTTGAGAGAGTACTTCAGATGCTAGTTGACAGTGCATTACTCCATATGACTTTATAGGGATGGAGCAAACGTGAAGGGATACTTTGCATGGTCGATGCTTGATAACTTCGAGTGGTCGAACGGCTAAACCGTCCGATTTGGAATAAACTTTGTGGATTACAATGACGGAGCGAAGAGATACCCCAAAAAGTCTGCCTATTGGTTCAAGAAGTTCCTCCAGAAATGATGAAGGCAAAAGCGTATAAAGAATTGCACACAATGCTTTTCCCATTTTGAACAGCAAAGAGCATGTATGTTAGTACATGGGACAGGTACAACAAGATGGAGGTATTGCAACTAAATAGAGAGCTAAGCGATGGATAGAGAGGTACAGCTTCTATTACGCATATTTTGCGATATAAACTGCAATATCCTATTTCCTGACCGTTTCTAGGAACACAGGAGCAAATCATGAATTTTGTCTTTTGTTGGCGTAAGCCATACGGAGTATAATGCAATTCTTGAAAGAACATCTACCTCATTTTCCCTATCAGTTACGTCCATTATATTTGGGAAAGGAGGTCGTACCACAATAGCACAACACGTTGTCTGATGATGATGCAATTTTGCACGAATACCACTCGGACCACTCTCTGCTCGTCCACGCCCGCGGGCCTTCTGATCAGCGGCCGCCTTCGCCGCGCTAGGCCTTGGGGGCGACCTGTGCAACAGGGCAAGGCTGCCAGCTGGATTTTTCCTTTTAAATTTTATTTATTAAAATATTGACACAAATATTTTTTTAAGTTTATAAATCTACATCCCTAACGCCTACAAAATATCTACACGTGACTCTTTATAACCTTTTAGAAGGATATAAAATGGTCAGTCTTTCTCCATATGGTCGTTAATATATGCCAACGGACGTGTGTCTCCGTGGGACGTAGATTCGTAAAAATTTAAAAAAAAATATTTTTAAAAATATTTTAATAAATAAAATTTTAAAAAGAAATTGTAAGGCTAGATGTAACCCGTTGAAACCTGTAATCTGGGCCGCTTCTCTTTGCAGTTTCACCACGTCGCTCTCACACGCCACGCGCGCCCCTGACGACCTCATCAACATGCCGGCATCTCCTCCTCCACGCCGCCGCCGACTGATTGTACGTTTCGCCGCGTCCGCGTCAGGCACGTTCGCGGGGCGGGCGCGCGTGCGCGGTGGATTTGGTGGTGAAAGCCGCGAGGCCGGCCGGCCGGCCGTGCGTGCTCCATTATGCATGCGGCTCGAATTGGGCTAGCTTAGCTAAGGTAGGCCAAAGCAGTCGCGGTGGATACATTACAAGTTGAGCTGGAAGACGAGGTCAGAAGTCAGAGCTCTCTCCGTGGTATCATATCCCGAAGCGTCAGCAGTTGATGATCACGTTGATTTTGGAGCATTCAGGAATCAGATGGCGGGTCTGACGGGCGGGCGGTGCATGGGTGATCCAAGCGTCGTCGGTCGATCCGCTCATTTCGCTTTGCAAAAAGGTTACTTACGTAGGTACAATTGTGAAACACGTAACTACAGATAAGCTTGCTGCTACCAACTTGCAGCGTGGTTGTTCCATATGAAAACGGAGCAATCGGCGAAGCCGGAAACACTTACAAAAAATTTAGTTAAAGGGTCGTCGTTCCATGACAGTGTTAGGTTTTGCAAATCTACCAGACCTATAGTAAATTATGTGTGAAATTTGATGCTAGGGGAGACCAAATCTGTTCTCGCCTCCCCTTGTCGCTGCCCCTGAACGGAGCGTATAATTTGGACACGATTACAAATAGAACGTCCATTTTTTTCTCTAAAATTCGGACGTTGTTTCATTGTAACTAGAAAAATGTTTCACTACTAAGTCAAAAAATGTTTCAACCTATAAAAATTATGAAACACAGTTGATACACCATTGAAACATTTCGTTTTCATGGATGAAACATGAAGCTTCAAACCGCTGAACCATAAAAAATATGCAAGAAATCGAAGGTAGAAATATGAAACAACATCAAAATATCCATTGCAACAATCCAACCCCAAGAAACATCCCAATACATTGGGTGAAACATAAAAAAACACGAAAATATATTGGTCCAGATCTGGTTTCTTCCTCCTCTTCTATGACTGTCGACTCCTCCGGTGTTCATTGCAAATCCACGCCAGGATGCTGCAAAGCCCTTCTACTCCGCCGAGTCAGGTAGTTGTTGCTGCCCAAGCCTTCATCAACCCGTCGTCACCGACAAACACAAGCCACGCCACTTCCAGATCTACATGAGGGCCATCGTCTTCATGCAGCTCCCACCTATCCCTATGTCTGAAGGATCTTGCCAGGAGCCGAACGGGAAGGACTCCCCTCCCCCCTACACACAACGGGGGCACTGCTCATGGTAGCCGCGGCTCGATGATGTGAAGGACAGGAGCAGCATCTCTTAGTCCGCCGCTAAGGACCTGCATGGGAGAGAGATGAGAGAGATGGGGTGACGGGATATGTGAAACAAGTGATTAGGGAGGAACCCGATATTTTCTTATCCATTGGGCGCTCGATAGGTAGTGTTCTCGGAATAATTTTCATCTGCTTTGGAAAAAGCGGACATAATTCATAATGGATAATCCAAATGTGGATAATTTTTCACACACACAAAAATGGGGTTTCTTATAAATACGGATATCTAGGTATTATTACTATGCGGATGTTCACCGTACTGCTAAAGGCATGAAGCTACTCATGTCTTCCTATCTCTAGGCAGCCCTAGGTGTTCTGTATTACCGAACCGATCGGTTCGGTTCTTCGGTTCCTATACAAATTCGATTATTCGAGAAAACGATACCGATCGGTTTCTAAAAAACTTGGTATCGAGGAAATTTGATTTGGTTACGTATTTACCGAAAGTATCGAACAAAGTTACAATGCAGGAAACAGGAAGCAATGGAACCAAATTACTCAAATACTTATATTGCAGTCGCGGGAAGCAATGGAAGTAGTTGTCTTCGCTGCCTTGTTGCCTCTCCTGGCTCAATTGTGGAGGGCGAGGCTGAGCCGCCGTTCGCCCAGGCGCGACCGCGTGACGGGCAAAGACCCGGGCGTGGTGGACGACGGGCGATGGGCAAAGGCATGGCGCGGTGGGCGATAGGCACGGTGGACGACGGGGCGAAGGTGACGGCGGGGTGGGCGACGAGCAAAGGGGTGCTGCGGTGAATGACTGATGGCCGGCGGCCATGACTCCACGCGTGGGAAGATGACCAAGTGCTAGTGTTTCGTTTCTATCTGGCTGTTGTTGGGTCCTAGTGCTAGGCGTTGCTGGGCCTGCTTGCGTCGGTCTAGGGAGTGCGTGAGCGCGTGTTAGGGTTTCATTTCGGTACTTCGGTAATTTTAGTTTTACCGAGTGTTAACGCCTAAATTTGGTAACCGAACCCCTAAGTTCTAGAGAGGTTAAAACAGAATCGGGTCGGCTGGAGGAGAAGCAGAGGCTACGTCGGCTATGCTCAAATCGGCTGAGTAACGATCGGCTACAGGATCAATCGTCTGAGGTTGGATCGGATGAGGATAGCCGATGTTGAGTCAGAGGAGAAGATAAAACCGTTTCCGATGAAAGTGCTTTGAGATAAAGTGAAGGATTCGGTTATCAGTTTACGCGTTAAAAGATATTGTCATCTATGGATAGAGTCCTGTAACGGCAATTGTATCTGTAAACTAGGAATTTGTTTAAACTGTTTATTGTAATGCGGCGTGGGTCCTTCTCGGGATATCGTCGTATTTTAAATAGTAGTTTAGATAGAGTCCAGGGTCTATACAGATAATGTTATTCTTGGTATAAATAGGACCCAAGACCCCCTGTAAATTAATTATTCAACAATCAATCAAACAACTTTCGGCGCATCGCCAAACCTTTTCTTCAGACGAGCAATTGATTTGGCTCCAGGCTGCATCGTTTCGATCCCCAAATCCAGGTAAATGCTTATCATTAGTGGTATGTTCTACTGGTTCTAATGCTTCCATCGTAATGACACATTAGATTCAGGGGTTTATACTGCGTTATTTACCATATATCGCATATAAACTGGAGCAATGTTTACATCTATCCTGCCCTCGGCCAGTTCTATCAAGAACCCGTAGCCGATAGGGCTAGATCTAAAGGTTGAACTAGTTTATATGCGGTATCCACCATCTCGAGAGGTATAAATCAGCTACAACAGATTAGGTTGTTCTTTTTATACTTAATGTTGCATCAACATTGAACTATTAAGTCGTTTCTAGAACTTTCAATGATCTGTTTGGTTAGATTTATATGTTTAGAGACAGTGCCGGGGTTTCAGCTGGCCTTACCTGCCCTAATATATTTTTAGTATATTTATTACTAGATTTATGTTAGGACTGTCTCTTATATTAAGATCTCATTCTTGTCGGATATCATAAGCCGAAATCGGCTCGCTAGCAACAGCCGATAGCCAATTTCCTAGGCTAAGCATCTGGTTCAAGAATGATATCTTTTCATAAGAATCATCGGAGTACTAGTCGATCCACAGTTAGCTTTCCAGTATCGGCTAGGTTATCAATACATATATTTATTATCCTTTACTGTATTTGAGTTAAGCGGCTGATGTTGTCGGTATAGCCGATCTATTCCAATCACTTGGCTTAAATATATTTTGGGATAACATATATATGCTCATGGATTCCCTCAGCCGATCCAGTGGGGATCTAACTTAACACTTAACGCATGTATCTTGTTTTTCTTGTTGGTTAACAGATCAAACCAACTGACACGTCTTGAACTGACATGCCTTGAACAGCACAGGTAGCTAAAAAGGACCTGCACTGGAACTAACCAGATCTTCCAGGCCAGCGCGTGAGAGAAATTTCTCGTCAACACCGAGGTATAGAATCGAATGTACCTTGGTAATTTTGGTTCTTGAGAAATAGGAACCAAATTTTATGGTTTTGATATTTTCAGTTCAGTTCTCGGTAATTTCGGTTCGGTTCTCGGTATTTCGTGCCCACTCTGACTTCTATAGGGTCTAACCTTCAACGCAACTCTTTTGGTTTTAATTATAGCTTAATGCAATAATACTGGCCCACATTATTAATATTGTTTAGTCCATTATCAAACTATTTATATGAAACAAGCTAATTATGCATGGTGATATTTATTTCTAGAGAAAATTTCACACAACCCTAGGTTTTGAGGTTTATTTCTATTAGTTGTTTAGGTGATTTTCTTGTTTCAAAAAAATATCTATATATTTTGCTATTTGCGTCCAATCATATTTGATTTAATTCTTACTAGCAAAATGTCTATGCGTAGCAATGGGACGACGACGGGGAGGAAAGTAGGCGGAAGGCGAAGGTCCGGGCGACGCGAGAGCTCCGAGCGGTGATGGGAGGGAGGCGTAGGCGCGGCGCGGGGTGCGACGCGGATGGGGGGACGGAAGAGAGGGACGCAGGAGGTCTTTTTATTTTTGTTGTTAGTCATTTATATATAACTTTAAAAGCAAGGGTGTCTTCAACTTTATGTACCCTGGACCTTGATTAAGAAATAGTATCGATAGACATTTAGTCTAAGTTAATTTAATTTTACCAAATTAAGTTAAAAATATAATAAAAATAGATATTGACTTATCGATACTTTAAACCAATTAGAAATTTGGTAAAAGTTTAAAATATTTACGACTCGGATATTATTAGTTAGAAAAGTATATTGATGAATAGGATAAGTTGCATGTTATCATCAATAGACATACGAACCCTTGCATCTTCGTATAATTTACTTACCCCATTGACTACGGTCAAACATCACGACCAATGGGCCCCGATGTAGCCTCTAGGACATGTCTGTGATTTACCACACATATGAGATTAAAATATAAAATTGCTAAAAGCTACAGGATGTCGTCTTCCTCTCGTCCTCACGTGGAAGATGACAGTGCTCAGTCATGCCTTCGGCCGCCGGCGATAGGAGGACGTCAGGGAGGCATCCTGCCTCACAGGCGCTTCTCTCCCTTGTTCGACGGCGGCGCGCTAGCTTATGCGTGCAGCGTGTGCTCGGCCGCCGCTCAGGGCAATGCACGGCTAGGCAGGAGGCACGTGAGTCGGGCTCGCCTGCTGAAGGTGAGGAAAGCGAGGCAACAATGGAGCGAGAGGTTATACGGATCGGAAATTTTATAGATTTGGACAAAAACAATTTGATGATCGAAAAGTTATAGATTTTCTAAGTAGTTAATATAAGCTCTATCGTACGTATAACTGTTTTTTTAAAAAAATAGCTATGCGGACCGCGAGTTAATTTTGAAAAAAAACTCAAAGGATTTTCTGCAAAATAGTCAGGCAGAACAAAATTTTGGATGGAAACACTACTTGCTTTATAGATAACTAGCAATTGTGCCCGTGCATTGCAACGGGTGAAGTCGAGGCATGGTGCGGATGGAGACGGGAGGGAGGGACGCAAGCGCGGCACGGGAGCTCCGAGCAGCGATGGGAGGGAGGAGCACATGCACGGATGAGGATGGGAGGAAGGGGGTGGCGCGGATGGGGACGAGAGGAGGGACGCATGAGGTCTTTTTTCATCCAAGCCATTTCTTTCTTTTTAGCATTGGGACACAGTTAATTTTGAAAAAACTCAAGGGGTTTTCTGCAAAATAGCCAGGCAGAACAAAATTTTGGGTGAAACACTACTTGCTTTATAAATAGTTATAGATTATAGATATACTAACAATTGTGTCCGTACGTTGCAACGAATGAAGTCGAGAGGCGACGCGGATGGGGATGGGAGGAGGGCACACGGGCGCGAGCTCGGGCTGAGCGCGATGGGAGGGAGGAGCGCAGCGTGACGCGGGCGCGGCGCGGATGGGGACGGGAGGGAGGGCGCAGGATGTTTTTTTCATCCAAGTCCTCCCTTTCTTTTCGATTGAGTCGTGGGTTAATTTCGGAAAACTCAAGGGTTTTCTCGCAAAATAGCCGAGGCAAAACAAAATTTGGGTGGAAACACTACTTGCTTTATAGATAGTTATAGACTAGTAAATATGCTCGTGCGTTGCAACGGGCGTCATTTTATTTTATCATAATTAATCCAAAGTTGAAGTCTCATGTAATTTCAATTTATATTTTTTTCTTTATGTTTTCACTGAGGCCTATTTCAACATTGGGATGTGGGTTAATTTTATAATCACTCAAGGGGTTTTCGCAAAATAGCTAGGCGGATCATGGGTTAATTTTATAAATACTCAAAGGATTTTCCAAAATAACCGGGCGGACTACGGGTTAATTTCACAAATACTCAAAGGGTTTTCTACAAAATAGCCAGCGAATCTGCGGGTTAATTTTATAAATACTCAAGGGATTTTTGTAAAATAGCCAAAGCGGACGAAAATAGCATTGGAACTATATGCACGTGCATTGCAACGGGCGTTGTCGATGTCGGAGACCAACATGCGGGAATCGAGGGACCTCTTTTCGGTTCGGCACGGGAGCGGTAAATCGGGTCTAAACTTTAGGTGAGGATGAGGTGAAGCTAGTAAAAACCCGCGAAAAATCAAGATGGCAGGATGCAAACGATTTATACGAGTTCGGGCCACCTATGAGGGACGAATTACAGGGAGCAATGATGATGTTCTCTTGAGGAGTCGGAGGTGGACAAGGAGTCGCTAAGAACTAGCTGTTGCTCGGGACCGATGAACCGAGTCGAAGAAACCATTTTTATGATGGACTTGGGCCTTCTCTTATAATGCAAGGGGAACACCACGGTAGTCCGATTTTCTCTACTCCGCTCCACGTGAGGGAGTGGTTTTTGCCTTGTCTTGTCGGAGAAGCTACCCCCATCTTTGTCCCCGTGGCGCGTCATGGAGTTGGCGGAAAAGGCGGGCGTCGTGGCGACCATGTTCGACGCGGGATGGGTCGGCCTACCTACTCCAGTGGGGCCCATCGGTCGGTGGCCCAGCTCCTTGGTAGGTGCTGACGCAATGCCCCCTGCGCGCACACTCTCTCTCTCCCACGCGGTCGCCCAACGCATTTAATGCGACTAAACGGGGCGTGAGGGAGGTGTGCGCGGAGTGGGTGCGCTGCCATATCACGGTCCCAGTCAAAGACTTTATGCCTCTTTGCCTCGTGACGGGCAAAAAGGGCGATGATGATGAGAGCGGCTGACAAGCGTGCCTCACATCGCATTAAATGCGGCGGGGCAGGCGCTCAGCCTCTTTCTCTTTTTTGGATTAAATGAGGTGGTTCACGGTTGGACTCGCCCCTCCCTCAGAGAGGTGCGGGGTGAGGGACAGGGGGGTCCGAGTGATCCCGGACCCTACCGCCCAGGGGTCCGGGTGATCTCGGACCCTGGCGCCTAGGAACACGGCGGCCTCGGGCAGCCAGGCCGCCCCTTTGGGCGGCCACATGGCCGCCCGTGGCGGACCGCTTGAGCCACCTTGGGCATGTCTTTGGCACACCTTCCTTTTCCGAGATATCGTATCTCCAAGCATACCCCGGTCTCATATTACCGACACGGCGTCATTTTATTTTATTATAATTATTTTAAAGTTAAAGTCTCATGTAATTTTAATTTATATTTTTCTTTATGTCTTCACGTGAGGCATATTTCAACATTGGGACTAAGGATTAATTTTTATAAACACTCAAGGGGTTTTCAAAAAAACCATGACGGTGTGGGTTAATTTTATAAACACTTAAGGGATTTTCGCAAAATAGTCGAGACGGACGAAAATTTTGGGTAGAAACACTACTTGCTTTATAATAGTTATATATATAGTTATATATAAATATATAGATATATAGATATAGATATAGATTATAGATATAGATATAGATAAATAGATTATAGATTATGGATATAGATTATAGATGTAGATTATACATATGTGACCGAACGTAATGTATAATTGACGGGATTATATATATATTTATCGTGTTATATTTTTCCCTACCCGTCTGCATGTGACTCCTGTCCACCAAATTACGCACAGAAACGAAAAGGCACACTAATCCATCCATGCATGTTTTGTGGTAACAGGAGCATATTCGGTTTTGCTACGTGATCCACGACGTATATACCGAGACCGTGTGTGAGCGGCGGCAAGAGCACCGAGCCCTGGCGCAGTGGGGACTACGGGTTAATTCGAAAAAACTTAAGGGATTTTTTAAAATAGTCGAGCGGAATAAATTTTTGGGTGAAAATACAAGATAGTTATAGACTAGTAAATACGTCCACGTTATTTTATTTTATCATAATTATTTCAAAGTTAAAGACTCATGTAATTTCAATTTATATTTTTCTTTATGTCTTCACCTGAGGCCTATTTTAGCATTGAGGCTACGGATTAATTTTATAAACACTAAAGGGATTTTACGCAAAATAGCCAGCGGATTACGTATTAATTTTATAAATACTCAAGAGGTTTTACGCAAAATAGCCAGGACGATACGGTTTATTTTATAAACACTCAAGGGTTTTCTACAAAATAGCATGACATAATTTTAATGAAAATATTATTTGTTTGCTTTATAGATAATTATAGATTATAGATTATATATATATATATTATAGATATAGATTATAGATTTATTCAAGACAATTCGTATTTTTTCATACCCAGACCAAAATCTTTTATCTTAATCTTAACCTACTTTAAAAACGCAATCTGGTTCCAAAGTATACTTTTCCGTTCGTCCGTCATTGGTTGGTCGTCTGTATACGCGTCGTTTCCAACCCGAGTTCCACCCTTCTCCCAAGTGTCATGAAACTGTCGTGATTTGCGTACGCCGAATCCACCTCCGATTGGGCCACTCCATCGGTTGGACCTCCTCCACCGCTGCTCCATGAGCTTGTGCAGGGCAGCCACCTCCCGAACCAAGCCCCATCTGCTGCCTCGTGACTTGGGCCTTCATCCACACATTGGGCTAGCTTGGATAGCTCCCATCGATCCTAGAAAACTTGGGTGTGTTCGGAAGGAGGGGTCGAGAACTCTTCCTCTACAGCATTTAAAACAAATACATAATAATTAATTAAATATTAAATTTTTTAAAAAAATGTTTAATATAATTTTTAAATCAACTTTTTATAATACATTTTTTTAAAAAAATCTATCGATTAGTAGTTTGAAAAACATAGAAACCAACCCAAACAAAACTAATCTTAGGTCCTGTTTGGACAGCTTAATATTGTGTAAGAAACTAGGCGGTGAGAATTTAGAGAAGCTGAAAAACTTTTGGCTTTTAGTTTATTTTCTGAATTTTACAGCTCATTTTTTCAGAATGCGAGTAAAAATCATTGTGGGAGCTTGTGTCAACCGCAGCTTCTAAACGAATCTTTAGCTGTCAGCTCTCCCAAGCAGACCCTTAGACATTTTGCTTCCGCTGATGACTATTTTGGTTAAGCATTTAAGTTTTCAGTCCGAAGCTCCAAAACTCCTATGGTATACTGATAAGTATGCGTTACTTACTAGGATGGTTTGTATTGTCTGACATACTTGGTCTAGCGATTATTTATACTCCTTAAATGGTGGTGACAACCAGGGTTTGCAATTTCGCGAATTTCGGCACGAAAACCATGAAATTCGGTGATTTCGCGGGTGCGGCACGGCATTCCCGCGGTTTCGTTTAAATAATTTCGTAAAAATTCAAAAAATTTAAAAAAATTCATTTTAACACAAAAATATATTTTTATAAAAAATATAAATTTCGATGTTTGTCGCGAAACCGCTGATATACGGCGTGGTTTTCGCGAAATCCGTGGCACGACGCGGATTTCGATTTAGTTCAAATTTAAATTACGGTTTTCACGGCTTTCGCGGTTTTTCGCGGCTTTCGCGGATTTCGCGCGGATTTCACGGTTTTTGCGCGGTTTTGGGCGGTTTTCATGGTTTTTCGCGCGGTTTTCGTGGTACGTACGAAATCGTTCAAATTCAAATTTTCTGTTCATTGCCGCGGCTTTCGCGAATTTCGCCAAAATTCGCCGTGCCGCCGAGGGCGGCACGGCATATGCCGGCATTGCAAACCCAGTGACAACTCTCAACTTTTTCTAAGAGAAAAAATGACATGTGGGTTAGAGCACCCACATATCAACCACTTTCACCAACTCTTAGAACAGTGTAGGACTAAAAGGTTCACATGTGAGTATCAAATATATATAACAATTAAAAGAGAATAATATATTAATGATATTTTTTATTAATTAAAATTCCGTTGCAACGCACCGACAATATGTCTACAAGCAATGCTGCAAATCACTATTCATATCATAGTTGTTTTTACATGTATTGTCGAAGATGTATTGCCTATCCAATTATGCCAATCCAATTCAAAACATTTGTAAGAACATGGACTATTCTTTGAATGGGCGTGGGCATATTATTGACATCCTGCGCATTTTGACAGTACATTCACGTCAAAATGTTAAGTACTTGTAGGACAAAATTAAATTCTCTTTTAAGTAGTTAAAAAACCTATCAGTCACTGAAAACGGAATATAAATGAATGAATATCCCCTTTTTTCGAAGCTTAATCATAATGGAGGTTAGCTGCATAATCCCAAGATTTCCCGCATGCATAAAGCAAATACACAGCAAGCTTGATTATTTTCTATTTCTGGCTTTCTAAGGCACCATCAAATTACTACTATGATTTTCCACTGTCAGCTATCGTCAAGAGCCTGCAGGTCACAATTAAAGCAAGTGGCCTCTTGGATGAAACATTTAACAGGTTCTGAATTGCCTAGAGACACAGAGCAAGAGCAAACACATTGCATTCTCTCTTAGAAAGGAAGAGCATGAACAAACGCAGTTGTGATTTTTAGGAGAGATTTCTACAAGATCAGGTGATCAGTGTTGCATTTGATCATTGTTGTTTATAAGTAATTAAATTTAAACATGACGGATTTTTTTGATTATGTCTATACTAACAAGTGAGGAAGTTGGTTATGTCTGAAAAATTCCTATTCACCTCAAAATGTAATTGAAAAATTCCTATTCACCTCAAAATGTAATTGTATGGTTTCATCGTAACGTATAGATATTTAGCTAATATAAATTAAAACAAATATGGTACGGACATTATCATATCTACTCCCTTTTCATCCCAGTTCCATCACTACATTAATCTGATGGCTACTGAGATAAACATGCCACGCATTTTGAACAACAAACAAAGATCCAGAGCCATCGGTCAGTGGGCGATCCAGAACCTTTTGCACGTTTTTCGTTGAATATTATATCTGAATGTCATTGTTTCTTACAGGGAACACATCAAAACGGCAAGTTGGAAAGCATACAACTGGACCGATCACAAGTTGCCCAAAGTCGCAAGCCCCGCTGGCGTACCGCGACAGC
This sequence comes from Oryza australiensis, assembly GCA_019925245.2. Taxonomy (NCBI): domain Eukaryota; kingdom Viridiplantae; phylum Streptophyta; class Magnoliopsida; order Poales; family Poaceae; genus Oryza; species Oryza australiensis. Next base: position 17,020,397 of record JAIFGZ020000222.1, read on the forward strand.
GACCACCATCGCCTCGCGCGCATCGTTTGCCAGCGTCGATGGATCACCGAACTGCGATACTGGATATGTCCGACAATGTCCCATACTTCTCTCTGTTTTAAATTATAAAGTTTATAATTTTATTATATAATCTTTAATGATATATTTTGATCATTAATTTATTTTATATTATATTATCAATATTTTCTTACGAACGCGTAAAAGGATTGCACGTCAATATATTAGAAGAGAAAAGTTTTACAGGTATAAGACACAGCACACCCGAAAAACCGAGGGCTACTACTGTGGCTTACGTGACTCCGAAAAAATGGAAGAGGCGAGGGCAAGTTAAAGATTCAAGAAAACCCTAAAAACGGTGAGGCCGGCTAACGATCACAGATGACCCTTTGAGCGGATGGACTCCAGTGTAACTGAGATCGAAAAGAAGACAGAGCCAAAAACACTGAAATTTCGTTCCTTCCAAAGCTGCCAAGAGACCAGAAGATATTTAGGAAGAAAGGCTCTGGACGAGAGCACCAGTCCTGGAGACAGCTTTCTCGGGGGAAAGGAGGCCGTCCAGCCAGAAGACGAAAGCACTCGACGCGACCGCCGAGCGAACACACAACCGATGAGGATGTGGTTTGTCGTCTTCTGGTCCTACGTGCGAAGAGGCGGACCGAGTGGACCGACAATGCCACGTTTCTAAAGGAGGTCAACCGTCCAGCAGCATTGCTGAAGAGCGAAGCAGAGGAAGAATTTTTATTTGGAAGGACCCTTCACGTGCCAGAAAAGATCTGCACAGGCAAAAGGAGTACTGGCCTAGAAAAAGCGCATGGTAACCCAGTGGTGGGCCCACGGCCCGGCGACCCTGGGCCCCTATCCAGCTCCACTACAACGCCCATTAAGCAGGGCTAGCAAATTTCACAGTGTTGTGATTCTAGCCTAACATCTTGGTTCAGACATAACAGTGAGCAACAAATCTTGGTCCAGACAGGACATGACAAGACAATTAGTTTTAATTTTTTCATCATAAACTATTTTTCAATCTAATTCGATAATACTTCGTTCGATTCATACTAAAAGATGTTTTGATTTTTTTTCTAAATCAAATTTTTATAAGTTTGACTAAGTTTATAAAGAAATATAGAACCTTTTATAACACTGGTTAGGTTCCCTTTGCCTAGTTTGTTTGTTATGCCCATACGTGTGGTGTGCGTTACTACCATCGTTGATACGAGTTGTTGTTCTTCGCCTACTCATTAATCTTCTCGGCCGCAGATAATTGTGAATTCGTCCAGGGCTACTAAAAATTCCTGGGTTTGCCACTATAGTAAACCCGACACCAAGTATATATAAAATACATAATATTTATTTATCGAGTTTAATTTTCATTAAAACAAAAACGTACCACCACCACGTTTGCTACATATATCATGTGCAAGCGCCCATGCCTCCCTCGCTACTCGCTGCCTGAGTGCGGCCGTGCAGGCCAGCGTGGGTCCTGGCGTTAGCTATCTAGATGCATGGATAAGATACAGATAGGCCGGAGCTAGTGTACTGGGCAGACTGCTCACATGGGCCAAACGCATATACACACCCCTTCATCTGAAGGTGACGATAAAAAAAACTTGGTATCGAACAAAAAGAAATAGTTAGCGTGTCGAGAGCGAAACACAGGGCCTCTGTACGTAAGCACATCTCGTGTCCCAGAGCATTATGGCACGTTCATTCTGGCTTTCAGAATGTCCGTACATACTTCTGAATGCATAATTGCAGACAACTATAGATAATTAAGCGTCCTGCTACCAACTTGCAGCGTGGTTCCACCACTGTATTTATTTTTCTGATGGCTCTACATGCAACGCATTAGGAGCAACAAACAAATATCCAGCGAGTACCTTGCATGCATCGTGTCATCTTGTGGGCCGTTCAGAACTTTGCATGATTTTCGTATAAATATCTGAATGTCAGCATTTCATACAGGGAACACACTGCATGCTGCAAGCATGCAGCTGAACGTGAACAAAAAGTCGCCAGCAGCAGCGACAGAGAGGCGAGAATCAACACCGACGATGCAGAGACTATACTGTATTCTTATGTATTCTTATGGAGGATATAGATATCAAATACCACCATGAGAGAAGGCCTATCCGACTGGGTGGGTTATAGGTGGGCCAAGCTATGGGCTTAGGATCTCATAACTTATATCTATAACTTCTCTAATCTTTATAACCTATTTATAAAGTGTTTTCACCCAATTTTTATTTTGTCTAGCTATTTTGCAGAAAACCTTTTGAGTTTTTTCAAAATTAACCCGCAATCCGCATGACTATTTTTTTAAAAAAACTCAGTTATACGTACGATAGAGCTTATCTTAACTACCTAACAATCTATAACTTTTCGATCATCAAATCGTTTTTTCATCCAAATCTATAAAATTTCCCATCCGTATAACCTCTCGCTCCATTGTTACCTCACTTTCCTCACCTCCAGCAGGCGAGCCCGACTCACGCGCCTCCTGCGTCACCGTGCATTGCCCTGAGCGGCGGCCGAGCACACGCTGCACGTGTGAGCTAGCGCGCCACCGTCGATATACATGCAACTTATCCTATTTATTAATATACTTTCTAACTAATAATATCCGAGTCGTAAATATTTTAAATTTTTACTAAATTTCTAATCGGTTTAAAGTATCAATAAGTCAATATCTATTTTCATTATATTTTTTACTTAATTTGGTGAAATTAAATTAACTTAGACTAAATGTCTATGTGATACTATTTCTTAATCAAGATCCAAGATACATAAAGTTGAAGATACCACTGCTTTCAAAGTTATATATATATAAAGCAAGTAGTGTTTTTATCCAAATTTTTCGTCCGTCTCGGTTATTTTGCAAAAACCCTAGAGTGTTTATAAAATTAACCCGCAATCCCAATGCTAAAGAGAAAGGGAGGGCTTGGATAAAAAGACCTCCTACGTCTCTCTCTTTCGTCCCCATCCCCGCGCCCGCGTCGCACTGTGCCCTCCCCCGTCGCTCGGAGCTCCGCGCCGCCGCCTCGACCTTCACCTTCGCCCGCTTCCCTCCTCTGCGTCGTCGTTCGTTGTAACGCATGGGCATTTTGCTAGTCTATAACTATCTATAAAGCAAGTAGTGTTTCCACCCAAATTTTGTTTTGCCGGCTATTTTACAGAAAACCTCCTTGAGTTTTTTCAAAATTAACCCAGATCTGTTTGACTATTTTAAAAACCCAATTAAAGAAGAAAGAATGGTTATTTTGCAGAAAATCCTTTGATTGTTTATAAAATTAAAAAAGAGAGGGCTTGGATGAAAAAAGACATCATGCGTCCTCTCTTCCCCCCATCCGCGCCGCGCCTATGCCCTCCCTCCCGTCGCCGCTCGGAGCTCCCGTGCCGCCCCGGACCTTCGTCCTCCGCCCGCTTTCTCCCCGTGTCGTCATCCCATTGTAACGCATTGGCATTTTGCTAGTATTTATAAAGTAAGTAGTGTTTCCACCTAAATTTTGTTTTGTCTCGATTATTTTGCGAAAACCTCTTGAGTTTTTCGAAATTAACCCACGTCTATCGACTATTTTTAAAAAACTCGTTAAAGAATAAAAATATGTTATTTTGCGAAAACTCCTTGAGTGTTCATAAAATTAACCGCAGATCCCAATCTTTGAAAAGAAAGGGGCTTGGATAAAAAAGACTTCTGCGTCCCTCTCTTTCGTCCCCATCCGCGTCGCGCCCGCGCGCGCGCCGCCCTCCCTCCCGTCGACGCCGGAGCTTCCGTGTCGCCGCTGGACCTTCGTCCTCCGTCTACTTCCCTCCCTGCGTCGTCATCCGTTGCAACGCACGAGCATTTTTGTTAGAAATCTAATAAAGAGAAAAACTCGTGATAAAATACAAATATCAAAGATTTCGATATCTTTTATAGATAAAACATGACTAATAACATTTCTAGTAACCATGCCCCTTGTCCTATATAAAAGGAGATAGAGGTCCCTAAATCAAGACGATAGCTCGACAGACGCCACACTCCGTATATTCGTCATATACAAACCCCAACACATGACAATCCATCTATAAACAAAAATTAAGTGTTACTTCTTTGAAATATTTGAACCTATATAAACCTTATCTCTGTGTCACCATCGACTTTCAGATCTCTTACGTATATTTTTAGTCTCGTACATATAGATAGAGTATCACTTATATAGAAGATTTAAAGTACAGATCTTGTGATCTCTGTGACATCATCTATATTTAGACCTCCCGCATAGCCCTTAAGTATTATTGCCGACAAACGAAGACTAAATCGATGAACATTAGCTAATCCACGGAGTATGCTATTAATCGATGAGTTGACACGCAACCTACCAAACCAAATCAAAGTACTCCCGCCGTTTTATTTTATATTATAAGTAATTTGAATTTTTTATCAAACTTGTTTAAGTTTAACTAAATTTATTAACAAATACAGTAGTATTTTTAACCTAAAACAAACATATTATTAAAATATATTCAATATTAAAATATATTCAATGCTAGAGTTAATAAAATTGATTTGACATTTTAATTGCTGTTAATTTTTTAATAAATTTAAAAAAAGTTAAACGAATTATAATATAAAACGAAATTATAATATAAAACAGAGGGAGTAGTAACGTTGATACCCATTGAAACCCTGTTAGTAGCTTCGTACGCGTGCAGCACGAGCGTCTATAACAAAATGCCAGTATTCTGCGTGCCCAAACTGGGTCTATCTGTCAGACTGTCAATGGTGCAATGGTGGTCATGGTCACCACTCACCACTCTGCAGTGCCATCCAAATATCCACACAAAATCCTTAAGGTAAGAGAAAAGCCGAACTACAACAAGGTAAGAGAAGATCAGACGGTACAAAGACACTGTCAACGGCCTGAGGACGACCTGACCTGCTTGCTTGCCTGGTACCGGCTATTACTTTACGGTAGAGGTAGAGAGGTAGAGCTTGTTAACGAGCTAAAAGCCTAGCACAGTACAACTCGATTCGTGAGCTAGCTCATTAAGCTTGTTAGGCTCGTTAATGTATTTGTACCATCTTTATAATTTAACTTACCATTTCATCATATATATATATATACACACACTAAACACACACTAAATAGAAATAGTTTAGATGTAACTAAATATGAGGACAATCAAGGAGCAGCTTGATTATCAAATAATTAGAAAAGTTATAAGCGTGTTGAAAATTAAACATGAAACTTTATGATTGAAACTACACCCCTTACAACTACACTATTATCAAGTAAAAGCTAAGTGATCAACTTTGAGTTGACTTGTTAAGCTCATAAACTAAAAGTCTAGTTTAACTCGACTCATTAAAACTACGAGTTCGAGTCAATCCCAGCCATGAGCTAAGCTTTTTCCCACCCCTACAAAAGAAACCAGAAACAACTCAATGAAAAAACCCCAGTTTCAAAATAAAAAACAAATCAAGGAAAAAAAAACTGCTTCTTTCGATGACCAATCCTCCATTACTGCCAAGGCCAGCTCAGTTCAGCCTTCGTGACGCCATTGAAGATTCACAACCGTTGAAAATTCGCGTAATGTGTTCCTTCTCAAATCATCCATGAGATCGACATGGCCGCTGTGTCTAATCGTGACATTTGTCCATCCAACCCTCGCTAAAACCACAACGACGAAAGTAATACTCTCCTTGATCATAAATATTTAAATATAATATTTGGTTAAAACGTTACCAGCAATTATATATATATATATATAATATGTTAAAATCTAGTAGATATTATGATAGTGATTTCTAAGACAAATCTATGCATGCTATTTTTTTTAAAAAAACTGAACATTTAACAAGTTATTGGTGGTTATTTTTTAAAAGTTCTAACTAAATCTTAGCTTAAACTTTAAATATTCATTATTATAATTTTGCCAATCACGACTGCACGAGCCTATATATACCAGCTAAGTTGAGCTACTTTGCACAACTCTCTCTCTTATATATCCGGGTCACATACCATGGCGGCTGCAGGGGCAGTGCCCGGTGGCCTTCTCCTCACGTTCCTCCTGCTAGTGCTAGCTGTCGCTTCGGGCGCCTACAATGGCGCCGGTGAGCCGCCGATCAGCCGGAGAAGCTTCCCCAAGGGGTTCATCTTCGGGACGGCCTCGTCATCGTATCAGGTTAACCTTCCACTCTCATTCCATCCCTACAGCAAAGAAAGCTTCTGTGTAACTGTGCAAAAGAAATTAAGCTCTCTCATGAAGATTGAGTCGTTACACATGAGCACATGAGCAAAACTAAAACAGATGCGCAATGCTACTGAATAATGCTCAAATTGGCATGAACGAATGAACCGGTTGCTGAAAATTAACTGTCACATCCCGACATGTTTGTCTTGGTCTGAAATCTGAAGAGTTGGCTGTTATTGACATGCAGTACGAGGGTGGCGCAGCGGAGGGTGGCAGAGGACCAAGCATCTGGGACACCTTCACACATCAGCACCCAGGCATGTTAATTACATCTTTGTTTCCGGGGATGTAGAACATTTTCATTATTAAAAAGTTACAGCTTTGTTTGCCTCTGCCTGCTTTGTGCTACGTACAGATTAATTTGTGTTTTTCAGATGACAAGTACAGACTTGTGTTAATCAACTTTAATTATCTGCACTCTATATACCTCAACAAGAATAAAACCGACCCTATTTAACAAATCCCAACCGTCAGCAGAAGGTGCATCCGTACACAACTACATATATGGTACCATAGCAGTATCTGAAAAAAAAAATATGTGTGCGCCAATTATGGTCTGAATATATTTTTCCTGAATGGTCCAATCTTTTGTGTGAGCAAGATTTTTCCTCTTCCTATGATAGCTCAACGAGTACGTACCTTGACCTAGTAATCAAATCACGTCGCTTTTTTAAAAAATCATCATCCCAATCTAGAAGACTAGTCTAACAGTCACCATCTTCTCGAATTGCTTTTCGTCCACATATTATTTCCTGCACGCTGTTTACAAAAAAAAGGTCAGTCCATATTCTTGTCTTACCTCGGATGTAATGTACAAAATAGTCTAAAGGGAAATGTAGAAATCAGGTGTAACTTGAGACATGATTGATGTAAAAGACAAGAAACAACAGACAACGAAACACCATTTTTGGATTGATAATTCTCTGATTTGGCAGAGAAAATCGCCGACAGAAGCAACGGGGATGTGGCTTCAGATTCCTACCATCTCTACAAGGTAGAATATTAGCAATTAGTACATTTTCAAGTAGCAATCATGCATTTCTAATTGATTTTTCGTAAGGATTGTAATTAAAAGTATACTCTGAGTCGTGTTAGGTTGTTCTACTACAGCTAGGAGATATTGCCTATCACAATCTCTTCAGATTTTAATTCTGAACTTCTTTAACAAAACAATTTAGTACTTATCCAGAGGTAATTGCGAAAAATAATGCAGGAAGATGTGCGCCTCATGAAGGACATGGGAATGGATGCATACAGGTTCTCCATCTCATGGACAAGAATCCTTCCAAGTGAGTGGCCATATCTTCTGACCTGATACAATGCACTGTCACAGAATTATCAATAGACAGCTCTGGCATATCAGAAGCTGATCCCTTTTGTTCTGAAGTTGCATACCTTTCATACTCCAAGTTGATGGCACCAAACATTGAAAATTCACTGTCATGGCAGATGGAAGTCTGAGGGGTGGAGTCAACAAAGAAGGCATAAAGTACTACAATGATTTGATCAATGAGCTATTTTCGAAAGGTACACATTTTCTTCAGTGTTTAGTTCCAAGTTCAGTGGCTAGATGCAAATTAGTTCCACTCCAGATATTATTTTATCCAAGATGCAAATAACTTTATACATTTGCAGGGGTGCAACCATTTGTTACCCTTTTCCACTGGGACTCACCTCAGGCATTGGAAGATAAATACAACGGATTTCTTAGCCCTAATATCATGTATGTCAACAATTCTTTTGCTTCAATACATCACTAGTTAAACCTTGATAGGTTGAAACGGAAACTGACTAGGTTAATAAACACAAACTCAGTAAGATAGGAGAGTGAAATTTAAACTAAATGTGACAATATTCCAATAAATCCACTATGCTGCGCACCTCAGTGAAAATATTGCCAACATCACTGTGCATACCAATTAAACTGCCCAATACTCCTATTTCAATTTCATTAGCTTTTGGAGCTTTCTCCCCAATTTCCTTGTGAATAAACACTAATTGAAGGTAAGTTGGGATGTGTTTTGCTTTCGACAGTGTTAAACCCCTGCTTATTGGCACTTACACGACCCGCAGTAGTACTCTTTTCCTGTATTAATTTCAGCTAAAATGCCAAGAGTTGCCTACCATAAAAATTTTGTTAAGTTTACTGTGTTGTGAAAAACTGTTGCAGAAATGACTTTAAGGACTATGCTGAAATCTGCTTCAAGGAGTTTGGTGACAGAGTGAAAATTGGATCACCTTCAACGAGCCTTGGACCTTCTGCTCTAATGGCTATGCAACTGGCCAGTTTGCACCAGGCCGTTGTTCACCCTGGGAGAAGGGAAATTGCAGCGTTGGAGATTCAGGAAGGGAGCCTTACACCGCATGCCATCATCAACTACTTGCCCACGCGGAAACCGTTCGGTTGTACAAAGCGAAATATCAGGTCACTGAAGAATCCCTTTGAGCACTTGCAATTCATCCATGTCAATGAGTTAAATCAAAGATCTGCAAATTTGGTTTTGATAATCCATGCTTAGCATTTAGTTCCAGTTCAGTCCTGGTGGTAAAATTTGTTAGTACATCCATTAGCAAATTACTTTAGTAACTGCAGCAGCTGTTTTGAATACTCATATATCATGAATTGGATTCCTATCATATCGACAGACATGTGCATAGACTAGTTACTTTCAAAAAAAAATGATTTTACGGTCCTTACAAATAGAATACTAATACATTTTAAACCTTATCAATTAAATACCTGAATCTGAAGATGATGTTTGTAGAACGAGTGATTTTATGGTCCTTGAGTGATGCACTGATGCCAGGTGGTACACATTTTATAGTGTAAGAGGTACCAAAATTTATACTAGAAAATACGGTATCTCCTCAGGACCGTAAAAATTTCTCTTCTAGATATGTATTAATTGTTAATTATAGTCCTATGGAACGAGAAAAGCTCTGGCTGAAAGAAAAAGAAAGCAGAACTAGAATACGTTGTACTTGTCAAATCAAAATATTAGAGTTCAGCATTTACACAACCTCTCACTTGAACAATGAAATGCTTGTCAAATGCAGGCCTTACAAAAAGGGAAGATTGGAATAACTCTGGTCTCACACTGGTTTGTTCCCTTCTCCCGCTCCAAATCCAACGATGATGCTGCAAGGCGTGCTATAGACTTCATGTTTGGATGGTAAATTCTCTGTCACACATAGTTTCATCATTGAAGTTGTTAAAACATGAAAGAAGTCTCTAACAATGAATTTCCCTTCTAGGTTTATGGATCCCCTCATTAGAGGCAACTACCCCCTAAGCATGAGAGGATTGGTTGGGAATCGCTTGCCACAGTTCACTAAAGAACAGTCTAAGTTGGTCAAGGGTGCATTTGATTTTATTGGACTTAACTACTACACTGCAAACTATGCTGATAACCTTCCTCCATCAAATGGCCTTAACAACAGCTATACTACCGATTCTCGAGCTAATCTTACCGGTGAGTCAATATGAGTTTATAATTCTGTTTTAAATTCATAGTATTTGCAACCTTAAAATACAAAGATATGGCAAGTTTCTGGGATATAATATTCATTAGACTGTAGCATTTCTGATCATTTGGTCAGCTCATGTCATAGCCTCTGTCGCACAATGCCTATCTGTTTCAGACGGGTCTATATATGCTAACCTGTCCTGATTGTGCCAGGTGTACGAAATGGCATCCCCATAGGGCCGCAGGTAACTCCATACTTTGTCCTCCACACGAAATAAATTAATAGCTAAATAGTTCAAGTGAGATATTGAATTTTGTAAATGGCATGTATGTAGGCTGCTTCACCTTGGCTTTACGTCTACCCTCAAGGGTTCCGTGACTTGCTACTTTATGTTAAGGAGAACTATGGCAATCCTACTATCTACATCACTGAAAATGGTAAGTTTCTGATGCTACTGTAACACGTTCTAATTTTGAAATTAAGTCAGCAATGAACTCGTATGACACATATATTTTTCCTCTTCCATCTATTTGAAGAAATAAAACATATATTCTCTAAAATTTATTGAATCTAACTGATTTGTAATTGATGCATCTTAAGGCGTTGATGAATTCAACAATAAGACCTTACCACTCCAAGAAGCCTTGAAGGATGACGCTAGGATAGAATACTACCACAAGCACCTCCTTTCCCTGCTAAGTGCTATAAGGTCTGAACTCTGAACTATTGATCACAGACTCATTTCTGAGTAGGGGTTCTTCAGATGCTAGTTGACAATGCATTACTCCATATGCCTTCACAGGGACGGAGCAAACGTGAAGGGGTATTTTGCATGGTCGCTGCTTGATAACTTCGAGTGGTCAAACGGCTACACAGTTCGCTTTGGGATAAACTTCGTAGATTACAATGATGGAAGGAAGAGATACCCCAAGAACTCTGCCCATTGGTTCAAGAAGTTCCTCCTGAAATGATAAAAAGCAAAGCATGTGTAGAGTTACACCATTGCACTCATTGCGTTTCTCATGAATAATAAGAGTATATGTGTTGCATGAATTTGGCACAAGAGATGGAAGTAATTCAGTTAAATAATAAATCCCTCTCTTACTGCATGTCTGCATCTATTTCTTAACTTCCTGCACATAATTTAGCAAAAGGTATATAGTTACACACGTTCTATCAACATATCTCTCAAAAGTCAAAACTATAATAATTTTATAATTTTATCACTTGATTTTTTTTAGAATGGTGTGTCCAGAACCTTGGAATGCCATTTCTTTGCCCCAACATGGCGATGCTTTTTCTTTCTGAGATGATGTGCGATTACTGTATGTTGAACTCCTCATCTCATGATCTGATCCATCATCCATGTGGATTTAGACAACAAAGCCCAAAAGTTTTATCCACCCACATGCCAATTGTGTGCATATTAAGCTAATTTTTGACGTGCGATTACTGGCTGATGTGCATTCTTCTTCGGGCCATGGATGAAGAAAACCAAGAATGGAAGTGCAATGCAGGTTGCCTGCTTCGACAACCATGGCAGCTGCCATCAGTGGTGGCCACTGGCTATAGGGATTTTTTGATGGGTGAGCGTACTTCACGCTCCAAATTTTCATAACACCACAAACTAATTATACAGATACAAATTTGCTCAGAGAATCATACTAATATAGCAATAGTATCTCATGACATCCCAAATCGAACAAAATCAACAACTAAATTTAGAAGTTACAAAAATTACAACATAAATAGTTCAAATACAGAAGATCCTGCATAAACTGAATATAATACTACTACTTCTCTACTCCACGATCGCTCAATTAAGTTGACTAAACTATCATTCAATTACAACAAGTTTTCACGCAAACTATTTCTCAGCTTGTTTTTCACTAAACCCAATGCAGAAAACACTCTCTCAGCAGTTGCATTGCGGGGGTGTTAGGCTGGCGTACACAAATTGACAAGTTCACAGTAACCCAATGAGACAAAATCTAACTAATTACCTGCAGGGGCCGGCGTTAGGCTGGCCGGTGATGGCAAGAGCTGCCGTGATGGGGCGGCGGTTGTCGGTTGGCCTTGGCCGCTGGGACGGCTAGAGGGATGGAGGGGAAAAGGTACGCCGCCGCCGCGAGGCTCTAGCCGCAGTTGGTAGGCAGGGACAGCGACGGCGCGGTGGGGAGAAGGCCGACGAGGGAATTGGACTAGCCGCTAGCATGGAGATTGGAGAAATAAATGTATCGCTGAGTTAAGGCATAGAAACTTGGGATTTTTAGCATTTTTAATTTTATTTTTAAAAGATTTAAAATATAATTTTTGTTTCAAAAATTATAATTCTATTCGCTTCTCGCACTTTGGAAAGACGAGATTTAAAATCATTCCTTCAAAAGACTTTTTGACGTGGCGGACGATTGTTGAGCGTCATCTGTCACGATGCTTGGAATTTTGCAAAAAACCCTTGCGCCCTTGGCAAGGGCGTTTGACGACGAAGAACAAGCGGCAAAGGGCCACCGAAAAAACCAAGCCAAGGCGCCCACCTTTTGCGCGGCGACCCTGTTGCTACGATCAAAAAGTGAGGGCGGCAAGGATTTTTTTCAAAATTCGGCGCCGCGACAGGACGATGCCCAACGGTCATCGCCACGTCGCAAAAATGCATTCTAAAAGAGCGATTTTTAAATCTCATCCTCCCAAAGGGCGAGAGACGACTAGAATTGTATTTTTCAAAATCGAAAATTACTTTTGTAAATCTTTTAAAAATAAAATTAAAAATGCTAAAAATTCAAGAAACTTGGGCTATTGGGCCTTTTGGTACTCGTGGGCTGCGATATTTGAGAGATGGGGCCTTCTGGGCCAAAATCCAGGGCTTGCCGCTTGCCCTTTGACCCACTCCTATAGTGCCAGGGAGAAGTTGTTCGTGTGCCCGTTAGAAGCATGAGACATGAAGTAGAGATACATCTTCAGCCACCCAAGAGGCTGGTAGGGAGTTTGTTCACAAGTATTATGTTGACAAAGGGGACTAATATTTTGACAACTTGCTTGAGGCACAGTATCCTTAGCATTTCTTGCTTTTTTGGATAGTTAATCTGCCGTTTTGTTCATCTCTCTTGAAATCCAGCTAGCATTAATTGGAAAACCTCCTGAAAGTTGATGCATCTTTGATAAGAGAGGCAAAAGGTTCTCTTTGAAAGATGAGTTTGCGCGCAAGCAATTTTCGACTATTTTCCATCCTCTTCAGGCGCATTTTCAAAAGGCTCTCCTCTTAAATGACTTTGACTATTGACTATTTGTCACCTGGGTCTATTGAATTGTATTTATCTTATCATTTTTTACTGTGCCAACTCAGCAAAACATCGTGACAAATAACTGCACAGTGCCTGCCCTGGGGCAGGGTGGGCAGTGCAACCGGCATGGCCCCAGCCATGTATACGTTGTGTAGCATGTACAACCAAGTTGTTATAATCATCACAGGTAATCACGGATTACGTACAGAAGTCCAAAGCCTGTTAATTAACGTTAACCAGAGATGCATAGGAAGCCCGTCACAGTCCATACTTTTGCACCACTGCTCACATAAAATCAGCACCGTCGAAGCCGTCTCGTTAATTCCTTTTAAAAGTCGTCGGCTTCTCCTCTGCTCCCAAAACAAATGTCAGCATTAGTTAGTATTCACGAGCACGAAGTTGTTCTGGGCTGCCATTAATTAATTTCACTATGTAGCCTACTATGATATATGGTTAAAATAATCGTGAATAACAAATCAGATACACTTTGATGGTTTTCTTTTGTTCTAAATATCTCCATTAGAGTTTACTGGTTGAGATCGATGGAAGCTTGAGGTGCACAAGTTTTGGGATTATGACTTCTCACGAGATGTTAATGCGTAATTAGTATCACTACAGCATAATCTTTATGGTTAATTTATTCCTCTTTGTAGCATTGCACTAGTTTTTAACAGACGGCATGCTTTTTAATTACGAGCCATATCATATATTATACGGTTTGCTGTTAAATTAGCAATTTTATTGACGAAAATATAAGCATATGTATATTCAATTTATTCCATAAATATACATAACTTTGAACATACATGGTAGCGCAATCACATTATATAATCTACACATTTAAACTAAACAATAGAAGAATGTGAATAGATTGAATATGCAAAACACTGTGAATATATACAAGGGTTTTGAAAGTTCTACCGCACAGCAAGAACAACTCAGGATACGGATGTTGAAGACGGCGCGAAGCATCCAAGCAAAGAGAAAGACGTGTCGTGGTGAACAAAAAAGCAGTCACGCGAAGCGCTCTCAAAAAAATCTTATTGTCGCCTTCTCCCGGTGCAAGACGTCGAAGATGAAGGTTCGAAGACCTGCTCTTTCCGATCACCATGCACGCCGATAAGCGGGATGGAGTAGACTACGAGTGTTGGCTCATTACAGAGAAAAGGTAAACCCTAGATTGATTTCGCGTGTGTTGCGTGGAGGTAGTAACTTACTTTTATAAAGATTATAGGACGCTTGATCAGGACACTTGCACAATTTTCACTCCGCGTAACCGAACCGAATAAGTCACGTGTAACTTATCCGGACTCCACGCTACTCCACGTACCGGATTATTCGGTGTATTTTCGAAAACTAGGTTTCCAAAAACAAAATCGAATTTTGCATAACAGACGCATGATCGGGACACCCTGCACGATCTTCACTCCGCGTAACCAAACCGGATAAGTCGTGTGTAACTTATCCGGACTCCACACCGCTCCACGTACCAGATTATTCGGTGTATTTTCAAAAACTAGGTTTCCAAAACAAAACCGAATTTTACATCAAAACAAAAACTGCAAAAGAAAGTCACGTCGTGCAAGCACGAAAGACTGTTTCGATGGACCATTCACACGCATGTCGCATACATGCGCCATCCGACCAGACGAGCAAGGGCGTGTTTCTCTAGTTCTCTTCATCACACATGACCACATGACTAAGTGGCTAGGAGAGCATTTTCCTTTTTAAGAAGGTCTTACTCTACTTAAATAAAAAACAGAATGGTACTAAAAATGTATGATTTTTCAAAGAATTAATCTTCATATAGACCTTAGCCCACATATTAATTCCAACAATCGTCTAAAAATAGATTATGTTTAATGATGTGTTAAAGTTAAACTTCATTTTTCTCATATATATATATATATATATTGTGTATATATATACACACACGCGTTAATACTGTAGACATGACGTATCTACGTTGTACTAGCCAGAGTGACAGGACCCGGGTAAATCATTCAAATGGTAGCTAAATTATATCATATAATTAATATATTAATTAATAATTAAATAATTAGTATGTAATAATTTATTTTTGGCTTTTGTCCCTAACTATAGGTCCTTTACTTTTGACTCGTCCTGGGTCTCCGAAATTGCAGAACCGGCCCTGACAGCCCTTTCATCTCTTCCCTGCCATCTGCATTCTCCCTTCGACGGCGCCGCCTTCAGCCTCGCCACCGCCTGATCTGACGACAATGGCGGCTGCCTGCGGGGAGGGCGCACCGTCGGCGATCACAAGCAACCTCTACCTCAACCTGCTCGTCCGATTCGTGGGCAGCCACTCAGTTCTCAGGTAAATCGAACGGACGAGCAGTCGTGCAGAGCAAAGTTCCCATGCCAAGCCCAACACCGCCGCCTTTCCGCATCCAGCTGCCGGCGGAGGACATTTCCATCCTGCGACCTCACGCACACCCTCACCCAGCGTGAAGCAGAAGAAAGGGAAGAAGAAGACGAGACAACACGGTAGGGAATAACGTCCGAGTCACTGATATTCCCTCGATCTCTATTTTGGTATTTTGGTTAATAATAAAATGTGTCACGTCCGGTCCGATCTAAAGACGGGGAGTATTAACCACCGTTGCATCAAAAAGATGAAAAAGACCAATGCATCCATCTAGTCATCGAGTGCTGCATTGAGCAAATCAAACAACAGTGGCGGCGCTCATTTATTCTAATTGATCAACACGCTTACGAATCGATCAAGCAAACTAGCAAAACATTCAGCTTCATCACTTGACGAGGCTGGTGATTGCCGTGCAGACGAGACGATGTCGATCTTGACCGAGTCCGCGGTCCGCCGCTTGATCGAGCGCCGACGAGACGCCGGCCTCGGCAAAGGCGCTGTCGCACCGGCGCGCGAGGGATCGCCTCCCAGGCCTTTTCCTTCCCCGCCGCGTAGTCAGGTTGATGTCAGTCGTACGCCGTGCTGCGCACCGCTCCAGCAACCCCGCTCGCCGCCGCTGCCGCGCGAGGCTGGTCGGCACGGCAGGGCGAGGTAGTGGTCGCCGGTGATGGCCGGCACGTCCCATGCGAGGTAGTCACCATGGTCCATGGCTGTCGGGATTGGCCGATGATGAGGCTGAAGAATGTTTAAAGCCATGTTCGGTTAATCTTTAAATGCAAAGATTGGATGAAGATTCCCTTAATACTCTTCAAACCGAGTTGGTAGACGAGGGATGAAGATTTATTCCATTTTTATTGTGAGGAATGAAGATTTATTCCATTTTTATTGTGACGTGTAATTATGTCCTCTAAATCTATAACTATCTATAAATAAAACAACTATAAAGCAAGTAATGTGTCTACCCAAAATTTTCGTCGGACTGACTATTTTACAGAAAACTCGTTAAATGTTTATAAAATTAACACATAATTCTAATGCTGAAAAGAAAGGGAGGGCTTGGATGAAAAAAGATCTCCTGCGCCCTCCTACCCATCCCCGTCCGCGTCGCGCCGCCCCTTCCTCCGTCGCTGCTCGGAGCCGCCGCTGCGCTGCGCCTTTCCGTCGTCTCCATCCGCGCGCGTCCCGACTTCACTGTTGCAATGCACGGGCACAGTTGCTAGTCTCTTTCAAATCGAGTTATTTTTCTCGGTTTCATAATATTTTTGATAAGGATAAGATTAATTTTTTATAACTTTGATTATCAATAATTTTTAAAAATATTTAATTTAAAGAAACTATACATATATTCTAATAAAAATAAATACATATTTATTTATTATATATATTATAATAAAAAATAAGTAAATATATTTTATAGGCCATGTCTACCAGAGAAAATAGGAGAGAAGGAATGAAGATCTATTTTATATCTATTGTGATGTGTATCTATGGCTTTATGCCCCTCAATCCTCTCCAAACGAGTTGGAAGAGGAGGGATATAGAGTAAGGTCATTTGTTACGTTGTTTGGCTGAGTTGGCAGTGAAGAATGGCAAGACAGAAATAATTCGGTAGATCCGAATAACAAATAATTAAAGTTATTACGAGGATGGTATTTTAGAATACTGTCATTGAGTAGGATGATAAATAGTAAAAAAATCCCCTCTCACAACCCACAAATCCCTGGTGAAAAAGGAAGGAAAACCATTAAGCTTAGGCAGACCATTAAGCTTAGTAAAAAAAGATTAGGAACGTGATTCTATACTATTTTAAATATCCGTGTGGGCCACATAATAATGTTGGTAAAACCTTTAGGCTCTCTAAGATTCAAATGAAAGAAGTAATATGCCTCTGCTCTAACTTGGTAGATATTGTCGATCAAGGAATACCTCATATACTTATTAGTATATGTCCATGGTATATAATAATATCATATATATATATTATGTATATAATGATATATAAGGATGTATCTTTTAATTTAAAAAAATACGATGGATATAGAAAAAATTGTTTTCTCAAAATAGAAGTATCAAAGTTCTATTTGAAGAAAACAAGATCTCTTTAGACATATATTCTTCATAGTTCTCCGAGTTCTACTTTAAAAAAGATGATTTATGTTATAAATACAAGGTTCACTTATAAAGAGGGATATCAAATCATAAGACATAGCCACCAACCACATTAAAAAACAAGCTGGAAAAAGCCAAAACCATATCCGTCGATTAGATCTTCCCGGGCCGTTCTCGAAGGATCTTAGTCAGCGAGTTAGTTTAGCTATCTTACTCCCCTTTGTAATCCATATGGTTTTTTCCAATATATCTATACAAACTGAAGTAAGGTTATTATTCATCTTAAGGGTCCGAACCAGTATAAATCTTTGTCCCATGTTTTTTTGTTACAATCTCGCGCCTTATTCCAACGTCCCCTATACCCTTCAGATACTGTCTTCGGGTATAGTCCGTCGACATTGGCACGCAAAGTAGGGGGTTTGGTGCAAAACGATCTCGATGATATGACTTCAAGAGCCAGACTTTCCGACAAAGGCTTCTACGATCATCCTAATCTAGGAGATCCAACCCAGCCGGCCTTCGCTTTGGTCCAAGTCGCGTCCATTGTCTTCCCAGTATTCGCTGTCGTCCCGATAGCCCCATCTTCGGCTTTCGCCAAAAACACCGGTACAACGTGACAAGCAAACAATCTTCCTACAGCGGCCACTTCTTCGGTTTATACCGAGAACGATACACCGACATCATAATTTGCCGACAGGCTTCCTAAAGCGGTCAATCCATAAGACTTCTGCGCATCCCCTAAAGGACTGTCGGGTCATATGAGACATGAATGTTGAACTCGATGCCTATGAGGAATGAAATATTCAGCTTAGTCCTCGTAGAAGATGTGGTATCCTATTCATAAGTCTAGGAACCACCCTCTTACGGGATGCCGAGATCTTTCTAAAGATTACTAATTCCCGTGTCCCCTCATCCGCGGAGGCCCAATGACTTCGTGTTGCCCGATCCACTCTCGTCGAAAGCAATATGGCAACGCATCCGTGGACGACAACACCTCGGATGCACCGATCGGATGGTTGGGTACATCGGCTTGGATCCCCTCTAGCCATCTGTTCTTCACAGCTTGGACGATCTTGAATCATCAAGTTCGAACTCACTTCGTGACGTAAACGTGATCGATGGAGCAGTCCAGGATTTGGGTGGTGACGGCCGTGCTTGGGACAACGTTGAGGGTGGAGAAATCCACTCCCGAAATAGGACTCCTGCCCCGGTCGATCAAGTCCAAATGCTTATCGAACACCGACCAATGTCAACAATCTACTATAAGAGCTCGCTTTGACCCAGTGACTCATCCTGATCTGCACGCCTGGTTGGAGCGTATGAAGTCCACCATCACTAACCTCGATTCCGCCTTCAGGACCGCTGCGGTTCAAAGAGACCCCCTCGAATGACGAGGTTCATGAGGACGTAGATGCCCCCAATGGCCCAAATGCAGACAACAAAGAACGTTGCTCCCCCGACAATGTTCCACCACGATGACAAGCTCGACGGACGTCTCTCCGCCATGATGCTCATGATCTCTGCAATCAACTGAATGGCTGAAGGCAAGAACGACAAAACCAACACAAGGTTGACCACCAACAGCTCTAAGCTTTGCGTTGTAGGGACCGATGTCGCGACGAATACTCGATCGAGATCGAGATCATCAAGATCAACAAAGTCGTTAGGACGAGAATGATCACGGTCGATGAGATCATTACGATAACCGAGAACGATGAGATTCGTGATCCCGGCTCAAGATGGGACCAAAGTCGTGATCGCTGATCTGGAGGTCGTACTCCCGATTACGGCGATCCCTCGTCTACATCGTCATCACCGTCCAGAGGTGGATCGTGTAGGCCACAAGGCCAACGACCACCTTTTCTACCTGGAGGCGGATGTCGGGCCTTCAAAGCTTTCCTCCGAGAAGTCAGATGGCCTCCCAAATTTCGCCCCATGATGGTGGAGAAGTAAGATGGTGTTAACACCAAAATTTGGTAAGCTTCTTAATGGATTCGGTTAAAAAAGAGGTCAACCGATGGGAGTTTATCCAAAAAGACCGAGTTCAATAAAGAATTATGAAGACCACGACATGGCAATTTAATTTTATATATTAATTATGCAGGATTTAGTAACATTCTTTTTATGTTTAGGATGTTTTGGCTAGTGTTCGATTAGGACTTGTATCTTTCTTTTTGTCTTTAGAAAACCTGTGCATTGTCCGATCAGGACTTGTATCAATCCGAGGGTATAAATATGTACACCGGGGTCTTTGTAAATCATCGACACATATCAATACAATCAATTTCGATGCATCGCCATCTTCAATTCAACAAAGTCTAGCTTCTCACGAGGGGTTGCATCGGTTAAGTTCAAGCTGCAAAGGAGGGTAAGTCTCGTCAACCGGTAGTTGTATCGGCTAGGACTTTCTTGGTTTAGTCCGATATTCTAGTCGATAGCGGCTTATCGATATATGTTGTTCTTTCTAAGGCTGCATCGGTTAAGTTTGACCTCTTAGTCGATCAAGATATATCCATCACGTTTGTATAAATCTTATCGATTCATCTAGTTTATTTTATCAAACATAATCTTGTATTGTCTCGGTTTGGTATGATCTTCTAGATTGTTGTTGATAATCTAAGTTTTGCTAAGACGACAGTTTTATGCTATGTTTTATCGAAGTGCTAGCCGATAAGTTATCTTTACATTACATCCAGATGACCTATAATGATAATGTGATTAATCTATTTTCGTTGGTCTAGTTACGTTAACTTCAACCTTATATTGTCTCGGATCGTTCGATCTATCAAGGTTGGTTTAACGAGAATAAAAGTTGATAGCTAGTAAGTTTTGTCCCTTCGAAAATGGATAGAGTCGCTATCATTATTTATCTTTATTTGTATATATCATGCTAGCATCATTTTTATAGCCGATGTATAAGAGTTTTGACAGATATCGGCTACATGAGATCTACATCAGACTTTCAGCCGATGTATGCTCTAACCATCTGACCTGTGTATCTACTACCCTTTATCAATATCGGGTGATTAGTTTATTGACCATTTTTTTCTATCATCTTTATAAGAGTGTTTACCTAATTATTTGATTATACATTGGATCTATAGCCGATTGATCAAAACCGTACAACCATTGGCTGGCTTCGCTACATCACATCGGCTTATTGGCTGATTGGCTCCTTAATATTATACGATCTGTCTATTTACCTTGTTAGTTGCAAAATCAAACTAACTAGCACACCCTGAACCCGATTGATAGAAACTGCACTGAAGTAAAAGAAAATCTTCTAGGTCGTCATGTGAATGACGAATTTCATGTCAACCGATAGTAGCACCGATCCCAAAGAGTTCCTACACGTCTACTCCACCATCCTACACATGGCGGCGCAGACGACAATGCACCGACAAATTATTTGCTTCATGCGCTTTGAAAGGTTACGCTCGGTCATGGTTGGTATACCTCCCTCATTCTTCAATCTCTTCCTGCCCGATCTCTAGAAACAACTCATTGCCAACTTTCCAGACACCCACAAGAGACATGCGGTCGAGGATGATTTGCACATCCTTCGACGGATGACCGATGAGCCCCTAAGGGATTTTATCGGACGATTCAACGAATGCCAAAACACAATCCTCGACATCGGCGATACTTCTATAATACGGGCATTCAAGTCGGGCATCCGAGATCGTTACACCATACAAGAGCTAGCAACAAGATGGATCACTTCCGCTATGAAGCTATTCGAGATCATTGACAGTGTGCACACGCGGACGAAGTAGTCCGGAGAAACGACATGAAGGGAAAAACGGTAAAGACATGCCAAAATCAAGTCAAAATTTGGCCAAGGTCACAAGAAGGGCGGGAAGCGGAAGGCACGAGACGGAGGTTCTTGTCGCCAAACAAGGAACCACCGGTCCCCAACAACCTGCCTCTCAAGACAACGAGCCAATCCATAAATGGTTCCCATTACACAAGACAAGTGCACACACGTTTGAGGAGTGCCTTGTTTTTCAACGAGCTATGGCTAGGAAAATGGTCCTCGACAAGGAAAAACAAGTTCACATGGTAGAGGAGGGAAACGATAACCCTCCATCCAATGATGAACCAGTTTCCACGACTTCGACCAACATGTGGCGCATATCTTCGACGAATCCACCTCTTATTCTTCTAAACGGGAATACAAGAATGTAGAACGAGAAGTATGCTCCGCATCCTGGGAACAAGGTCCAAGATGAAGTGGTCTAATCGAAGATTGAGTTCTCCGACGCCGACCACCCATCTCGATGACAACCCCAAACAATATCCAATATTAGTCGATCCTATTATTTGGAACATCAAAGTCGCCCGAGTTCTCATCGACGACGGCGGCTCATTTAACCTCCTCTTCGCCACGCTTGGCGCTATGGGAGTCCTCGAAGCAAGCTCACCCCTTCGAGTAGCCCTTCCATGGCATCACCGAGAGTCGTCGTCTAGGCCATTGGGGAAGATCACATTGCCGTGACCTTTGGCAAAGGTGACAATTTTCGGACCAAGCAGATCACCTTTGATGTGGTCGAGTTCGTCTGACCTACAACGCCATCCTTGGAAGAACAACGCTTGCCAAGTTCATGGTGGCATCACATTATGCTTATCAATTGATCAAGATTCTAGGCCCAAAAAGGATAATCACGGTTTCGGGGAACACCAAGATGGTTGTGCGGTGTGACAAGAGGAGCCTCGACCTAGCCGAGCAAACTCCCACCACTCCCATCACAACCGAGCCTCCCGAACCGAGCAAACCCAACTTGGCGCCAAAACCGGATGGAGCCATCAAGGCGATCCCATTATCAAGCGTACCCGACAAGACAGTCAAGATTGGGGCCTCGCTCGACAAAAAATAGGAGCTCGAGCTCATCACCTTCCTCCACGACAATGCAGACGTGTTTGCTTGGCAACCGTCTGACATGTCCGAGGTCCCCAGGAAGGTGATCAAGCACATGTTGATGGTTTGACCCGACACCAAGCCTATAAAACAAAAGCTACATTGATTTGCACCAAACCGAAAGGAGGCTATATGAGAAGAGCTTCACAAACTCCTCAAGGTCGACTTCATTAGAGAAGTACTTCATCCGAGTATGTCGCAAACCCGGTTATGGTACGCAAGGCCAACGGTTATTGGAGGATGTGCGTAGACTTCACCGACCTCAACAAGGCGTGCCCCAAAGACTTTCCCCTTCCATGCATCGACCAACTGATCGACTCTACCGCAGGTTGTGAATTGTTAAGTTTTTTTTGACTCTTACTCTGGGTACCAATCAAATTAGCATGGCCAAGGAAGACAAGGAAAAAACAATGTTCATCATGCTCTTTGGTGTATTCTGCTATGTCAAGATGCCCTTCGGATTGATCAATGCAGTATCTACCTACTAGCGAGAATCCAAGGGGCTTTTCAACCTCAGCTCGGCAACAACATTGAAGCTTATGTTGATGATGTTGTCATAAAGACCAAAACTCGGGATCGCCTAATCGATGACCTAAGGGAAACGTTCAACAATCTTCAGAAACATTGGCTCAAATTAAACTCGGAGAAGTGTACGTTTGGAGTACCTTCGGGCAAGTCCCACGGGGTTAAAATCTTACTGTCATGGCAGATGGAAGTCTGAGCGGTGGAGTCAACAGAGAAGGCATCAACTAATACAACAATTTGATCAACGAGCTATTATCAAAAGGTATGCAAGTCTAGTCTTCACCTATTTAGTTTCAAGTTCAGTCACTAGATGCAACTTGTGTCAACCAGATTTATTTATTCAAGATGCAAAATAATCTTATACATTTGCAGAGATCCAACCATTTGCTACCCTATTCCATTTTGATACACCTCAGGCACTCTGGAAGATAAATATGAAGGATTTCTTAGTCCTAATATCATGTAAGTCAACAATTCTTCAGTACCTTTTGCTGATTAAAAATACTAGGGACCATGTTACCTACTTCAGTTAAAAATATTGTCAACATCATCATGCATATCAATTAGAATACCCAAAATTTCAATGCCAACAGCTTTTGGAGTTTCTCTTCCCGTTTTTGTCACGAATATTGTTTATTGCTATTTGTGGAAAGGCAAGTCAGGAGGGTTTTGCTTTGGATAGGATTTAACCCTGTTCCCACTGACCAGCCTCAATAGTGCTCCCTTGTAATAGTCCTTTCAGCCAAAACATCTAGTGTTACTTGCAATGAAAAAGTGTTAAAGTTACTGAATGTGAAGAACTGTTGCAGAAATGACTATAAGGACTATGCCTGGTGACCGGGTGAAACATTGGATCACCTTCAGTGAGCCCTGGACCTTCTGCTCTATGGGCTATGCATCTGGCATCATGGCACCAGGCCGATGTTCATCCTGGGAGGGGGAAAATGCAGAGTTGGAGATTCAGGTAGGGAGCCTTACACTGCATGCCATCACCAACTACTTGCTCACGCAGAAACTGTTCGGCTTTACAAAGAGAAATATCAGTTCACTGAAGAAGCTGTCAGGCAGTTGCCGTTCATCCGTGATAGTAATTTAAATCGAAGATCTGCAAAGTTAAGTTTCATAATCCAAAATTATTTATTGCTTGGTATTCAATTTCAGCTGGGCCTGGTGATGGTGGTAGAGTTATTTCTTATTATTATCTATAATATAGTAAAGCTCGATGAAACAAACCCCATAGTCAATACGGATAAAATAGAAATCCTAGAATTCTAACAAGAAAAGCAAAACATTTGGCCCTTAATCACGATGTTAAATACAGAGATCAAAATAGGTGTTGTGGGGTTGGAATTAGGAAATTCCATAGTCGTAGAAGGAAGGCGCTAGCAGCTGGCTAAATTATAGGGGATTTGGTAGTGAGAGGATAAAAATAGAATCAGATGGTTAGGTAGTTTTATTTTATAGTTTCCTATTATGATAGCAGATGGCATTATATAAGCCGGGGAAGTGAGATTGATGAATAATAATAAGAGTAGATTGATCTAACCTCCCAGTGAGGGTGATCGTATTTTGCCCTGTCATTTGGTATTAGCCGGAACGTTCCTGCGCCACCTCCTCACCTTCCCTTGCCGCCTCTGCTTCCTCCCCACCTTCCCCTACGCGTCACCTCTTCCTGCGCCATGTCCGGCGACTTGCAAAACTCCCTGGAAGCCATCCTGGCCAAGCTCTGCACCATGGAGAACAGACTCGCCTCTATGGACTCCCAAGGTCTCCATGGTAGAATCGGAGCTCGCCACGATTAAAGGCGACCAGGGCCGCATGATCGTGGCCCTCAACAGGGTGCAGTCCGACCACCTCGCCGCCGGCAGCCCCAAGATTAGCGCGTCCTCCGGCCTAGAGTTCCCGCCGCCACCGCGCGACCACGTCAAGCACAAGCTCCGCTTCCCGCGATACGACGGTAGCACTGATCTCGTGCTCTGGCTGCACAAGGCGGACCAATTCTTCCGCACCGACCGCACGGCGGACGACGAGCGTGTCTGGCTTGCCTCATTCTACATGGAGGGTGTGGCTCAAGACTAGTATTACAGATTGGAACAAAAACCATGGCGCCCCCACATGGCCGGAGCTCGTCGACCGTGTACAGCGCACCTTCGGCCCCCCTACGCGCAGCAATCCCCTCGGCGCTGACAAAGCTCCACCGCACAGGCACAGTGGAAGAGTACAATGCGCAATTCTTGCCCCTACTCGCCTGCTGTCGCCCACTTCCCAAACAGGATCAGGTGGATCTCTTCACCAGCGCCCTCCACAATCCGCTCCAGACCGACGTCGAGCTGCAGCATCCGACGACTCTCGACGACGCCATGAGTCTCGCCCGTGCCTTTGAACGCCACCTGCAAGTGGACGACGACGACCCCGCGGCGCACGTTCCCATCCGCGTCAACCCGCCTGTCGACCGCACGCCCCTAATCCGCCGCCAGGACCCCAGACGCCCACGCCGGCCGCCAGGCCGCCTCCCGCGACACCTGCAGCGCCCGTCAAGGTGGCCCCTCCAGCAGGCGCCCGCTTCAAGCGACTCACAGCGCAAGAGATGGCACAACGCCGTGCGACGGCGTCGCTTCAATTGCCTCGAGAAGTTCTCTCGTGACCACAATTGCATGGGGAAAGGACTGTACCTCATGGAGTTGAACGATGATGTGCCATCCACCGACACCGCCGATACTGAATCGGCCACCGACGAGGAGTTGGAGATCTCTCTGCATGCATTAACAGGGATAAGACGGCGGACACCATGCACCTAGCCACGTCTGTCGCCAGCGCTTCCTTGCGTGCCCTAGTGGATTCCGGCTCCACCAACTGCTTCATTGCCACGAAAACTGCCCACCGCCTCGGCCTCAAGCCTACGCCGCACCCAGTCTCACCGTTGGCATCGCTAACGGGAATGCGTCCTTCGACGGTCTTTGTGCGGTGTGGCCGCAAATGTTGGGTCGAGGAGTTCATCATCGACCTCTACGTGTTGCCCTCCCCAACTACGACCTCGTGCCGGGCTGCCATTGGTCAAGACATTGGGCCAAATGATAGCGTGTGCGCCTCCGCTGCAGCGTTTGGGAGTTACTGGTGCACTGGCTCGGTCAAAACCCTACTGATGCTAATTGGGAGAAATTAGCTGATTTCAAGGCCGCCTATCTGAACTTCTAGTTCGAGGACGAGCTGTTTCGAAAGGAGGGCGGAAGTGTTGTGGACGCTTTGGTTGGAATTGGGAAATTCTATAGTCGTAGAAGGAAGGCGCCAGCAACCGGCTAAATTATAGGAGATTTGGTAATGTGAGGATAAAAATAGAATCGATGGTTAGGTAGTTTCCTATTTTTTAGTTTTCTATTTTATAGTTTCCTATTGTGATTGCAGATGGCATTATATAAGACGGGGAAGTGAGATTAATGAATAATAATAAGAGTAGATTGATCTAACCTCCCAGGGAGGGTGATCGTATTCTGCCCTATCAATAGGTAAGAGAGATATTTATCTGTTTATTATGCAGGACCCTCTAGCCTCGAGGAAAAAACAGAAAACCTATAAATTCTCACATAAAAACAAAACATCATGTCTCAAATCTGTTGGTTAGGTTACAGATATATTATTCTATTATTTATATACTAAAATACAATGAAAGACCCTTAGAGTCGATATTAAAAAAAGAAAAAGCAAAACATTTACCATTAATCTCAGCAAAACATCGTCAATTAAGTTATTTTCACATCGCCAGTTAAGCTATTTCAAATACAAACATATCAATATCCAACAAAACAGGTAACCATTAATGTTTATGATAGCTAGCTGCACAATTTGTGCAGGTAACTTGGCTAAATGGCTACCCAGTTACTTTGTTAACTGCAGCACTATTTTATATCCTGCATATCATGAAACTGATTCCTATCAGATACACATGTGCATAGAGTTATATTCAAAACTTCTGCAATTTTCTACACAATAATGTTAGAGTTGATCTCCTCCCGTTTGGCCCAACGGCCCAACGGGGATCCTTGACCACGCCTGATCGGGACGCCGCCTCCCGTGGCTGGTGGGCCCCCGTCGTCCGTGTCATATAAAAGGGGTGAGGGCCGGGCGGCACACGACACGAGGATCGCCGCCGCCACCAACCTCACCCACAAAACCCTAGCCGATCTAAACTGCGGGGCGCAGTGGCGACGGAAGCGCCACCACCGCGCTCCGACGACATCTACACCGACACACCACGCCGGCGCACGACCACCATGGCCGACAGGCAGCCCTCAAGCTCTCACTCCACCGGTAACCCTAATCCCCTCTCTCTCTCTCTAATGCGCTACTAACGATCTACCCGATTGAACCCGCTTAGCATCGGTGACTAGTGATCAAAGAAAAAACAACAATGGTATCAGAGCCTTCTAGTTCATCGATCTAGGTAGGGTTTTGAAAATCCGAAAAGAATAGAAATGGATCCGATCGGATCGAAAAAGGTAAAGAGGAAAGGGCATACTTACCTCATCGGTTTTCGGCCGCCGGGGCAAAGGGCGCCTCGACGGCGGCGCACGCACCCGAGGGTGCACGCGCGCGCGGCGAGCATGGCGCGCCACCGTCGTCCCTGTGCCCTTCCCTGTGCCGTTATGCGCCGGAGGAGAGAGGGGGAGACGAGAGATGGCTCGCCGGCCGTGGCGGCCGACGGCGAAAGGAAACAGCTGCGGCGACGGCCGGCCGGCCGCGGGTTTGGAAAACCCTAGTTAGGGTTAGGGTTTCCACGGTCGCTCCCTTTATGCGTCCCGCAAGAGCCGCTCGGCCGTCGGATGAATCCGACGGCCGCGAGATCAACACGGGCGTGCGGCTTGGTTTGGGCCGATTCGGCGCCGTGCGCCGTGTGCCCGAGCAGCCGAAAGCCTTTGGGTCGGAAAAGAAAGAAAAAAGGAAAGGAAAAAAAGAGAAGAAAAAAAGAAAAAATATATAATTTTTATTGAATTTGTGTACAGTTTTATTGAATTTTATTGTGTTTAAAGTTTTATTGCAAAATTGACAAATATTGTTGAAATTGACGTTTCTAAAATTGAATTTCGGACCAACGGAGAATTTCAAATTTTAGGAATTTCATTTATGATATATGATGTTGCTATTTTTCGACCAACGTTGTTAATTACAATATCATGCTATATATTATGCCTAATTTTTGCCCAACGGTGATGTAGGCTTAATGCATAGGAAGGTTATGTGATATCTTGTTTCTCACTATTCATGATCATTTTTTCAGAAGGTTACTCCTTGATGGGATGCATAAAAGATATTCCGACTCTACAAGTAGATAACTACAGTGAATGGAAAAGAAAGCTCGACCTTGCATTTATCTTGGGAGAGGTGGACTGGGTGCTAACCACACCCTGTCCTATAGAGCCTGCTGCATTAGTCAGAGGCAACACAGAGTCTAACGCTGACTTTGAAAAAGAGAAAAAGAAAATGCTGACCTTAGGCAACTATATATAGTTAAAAAGGCAAAGTGGGCCTCAGCCAGTAAGAAATGTATGGCTGTGGTAAAGAATACAATTGAGCAGACTATTGTAGGCTCAATTCCATAGACTGACAATGTCTCTGAGTATCTAGAAAGGATAAAGATCCAGTTCACTGGTTCTTCAAAGACTCATGCCACAGAACTCATAAAGGACCTTGTCACGGACAGGTACACTGGAGGTGGCATTAGGGATTTTATCCTACAGAAGAGTGCACAAAATACAAGACTAAAGCAATGGGACTTGGATTTAAAGAAGGACTTTTTAGTTCACCTGATCATGTCTCGATTGCCAAAGGAGTTTGATCCTTTCATTCTCAACTACAATGTGCACCCAGAGAACTGGACCTTCAATACTCTTCTTGCACAGTGTGTACAAGAGGAGGAGAGAATTAGGCCCAAAAATGGTGGCGTTATCAACTACGTTGGTAGCCCAAAGAAAAGAAACTATAGACCGTCTCAATCAAAGGACAAACGCCTCAAAAGTCACAAGGTTAGCACCAACCTCAAGAAAAACAATTTACGGTGAGGACAAACCAAGTGCCTCTATTGTAAGAAGGAAGGACATTTCAAGAAAGATTGTCCTAATTTCTTAAAGATGATAATGGCAAAGAAAGGTGAGAATTTTATCACTTTTGTAAATGAATCCTTGTATGCTAGTTATTCGAAATCCATATGGTGGATCGATTCGGAGCAACTATTCATGCCTCCAACTCCTTACAGGATTCCATTTGACGAGGACTACGCAAAGAAGCGAAAGCAACGTTAAAGTCGCAAATGGAGTTGAAGTGAAAGTTGAAGCCGTCGGAAATCTCAATCTCAAACTTGATAACGGCTTTATCCTTCCATTTCGAGATGTTTTTATGTCCCATCTTTGCATAGAAACTTGATTAGTGTGCCATGTTTGGCGAAGATGACTATTATTGTTATTTTGATAAAGTACAATGTCGCATAATTCATAATAATAATGTGTGGGTCTCGCCTTTCGACGAGACAAACTTTATATGCCGCCTATGCATGAAAGTGTGAATGTTCTATGCAATGATGCAAATGATGTAAATGATGGGTCCTCGTTGACAAAAGAAAACAAGAAAAGAAAGAGAACTCCTAATGTCTCATCGAAATTGTGGCACGTCGTTTAGGCCACATTTCGAGGGGAGAATAGAGAGGCTAGTTAAGAATGAAATTCTTCCTCCACTGGAGTTCTCAGATTTAGAACAATGCATAGAATGCATCAAAGGAAAATATACAAAGCACGTTAAAAAAGATGCAAATAGAAGCGCAGGAACATTAGAGATCATTCACACAGATATTTGTGGTCCTTTTCCTGTAAAGAGTGTGGATGGTTATGACTCTTTCATAACATTCACAGATGATTACTCCCGATATGGTTATATTTATCCAATTAAAGAAAGATCGGAAGCATTGGATAAATTCAAGATATTAGAAGCTGAAGTTGAAAATCAACATGATAAAAAGATTAAAATATTAAGATCCGATCGTGGGGGGAGTACTACGGTCGGCATACTCCTTATGTACAAGTCCCAGGACCTTTTGCAAGGTTTCTAATGAAAAATGGCATAGTCGCCCAATATTCTACACCGGACGAGCCTCAACAAAATGGGGTGGCTGAAAGGCGTAACCGTACCTTAATGGATATGGTGCGTAGCATGATGAGCTACTCCACCCTACCATTGGGTTTATGGATTGAGGCGTTAAAAACCGCCGTTCATATTCTCAACAGAGTACCTAGCAAATCAGTGCCCAAAACACCGTATGAGTTGTGTTCCGGAAGAGTACCCTCGCTAGCTCACCTCCGTGTGTGGGGGAGTCCTGCGGAGGCTAAAGTATTTAACCCAAACATTGGGAAATTGGATCCCAAAATAGTCAGTTGTCATTTCATTGGCTATCCTGACAGATCGAAAGGTTATCGTTTCTACTGTTCGAACAGTTATACAAAGTTTATAGAAACGAGACATGCTGTCTTCTTGAAAGACGAAATGACGAGGGGGAGCACAGTAGCTCGAGTGATTGATCTCGAGGAGAAGCGGAAATATATACCCACTTCAACGATTCGGGAACCTTTCTTCTCACTACCTGTTGATGTTGCGCCTGCAATGCCTGACGTTGCGGCTACAACACCTGTTGTTCGCTCTCCCGTGGTGGAAACGAATAGAAATGAGGAACCTGTCTTTCAGGATCTATCAGAAATCACTACCACACATGAGAAGGAGCAAGAACAGCCTCAAATAGAAGATGTGCCAAATCAGGAGACTTCACAAGAGTCTCAAACAGAAAATGTGCCAAATGTTGAGGCCCCTAGAAGGTCTGAAAGAGTAAGGAGAAAAGCTATTCCCGATGAATATCGGTGTATAACACTGAAGAGTCTCATATAGAGGATGATCCCACCTCATATGAAGAGGCCATGAGAAGCGCCCGCTCATCCAAATGGCTGGAAGCCATAGAAGATGAAATGAAATCCATGAAATTAAATGATGTTTGGGATTTGGAGGAAATTCCTAAAGGAGCCAAAACAATAGGCTGTAAATGGGTCTACAAAACCAAATGTGACTCCAAAGGTAACATAGAAAAGTTTAAGGCGCGACTTGTGGCAAAAGGATTCACGCAAAGAGAAGGAATTGATTACAATGAGACGTTTTCTCCAGTCTCTTGTAAAGATTCTTTCGAATAATAATGACACTAGTGGCACATTACGACTTGGAATTACATCAAATGGATGTAAAACGACATTTCTAAATGGAGATTTAGAAAAAGAGTATATGGCACAACCAAAAGGTTTTGTCATGAAAGAAAAAGAGAATATGGGATGTCGATTAAAGAGATCCATTTATGGGTTAAAACAAGCTTCGAGACAGTGATACTTGAAGTTTGATGGAACTATAAAGAAATTTGGTTTCCAAGAAAACGTTGAGGACAACCGCATTTATACAAAGTTCAAAAATAGAAAATTCATCTTCTTGATTCTATATGTGGATGACATTCTACGGCAAGTAGTGATGTTAGTCTTCTACAGGGAACAAAAGAGTTCTTGTCCTCAAACTTTGATATGAAAGACCTTGGTGAAGCATCATATGTTTTGGGCATAGAAATTCACCAAGATAGAAGAAAGTATGCACTTGGGATTTCTCAAAAGGGATATATAGAAAAGGTATTGAAGAAATTTAACATGTCGAAATGCAGTGCTACGCCCGCTCCTATAGTGAAGGGCGAAAGATATGAGGAATGGCAATGCCCCGAAATAAGTTCGAGCTCGATGAAATAAAGTCAAAGCCATATACTTCGACGTAGAAAGCCTACGGTATGCACAAGTGTGCACACGCCCGACCTATCTTTTGTCACCGGGTTACTTGGCGATTTCAAAACAATCCAGCCCGAGCACCGGAAATTGGTAAAGAAAGTCCTGCGATATGCGCAAGGAACGAAAGGCCTTATGTTGACATACGAAGATCCGATTCACTCCAAATAGTGAGTTATTGATTCGATTTTACTACGTATAAAACAAAGTCAACATCCGGATACGTGTTCACTCTTGCAAGGGAGCTATTTCATAGAAAAGCTCTAAACAGACTATCACTGCAGGGTCTACAATGTATGCCGAATTTATAACATGTTATGAGGCCATGAGGCAGGTGAACTAGCTAAAGAAGTTCATACCCGGTTTGAGAGTGGTTGAGTATTGAGAAACCACTAAAGTTATACTGCGACAATGAACCCGCAGATCGTACTCTCACAACAATCGAGTCAAGTGGTGCGCAAACACATTGACATAAAAGTATTATGTTGTGAAGGATAAAGTCGGGATCAAACAATAAGTCTCGAGCATATAAAGACCGAAAAAATGCTCGCGGATCCGCTAACGGAAGGCCTACCACCTAATTTGTTCAAGAAACATGTAGCCGGCATGGGTTTAAGGAAGCCTTATGATTCTAGACTCGGGGCCCAAAAGTTAAAGCATAAAGTATACGTTTCGAACAGAGATGTGTATAGTGGCTATTGAATCTATCGGCGATTGACCGTGACGATGAGATATGCTCTATACGTTAATTTGTGATGAAACAGACAAAGGTTAAAAGTAATAGTAAAGAGATCAAGGGGGAGAATGTTAGAGTTGATCTCCTCCCAACGGCCCAACGGGGATCCTTGACCACGCCTGATCGGGGCGCCCAGCCTCCTGTGGCTGGTGGGCCCCTGTCGCCTGCGCCATATAAAAGGGGTGAGGGCCGGGGCGGCACACGACACGAGGATCGCCGCCGCCACCAACCTCACCCACAAAACCCTAGCCGATCTAAACCGCGGGGGCGCACTAGCGACGGGAAGCGCCACCACCGCGCTCCGACGACATCTACACCGACACACCACGCCGGCGCACGACCACCATGGCCGACAGGCAGCCCTCAAGCTCTCACTCCACCGGTAACCCTAATCCCCTCTCTCTCTCTCTCTAATGCGCTACTAACGATCTACCCGATTGAACCCGCTTAGCATCGGTGACTAGTGATCAAAGCAATCCAACAAATAATACATTCTAGGCCTTATAATTTGAACACGAATGTAATAGATATGCATTAGTAGTTAGTATTGTTTTAAGGAACAACAAAAACCCTAACCATGCATGCATATTGAGGGCTTAGTTTGTTTCCTAAATCAGTGGACTTGGTTTCAGCTTCAGCACTCACACCACACAATGAATAATAAGATGCTTATCAAATGCAGGCTTTACAAAAGGGGAAGATTGAAATAATTTTAAACACAGAGTGGTTTGTTCCATTGTCCCAATCCAAATCCAGTAATGATGCTGCAAGACGTGTTCTAGACTTCATGCTTGGATGGTATTCTTTGTGTCATGCATAATTTCATCATTATGCAAGTGAAGATTCTAACTATGAAATCCCTTCTAGGATTATGGATCCTCTCATTAGAGGAGACTACCCACTAAGCATGAGAGAATTGGTTGGAAATCGCTTGCCAGAGTTCAGCAAAGAGCAATCCGAAATGGTCAAGGGTGCATTCGATTTCATTGGACTTAACTACTACGCTTCAAGCTATGCTGATAATGTTCCTCCACCATATGGTCATAAAAACAGCATTAATACTGATTACCATGCTAAGATTACTGGTTAGTCAACGTTATCATGGACCAGTCTACTTGTTTTGTGCATATGAATCATGAAATACAAACGTATGGCAAGTGCTCGACACAACATATTAAAAAACGAATATAATTTGGTCAGTTCACATCATAGCCTTTGAGGCATTGTCAATTGCCCACTGTATTTTCCCTCGAAAAGAAAATTGCCCAATTTATTTGAAAAGGGTGGATTTCATGTTACATGAGCATCCCAGCTTTCTCTTCATGCATGAAATGAATGAGGAGTGCTTCAATACAATATAATGTCTATGATTAGACTGGTCATTTTCAATATCTCTTCAATGTATGTGAAGACTGAAGAGCAAAAAAAAAATACACTTTCATTTTCAAACATGGGTGTGCTCAACATTATCTCATCATGAATATTTGATAATTTGTGTGGATACATGTATTGTGTAGTAGCTTGTTTTTGCTACTATGTGCTAAGTTTCGCAATTATGCTAGGTAGTCGAAATGGAATTCCCATAGGGCCTCAGGTGACCTACTACTTTGTTATCCACGGAACAGATTTACTAGTAAATCAATTTGATCAGGTAACATGATTGAACTCTATAAACAACATGTGTGCAGGCTGCTTCATTTTGGTTTTACATCTATCCTGAAGGGTTCCGTGAATTGTTGCTTTATATTAAGGAGAATTATGGCAATCCTACCATCTACATCACTGAAAATGGTAAGTTCCAATAAACATATAGGTCATACAATTTCTCAGCATGTGTGCAAACCAATACTACAATAGCACCTTCTGATTCTTGTTTTTTTTTCAATCTAGACAATAGTGCACACAGGACTTAATATTATTCTCCTAGCTATGTAAAAAAAGTATTCTCTGATTCTTTCTGCATACATCTCAAGGTGTTGATGAAGTCAATAATAAGACCATGCCACTCAAGGAAGCCCTGAAGGATGATACCAGGGTCGCGTACTATCACAAGCACCTTCTCGCGCTGCTAAGTGCTATGAGGTCAGAACATCAATTCAGACACTCAGCTATCAGTAGACAACTTAAGATGCTAGTTAACAGTGTGTTATTCCATATGCCTCCACAGGGATGGAGCAAACGTGAAGGGGTACTTTGCATGGTTGCTGCTTGACAACTTTGAGTGGGCGGACGGCTACACACTTCGGTTTGGGCTAAACTTCGTGGATTACGATGACAGAATGAAGAGATACCCCAAGAACTCGGCCCATTGGTTCAAGAAGTTCCTCCGGAAATGAAACAGAGATGGAAACAAAAGGTTGAAAAGTGTTGCACACAATGCCTTTTTCTCATTGAACATCGAAATAGTATACAAGCTTTATGAGTTAAGTGCCATGGATGAAATTAGTTCGACTAAATAAATCTCACTCTTATTGCATGTTTGCATCCATCTCTGAACTATATTGTACATAGCTAGACAAAGGAAAAACACCATATGGCCATGTATGTTCGTATCCAAGAGGGATGCTCTAATGAAAGCTAGACATGATAAGTAGTTCTCCCATTAAGGATGATACAACGTACATGATAAAAATAAAATGTACTCCTTGTGGTAAAAGGAGAAATGTGCGCTACATAATGCCTACAACGCACTCGGAATTGGCTTTTTACGGCATTAATCAAGCAGTGGTAGTTCAGATCTACTATCTGCTAGTTTGAGCATCAGAAGGAAATCGGCAAAGGCAGACAGGGTACTTACTGGATGCTCACCTGGAAGGATAAGAGGGGGATCTGGAGGCTGCCGCTGTGACTGGCTGATGAATCGAGCTAGTAGCAAGGTCATCGCTGCTAGCTAGCTGGTGCCTGGTGGTGTTGCCGTCTTCTCCGGTGGGGTTGTAGCAGCTGGCCGGCGCGGATCCACGCCGGGATCACGAGGCTGGACCAGCAGGGCAAAGTTGGGGGAAAGGCCAAGAGCGCGGGGGGGGCGGCTGGAGTGCGGGGCGGAGTGTGCGGTGTAGCCATCTCTGTTCGGAGAGTGAGGCGGAGGCGGAGAGGACGGCGCCGACGGGGCGCTAGCAATGGCGCCGCCGCGGGAGCAGAGCGCGGCCATCACCAGATCACGGCTACGAAACCATAAGTATCGAACACGTATCGTCGTATAGGTGGCCAAATGGGCCGGGGTGGGCTGACATTTGCACGCGTGTACTATTCATGGCACGAGCATGACACGGCAGATGTAAACGGGCCAGGCCGGCATGACACGATTGGACGTGTCGTGCTTGGGCTATCGACCGAGCCGGCACAACACGGTTCTGTAGCATGCCGCCGAGCACGACACGACCCACGGCCCAAGACGGCAAGGCGCGACGCGTGGGCGCGTGGCTAGGGTTAGGGTTTAGGCGGGCGGAGGCGGAGGCGGCCGACGGGGGCGACGGGGAGAGGGTGCGGCACGGCGGCGGCGCGGCGGCACGGCTCGGAGGACGGAGGCGGCGCAAGCGCGGAGGCGGGGCGGACTCGGGCGGATGCACGGAGCGTCGCGGCCGCGCGGAGGTCGGCGGCGGTCCTCGGCGGCATGGAGGTCGGAGGCGGCGGTGCCGGTGCAAAGGGCAGTGCGGCGTTGGCGTCAGTGCGACGAGCGGGGTCCGGCGGCGTCGGTGCCGTATTGTGTCGCTGGGGAGGAGAGAGTCGAGAGGAGAGGCGGCGCCGACGGGGTCCGGGTGTAGGGTTAGGGTTTTTTCATTTTATAGTCTTTCTCCTCCGCTGCCGGGTAATTTTGGCCTGTGGGCCAGTTTTCGGCACGTGGGCCTTAAGCGTGTTCAGGCCAGCACTGCACGGCCCGGGCACCCGTGGATCATGCTTGGGCCACGGGTGAGGCATGTGGGCCGGCACGGCACGGCCCGTTACAGCAACCGTGTCTAACGGGTCGTGCCAAAAAGGGTCATGCCGGACCCATGCCCATGCTGTGTGTTGACGAGAAATTTCTCTCACGCGCTGGTATAGGATATCTGCTTAGCTCCAGTGTAGGTCCTTTTCGGCTACCTGTGCTGTACATGGCGTGCCAGTTGGTTTGATCTGTTAACCAACAAGAAAATAAAGATATATGTGTTAAGTGTTAAGTTAGATCCTACTGGATCGGCTGTAAGAGTCAATTTACATATATATATATATATATATGCTATCTCGAAATGTATTTAAACTAAGTGACTAGAATAGATCGGCTGCGCCGAGACAATATTAACCATTTAATCCAAATATACAATGAAATAATAAATATATGTTTTAATAGCCTAGTTGATACCGTAAGTCTAACTGTGAATCGGCTAATACTCCGACTCATATTATGAAAAGATATTGATCTAAGCTAAATGCGCTAAACCTAGATCAATCGGCTGTCGACCAACAGGCTGATTATGGCTTAGGGCATTTAACTAGAGCAAGATCTTAATATAAGAGGCAATTTCAATAAACCTGACAATAAATATATAAAAAGAATATTAAAATAGATAAGGCCGGCTGAAATCCCGGCACTGTCTCTAAATATATACATCTAGCCGAATAGATCATAAAAGCTCTAAAAACGACTTAATAGATCAATATTGATGTATCATTAAGTATAAAAAAACAATCAGATCTATTGTGGCTGATGTAAATACCTCAAGACAGTGGACATCGCATATAATCTAGGCTAACTTTTAGATCTAGCTGGCTGTTGATTCTTAATAGAAACAAGCCGATGTCAAGACAAATTTAAACATTGATCTAGATTATATGTGATATATGATAACTAGCGCAACATAAATCATCGAATTTAGAGTATCATGGCGATGGAAGCACTAAATTCGATGAGATACACCACTAATGATAAACATTTACCTTAAATCAGGGATCGAAACGATATAGCCCGAAGTCGAATTAATTGTTCGTCTGAAGAAAAAGGAGGCGAAGCGACGAAGGTTGTATTGATTGTGTCTTTATTTACAGGGATCCCGAGTCCTATTTATACTCAGAATAATATTATCCGTGCGAACCACGGTCGCTATCTAATCTACTATTTAAAATACGACAATATGTCGGGATATGGTCTCATGCCGCATTACAATAAACAATCTAAACAAACTCCTAATTTACACTTACAAGACTATATCCGTAGATGACAATATCTTTTAACATGTAATTTGGGAACCGAATCTTCTACTT
Source organism: Oryza australiensis (assembly GCA_019925245.2). Taxonomy (NCBI): domain Eukaryota; kingdom Viridiplantae; phylum Streptophyta; class Magnoliopsida; order Poales; family Poaceae; genus Oryza; species Oryza australiensis. Next base: position 17,058,129 of record JAIFGZ020000222.1, read on the forward strand.
ATCTTTAAGCACTTTCATCGAAAACGGTCTTATCCTCTCCTCTGACTCAACATCGGCTATCGTTGTCTTAGTCCGACTCGCTCCTCACCGACTAAGCTTCAGAGCCGATCTTGACTTAGCCGATTCCGATTCCATTTCTTTTCAGATCAGGTTTCTTCTCCAATTTCGCTTTAATCTTTGTTTTAAACTCGAGAATTAGGTTACCAAATTTGGTCGTTAAGACTGTGCCGGGCCGGGCCGCCCGTTTGGCCCTCTGTATCGCCGCCGTAAAGGTGGTTTTGATATTTCTTTTTAAAAAAAGGAAAATAATATTACAAATAAATAAGGTGGTTTGAAAATAATAACAATAAGTTTACTCAAGTTTAAAATTTTCAATTAAATTTGTTAAAACATGTACCGTGTATAAAATCTGATATAATCTCGATGTATCTTATTTAGTGCAAAAGTACTAACCAACAAAACAAAACATGACGTTCTAACCGATCATACGCAAACGTCAAACTGGAGCTTTCATACGTGCCCTCGCTTAGCTGTTGTTCTTTGCTTGAATGAAATGAGTACAATCCTGATTTTTTCTTGATGTTGATGATAGGTACTGGTGTGATTTGTGTACATCAAAATAAGGTTGTGTTGATGTGAAAACGAGTCTACCTCTAGGCACACTTGAATCATCTCTTGAGTAACCCGTAGCGACGCCCAAAGACATGCTGCCACAGGAAAACAAATGTTGCCAAACAATCATCAGGAAAGGACCCATTTGGACGAATACGTGCCGATTTATTTTAAAGTCGATAGATCAGTTAGAACGTAATCTAATACCATAGAGACAAATGATAAACAATTAAAATAATCGAGGGTGAATAGACATAAAATATATGAAAAAAGTAAGACATAGAAGAAAGAGGTAACGATAATAGATTAATTTTGAAGGATTGGTTAGTTTTTTCAATTGACCTTTGACACCTAATATTTATAAAAAAAAGATGGTTAGAGGCCAACTAGGACTCAAAGAAATCTCAGTCTCAAAAGCGAAAAAAAATAAAAAAATTAAAATTAGACTCAGACTTAGGGTATAATCGATCTAACCGCTGGCCGTCGGAATACCTCCTATCGAGTTGTCCATTTCCAGTCCAACCGCTCAAACACTAGTGGTCATATCAGCGTTAGCGTTTGATATAGTGCTAAATTTGACTATCAACAGTTGCAAACTTGCAATAAAGTCCGGACTAGTTAGCTGGCAAGTCTGCATTGGACAATACCGAATAAACTATTGTTTAAGATGTGGTTGACTTTTGTCATGGTGTTGGATCATTCGTCTCATTCAAATATTTAATATAAATATAAAAAAATACAAGTCATGTTTAAATTACTTATAATGATAAAAACAAGTTAAAAATAAATGACATTTATATTTTTTCCGCGCACACATAAAAGGGTTGTACGTCAATATATTAGATATTAGAAGAAGAAAGACGGTTCGAAAACCCAGAACCGGTAGGGTAGGCGGGAGAGAGGAAAAAACAAGCAGGAGCACTTTTTAAGAAAAAACATAACGCCAAAAGATAAAAGTGGAGGTAGAAACCTCCTAATCTCAAAAAAAAAAAGCTGGAAGGCAACCGAGCTGCCGGGGACCACAACCGACCCACTGTTCGAGGCACCACAACCGACCCTCTGCTCTGAAGAAGTTCACCATCACTAAAATTTATATTTATATTTAATAAGATGAATGGTTAAATATCATATTTAAAAGATAATAGTGTTACGTATTTAAAAGGAGAGGTAGTATTTCTTTGAAATCAGTCGTGGTTGATGAGTTGGTGAGGATCTTTTCAGGATAGCACCATGGTTGAGTTCTCCACCTCGCGTGCATATCCTTAGATCTTTTTTGGGTCCTGTTTGGTATGAAGGATTTTCAAAGAAAAACCAAAGGTATTGGAGAACGGAAACCATAGTTGAAATAAACCATTTCATATGAAAATCATGTAAAATTCAGACGTTCCAAAGAAACAGTTAACAGCAAAAGGAAATAAAGTCCAATAATGTGCTTAGTGTTGTTCCGTTTTGTCACTAAATTCAATGCTACAACTAGAACTTTGTGCATATCCTGTTCATAGTTGATGAAGTTTGTTACTGTTTGCTTCACACAATAGCGAGAAATCAAGTTAGTTACACTTGCTACCTTAAAAAAAACACTAGCACGACACTAAAAAACCATGACAGGTTTCATACGTTAAAGAGACGCGTCTCTCTGATTTAAATTAGAGAAGCCTCCTCGAAAATCACACAATAAAAACAAAGAAAAATCCGATAAGTACGTGACTTGCCAGAGTTCCGTACTCCGTGCATCATGTGGGGGCTTGGAGTTCAAGTAGTGCCATGGTCCATGGAGTATGTCAGAGGGTTTGCTAACTACAGCATTGGTTCCTAAAAAGACTATAAGAGATAAATTTAGATAAATATATATCTAAATTTATTTTAGAAGTTGGTTTTTTTAGACGGGATAGTACACGCTACCTACCAGATAAAGCAACGTAATGATATTTTCGTGCTCGTTTAACACGAGCATCTACTACAACAGTAATACAGAACCATCATCCATCACTATTATCAATTCTGCATTGTTTAATAAGTAGTACCCCTACTGAATTACTGATATGGGTCTCTTTCTGGTGGTCACCATTCCGGAGTGACATAATTGCCCCCGTCCACACAAGTCCAAACAAGATGGCGTTCCATGATGCAGTCCCTATAAATGGGGATGCTATATAGCGCCGCTTGTGTTCAGCAATCCATCACCTTTTCTCTTGCAGGTAAAACCTCTTTCAGATGGCGGTTGCAGGGGCAGTGGCGATGTCCGGTGGTCTCCTCCTCCTCCTATCTGTCGCCTGTGTCGAAGCCGGCGAGCTGCCGCCGATTAGCCGGAGAAGCTTCCCCAAGGGGTTCATCTTCGGGACGTCATCCGCGTCCTATCAGGTCAGGCTTACTTTCCACCTCATTCTTCCTACAAGAAATCAAGAACAATTTGATAGACTGCCGCCTAAACTAAATTCTTGCAAGAATATCAGTTGGAACAGACTGTTCTTTTGAAAAGAAAAAAGAAGTTGGAACAGATCAACAGACTATATACAAGTAACACATGAAAAAGGAGCGGATTAAGATAGGACTCTGCAAATAATGCTCAAATTACTCCGAAAATGGTTCTCGAGTTTGCATGTGGCTAGGAATTCAAGGCGAAATCCAAACATCCAATAAGCATTCAGTAGTCGATTAACTGTTTCTCATCACGACGTGTTCTGTTTCGGGTCTGAAACCTGAAGAATTGGCCATTGCTTCACACATGATGCAGTACGAGGGTGGCGCAGCGGAGGGGGGCAGAGGACCAAGCATCTGGGACACCTTCACACATCAGTATCCAGGCATGTTAACTGTAAATGACAAGTAAGAAAAGGCAATGAGACATTATTTTGAATTGAAGATTGTCTAAATTGGCAGATAAAATTGCTGACAAAAGCAACGGGGATGTGGCTGACAACACCTACCATCTCTACAAGGTATTAGCGATTAGTATTTTCAAGTAGCTGTCCTGGCCATTTTTTAATAGACTTTTTGTAAGGATTTTAAATAAATATGCATTCCATGTTTGTATTAGTTTCTTTGTTTCTATCAGATAAAAAAATGTATTGCATGCCAGTATGCCTCTGCCGCAATCACTTGGGGAATCAATTGTAAGCTTCATTACAAGGAATAATTTAGTGCTCACATCCTGAAAAATTGCAGGAAGATGTGCACATGATGAAGGAGATGGGAATGGATGCATACAGGTTCTCCATCTCATGGTCAAGAATTCTTCCAAGTGCGTGATACACCTAATATATACTATAATGCACTGGTCATGCGTAACAAATATAGAGCTTATCTGAAGATGTTCTCTTTTTTGTTCCAAGTACAATATTTTTGCATATCTTTTTCAATTTCCAAGGTGATCCCACAAGGAGTTAAAATCTCACTGTCACGGCAGATGGAAGTTTGAATGGTGGAGTCAACAGAGAAGGCATCAACTACTACAACAATTTGATCAATGAGCTATTATTGAAAGGTATGCATGTCTAATCTTCACTGTTTAGTTTCAATTTCAGTGCCTAGATGCAACTCGTGGAAACCATTAGCTCCATCCCTTGGTATGCCGGATTTCCTTTTCCAAGATGCAAAATAATCTTGGGTTAATCGGATTCATGCCATTACATTTTTGAAAAAAAAACCATTACTATTCGTTAAATCAGGTACGTGCCATTGAAATTTTGTAAAATTCAAACGACGCCATTGTTGCCAGGTTTTCTGTTTCATTACCACTACTGTTAAAGTCGGGCCCACTTGTCAAGCCCATCTTCAACCTCCGGCCGCCGCATCCTCTCTCTCTTCGGGAAAAAACGCTACCACAGTGCTCCTCCGATTCGTCTCTCTGGGCCATCCTCCTTCTCATTGATTAAGGGGAATTACTACCCTCAACTCTTCAATTCCCCCACAAAGCTCCCTTCAATAGGACCCCGAATCGTCGAGTTCGTCACCAAGAGCACCACCGGCTAGAACAGCGTGCACAGGCTTATCACCAAGACAACCGCGAAGAGAAGCATGTCTGGAATGAGCGTCTCCTTGAGCGACCTGTACCTTGCGTAAGTAGAAATCGAAGAGGAAGCCCAGCTCGACCTCGATGACGCAGTACATGTACATCCTGTCATGGTCGTCGGCAGCGTAGAGGAGGCCGACCTTGACGAAGTCACATGTCTTGTTCTAGGATGCCGGAGTAGCTTGAACATAATGAAGGACAGGCACAGGTACGATCCCGCTGGTGGACACCCTCTTCGGGAGACGGCCATGGATGCTTGGTTGTCGAGGCACATGTGTTCGTGCTGCTCCCTGATCCATTCTTCACCCAAATGCTAGCTGCAACTTTTATTGCCTATGCAGTGGAATTCCATGGTCTTTGACTCTCGTAGAACCTGCTCCTGCCGTGGAGAAACATAGCCATCTCCCTCTGCTCGTGAAGATGTTGACCTCGAACAGATTGATCTCGGTGAGGCCAGCGAGCGTTGCTGGGGACCTAGGTGGCATCCGGGAAGGTGCAGCTGTCTGCCTGCTTTGCGCCAAGCTAGCCGCGCGTCTCCGGAGTCTGCTGCCGCTACCACCACGCCGGAGTTGGAGAAGAACATAGGGGAGAGAAAGCATAATGTGGAAAGAAAGGGCGATTTTGACATTTTCTGCATTTAGACGGATGTGCTAACAGAAATTTTAACGGCAATGACATGATTTGAATTTTACAAAATTTTAATGGCATGTAACAGATTTCACAAATAGTGGTATTTTTCCAATACCGCAAATTTGTAATGGTATGTATCTAATTAACCCAATAATCTTAATACATTTGCAGGGATCCAACCATTTGTTACCCTTTTCCATTATGACACACCTCAGGCACTGGAAGATAAATACAAAGGATTTCTTAGCCCTAATATCATGTAAGTCAACAATTCTTCGGTACCTTTTGCTACTTAAATATATCACAAGTTAAATCTGGAAAAGTTAAATTGGGATCTGACCAGGTTAATAAACACAACTCAGTAAGATAGGAAAGTGTAATTTTAAGTCTACATCTGAATAATGTTTTCCATAAATACTAGGGACCATGTTATGTACTTCAGAAAAATATTGTCCATGACATCATGGATGCCAATTAAAATACCCAATATTTCGATGCCAAAAGCCTTTGGAGTTCCTTTCCCCATTTTCTTGCGAATATTGTTTACTGTGATTTGTTGAAGGACAAGATTTAACCCTTGTTTGTATTGACACCACCCACATTAGTGCTCCCTTCCTTTAGTATTTTCAGCTAAAACATCCTACTGTTATTTGTCATGAAAAAAAGTGCTAAAGTTACTGACTGTGAAGAACTATTGCAGAAATGACTACAAGGACTATGCCGAAATCTGCTTCAAAGAGTTTGGTGACCGAGTGAAACATTGGATCACCTTCAATGAGCCTTGGATCTTCTGCTCTAAGGCCTACGCATCTGGCACCTATGCCCCGGGCCGGTGTTCGCCCTGGGAGACGGGAAAATGCAGCGTTGGAGATTCAGGAAGGGAGCCTTACGCTGCATGCCATCACCAACTACTTGCCCACGCGGAAACTGTTCGGTTGTACAAAGAGAAATATCAGTTCACTGATGAAGTTATCAGGCAGTCGCAGTTCATCCGTGATAATGGTTTACATCGAAGATCCACAAAGTTAAGTTTCATAATCCAAAATTATTTATTGCTTGGCATTTAGTTTCAGCCAGGTCCTGGTGGTAGAGTTTGCCAGCATAGACATTAGCCTGTACTAGTAATAGTCGATAAGGGGAAAAAAATCCTAGAATTCTCACAAGAAAAGCAATAAAATTTGGCACTTAATCTCGACGTGCCCAAGTTAGAGAGGTCAAAATAGGTCAGAGAAAATATTTATTTATTATACAAGACCCTCTAGAGTGGTGGAAAAAATATAAACTCACATAAAAACAGAATATCATGCCTTAATCTCGGTCATCCTAATACAAAGGTCTGGATCTGTTGGTTAGGTTAGAGATATACTCCTATTATTTTATTATTTACATGCTAAATTCAATGAAAGACCTTTAGAGTTGATAAGAAAAGCAATAAATTCATAAAAAGCAAAACATCGCCCATTAAGTTATGTTCAAATACATACACATATCAGTATCCAACATCACAAATGTCTCTGATATCTAGCTCACAATTCCTGCGGATAACTTGGCTAGTTAATTACTTTATTAACTGCAGTGCTATTTTATATGCTGAATATTATGAAATGGATTCCTATTAGATACACAGACATATGCATATTCTAGCCCAGTGATATATTCAAAGCTTCTGCAATTAACTACATAATATGTTCAAGGCCTTATAATTTGAGCATGATTGTTATAGATATGCATTTGTTGTTAGTATTATTTTTAGGGAACAACAAAAACCCTGACCATGCATGCACATTGGATGCTTAGTAGAATCAATTCTGTTTGTCAAATCAAAGGAACAACAAAATGCTTGACAAATGCAGGCCTTGCAAAAGGGGAAGATCGGAATAATTGTGAACTCACAGTGGTATGTTCCCTTCTCCCAATCCAAAATCAACAAGGATGCAGCAAGACGTGTTCTAGATTTCGTGCTTGGATGGTAAATTCTTTGTGACAAATAATTTCATCATTAGGAGACTGAAAATTCTAACTACGAAATCCTTTCTAGGTTTATGGATCCTCTCATTAGAGGAGATTACCCCCTAATCATGAGAGAATTGGTTGGAAATCGTTTGCCAAAGTTCACCAAAGAACAATCTGAAATGGTCAAGGGTGCATTTGATTTCATTGGACTTAACTACTACTCTTCAAGCTATGCCGAGAATGTTCCTCCATCATATGGCCTTTACAACAGCTACAACACTGATTTCCAAGCTAGGATTACCGGTGAGTAAACATATTCATGGATCAGTCAACTTCTCTTGTATATTTGAACCACGAAATACGAACATATGGCATTTTGTTTGGATACATGCATTTTGTAGCTTTTTTGCGACTAGGTGCTAACCTTGCGCAATTATGCTAGGTAGTCGAAACGGTACTCTCATTGGTCTTCAGGTGACCTACAGCTTTGTTACCCACAGAACAAATTATTAATAAAACAATTGATCATGTGACATGATTGAACTCTATAAACAATATGTGTGCAGGCTGCTTCATCTTGGCTTCATATCTACCCTCAAGGGTTCCGTGAACTGTTGCTCTATATCAAGGAAAACTATGGCAATCCTACCATCTACATAACTGAAAATGGTAAGTTCCAATAAACATATAGGTTATAATTTCTCAGCATTTGTTCAAACTAATACTACTATAACACCTTCTGATTCTTCTTCTTTTTTTTCAATCTAGCCAGTAACTGCACATAGGACTCGAATATTTTTCTTCTCCTAGCTATGTAAAAAAAGGTGTAAATGAATCTCACTGATTCTTTCTACACGTACATCTCAAGGCGTTGATGAAGTCAATAACAAGACCATGCCACTCAAGGAAGCCCTGAAGGATGATACCAGGATAGAATACTATCACAAGCACCTTCTCGCCCTGCTAAGTGCTATGAGGTCTGAACATCAATTCAGACACTCAGCTATCAGTAGACAACTTAAGATGCTAGTTAACAGTGCATTATTCCATATGCCTCCACAGGGATGGAGCAAACGTGAAGGGGTACTTTTCATGGTCTCTGCTTGACAACTTTGAGTGGACAAGTGGTTACACAGTCCGGTTTGGGATAAACTTTGTAGATTTCGATGATGGAATGAAACGATACCCCAAGAACTCGGCGCATTGGTTCAAGAAGTTCCTTCAGAAATGAAACTTGGGATGAAAAAGAGAAGCTTGAAAAGAGTTGCACACAGTGCCTTTCTCATTGAACTTCAAAATAGTATACTATGTTACATGTGTTCAGTACCACAGATGAAGTTAGTTCGAGTAAGCAAATACCGCTTATTGCATGTGGAATTTATCCCTTAACCATATGTACATAGCTTGGCGATGGATAAGTACAAATAGCCATGTATGTTTGTATCCAAGAAGGATGCTCTAATGAAATCTAGATGTGAGTAATTTGTTTCTCGCATCTAAGAATTACACAATGTAAATGAAAAAAATGTATACTTGTTGGGTATAAGGAGAAATGTATGTCCACGATGCGTACAGCGCACTCGAAATTGGCTTCTTAAAAAATTTCAACTGACTAGCTGACTAGTAAATGTTAAAAGTAAGAAATGACAAGTGATTCACATTTTCTCTAAGAAAAAAGGGAATAAGACCAGAAATGCAGACGGGACGGGGTACTGGAGGCTCACCTGGAACGAAATGAGGGGGATTGAAACTTCCGCTGTTGTGGGTGATGAAGGGAAGGGAGACTAGCAAGGCTTGGAGCTATCGCTGCCTCATCATTTCATCGTCCTCCGATTGGGCCATCGCTGCTGTAGCTGGTGCTTCCGCCTTCCTCCGATGCGGGTTGTAGGATTGTAGCAACTGACCGATGGAGCGGATCGACGGCGGGACGACGCTGTCCGCCCGAGCAGACCAAAGCTGGGTGGAATGGAGACAGCTATGGCGGAGCGTGGGGTGGAGAGGAGGGCGACCGGGCGGCGCTAGCAGTGGCGCGGAGCAAAGCGCGGCGGCGGCCGGCGGCGAGATCGTGAGGCGGCCGGCCGCGGAGTCGAGGGGGGATAGGAGCGCCGGCCTTTCCTCGTCTGGTGTAATGGGCTCAATCGGACGAATCTTCGATCCGGAAACTGGTCCACCTCAGAAGCTTTTACAGCCCAGCTAGGGGTAATTTCTGGGCCCATAATTTGCACTGGTTTTAGGCCCGAAACAAGGCTTCGAAACAGGACCGTTATTCAAATGATTGCATTTGGAACACTAACAGTGGTTTGTGGGGGAGAGAGAGAGAGATTTTGCTCGATAAATCAAGTGACTTGAACTAAGCAAAGCCCAGGAATAAAGGAGACATTGGATAAGCCATGAAAGGTACTGACACGGCAGCATAATCCCGATATATTCCGAACCGAACATTTTACCTAGGATAATCCGACCGAATATTTTACTACACCGAAACAAACAATCCTACCACCGAGGTAGACACGTTCTGCCCGTGTCCGTATCACCATCCTGCCCGCCCGACACTACCAACAATCCGGCTCTGCTCGTCCCAAGCAGATACGTCCGAGCATCCGATCGCATCCCGGCGGTATATCTCCTCTCGCCGCCGCGGCCGCCGCCCGACAGCTACGTCCGCTTCGCCCTCCTCCGCCGCGTCCCCTGCCTCGTGGCTGCGTCCATCCTGATCATCTCGCGCGGCGCAGGTTCAAGCCGGTTTTGCCCCGGTCCAAGATGCGGAGCCCGATGCTCGTAATATGCCGTGATTACTGATGGTTTTGGGGTACAAAACTAGAAATGGCTTCTTCTGTTTGGGCAGTGATGCCCATCGATCGAGCTCGGTGATGAGTGATGTTTAATTCATGGGGTTATTTTTTTGCTCGTCCGTTTGCTGTTGCAAAGGTTCATCTCTATCTCGACCGTTGTCCGCTAATGGTAGGACAATTGTTCATGTGAGGTATATTAATTTGTGTGTGTGTGAAAGAAAGGAATGGAAAATATATTAATGGGGAGAATGTTTACATGGTAACGTAACGGCAGCAAGTTCATGTACTAAGAATAATATATAGAAGATGCATGATGGTGAAACACATCGGGATTATCACTAAATTAACTCAATTATTTTATGTTTTTGTGGTTGTAGCTAGAGAGGTCTACGAGCAATTGTAGCTAGAGAGGTCTACGAGCAAAGATCCTGTTTTTTTGTTCTTTGTTTAGGCCATGCATCAATTTTGTCGCTACTCCTACGTCCGTACTCAGTAGTGTGTGGTAGGACGTACGTACATAGAAGACGTCGTCTAACATAAAAATAACAATATAAACATCATGTTGGTACTTGGTTAACTACTTCGGTTGTAACTTGTAACAGGTCCATTATTATTTACTTCTGATGCTACGATGTCATTTTAATTTACTACTTCATTTTACATAATCACTCTGCATTCTTTGTAGGTGACGTTTCATATTAGTTTTTGCTTTTTTTTTATTTTTATCAGTCTTTGACCAATAATAAGATGCCTAAGGCAAAGTAACCGTCTTGTTTAATTTCCTTTGTTTAATACATGAAGTTAATAAGCATTATGTCATGTCCCAAACTAGCTTAAAAAATAACGTAGGACGATTCAAATTACCAATTCTAAGAAAACAAATCGGTTACAAAAAAAATAGAATATCACAACGAGAGGGGTTTCATTATTATGAGTAATGATATATTCATTGTTGGAAGTACCAACAGTCCTCGAGTTCACAACTACATTAAAAAAGATGAAAGCAGAGATTCGTCCGAAGCCACAAGCATTACTTGAAAACTAAGCTGAAACCCTAATACTACTCAAAACTTGCTTGCTCATGGAAGAACTCTTCCTCAGCTGGAGCCATCTCCTCTTCTTCGAGAACTAAGGGAAGGGTTCATTTATATAGAGCAAGGGTGAGTATAGGAGTACTCAACAAATCATGAGAATTAGGTGTTTAATACAAGCTTCGTAGTAAGGCTATTTGATTTCACGTTTAGTTTGATTTTTATAGTTCCTGAAACGACTAAATGTGTGCTTATCAACGACTCGAGTGAGAAGGTGTGTTCACCCATTTAGAGCGGTGAAGTGTATCATTAATTTCAGAGCACAGATATGGTTCCCCGCCATTAGAATGAGATGGACTTCCCAAGTCTTGTCGTTCCCGACAGCCTTAAGTTATTCAACAACGAACCCCTTGCCACAAGTAGCAATTTCACAAAGCGGTAGTCAAGCAAAACTACACTAAGGAATCACCTCACATCCACCCATAACCATAGGCACGACTATTCGAACAATGTGTTAACCTTTGCAGAGGCGGTACACTTTACCCACACTACGCTACTAACCCGGGTCACCCAACCCATGCAGAACAGCCACGTCTGATGACCTTGTGGTTTTCATGACAAGGCATTTCCAAAGCCAACTCAGGGTCACCTTCTACCAACAGGAAGGGTTCCACGGACCAACAACAGGGTAGGCCCTAGACCATGTTGTGTCAGGAAGCCCGGTGGGTCCTCCCCGACACCACCCTGGCGAATTCACTTATCCCTTGGCATCAAGATTTCCTTGGCCTAGCTAGTTACTTAGCCAGGGGTGTCCCACTTCACTCATGTGGTCGCATATGTTATGTTTGGATGAAATTCCAAAGGAATCGGTCCGGATGGGCAAGAAGAGTAAAAATGTACCACCAGTACATCTCTTGCACCGCGAGTTTAGAAACTCATTTTATTTTCAAGGCACTGACCCAGGTGTCAGGAGGTGTCGGGTTTTCCAAAGATTTTGTACACCCAAGTTTTACCCAACATTGATCACTTTAAATTCGAAGAGGGTCATTGGCTTCGATACCCGAGGGCACGAATACCGAGACCTAGCATGGTTGTCGACAAGGGAGTTCTAGGTATTTCAATTAACGAGGTTAATGTAGCAATATAGGTGAGGCTTGTCGGTTATATTGCGAACCATGGACGACATTTCATGTGTGTCCTAGAGATGCACACTTGCGAAATAAAATACTTAGTTTTAAATTATGCGCACAATATGTTCAAAGGTGACTTGTCTTGCTCGAGATCTTGAGCTTCCTTCTCGAATTCCACGCATCGGGACTCTTTCGGCTCCAAAGCTACACGTGAAACGAGACAACTCAACTAAATGACCAAGGAAAAGGCCCTATTAAAGACCACTAAGGTTTCCACTAGTTAGATCTTGATTAAGAGAGAGTCAATCAGATGAATGGTTGAGGAGATAAGGATTTTCTAAGATTAAATGATTTTCTGACCAACGAAAAAGGGAAATAGCTTTCTCTGGAAAAGAAAAAGGAGAAAATGGGAGGCTCAACCTTTTGGGCTGAGAGCGAGGCATGGCCCAGGCAACACGTAGGCACGACCGGGCGGAGTGGGTCGGCACGCGGGAGAGCGGCCACAGCCAGAGCCGAGGTGAGTGGGTCGGCTGGCGAGGCACGGCCAAAGCGACGACATGGCCGCGGAGGAAGGGGAGGTTGAGTGGAGAAAGGGGAGGCCGAGTGGGCCAAGCGAAGCGCGGCCTAGGACGACGCGCACAAGGCAGGCCAGTGGACGTGGCCCATCGCATGGGATCCTGAGCGGGACACACATGTTGGTGACATGGTTCACGAGGGGTGGGTGCACGTGAGGGACGACGTTAGGATTCGGTGGACGGGGTGCACGAGGGATGTGCGGCAGGCCCACGCGCAGCCTCATGGCTCTCCATGGTCCGTGCACACGGGGTCAGAGGAATGGCGCCTACGTCACATAGCGAGAGGAGGAAGAAGCACAATGTTTCATCTGACGACGAGCGGCAATGCTGGTCATCGGAGCACACAGGCGATTGTAATGAGAGGGATGGCACCGGAGCGAGGGATGGGACAAGATAAAACGAGCCAATGGCTCGGATTCACCGGAGGACGGTTGGAGAAGGTGGATTATGCCAGCGAGCAAAAGGGGGAAACCTTGCCGGAGTGACGAGGGCCCGATTTGTCGAAGCTAGAGCATCTACGCGAGTCCCGATGCCATTCCGAGTGACGAGAGGCGATGCGCAGCACTAGAGCACGGAAGCAACGGTGAACACGGCGAGGCACAGAGCAAAGCGCACAGCGAGCTACGGGTGAGTGGCGGCGGAGCGAAACGAGCGTCTACGCACATGAGACGACGAGGGCGAAGCTAGCTAGCACCCTAGGAGGGAGTATGAGCAGAAAAGATACGGAGAGCTACCGCAACAGGAAGGGGCATCGTGTAGGATGCCCGATGGCGCGAAACATGGTCGTTTCGGCATCGGGCCAAGGAAGGGGAGGAAGTAGGTGCTCGGAGTCCATGTCACATGTCCATGAACGTGTCGGCTTCTCCATCACGCTCAACGGTGGACGAATGACAACACGGTGGTTTTGGCAATGGTGCTAAAGCGGATGAGAGGAGACTGAAAACGAGGGGAGAGGTGTGGTTTATAGGCGCTGGGCATGGCTTGGAGGAGAAGGGAGCCCCGAGCAGTCAAGAGGCGAGGACGGCGAGCTGTCGCGTCGGCGTTAGCAGCTCGTTGTCCTTGGCACAAATGGCCAAGTGATGGAGCAGAGGGGCCGCAAGGCCGATAGGGGGAAAAGGAAAAGAAGGAAGGAAAACGGGGAGCTTGTCCTAGCCAATTTGAGAGGGAGAGAGACGGGGAGGGCGAATGCTGCCTCTCGTTTTTGGAAGCTTGGCAACATGGGGCGGCAGTGCTCAGGGTGACGGTGGTGGTGATGGCAAGATTGTGGTGGCAGGTTTGGCGTCGAGCGGGGGCAGGGCGGTCGTCGGCGTAGGCGACGACCAGAGGGGGTGATGCCAACGTCCTTTCGGTCTGCCACGGCAAGCACACACGGGAAACTATGGCGGCAGTGCGGGCGCCATGAGGAGTGGGAAAGAGAGAGAAAGCACGCGAGGAGGGGACACCTACCTTGGCACGTGCGGTGCACGTGACCCGGGAAAAACGCGGGCTGACGAGGAGCTGTTGGGCCGGCCGAGAGATACGGCTCAAGAAGAGATACGACTCAAGGAGGGAGGTATTAGACTTTTTTAGGGAATTGATTTTAGAGTGGAATTGGAATTGGATTTTGTTTTGAGATTCGTGATTTCTATCAGAATTGAGTTAGCACTGAGCGAAGAGCTGAGACCTTGGCACACATAACAAGTGCACAACCGAAGAATAATTTTCGCAGGGTTTTTTTAAATAGGTTTTCTCACTAATGTATGATACACATTACTACAGGACAATCAAACAATGTGGTATTTGCTAGGAGACATTGCAAGAACTTAAATTTACTCGAGGTCACTAAAAAAATTGATAATTTACCGCAAGACACTATGAGCATTAAAATATGAGACTACCTATATATGCCGTCATATTTTTTATGAAAAATATATTGTAAGTCTCAAAAATTACATATGTAATTTTAGTGTATTTATATTGTAAGTCCTAAAATTATATATGTAAGTATTTACATTGTAAGCACTAGAATCATTGAAAATTTAAATCTTATATTGGGAAAATAGAAAAAGCAAACGATGCAAGCATGACAAGAGAAAAAACGAATTCTTACTAATAATTAAGTAGGTGGTTCCTATAGACGGCTAATCACCGTACGTAGCTTGACTAGAGGCGACCGGTTACGCATGTATTTTAGGAATCTCAAGGAAGGATATATGACCTAAAATCTAACTGCAATTAGCAATAAAATATGAGCGCCATATATTTAACAAATTCGTAAAATATTCATTTTACCCTCGTCTCCTTCCGCCTTATCCCATCTTCCTCTCCAGCAGGTTGTGCTGGCAGCCGAGCTACCTCGGGCCTCCGCCTCATGATGAAGCGGTCCTTGAGGCGAAGCAACGTTGGCGACGGCACGGCAACAGAGCACCCCACTTCCGCAGTCACAAACCATCCTTCTCCTCTCGATCTCTGCGTAAACTAGTGGCCGTCGAATCACCATATGTGTGACCTCGTCGTCTTCTTTCTCGTGTGGTTCGATTTTTGTCCCTCATTGGACGGTGCGAGTGCCGAGCTGCTGCCACTAGATGTATTCGACAGTGAGAATGTCGAGCTACTGCCGCGTCAACGTAATGGTTCGTTAATCATGATTACCCACAAAAATGAGTCGTTTGGCCTGAGCTGCAACAAATATCGAGTGATTATCGCTTCTTTATCCATGGCTTCATTATCGATTGGAGCTCTGCCGTCGCAACCTTCGAGCCGCTCCAACGTGTAACCGGCGGACGAGCTTCCAGCCATCCACCGCCGCCAAATGAACTCTAGCCAATGGGATGGACGTCAAATCCATGCCGCATTGGAGTCATCGACGCTGACGGACCGCCACGATCGCCGATCTACGAACGTCCCGCTGGCCTTCAATCTACTGCACCAGGCCTTCAATGACCACCCAATCCCAACCAAGAGACAACTGTTGATTGAGGAACGGAACAAAGTTAGAAAACTAGAAAAGGATGGCATCTATGGGATTGAAAGCGTTAATCACTGGGTCAAACAGCCTGAGCCGGGAGATGTTTGGTCCTAGAGGCAAAGCTATCATTTTACAAGAGTTATTAAATTCACGTCAAAAATTATGTTTTTAAGTGTTTTGTAGTAAATTTTGTTTTTTTAAATCATAAGCAACATAGAGTGAAGGCCTTCTTATGTTAAAAAAATGATAACTTCATACTTTTTTTAATCGAGCGTCATATGTCATGGAAGGAGGGAGTGAAAAATTTTATGAGATAAACTTAAATGCCAATAGCATACAAGTATGTTATTATATGAAAAATACGAATTCTAAAAAAATCGTGAAATAAACACCCGATTTTTGAATAAGATCTGATAAAAAACTTTAATTATTAATAGGACAATGACTTTTAATGCTTAGTTTAACATGATATGAGTACGTAGATTTATCTAGGAAAGTAAACTTATATAATATTTAAAAAATTATAGTCAAAGTTTCACATAAAAACTATGAAAAAAAGTCAAATATATTTTTGACAAAAAAGTCATGCCACGTTTTCCATTATTTTTTATAGCAACTCAGTGTAAAACATGTATTTACAAATTATTATATTATCTATTTTTCAAAAGCTTAACCTACCATAACTTTTTTAAATCTAATATAATTAGTTTGCAAGCGATACCATTGACATATAACATAAGGGACAACATTTTGAACAATTGCTCATTGCTCAGATTTGAAAAACCTTGGACTTTGTTCATATTCTCAATGTTGAGACACACCGTAACTTTAAAATGAAAGACCATATATCATTTTACTTATAGCAAATACATATCTTCTTCATTCTAAGATGAGGCCCACTAAAATTTTTTTCTATGATTCAAAGCCAACATACATATTTGAAAATATATAAAGTAATTTTATATTTATTATGGTTAGCTATAAAGCTTAAGGTTAGCCATAGTCTTATATTCTTATGAGTTTACTTTCCAATGCATAAAGTTAAACTATAAATAATATTTATTTTAGTGTTTAAGGTTATCTTTATATATGTACATTGAAGATGTCCTGGTAAAGGGAATGTTTTTTAGTTTCTGATTTATAATTACTTTTTAAATTTTATAATTATAAATTTTCAAAATCTATATACGGGACTATTTAAAAAGCTGAAGATTCCGATAGTCAAAAACTCTCTCGAAACCTTTGATTGGATCGTTGGATACAAGCTCCCATCTTTTCTATTATTATTTTTCCTATCACCATCCCACGGGAGGTAGAAGGGAAAAACAACCGTGACCTTTTCCCCACCCCTCCGAAAACCCCACGGGTGCGGAGGGCGGCCGGCGGAGACCACAACCCCCCGACCGGCCGGTAAATCCCCGTGGCTTACGAAGAATATGCGCGCCCATCGCCTAGGCGGTAACAATGCAGCAGCGCCCGAGCCAGCCCGACCCCCTCCCTCTCCCCCCGCGACGTCGCCGTCGGCGGAGCCGCGGCGGCACAGCTTTGTCGCGACTCCCTTGGCCGCGGTGGGGGTAAATCTGGGGCACCCTCTTAAATACCCCGCCCTCTGAGGTCACCGCGTCAATGCCACAGCCCGCCCGACCGGAGGGGAGTGGAGGTGGAGGCTGCGGTGGGAGCTGCCACTTGTCGCCAGCGCGCCGCCGCTGCCCCGGAGCGCGGACGAGGAGGTATGAATTATTAGTGAATTTACCCCTGCCCACACCGCGTCGGATGAGCTGTACTTGATATGTTTGATCGCTTCGGCATTGTGCTGCTCTGTGTGAGTTGGTTTTGTCGTTTAAGTTTTTACCGAGATCATGTGATCTGAGGTTCGTTCCATTTGGCTAGCTCTGTTAGTTGTGTTCAGTAATAATATGAGTTTTTTTTTGTTTTTCTTTTCTGCTTATGCTTCTATTGGTCATGGAGCGTTCACCGTTCAGCGCTCGTTAGTTCTATCTGTTGATGCAAATGCAATGTCAGTATGCCATAGTAATGCAATCTGCAAGCATTGTATGCCTAAGTCTGACATCCTCTGCTTGCTCGAGCTATTTCTTGCTTTTTTATCTATCTTAGATGATTTGATCAACGTTTTAGTTCTCTGCTGATTGCGCCTGGTGTCCAGTTATGTTAGTATTGAACTTCCTTTTCTCCTATAATTTGCTGAAATTGCGAGATTGTCGCTTAGGTTTATCGATCAGAACAATATGATGCTTATGCTTAGGTTCGCTCGGTACTGTCACACTGTTACATTGTTTGTTTGCCATGAATGGCACTCAACATAGCGTAATTGCTTCGTCATGGTGAGCTAGTAGAAATTTTTGTACCTTGATGTTATTCTCTGTGCATATCCAGTAAATCTGCCTGTAAAACTTCTTTTCAGACAGCTATTATTTGGGGAAAATTTTTTTCCCAGCTTCTTTATAATGACTGTTTATACATGGTTGTGTAATTGCTTCATTTTGATGAGCTAGTACATTATAAACCTTGATTTTTTTATGATACAGGTTGGTTATTGGTGTCCATATAATGAAATTGCAACTCATGACCACTCCATGCTAGTTACTTGGTCATTCCGTGTTGGTTAATAAGCTATTATTCCAAGTATAGACACTCATTCTACCTGTCATACGATATACATCTGTCACAATTCATGTGAGGAAGCAAATCTGTAATTTTCTATGGGCTAGTTGCTATGTTAACTACAATAGTGGCGCTGAAATCCCGAGGCTATAGTGGTGGGCTTCCAAGTTCTAATTTATTAAGAGAAATGCTAGTCAACATGCATGCCTACTCCATTTCTTTTTAATGGATAGTGTAGAAACTTCTAGAAGTACTAATGACAGCTTTATATATAAATTTGACAGGTTGATTTATCAAGGACAACCATTCATCAAAAATGGATCCAAAGAGATCGATAGATGATAAGTTTTCTAAGTTGCACCCAAGTTTGCCAGTAGATACTAGAATTGGCATATTGGGAGCAGGACCAAGTGGCTTATCAGCAGCCTATGCGCTAGCTAAGCTAGGGTACTGCAATGTAACTTTGTTTGAGAAATGCCATACTGTTTCAGGGATGTGTGAGTCCATTGACATTGAAGGTGAGGAAATTATTCAGAAAGCTCATTGCAGTAATCATTCTGTGCACAGTTTTAGTTCTCAGCAACATTTGTATGTAGGACAAATATATGATTTGGGAGGACAAGTTATAGCGGCAAACAGTGCTCCTGTTATAACACACCTAGCAAAGGAACTAGGGTCTGATTTTGAAGAGATGGATACACACAAACTTGCCCTGATTGATAGCCAAACAGGAAATATTCGAGATCTTGAAGTAGCTGAGGACTATGTATCAATGGTATCTCTGACACTAAAATTACAGGTGAGTTGTTCTAGAACAAAGTTTAAATTTGAGATAACTGGATAAGAAACACCTAATTATTTATAACATTATCTCTGTTTTTTGCATGTGTGTTATTCAATACTTCTTACAGGATGAGGCAAATAAGTCAGGCCGAGCTGGACTTCATGCTCTCAGTGGATTGGCATCTGACCCGACTCTTGAGTTTTTGAAGCAAAATGGAATAAATTCAATGCCAAAATCTGTAGCATATGGTTACACCGCTTCGGGCTATGGTTTTGTTCAAGACATGCCTTATGCTTTCATTCAGGAGTTTACTAGAACCTCTATGGCTGGTAAAATCCGGCGTTTCAAGCAAGGTTACATGAGCATGTGGGAGAGACTGAGTAAATCTTTACCATTTGAAGTTTTTTGTGACACGGAAGTTCTGAATGTCAAGCGCAACAGTTGTGGTGTGAGTGTAACTATCAAGAACAACAATGGAGAAAAGCAAGTTATGGAGTTTGACAAAATTATACTATCAGGTGCTCTTGCTTTCAAGAACAACAAAACATATCGATCTTCTAGTCTTACTGGTGAGCATAATTTAAATTCAGTTTGGCTGGCATTGAAGCTATAGTATTTCAGCTGCCTTATTAGTTATGTGTGATCTTTTGTTCAGATGGAGAAAGTGAAGTGGTGGAGCTAAACAATCTTGAAAGAGAACTATTCAGTAAAGTACAGACTATCGACTACTATACCACTGTTGTTAAGATCAATGGATTCGAGCACATACCAAAGGGATTTTACTACTTTGGAGAATTCATAGAGGATCCAGCTACAATAGGACGCCCTGTGGCAATGCAAAGATTCTTTGCTGACACAAACATTTTCTTGTTTTGGTCTTATGGAAATTCAGCAGACATCAAGGGTTCGTTTGTGGCTAAATGTGTGACTGATATCGTGAGTTCTATGGGAGGCAATGTTCATAAAGTAATTTTGCAACGGCGGTTCAAGTATTTTCCTCATGTCAGCAGTAAAGGTATATACATTAATAATATTTCTCCTGTTGCTAGGTCTTTTTTTTCTTCTCTTTAAGCTAACATTGGTGATTTCCTGCATTGCAGACATGAAAGATGGATTCTATGAGAGGTTAGAGTCCCAGTTACAAGGTTTTCAGAACACTTACTATGTCGGAGGTCTGCTAGCATTTGAGCTTACCGAAAGAAACGCTTCGTACTCCATCATGGCTGTTTGTAAGCACTTTGCCATCGATGATGAGCGAGAAATGACTCCTTATGTTAAGGTGAGCAAGAAATATTGGCGTAATGTATCTCAATTATTAGTTCCACCTTTATCATAATTCTTAAAGAAATTATGCATATACCTGCAGAGATTATTCCCTTTGTCCCATATTAGCAATCCATCACCTCCTAGAGATCTTGGTGAGCTTGAAGGTGTTGAATTTCCTGACCTTCCCTACCTTGATGGATATTTGCAATACTGGGGAACTCATAAAGTCACTGAGAAGAATGTTATCTATACTTGGATCAATGAAGAAGGGAAGATCATGAATCGAAGAACCTACCAGGAGCTTCATGGGAATGCATCTCACATTGCACAAAAACTTTTAACAAGCACAAAACCTGTTATCAAGCCTGGTGACAGAGTTCTGCTTATTCACCTTCCTGGTTTGGAGTTTATTGATGCATTCTTTGGGTGTATAAGAGCAGGAGTTATACCGGTTCCCGTTTTGCCCCCTGATCCAATGCAAAGTGGTGGACAAGCTCTTCTCAAAGTTGAGAACATCTCTAATATGTGCAATGCTGTGGCTATTCTATCCACCTCTTCATACCATGCTGCTGTACGAGCAGGTTATATCAAGAACATTGTCACTTTAGCAAATAGAGCTCAGAAATGCTCAGCACGGTGGCCTGATATCCCATGGATTCATACTGACTCATGGATAAAGAACTACCGGCGAAGCCCAGACAGCTTCAACTCAGACAGTGTTTTATTTACCAAACCCCAGCTAAGTGACTTGTGCTTTCTACAGTTCACTTCAGGTTCCACTGGTGATGCCAAGGGCGTGATGATAACTCATGGAGGACTTATCCACAATGTGAAGACGATGAAGAAGCGTTATAGAAGTACTTCAAAAACTGTCCTTGTCAGTTGGCTTCCACAGTACCATGACATGGGTCTTATAGGAGGTCTTTTCACTGCCCTTGTAAGTGGAGGAACTTCCATTCTATTTTCACCAATGTCATTTATCAGAAGCCCCCTTATGTGGTTGCAAACAATCAATGACTACCATGGAACCCACAGTGCAGGTCCAAATTTTGCATTTGAACTCGTGATAAGAAGGCTTGAGGCCGAGAAGAACAAAACCTATGACCTCTCTTCAATGGTCTTCCTCATGATTGCGGCAGAGCCAGTAAGGCAAAAAACTGTCAGAAGGTTCATAGAGTTAACTCAACCTTTTGGCCTTTCTGAAGGTGTTCTCGCACCTGGATATGGTCTGGCTGAGAACTGTGTCTATGTTACCTGTGCCTTCGGTGAATGCAAGCCAGTTTTCATAGACTCGCAAGGAAGAGTATGTTGTGGGTATGTTGAGAAAGATGGTACAGACACTCTCATCAGAATTGTTGATCCTGACTCTCTAACTGAGCACCAAGAAGATGGTGTTGAAGGCGAGATATGGATTAGCAGTCCTAGTTCTGGAGTAGGTTATTGGAGCAATTCAGAAATGAGCCAGAAAACATTTTTCAATCAGCTTAAGAACCTCCCCAACAAGAATTTCACAAGAACCGGTGATTTAGGACGGATCATTGATGGTAAACTTTTTATTACAGGAAGGATCAAAGATCTCATCATTGTTGCTGGTAGAAATATTTATTCGGCAGATGTAGAGAAGACTGTGGAAAGTTCTTCTGAGGTCCTCCGACCAGGCTGTTGTGCTGTGATCGGTATCCCAGAGGAAGTTCTGGCTCAGAAAGGCATCTCAATTCCTGATTCTTCTGATCAGGTTGGACTTGTTGTGATTGCAGAGGTTAGAGAGGGCAAGGCAGTCTCTGAAGAGGTTATTAACAACATCAAAGCACGTGTGGTGGAGGAGCATGGTGTAGCTGTTGCATCTGTGAAGCTTATCAAGCCTAGAACCATATGCAAGACAACATCTGGGAAGATACGAAGATTTGAATGCATGAGGCAGTTTGTTGACAATACTCTTAGTTTGGCTAAGGGCAATCATATATCTAAGAAAAAAGGTCTTTTTCGGTCTCTCACAACAGGAACTGGCATGGAGTCAAAGAGGCCCCTCTTGAGGCAAACTGTTGACCTTACCATTAGCCCTTGGCCCAAAAGCCAAGTTAAAAACTCCAATGAAATAACTGAGTTTCTGACACAAATAGTATCAGAGCAAACAGGCATTCCAAAGAATAAAATTTCTCCAACTGACAGTCTACCTTCATATGGTTTTGATTCTATTGCAGTGGTACGAGCAGCCCAGAAGCTCTCAGATTTTCTTGGTGTTCCTGTTGGGGCCATTGACATCTTCACAGCAAGCTGCATTTCAGAGCTTGCAAACTTCTTGGAGAATTTGGTGCATAAGTCACAACCACAGTTGGCACCTTGGCCCAAAAGCAAAGTGAAAAACTCCAGGGAGATTATCGAGTTTCTGACAAAGATTGTATCAGATCAAACAGGGATTCCAAAGGATAAAATTTCTCCGACGGACAGCCTACCTTCATATGGTTTTGATTCAATTGCTGTGGTCCAAGCAGCACAGAAACTCTCCGATTTTCTCGGTGTACCTGTTGGAGCCATTGACATATTTACAGCCGGTTGCATTTCTGAGCTAGCTACCTTCTTGGAGAATTTGGTGCATAAGTCACCATCACAGTTGGCACCTGACTCATCTTGCTATATTGAGGCAACTCAAGTGGTTCCCATGGATGCCATTAGACCAGAATTCAGTGTTTTGGCTACTGGCGTCCTGCAGCTGCTGGCTCTTACTTATGTCTGTTTTATGCTGCTACTCCCAGCATATCTTGCTAGCTCGACATACATGAACATTTTCTCTACAGTCAGTCTGGTCAGATCACCATTGCTGAGCTATCTTAGTTCTTTGGTTATGGCACCTATTGCGTGGATTTTTTATATCTCGCTCACTTCTTTATCACTGTCTATCTTAGGGAAGTCCTTCCTTCAGCCAAATTATGTTCTGATCCCTGATGTTTCGATATGGTCATTTGACTTTGTGAAATGGTGGGCACTAAACAAGGCACAAGCATTAGCTGCAAAGATGCTAGCTGTGCATCTAAAGGGCACAATTTTCTTAAATTATTGGTTCAAGATGCAAGGAGCTCGGATTGGTTCATCTGTTGTCATTGACACAGTAGACATAACCGATCCATCATTGTTAACAGTTGCCGATGGTGCAGTTCTTGCAGAAGGCGTTCTTGTTCAGTGCCATGAAGTCTGTAATGAAGTTCTGAGTTTTAGGCATATCAGGATTGGCCGTGAGGCCTCGATTGGTCCTTATGCGGTGCTTCAGAAGGGCACTGTTGTGGATGATGGAGTTGTTGTTCCACCATTGCAGAAGACCGACTCTGGGAAGTCAACACATCGGCCTAGCAGAACTTCTGTAAGCATAAGGGTAATTAAACTATATAGACTTCATATGCTACTTGGGTGTAACAAAACTATGATTTGTTATGGTATACAACGATAGCTTGTTCCTTGTTGAGCAGAAACACTTTATTGACTATTTATAGACATTGAATATGGTAAAGTACAGATATACAATTACACCATAGGCCATTTGAATTTCCTTCGGCTCTTTCATCATGGGTGAAGTTGCCACCAAAGAACTTGCCTACCTTTAGTTACATCAAACTGAATGAAAATATTTTTGGAGATTCAGGAAGGGACGGAGATTTTATCAGGGCCAGGGGAACCATAAGCAAATCATTTTTTACAGTGTGCACGAGAGTGGTCAAGTAGAAAAATTATGTAAAGGAAACATGATTAACTCTTGTGTGCACGTTAGTGATGTGCGCATTTCAGGGTTTTCGGGTCTTCATAGATATCAAAGTGCAATGCATAGATATCTAACTACTTTGAAAGCTCTCGTTTGCATGGCCATATTTATGTAATGCTATCCAAATAACCGAGTGCATTGCAATGAAATGACCGTCTGCTTTCTGTGCAGGAAGAAGCAAGCAAAACAAACATGATACTTGAACACCTTGTTAGCATCTACGCAGTTGGCATCCTGGGTGCTCTGTCCAGTGCAATCGTCTACACGCTGTACACTCACTTCTCCGGCACTGCGGCTTCGGCGCAGCATTTCTCCTTTGCATGCATTGCTGGTGCTTTCCATTGGTTACCAGCTGTCATCACTGCCTATGCTGTGATTGTCCAGGAGACACCCACAAGTGCACTGTCATTTGCTTTCTTCACTGCCTTCGCCTACCTGAGCTATGGTGTCATCCTCAGCCTTCTCACCAGTATAACCAGCAGAGCTCTTGCTGCAAAGCCTGGAACCAAGCAGAATGGCATTGCGAGTTTGATCCATCGGCGCATAACCATCTCTGCTCATGTCAGGTTTGCGAAGATGCTATCTGGAACAGAAGCATTCTGCGTGTACTTGAGGCTTCTGGGAGCAAAGATTGGCAGGCATTGCTCTATCCGAGCCATTAATCCGGTGGCGAATCCTGAGCTGATCAGCATCGGCGATGGCGTCCATCTAGGTGACTTCTGCAATATTGTTCCAGGGTTCTACTCCAAGGGAGGATTCCCCAGTGCAGAGATTAAGGTCCAGGAGAACACCGTGGTTGGCAGTGGAAGCTTGCTCCTCCCTGGCTCTGTTCTCCAGGAGAATGTCATCCTCGGTGCGCTCTCCGTCGCGCCGGAAAATGCTGTTCTCCGGCGAGGCGGCGTCTACGTCGGGTCACAGTCTCCGGCCATGGTGAAGAACACCTTGCTCGAAGAGGATGAACGGATCGAAGAGATGGATCAGGCATACAAGAAAATTGTTGGCAACCTCGCGGCGAACTTGGCCATCACCACCATGAACGTCAAGTCGAGGTACTTCCACCGCATCGGTGTGAGCGGCCGCGGCGTCTTGAGGATGTACGAGGAGATACCGTCGTTGCCCGGGCACAAGATCTTCGCCGCCGGCAAGTCCTTCCCGGTGATCGTCCGGCATAGCAACAGCCTGAGCGCGGACGACGACGCGAGGCTCGACGCCCGTGGCGCCGCGGTGCGGATCCTCTCCGACGACGGCAACAGCGGCGAGGAGGTGCCTCTCCTAGATCTCACACTCAAGAGCGGCAAGGCGTTCTACGCGCGCACCATCGCCGACTTCGCCACCTGGCTGGTCTGCGGCCTGCCGGCGAGGGAGGAGCAGGTCAAGCGCTCGCCGCACATCCGCGACGCCGTCTGGGGCTCTCTCCGGAGCACCGACTCGTACACCGTGCTCCACTACTACTCCAACATATGCCGGCTGCTGCGGTTCGACGACGGCAGGGAGATGTACGCCAAGTTCAAGCTCCGTCCTGCTGACCCAGACGTCACCGAGGACTCCGGCAAGGTTGTGCCCCGGAGCATCCTGCCGCCGGAGACTGGTGCAATCCCCAGGGACGAGGATGACACGCGCCCTCTGCTCTTCCTAGCCGACGACTTCCGCCGGAGAGTGGACTCACTGGACGGGGTGCGCTACGTGTTCCAGCTGCAGCTCAGGGAGGTGCCCACCGACAGCGCCGCCCGCGAAGTCGCCCTCGACTGCACCCGGCCGTGGGAAGAGACCGAGTTCCCTTACATCGACGTCGGCGAGGTCAGCATCGACCGCAACGTCCCGACGGAGGAGACGGAGAAGCTCGAGTTCAACCCGTTCCTCCGGTGCCCGGAGGTGGACGTCATCCCGGCGACGTCGTGCATGCAGAGTGCATCCATCGACCACGGCCGCTCGCTGGTCTACGAGATATGCCAACGCCTGCGGAACGGCGAGCCGCTGCCCGCGTCGTGGCGAGCTTTCCTGGAGCAGTCGGACACCAAGATCGACCTGTCAGGATGCCCGGTCGCCGCCGCTGCGACAACCACAAGATCTACCGCCGGGGACGCCACGAAGGTGACACTGGCAAGGACGTGGTACCAGGCGCTCTGGGCCACGCTGTGCCAGCCGCTGCTGCAAACGCTGGTGCCGTACTCTGCCCTGGGTCTCGTCATCTTCCTCCCCCTCAAGGCCCTCCTCGCCGTCGCCACAGCCACCCACTTCCCGCTCTACTGGCTCCTGCCGTCGTTCTGGGCCGCATCGGGCATCGCCGCCATGGCCATGTGCGCGGCGGCGAAGTGGGCGCTGGTCGGCAGCAGGGGCGACGGCGACACGGTGCACATCTGGTCGCGGGCCGTGTTCCTGGACACGGTCTGGCAGGCCGTGCGGGCCGCCACGGCGGAGTACTTCGCCGAGCTGACGCCCGGGTCGGCGCTGTTCGCGGCGTGGATGCGGCTGATGGGCGCCTCCGTGTCCCCCGCCGATTGCGTGTACGTGGACTCCATGGGCGCGCTGCTGAACCCGGAGATGGTGCACCTGGAGCGCGGCGCGAGCGTCGGGCGGGACGCGCTGCTGTTCGGGCACGTGTACGAGGGCGAGGCCGGGAAGGTGAAGTTCGGTTCCGTGTCCGTCGGGGACGACGGGTTCGTCGGCAGCCGCGCCGTGGCCATGCCCGGCGTCACGGTGGACGACGGCGGTTGCCTCGGAGCCCTCGGGTTGGCCATGAAGGGGGAGACGGTGAAGCACAGCATGTAAGCAGGACGACGACGAGGAGGAGGTGCATGCATGATCAGTTGATATGCTGCTTTTACTCTTCTTTTTCACTTTTTTGAACTTGTTTTATGCTACGTGCTGCTTAGTTAAATACGTACACGAATTAGGATCTTGGTGATCATAATATGGTAGTGTGATCAATAAGTGACCTTTGGAGGAAGAAATAAATGATCGGTATAAATTACCTGCATACTTGTAACGGGTTAGATGGAATTATACGGAATAATGAAACAAATAAATCGACCACCACGTGGTCAGCATATATCTTAGGGCGAGAGAAATATGCTAATGATTAATTAAGTATTAATTTATAAAAAAATAATAAATAAATTTGTTAGATTTTTTAAGCAATTTTTATATAAAAAATTTTCGTACGTTTAAAAAACGTGCTAACGAAAAACGAGGAAAATAGTGATTTAAATCACTTTTGATTGGGTCCTTAACAGCATTATTAGCAACAGCAGCAGCAGGATCAGGCATATCTTCTTTCCTGTTCAAACTTCAAAATTTGTGATGGCCATACTGAAAAGGGATATGGGGATCGTTTCCAAACCAAACAAAGCTTTCCACACTGTTAGCGAAAAGGTTGAGGATATTATGAATTTTAAAATCGATCTCACACCATCTCTATCTCCTGCTATTCCGTCCAAAGCATTGAGAGAAAAAGGAGGCAGGCAATGGCAAACCTGTAAATACGGAGTAGTATCGTGCAACGACTCTGACATCCTCAACAACACCCAGCCTCCCCTACACGGCTACACCAGCTGGCCCTGACGTCAGCAACGGCAGCGCCGCCGCCAAAGGATGGAATCCCAGGCTCAGCAAGCCACAGCCACTGCACGAGGGCCCCACCCCTCGTCTCCCCCTTTGCAGCAGGGCCCACGCAGCAGCGCTCGCCGCCACCGAGGCGAGCACAGCACAGCGGCGATAGCCCTCGGCACGATGTGAACGCGGAGATGCACGCCACGTGTCCCTTCGCGGCACTCGAGTACGCGACCGTACGGTGAGAGGCGGCACCTGCAACTCCCCCTGCGACTGCGACCCTGCGAAGGTTGGAAGGCTCGAGCAGAAAAGGAAAAGCCTCCGCCTTTTTTTTGTGCGTGTCCCGTTGCTGCGCGTAGACGAGTGAGGGCGACCAGCTCCGGCTAGACTGGATGGCTCATGGTGCCGTCAAGCCGTGCTGCTGCTGCTGCCTCGTCGCCGTGCTCGCCGTCGCCGTCTTCCTGGCCATGCCGCCGCCCGCCGCCGCCGCATCGTCTTCCCGACCAGGTACGTGCAGAAAGGCGTCTTCTTTTCTTGGCTCTCTATCTCGCGTGCGTTTCTTGATGCTTTGTCTCCTCTTCCTCCTCGCCGGCGCGCGCAGCGGCGGCATTGCAACGGGCCGAGACCGCGACCATGTACACCGCGAAGGAGTCGCGGGAGAAGCAGGACGTGACCAAGGTTTGAGCTTTCCTCCTCCAGAAAAAAGGTTGCTCTTTTCATGGCTTCTTGGCCTGTTCGATCGATCTCATGGAGGTGCGGGGGTTCTTGATTGGGTTGCAGGGCGCGGAGGAGGACGTGACCACGACGGGGTTCGGGGCGGAGTCGGAGAGGGAGGTACCCACCGGGCCGGACCCGATCCACCACCACGGCCGAGGCCCCAGGCGGCAGTCACCGTGACTGCGAGGAAGGATCCCGTCTGCTGGGTTAACGAATCGGGCGTGAACCAGAATCCCGTGAGACGATGGTCTATGGATTGTGTTCTTGGTTTTGCTGAATCTGTGATGCACTAGGGATTTATTCAGATTCATTTCTTGCTGCAGGGAACACAGTAGTATGTATGAGAGCTAAGCAGCTAGCTACCACCATTATCTTGTTTTTGCATACCAAACTGAGGAAAGATAATACAATTCATAACTTGGTTCTTACTGCGGATTTTGCATGTTTCTGATACGTGGATTTGAGTTTTGAACAGGGAGCTTGTTCCAGTTCCAAGTATTCTTTAGGTTGATGCATGATTGATTGTTCAAGTTGGGATTGGGGGAAAGAAGCAGCAACTTTTGTTCTTTTTCTGTTCCTGGATGGATGAAAGCAACTTTGTTCTGTTGTGTGCTAGCTAGGGCAAGGAAAGAGTTCATGTCTAGTCGTCTTGGATATGCTGGCTCTTTTTTAAGCCTGGCCTGGAGCAGCTTGTGCCAATGTGTATCTCGGCTAAGAAAGTGCACAAGACTTGATTCGAAATTCTACCTGGTTGCTATGCTACTTGCTGGAGTAGCAAGCATGCTTGCCTGTTGTAATGCCTTTTTGCTGCATTTTTAATCTAGTGCAACAAGTTACTCCATATAATGCTAGTACACTATTTTGTTCAACCTTTTAATTGTATAATGAACTCGGGTGCACTATGACTAACAATGTTTGAACTGCACCAGATAATGGTTGCCTATTCGTTTATAGATGCTTTTTATTGATAGTATTGTACTATCACTATAAATTGTACCGTCAATTAACAAGGGTATAATGGTATTTTTTTTCTTGTAATTTAAGTATTTTTGTCTAATTATATTTTCTTTCCCGGACTAAATCAATCTTATGCTCTTACGTGAGGTAAAACGATGCATTTTTTTAGCTGGCGCCTTGATTTGTCCTACCAAGAGGCATTTTTCCGATCCACTTCCATACTAGCTACCGCTTTTTGTTTGTTCGGAGATGCACTCGTACACTTTCGCAAGAAAACAAATTAAGCGGGTGTTTGGTATAGCTTCAACTCCAAGCTCAGCTTCAACTGAAGCTGGAGTTTGGAGCGATTAAAGGTATCTCTAACTTTCTATTTTATTTTTAAGAGTATTTCATCTAAATCTGTTTGGAGCTGAATCGTTTGACAGGGCTCCAGCTTCACTTCACCAGAATCCAGGATCCGAAGCCCTGCCAAACACCCCTTAAAACAGAAGCTTTCTAGATCAATGACAGACTATTTCCTCCCTAATCCTCGGATTCAATGCAAAATGAAAGAAGTCGCACGTCGCTGCCTTGGTTTCCATCGGAAACGAGAGGATTTGATCCGAAATATCGTGGAATGGTGTCGTTGCCTCCGATCGTGCATTCGCCATCAGAACGAGGGTGCATCGCGAGCTCGTAGCCCACCTAAGAACGGACTTTGTCCAAAAGATAAATGCATTTCTAGGGATTTAGTTTTTAGTCGGAAGGAAGGAGATGGCATGGGGAGGCTCGGTGTCAACGACGGAGGCGAGTTGGGGGAGCGACATGTTCGTGTTTGGGCGGCGGCGTCGAACGAATGAAAAAGAGGGTAAATAACGATTATACCTTTTCATATATATTTTTTAATAAAAATGTCCCTCCATGTCCGTGCTACCGTTAACTATGATGATAATAGATATAAATTTATACCATTCGATCAAATAACATTAATAATTTAGATTGCTTTCTACTATCAATAAAGAGCACTGTAACGGTGCTTATTTATATAGTACAAAAAGAAAAGGGTGCATTTTGTGCTAGCTATAAGTGAATTGTTGGGAGATTATCAGTGAGGTGTGAGGGTACGTATCTTGTTATTTGATCTGTATATATACTGGTTAGAAAGATTTTCAGGTTCCCTACAGCCAGCAGTGGAACTTAACTAAACTATGTAATCGGTAGCTTTTTGTACATTGCAAGATTGCAATGACCAATTTAGAGCACCTGAAGTTGATGTAAACACTACGTATAGTTGGCACAATGGCGGTATGAATTACCTTATGTTCCATGACCTTGCAGTTCATATGGAGTACTTGGTCGAGTTTCCGTAGGAAAGAATGCTGAAATCCTGCAATATATCGAAAAGTTAATGTTCTTGTGATTTACTTAAATTTGATGGAGTATGCTACAGAAAGTGGTGTAATGGGTAACGGGTGCTCTGCTTGATTGACGTATTGCCGTTCACCATTTGCTGATGGTGCACAGTTTACAGATTCACTGGAATGCTGGAATCAAACGTGCAGTAGAAATCTTTAAGAGTTAATTTCATTTTGGGCCATGTTTTACTATTAAAGTTTTGCTTTGGATCACTCCTTGTCTAATCATTTTTCTTTGGATTAGATAACTTTGTCTTTATTGTACAATGAACCACCCAAATTACATCTTGAGCAGTTGTTTGACCACATCGATAACGATATGTCAGCAAACTTTCCCGTCTATATATACACATGCCATATCTTTGCTAAAGAAGACATTAAACATGGCTAACGAAGAGAGTTAGGGTGGTTTATTGTGTAACAAAAGTAAAGTTTATATAGTTCAAAGTGAAAAATATTGAGTATAAGATGCTTCAAAGTAAAACTTTGACAATAAAATATAGCACAAAGTGCAATTCACTTTATGTTTAATGATCAGACACTACGGGAAAGCTCATATTTATCGAGTGTAAAATTTTTTACCGAGAGCTTTATGTCGGGCACTCGGCGAACAACATATTTGCCGAAAGGGCTCTCGGCAAAAAAAACTCTCGACAAAAAGGACACTTTGCCGAGTGTTTGCCCTCGGCGAACAAAAACACTCGGCAAAAAGTCCTTTTTGCCGAGTGCCTCCACACGGCCCTCGGCGAAAGTACTATTTTGCCGAGTGTCAATATGGGGCACTCGGAAAAACACTAACCGTCGTCTACTAATACCATTTGGTACCATCTTTGCCGAGTGCCAGGGCTAGGCACTCGGCAAAAAACCACCTTTGCGAGTGCCAAGGCTAGGCACTCGGCAAAAACAACCTTCTGCGAGTGTCTTTACACGGCTCTCGGCAAACATGTCAAAATTTTTCCTCATCCATCCTCCAAACTTTTTCTATTATGTAAATACAACATGTAATCCCTAATTATCAAATTTGATAATTTTTCAATTGGTTTTGCTATATTTCTTTGATTTATTGTAATTTCGTGAATTTTTTTTGCAAGTCTCAAATTGAAAACTTCGCCGAGTGTTTTTCCGGCTCTCGGCAAACTTTTCCGTCACCGTATACCCAACCTAACGTGTACTTTTTTTACCGAGTGTCGGGCGGCGCTCGCGAAGATTTCGTCGAGTGCTCGATGAAAAACTCTCGGCAAAGAGCTCTTTGCCGATCCAAAGTTCACCGTGTGACCTATGCCGAGTGCAACTCTCGGCGAAATTTTCGTCGAGTGCTAAACAGGCTTCGCCGAGTGTCCCAGGCACTCGGCAAAAAAGGATTTCCCGTAGTGAGAGCAGATATCAAGTATTTTTAGCCCAAAAAGAAGGGGAGCCTTAGTACGGTGTTCTTTACTGGTAGTAGAAAGCAATCTGAATCACTGATCTCATTTGAACAAAGAGTTTAAATCTATTTATACTATCATCCTAATAGCTGTAATATAAACATGGAGGGACATTATTGTTTAAAAAGTGTGAAGGAGTATAATCGTTATTTAGCTGCGACTAAATTTTTTCCTTCTTTTTTTATTTTTTTGATAGAATATGAGCAATGTCATTGTAATGGATGATCACATATCCATCCAGAAAAAAAGTTATCCTTAATTACTGTATTAATAAATTACATTTGTACTGTTAGTAAATACCGCGCATCGCTAAGGGGGGAAATAACTGAAGCATAAACCGACCATCGAGTACTAGCCAAATGGGCCATGAGGCCCATAATAGCAGCCCATTACGAAGCACACGAAAGCTAGGGTTTACCACCTCTGCATAATACCCCTTCGCCACCGCGAGATATAAAGGCGAACCCTGACCCGCCGCCGTCCGCTGCTCTCGCCTTCTTCGCACCAGTTCCCCGCCGCCGCCATCGCCGCCGCGAGCCGATCCAATGGCGCCGACGTCGAAGCTGTCGCAGGGTATCAAGAAGGCGTCGCGGTCGCACACGTACCACCGCCGCGGGCTGTGGGCCATCAAGGCCAAGCACGGCGGCGCCTTCCCCAAGGCCGAGAAGCCCGATGCCGCTGCTGCCGCCGCACCCAAGTTCTACCCCGCCGACGATGTCAAGCCTCGCCAGCCTAGCACCCGCAAGCCCAACCCTACCAAGCTCAGGTCCGAGCAGCAACTGCCTCTCTTAGTTCGATTCATTTTGCTGACGAGGTGGTTCGATTGCTGATCGCCTTGGGGGTTGCAGGTCGTCCATCACGCCCGGAACGGTGCTGATCCTGCTCGCCGGGAGGTTCATGGGGAAGCGCGTCGTGTTCCTCAAGCAGCTGAAATCCGGCCTGCTGCTCGTCACTGGTAAGCCAACGTTGACCGTGTGACGCAATATAGTTTAAAACTCTATTAGATTGCTTGATGCAGTCGGCTACGACGATATATGTTTCCCACGCACTGAATCTGTGATGGCATTTGACAAGCTGTTCGTGTAAACATTGATATATCTGTGATGAAAATAACTGGTCTCATTGATTAGCTTCGGTATTAATCTCTTGACAGTCATTTACAGTAGCAGTGTAGATTGTTCCTTCGATTAGCACGGTAATTTTTGGGACAAATTTCGGACTATGGTCATTGGTACTTCACTGCTAGGTGAAGTTAGTTGTAGGCAAGTGTCACCCACACGACCTACTCATGTTAGTAGAAATGGTTTGAAATAATGTGTTTCTATGTAACAGGCCAGACATAATTTTATACAAGGCAGTTTTTCTTTGTTCTGTTGACCTTTTATTGTAGTGATAATCATCATATGGTTCAATTTCTGAGAAAAAAACGTTTAAGATGGACTGGTAATTTCGTCTCTTTTATGAACAACCTTAATGGAAGTTATATTAAAACACTGTAATGCTTTCATTATGGGGTTAAGAATGCCATGTAATCAGTTGCTAGCATCATAATACTGCTATTCCATCTTTGCTTCATAGAAATGTCCTTTGTGCTGGATTCCTTTTCTTCCCATCAACAGCATGTGGCATTTTTGTGCACACAATGTACATTTGCAATAGAATTGCAATGATGTTGAAGTCACCTCTGAGATATGGTGGTGTTTTGCATAAATTTAGCATGCATGTGTATTATACAGATCATTTTTCATATGTTAATGTCAGCTTGGTAGTTTTATTTATCTGCTTTATCCTTCGTTCAGTTGTATATGCTGAAGTAAGCTCAGTATATGCGATAAGTTTGCCCAATGTTTCTTTGTATACAACCAAGTTGTGCAAAACACATCTGGCTTAGTGTGAATTTGTATTGTCAAGGATTTATTGGTTTGCTTCTTAAATTTATGTAATCTTCTTGGGTTTTATATTGCATTCAGACACTCGCGATCATAATACGTTGGACTTACAATCCATCCCTTTCAGGACCTTTTAAGATCAATGGAGTTCCAATCCGTCGTGTGAACCAGTCCTACGTCATTGCTACCTCCACAAAGGTTGATATCTCTGGTGTTAATGTGGAGAAGTTTGATGACAAGTACTTCTCTAGGGACAACAAGAAGAAGGTGAAGAAGACCGAGGCCCAACTTTTTGAGAGTGAGAAGGAGGTAAATGCTTTATATAATCTAAACTTCTGATCGTTGTGCATTTTAGCATTGCAGTCCATTCTTATTATGCGATTCATCTGTTCTTTTAGGTAACCAAGGACCTGCCGCAGTTCAAAAAGGAGGACCAGAAAGTTGTGGACGCGGAGTTGATCAAAGCTATCGAGGCTGTCCCGGATCTGAGAACTTACCTTGGCGCCCGGTTCTCTCTCAGGGACGGTGACAAGCCCCACGAGATGGTTTTCTAGATTAGTTGGCGCTAGGCTCTATCTGAAGCCACTTTGCCAGTTCAACCAGAGTGCGCTCTTGAATTTAGTATCTGACTGGTGAACCATTCGTTTCCATTGGTATCTGTCTGTCAAATCTTACCTCAAGTCCTATACACTTAGCTGTTTCAATTTAGTGATGTGTTTCCATTAGTATCTGTCTGTCGAATCTTACCTGAAGTCTTATACACTTTGCTGGTTCAATTTAGTGATGTTCTGCATCATACATCATCAGCTGATAACAGCCCTTCCCCCTCTTTTTTGGCTCCTTGGTGCCTTGTGACACGTAGTTTTGCTGCAGGTGCCAAAGCTCCTCGATTAGGCAAGTGGCACCGTCAGAAAGCGGTTTGTCAGTCATTTTTTCTGTTCACTTTGGGTCGGGTTTCACTAACCGTGCATGTCCGGTTTTAATTTGTATGCAAGCCAAGTGCTTCCTAACTATTCCCTCTATTAACTTTTGATCATTGCATAATATTTTGCACGGAGAGCAAGTGAAAATAAATCGATCTGTAATCCATGCATGCCCCTCAACCGATTTGGTCCTCCATCCATCTTACACCACCATCCAATTACGGCTCACGATTGATAGGAGAGAGTAAATATGATGATCATTTCGGAATAACACAAAAATATATATGATGATTATTTGTGAATGGAGGGAGTATTTTGCAAAAAAAAAGTTCTAGTATCCAGAAAATTATGAGGTGCCCCTCCCATCACGAAACAACTCGTTGCGTTTTATTCAAAACAGGTCTGGTTGTTGTACGAAATGCAATGCAAATAAGACAAAATTCCGTTTCTAATGATAGCGCTATAAATATGATAGGTAGAAGGGTGTTTCTGCAATCCTATCTAACTGAACCCTCTGCTCCCCTCCCGGCCAGCCGATTCAGTTGGGTGTAGTGGGCAGAGGTGCGAGCTACTGCTTGTCCATAGACATGCAGCTATAGCACACCAAGCCCAACAAAACTAACGCTTGCTTCTTTGCCTTCCCTAGATCACGCAGCAGCATCACACACGCGAGACGCAAGGGTTTCTCGAACCGTACGGTTATCGCGTCGCGGTTACCGTTATCCAATTTGAAACCATGGTAACCACATAATTTTTCAATAACCATGATATTAACCGTCTTATTGCGGGAGCGGGGAGGAGGGGGGCGGTAACCTCCTCCAAAACGGTTTGGAAAACCCAAGAGGAACAATAAGCACCTTCCCCAAATCATGCAGCAGCTCTCAGTGCTGTAACCCAAATTGATGAGAACACAAAAAAAGAGGGGCTAGTGCAACTCTCAGTGCTACAAGGATGGGGAATTGATTGTGGAGCAGCTCCTAATGAGATCTCTAAAGACGTGCTGATGCAAAACCCAGATGATAACAATGATGATGCTCATGATCTACACCCCGGCCAAATCTAATCTCCTGCCTTATCTTTTCTGCCATGTTCTGTCTTTACATGCTGGTTCAGACTATTTTGATCACTGCTGTAATATAACTGATGCCTCTCTTGGCCTGTTGGACCCTTTATTTTGCCCCTGCTGTGGGCCTGACTTAAGATGGGTTTTATCGATGCTTTATATCCTCGCCACCTTTATATACATGTTCTCTGTGATTATGGGTTTTCATTCTGGGAAAGGAAACTTCGGATGCCTGTTTTGTTATGCCACTCAGGCCTCTTTCGTTTTACCGCTCTTCTGTTATGATGATCAATCGCGACTGGATTATTCTTTGTTGGAATATCAGGGGAATTAATATCCCAGGAATGTGGCAGGCAATCAGAAATAAAATTGATGAAAGTGCATGTTCGGTTGTTTGCATTCAGGAAACTAAAAGGGAAGTTTTTGACAAAAGTTTCATCAGGAATTTAGCTCCAAAGAGCTTTGACTGCTTTGACTTTATTTCTTCGGTCGGGGCCTCGGGAGGTATCTTGGTTATTTGGAAAAACAGTGTCTTCTCGGGCTTGGTCTTTGACAAGCAAAGCTTTGGCATCTCAGTCGTCCTAACCTCCCTCCAAGCTCCGATAACCTGGAAATTAACAGAAGTCTATGGACCCTGTGAAGAACCTCTTCGTTCATAATTCATGACTTGGTTTAGAAATCACGAGATCGAGGAGCTGGATGATTGGCTTTTCTTGGGTGATTTCAACTTCTATCGTTCACTTTTCAACAGAAATAAGTCGGAAGAGAACATACTAGACACCTTCACTTTCAATGAAGCCATTGGGCACCTGGGCCTAATTGAACTGCCAATCAAGGGTCGGGCCTTCACGTGGAGTAATATGCAATCAGATCCACTCCTAGAACAACTGAATTGGTTCTTCTCTTCCATAAATTGGATGACAAACTTTCTGGATACCAGAGTGATTCCTTTGGCCAGAACCACTTCAGATCATGTCCCATGTAAGATCCTAATTGGCACAAAGATCCCCAAGGCAACCATCTTCCGTTTTGAAAATTATTGGGCAGAGCAACCCGATTTCATAGATATAATAACAGGTTGCTGGGCTACTACCACAGTTCAGGGAGATGCTGTCAAAAATATTGCAAGGAAGTTTAAAACCCTAAGAGCGGGATTAAAAAATTGGAACAAAAACATTTCCAACCTCAGGGTTCTTATAGAGAAATGCAACACTGTGATTGCCTTCCTTGACTCCCTAGAGGAAAGGAGATGTCTTTTTAACACAAAAGCCAATCTAAGGAAAATAGTGAAGAAAAGGCTTCAGCACTGGCTACACTATAAAAACATCTACTGGAAGAACAGATACAAGGTGAACAGGGTGAAGCTTGGGGATGAATGCACTAAATTCTTTCACAGCATGGCCACCATTGCCTATCGAAGAAATACAATCTCATAGATTAATGATGATCAAGGGATCTGGATTCAAGATCATGCGAGGAAAGCTGCACTGCTTTGGTCTTCCTTTAAAGATAGGCTGGGCTCCTCCTCCAATCCAGACATGGTATTTGACCTCTCAAGCCTTATCCTCCCCAGAGAGGGCCTGGACCCACTTGCTCAGCCAATTACGCATGAAGAAATTGATGCAGTTGTTACAAGGATGCCCAGCGATAAGGCCCCTAGACCGGATGGCTTCAATGGACTATTCTTTAAAAAATGTTGGCCGACTATCAAAGAAGACTTTTACTGCCTTTGTGACTCCTTCCAACAAAGGCAATAAAGCTTACAACCAATCAACACCTCTTTCATCACCCTTATCCCCAAGAAAGAAAACCCCGAAATAGTTAGTGACTTCAGGCCTATCTCCCTGCTGAACTCTTCTTTGAAAATAATAACTAAAGTTTTGGCTGACAGGTTACAAGGGGTCATCCGCTCAGTGATTCATCAAAATCAATATGGCTTCATTTGGTCTAGATCTATTCAAGACTGCTTGGCCTGGGCATATGAGTATATCCATCAATGCCACTTCTCCCGAAGAGAGGTGGTTATTTTGAAGTTAGACTTTGAAAAGGCTTTTGATACTATTGAGCACTCGGCGATACTCTTGATGATGCAGAGCCTTGGCTTCCCAGATAGATGGATGGAGTGGATTAAGGAGATCCTCTCCTCAGGATCCCTATCGGTGCTTCTTAATGGTGTCCCTGGGAAAACTTTCAGATGCAGGAGAGACGTGAGACAAGGGGACCCCCTTTCCCCTATCCTTTTTGTACTAGCAGCTGAGATGATCCAAGTTTGTATCAATAAAGCTAGACAAGAAGGCTTTCTCCATTTGCCGATTGTGCAACCAAACAAGGACTTCCCTGTGATACAGTATGCAGATGATACCATCATCATTCTTCAGGCAGATGCTCGGCAGATCTTCTTTCTCAAAAACCTCCTAAATTGTATTCAAACGACATCTGGCCTGAAGGTTAACTACAGGAAATCAAGCATGTATCCGATCAATATCAGTGCTGACAAATTACACCATCTGGCACTTACTTTTGGCTGTGATGTGGGTTCCTTGCCTTTCACCTATCTAGGCTTACCTATGGGACAACAAAACCGAAGATTGAAGATTTTGTGCCCATGCTGGACAAGATTGAAAGGAAGCTATCAGCATGT
This sequence comes from Oryza australiensis, assembly GCA_019925245.2. Taxonomy (NCBI): domain Eukaryota; kingdom Viridiplantae; phylum Streptophyta; class Magnoliopsida; order Poales; family Poaceae; genus Oryza; species Oryza australiensis. Next base: position 17,096,791 of record JAIFGZ020000222.1, read on the forward strand.
GTGACTTGGTTATCCTACTCGGGAAGATTGGAGATGATCAATTCGGCAATAACACCAATAACAACTTATGTCATGTCCACCTTAAAATTTCCGAAGGGTATCATTGAAGCTATCAACAGAACAAGAAAACAATGCTTTTGGAGGGGCAACAACATGGAAAAGAAAGGGGGTAACCTGGCAGCGTGGAATTTAGTAACAAGACCAAAACTAAAGGGTGATCTAGGGGTGATCAACCTGAGATTGCAGAATGATGCTCTCCTCATCAAGCAGCTCTCAAAATTATACAATCAGGAAGACATCCCATGGGTCAACCTTATTTGATCTAAATATTATTTGGCCAAGGTCCCACATCACTGCAGGGAAACAGGCTCCTTTTGGTGGAAAGACATCTCTCGGCTAAATGACCTTTTCAGAATGATTGCCACCTGCAAGATTGGATGAGAGAACTCGGTGAGCTTCTGGCTAGACAATTGGAATAATCTGAATATTTCAGCCAATTACCCTCATCTTGCATCCTTTGCCAAGAAAAGAAATGCGTCGGTGGCTGAGATTATGCAGGCAGAGGACATGAACACAATCTTTTATCTACCCCTTTCTGGTGAAGCTTACCAGGAATTAGACTCGCTACAACATCTCTTGCAGGATTTACCTTATGAAGAAGAATCTCTTGACAACTGGTCCCTGATCTGGGAAAACAAATACACCTCAAGGTGCTTCTACAACCACATCTTCAGCTCCATAGAAAGCTACAAAAGCTTTCAGTTGCTATGGAAATCCAAATGCATGCCGAGAATCAAATTTTTTGCATGGCTATTGCTGATGGATAGGCTTAACACAAAATCGATGCTTCAAAGAAGACATCTAAATATTCAAGATGACAACCTCTGTATCATGTGCGACGCAAGGGAGGAAGAAACTGTCGAACACCTCTTCTTCCTATGTCCCTTCGCTGGGCAGTGCTGGTCCGCCTTACAAATCCAATGGGATAATTCTCTAAGCATAATGGATAGAATGGCCCAGATGGTCTTTGCATCCCCAACGCTATGCATTTCCGAGATAACACTTCTGGCAGCCTGGGAACTTTGGAAGCTGAGGAACGACAAAGTTTTTCATAGAGCGATCTCGAGCCTAGCGCTCTGGAAAAGAAACTTCAAGCACCAATGCGCTCTTCAGATTCTTAGACTAAAAAATGAGGACAAATCCTCTTTCTGTGTTTGGTTAGAGCGTTCAGTTATATTTGTTTCCTTTTCTTTTGAGTTCGGTTTTGTTGTCTAGGCATCTTCCCCTATGTTTAAAAGGTTGTATCCTAAACCCTTATCTTCTTTCCTCTTTAATTTTAAAGTTTGCTCGCAACTGAGAGGACCTCCCCCAGTTCTTTGGTCAAAAAAAATCAGGCAGCAGCAGCACACAACGGCCGATGGGTGTCTCGGTGAGGAACAATAAGCGATCATGTGAGTTTTCTTTTGCCCTAGACCACTAAATTCCCAATTTCTCATCCGATTTGCACACAGAATTCTTTCTCATGTTCCCGTCAAGATGTTATCAAGATGTCTAGTTAATTAGTTTTCTTTCAATCTCCCATGATTACTGAGGTTTGGTACTTCTAATTTGTGGAGATTTTGATACAACGAAGCTTTGAGGGTGAGGGTTGTTCTGCTCATTGGTGTGTCGTGCATGCTGGCCTCTCGGTGCTAGCCACCGTCGCCTAGGATTGTTGATCTTCCAATCTTCAGGTTCAGGGGGAACCTGTAATGTTGGTTCCGCTTAAGAAAATAGTGTTGATTATTTACTTTGCACATATATGTACCTATTGCTTTAGTTTAGTAATTTATAATTTAATTTCATCAATTGGACAGGTAGTGTGAAACTAATTGATGCCACCGTATCAGTTGAGAGGTGTTCTTTAGCAATGAAAACTGTGAAGAAGATACTACGTAACCGTATCGGTAACAAATTTATGAATAATTGTGTCATTTATTTTGTTGAGTCACCCTTTCTAGCTACAACCCCAAACAATATTATCATAGATCACTTCTGGAAGATGGAAGATCGTAAACGTAAAATGCTTCCCTGAGAGGGAAGCACAAGTACATACAATATTTTTTACATCTACACCTAGGGTGCGTGTTCGAACGTGGAGGTTCGGAACTCATTCCACCTGCACGTAAAACGAGATAACTTATTAGCGCATGATTAATTAAGTATTAACTGAAAAACTTCGATTTTATATAATTTTTTTATAAATGATATATCGTTTAGCAATTCGTAAAACGTGCACATGGAAAATGAGAAAATAAAAGTTGAGAAAAGAGGTATAGAACACGGCCTTCGTGCTGCTACCTGCTATTAAAATTATTGTGGCATGTTGTATTTATATGTTTTCAGTCTACTCCACACATTTCACCTTGTCATCAGGTTTGCAGATTTATATGATTATCTCTACATTGCTTGATGACTGGATGACTAGATTTCTTGGTTAGTCTCCTTAACTTTGCTGCTTACCTTTTTTTTGCGCTTTCTATGTATATTAGAAGTCAAGCTCCTTGCTGAGAATCGATGGTGACACCATCGATCCAAATTCATGGCTCCGCTCATGACGCGAAGGTCTCCCATGTCCTACCTGATGAAGCATGCAGCACGAACTCCTAATGGGATGGAGCTCGGCACAATCAAGTAAGATTGGTTGCTTTTAGCCTCTCATGGTTGGCTGCTTTTAGCTGTGATGGTTTCTCTTGTTAATTGGATGGCTGATGATTTTTGCTGCAGTTCCGACAAGCCTCAAAGAAGATGACTACGCCGGTGCGCCAAGTTTTTCTTGACCAACTCTCGCAATCCGAGCACGCCCCTGACTCAGTTTGTGGAGGTGTGATCTTTGATTAGTAAACAAATTTGTTCTCCACAAGTTGAAATGATGAAGCTAACCAGTCACTACTGGCCATTTGCTGCTCAAAGTCATGTTTCCTAAGTAGCAAAGAATAAATTGCGATGGTCAGGTATAATTTGGGAACACTCCATGTTTTTTGTTGTTACCCCATTCTCAAATAGAATCAAGATTTTGGTTGGTAACAGTGAATAGTTGTGCGGTTCTAGATTTTGTGTTTAGTTCAGAGCTTATTGACTATCTATATTCCATTGTGCTTGATTAGTTAAACCCTGAAATAGCTGAAGAAGTGTTAGTGCCTGAAAATAATGTGTGCCGTTCTCCTATTCTTTTTTGTTCTTGAGCCCAGTTTGATGGTACAACCTGACATCATGTTCCTAATTTCTGGTTGTGGAAGGATCACGAACAATGAAAGGTTAGATGATAACTACATTGGCATTTCCTTGCCATGGTGAAGCAGTTTTGATAAACTACATTGGCATTTCCTTGCCATGGTGAAGCAGTTTCGATAAATCCAAGCCTGAAATTGATGAATATGGATGTCAGGAGATAAACATTGGGTTCATCGTACCCATTTCTTTCCATCCATGATCCATCGTACCTTGACATGCAGCTTATAATAGCACGAGCACTTTAGTACAACAGGTGATTTAATTGACTCATGCCATTTCAAAGCTATGCTCTTTAGTTTTGTTTCTGTAGAGCAATTTGATGGCACTTTATCAAAAACAGAACCGGTTTCTTGCTCCTGATTTGTACTCTATGCAAACAATCGCTTCCCCATTTTTATACCATTTTTCTTTCGCTTCTGCAACTTGAAAGGAACAATGCAAAATGAATTTTTTTACGAACGTGCAAAAGAATTGTACGTCAATATATTAAGAAGAGGAAAAGAACAAAGTTCACACCAACCACCCCCAACCCGAAACACCAACACAATAGAAAAAGCAGAAAAGGAACAAACGGGGGGAGGGGGGAGACATAAACGCTACAATACTCTTCCAAACAACCTCCAAAAAGGCTACACTAGCCATGGACCAAAGATGGCCCTCTGAACGGACAGAATCAAGAACAGCCGAAACCGAAGAAAGCACCGAGTTGAAAACTCTGGTGTTCTGCTCCTTTCACAACTGTCAGGAGATCAGGAGGACCACGGAGTCAAACCCGACGCGGAGGTGGTCTGGCAGACAAGTCCTGGACGAAGGCCACCAATCCTGCAACCAGCTGCCATGGAAGGGGACAAGGCTGACAAACCAGAAAGGGACAGGACACCAAGCCAGACCTGCCTAGCAAACACACAGTCTATGAGGATGTGGTTAGCTGTCTCCTCGTCCTGAGCACAGAAGGGGCAAACCGAGTGGCTATCAATGCCCCGCCTCTGGAAAAGATCAACTGTCCAATAACGCCTCCTGAGTACGAACCAAAAGAAGAATTTGTACTTCGTAGGACCCTTTGTGTGCCAGAGAAGAACTATACAAAATGGATGGAGATATGTTTTGTTTGTATTGTGTATTTCAGGTGACTAACTACACAAATTGATCATGGAATTGTCCAATGTCTGCTTAACACAATTGCACAGGCAAATGAGACTTCATTTGTTTGGCTATATGTGCTTGTGATACTGTTTATTTAGTCTGAAAGCAACATGCATGTTCCTGATTTATTGGTTAATCTCTTTCCATATAACACATGGTTGATAAATGTTCAGATGCGTTCTTACCAGTGCTCTGGAGCTATTCTAATGCAGCTTAATAGTGAAATGTATTGCAGCCAAGGATTTGTTTGGGTTATCAATTAATTTCTTCCTGTATAGTTAAAATTTTCTGGAACTCAATTTGGGGTAAACATTTGACATCTGCAGTTTTTGTGTTTACATTTTCAATAAATTGATACCCATGGATCTACATAGAAGTGAGTAGCTCTTGGATTTGCTATACTAATGTCAAATTGTTTATGTGCCATATATCCCATTGTATGCATATTTGGTTTACAGAGTACTGGTCCCTAGATGCCCATGTCGTCCAAACTCCAAAGTGTTTTATCATTCTTTCTAGCTCCTGCATCACAAACTTCTAAATTTGTTCATGGGATATTATGATGACATGGTTATCCTTATGGCACTAATTAAAACTAGATTATCCTTACTTGAACATGTATATAGCCAGGTCACCATCAATGTGTGCTTCTCATGATTGGCTACATACATAAGTCTGAACAATTAATGTTGTGAGAGAAATAAGAGGTTATAAGAGGATGAAGAGTTGAAGAGAAAATATATCTCTATTGTCACAGGTAGAATGCATGATCTCTGTGGTTCCTTGGCTTGCACGTAGTATGGATTACCTAGCCTATATCTAAGACTCCTAGCTTTCTTTGTTTACCTTCAATTATTTTTCCTGTTTTTTTATTTCCTTCTCTGTTAATATTTTTGTACTGCCTTCCCCGCAAAAATAAATATGTCTATTTGTACTGCCTAATTTGATGCACAATGAATGTCTCACTGTTATGGCCATCTTCATTGCACGGAATCATTTTATCCATTTCTTAATTGAATACCACATAGGTTTCTGTTTAATAAATTTTCTTTCACTAAGATTATTGCAAACTTCCTATGAGATTATATTTGGATTTCATAGATAGTTTGTTCTCTACAATTGATTGCTGCCATTTAGGTATCCAGCCAACATAGATTTTATTTGTGTTGGCCTTTGCCTGGTAGTGCCAAAGCAAGTCTCAAAATTACAGCAACAATAATATGGAAGTTACTTCGTTGACCTTTAGGCTGCGTAAGATAGTTCTATATGATTACTAGGCTGCGCTTTTCATTGTTGCATTTGTGTTGATTGCTGCCTTCGATTGTTTGAATCTTAGAAGATTTAGGGAACTGCGATATTCACTCTTATTATAGCATTCTACTGCCAATTCCACTATAGAACATGAATTTTTATCATGTGCTTGACAACTTACCATGTCATTAATTAGTCGGAGTAATATATGCTACGTTAGCTAATCTACTCCTGCAAATCATTCTCATACAAAGCTAATTAATGTTGTGCCTTTTTGGTTGCAGGAAAGAGGCGCTCCATGTAAGGGACATTGGGGGTGCTCTCATAGCATACGGTTTAGAGATTTGAAAGAATTTGTGCTTTCCCAAGTGCGAGCAATTGTGTTCTTTGGTTTTTATACTAATTCTCGAACTAAATGATTTTGTGTTGGTTCATGTCTTGTACTGACTGTAGTTTAATAGCTCTTTTCTGTTACTTTCAAATTTTAGAATTTGTATTTTGTTTTTCCGTGAGCAATCATGCTATGATGAATGTAAAAGGGACAGGGTGGTGCTAATTCTTGTATGTATCCGGAATATTGGTCACACCAAAAAAGTTTACTATATCGATCCTTTTTTTCTTAGGCTTATGTTGTTCGACCATCCACTGTTAGCTGCCCAAATTTTTGTCTGTAAAGTTTGTTAGTTTAATTACAAAGCTACTTTGTTAACAAACTACAAACTATGTATATTTTTAGTGTAAAAGCCCTTTACACTATGATATATGTATATATATTTTTAAGCTAAATGGAACTACAAATTAACATTTAGTTAATAACAGCTTAACATGTGTTTAACAGTTGTTTTGATTAAGCCATGCTTGTGTGTGCAGCTGAGCGCGCGGGGCGCCGCACGTGTCCTTCTAGCCACACGTAGCGAATAGTTACAATACCTATGGTTTTGGAGGAAAGAGAAGTCTAATTCTCACAAGAAGAATGGCACCGTGATGATGAGGCCTTGTGGAATTAACAAGATGACTGCATTTTATATGCATGGTTTCGTTACTGTTTGCTTGCAAGTATTTAGAGTTGTGTATTAGATGAGTTATCATTGTTGAGATAATCCTTTATTAATTGATTAGTGTATAGAAATGTAATGAAGTGCACAAATGTATTATGACTATGTAGCAGTTTATCACCTGAGAACTGTTTAATTGCAGTAGTATAAGGGCTAATATGCATGAGAGGATGTGAATATTAATGTAGAACTGAGATGAGTTAATCCTTTGCTTTTGTCCCTTTTTATGCATTTCTAAAGTTAATAACATTGTTTTTTTTAAGTTTTAAAGGGGGTATAAATTTGATTGGACAAATTATGCTTCAATTGAGGAAGTTTATAAATTTTGATTGTGTTCATACACTTATAAAAATATATTATGAAAAATATGTTTTACATTACCAAATGCCACGGTAGCATTAACAGGTGCACTATCTCTCTATCTCTACTACCTAAAAGCACGGTGGCACTCCTATCCTCTCCTTCCACCGCCCGCACCATGCTTGCACGCTTACATACGTATCTAACCATTTGATCCAATGTTTTATTTTTTAATCACACTTATAGCTAATCACACTTATAACGCAGGGGCATGCTAATAGTTAGAAGAAAGAGCAACGAGAAAGATGAAAAGTTTCCAGCTTCATGGACATGTGCAGTGGCGGACACAACTTTAAAATACACATGGGGCGACATCTAGCCTTAGTTGCATGACGGCACACTATGCACAAACTATAGAATTTTTGCATTTTTAATTTTTTTTAAAGATTTACAAAAAGAACTTGCGAGATTGAAAAATTTCAAATCTAATCTCCTCCCGCCCTCCGGGAGGCGTGAAGGAAAAACGCCCTCCCGGAGGGCGAAGAATCCAACGTGGCGACGGCCCCGCACGGCCGTCGCCGCGCGTGTGGCTTTTGCGGGCGGCCTCCTTCCCGCCCTTGGGAAGGCGTTTTTCACGTGCACGGGGCCGCCTGCAAAAATGCCGGGAGGCGGCCTTTTGCGGCGGCCCCTTCCCGCCCTTGGTAAGGCGTTTTTCACTGTGCACGAGGGCCGCCGCAAAAGGCCGGCCGCCCGGCATTTTGCGGGCGGCCCCTTCCCGCCCTTACCAAGAGCGTTTTTCACCGTGCTTACAGGAGCCGCCCTGCAAAATTGCCATGGCCGCCCGGCAATTTTGCGGCGGCCCCTTCCCGCCTCTCGCAAGGCGTTTTTACCCATGGCGGTATATAAGCCGACTCTCAATCATTTCAGCCTCATTTACACCTTTCCGGATCCGAAAAGAACAGAGAGAGAAGTGAGGAAGAGGAGGAGCGCGGCGAAGCCTTTTGGATTGCGTACTTCATTGGAGGTAAATGCAATATCTCGGCATTATTTTGTTTGTTAGCTAGTATGTAAATGAAATATTAGAAAAAATATAAATTTGTAATATTTGAATAGGTATTGAATAATTTGTTATAGATTTGTAAAACAGATGGTTTAATTTAGATCAATGTAGATAATCTAATCGACAAGTAACATAGGAAGAATAGATAGATCAACAAGGATATTTAATGGACATTAACATAGGTAGAATAGATAGATCAACTTAGGTAGAATGTGTTTGGATGTAAGTGTAAATTATGTGAGCGGATGGTAAGCACTATAGAAAATCGTACGTATAATTTTGTTGATGATCAAAATATGTTTAGATATAAACTACGAGTGAATTAAATTTAGTTTATAAAATTTGGCAAACTGAAATGAACGATTTACGATTGGCGGTAGATGGAACGAACAAATCGATTTGGGAAAATTTAAGATGTAGACCAGAGAACATATTGTTAAAGAAATTAAGTTAGGCATAGAATCATCTAGGAAATATATTCGTAGTATGGAATAAACTCGGTTTTAATTTGTTTGTCGTGCACTATGGCAAGTAAGATCATATTTCGGATAGTTCACGGTGAAGGCAACGTTAGATACGGTCCGGAAGGTGTAGATTTGTCGAATTTAGGATGAAATCAAAGGGCATCGATAGGCCGGCGAGAAAACATTTGAGTCGGTGTATAGTTGGTTGCTACGTGGATTTAAAGTGGATACAAGAGTGAACACAATGTCTCTATCCGTTGTAGTTAGTCGTGCAAAGAAGGATATTATTGGGAACTTATGCCTATTGATAACACCGAGTCGTGGAGACGTTATGTGGACATGGCACTTGAAAGGTCATGGCCCCTTGTTATTTTTGTTGCACCGCACGAAATCGATAGCGTAATACAATGCAAACAGAGTATGGCGAAGGTCCAAGCAATGAAGCAAGCTTAGAGGAGGCGATTGGCGTGGCGGACGAGGGAGAGAATCGAAACAATTGTTGAAGAAATGGAGAGGGAGGATTCGAAAATGAGCGAGGCGGAGGGCGATGAATCATCGGACGAGGAAGAAGATGTCATGCCGTCGATTGGGAACAAGCTGATTTCTCTCGGCTTGTTATCTCGGAAAGGCAGCATGTTTCATTTGAATACAAAGATAACGAGGTCATCCAGGGTGCTAGGTATGCTCATAAGGAAGACATGAAAGAGGCGTGAAGCATTGGGCGGTGTCTTTGCATAGAGAGTTTAGGGTGGTGAAGTCTACGAACTATGTGTATGATGTGAAGTGTATGAAGGATGATTGTCCGTGGCGCGTTCATGCATACAAGGGAAAATGGAATGACTATTGGAAAGTGAGCATTGTTGGTGAGCACACATGTCATTCGGGGTTGATAAGTACCACCGCAACATCACCTCGGCGTTTGTTGCGGTGAGATGTACAACCATGTTGTTAAAAACACGGATTTTGAACCAGGCTCCATTATTAAGCACATTGAGAACAAATTCAAGTATACTATTAGCTATGCGAAGGCTTGGAGGGCGAAACAAAAGATATTGGAGATGAGGTATGGCACATTTGAAGCATCGTATGACAATTTACCTCGTCTATTAGCCACCATTGCTCGAGAAACCCCAATACCTACTACGACATTCGGACATTTCCGTCATCTAATGATTCGAGCAAGAGCGTGCTGCAAAGAGCCTTTTTCTCGATTGGTGCTTGCATCAACGCATTTGTTCACTGTCGCCCGTGCTGTGCATAGATGGAACCTTTCATTGGAAAATACGGAGGTCGGATCGACGGCGATTGGAGCAGATGGGAACAACCAGGTGTTACCTATGGCGTTTGCATTTGTCGAGAGTGAGAACACCGAAAGCTGGTATTGGTTCTTGGAGAGAGTTCGATGCCAAGTCGTTCGTATGAGGCCCAATGTTTGTCTCATACATGATCGTCATGCCGGCATGCCGAGGGCAATCGACTACCTTCGAATGGTTGGCCGAGATGGGACTTCCGGCTAGGTGGCGTGATGTTCGGAGTAGGTGGTGCATGCGTCATATGGGAGCCAATTTCTACAAACAATTCAAGAACAAGCACGATGGATCTATTCAAGAGGCTATGTGGTCAAAATCAAGAGAAAAATTCAATGAGATGTGGAAAAGGTTGGATGAGGCGACAACGAAGCAAACCGCGAGCAATCTCGTTTGCCACGGGTTGACGAGCCTTGCGTACCTCTTGGTCCATTGCATAATGACCCGCCAACAATGAGAAGGAGGTCTCGCACCATCAATACGTAATTTCTCCCTGGATAGAGAATGAACCGAAAGAAAAGTGGTCTCGTTGTATGACACCGACGGAGCTCGATATGGTATAATGACAACGAACCGGCCGAGGTGTACAAGCTGGGTGATGCGAGGAGTTAGGGGGCTTCCATTGGTGGGTATTGTGGAATTTATCCTTCATGGCACGCAGCATATTTTAGGGATAGATTTAAGAAAATATCCCCTTTAATGGTCGATAACAAAATTATATTTGGCAACGTGGTGACGAAATATATGCAAGACAAAATTGAAGGCTATGAAGCACGAGTAATCCCCAAGGAACCCAAGTTCTTCATGACGAGATCATGTGTGTCGACGGAGAAGGCGAGGCATCAACCGTGTTCAAGCTGTGCGGAATGTGTGCTTCATACGGATGGTGGTTGTAGCGCTTGTATGAAGCCGAAGCTTAGACATCTCGCCTTGCTCACACGTCCTTGCCGAGATGGGGACTGCGGCATAGTTCTAGATATTTATGTGTCACGTACTACGGAAAGAATCAATTTTTCATACGTGGAAGGAGGAGATATATGGTTTTGGGATATCCGGATCGTACACAACACTGCGGCCACAAGTGTTCTACATTCCGGATCCATCGAAGTTAAGGATAAAAAGGGACGTCGTCAGTCGAGACGCATCAGAAACGACATGGACGAGTCCGAGGCCGGGGGAAGGACCCTACGTTGCAGCAAATGCGATGAGCGCGGACATACATACAAAAATGCCCGAAGAATTCGAAACTTCAACCGTCGAAGGTTCGGGACTTTCGGACAGCCCTCCGATGGTAGGCGTCCATCCGGAGAAGGAACAACAACGAGGCGACCACGTCCTAGACGTGCTCGTGCAGCGACTACGTCGTCCACTGGAGATGCAATGGCTTGATTTTTTTGTTTGCTCCCAGCTGTTCAGTTGATCTACCCTTACGCGACCACCGGGCCTACGAAGACTTGGATTTTGCAGTTCACAGTAAGTTAACTTCACGACTTCGATATTTTTCATAACATCTGATGTTTGTTAACATGGTTTTGTCCTTTGTAGGCCGACAAGCTCCACCCTGACGCCGACGAGTACTCCGTGCGACGCTCGTTGGAGGCGTACCTGCTTTGGTTGTTCGGTTGGGTGATGTTCACCAACACGTCGGGGAACACTGCAGAGAGGGGCCTGATCCACTACGCCCGGTCGATAGCGGACGCGGAGATAGGCGGCGTGCCTCAGTGGAGTTGGGGTTCAGCCGTGCTCGCAGCCACCTACCGTGGCTCGTGCGACGCGTGCACGAAGACCGATCGGGAGCGATCTTCACAGGTCCCTTCTCTTACTGTGGGCTGCGGAGCGCTCGCGATCGGCCGACCGGTCGTCGACACCTCTCCGTACGACGTAGCGCCGGCTTTCGAGAACCCGGCCGACGGGCCTACGATGGGTTAATCGGTTTCGACGCAACGTAAGTGCAAAGTCATATTTGTTTCAAATATTTAAATTGTGTTGAACAAAACTTGTAACCACTTGATTTTTTATTGTCGCAGCTTCGTTACGCCCACGCTCGGGTGAGACGGAGCTACCCGGACTTCGTGTTCGAGTTGGACCGTCTCCGGTGTACGACGTTGTCCGGGAGCCGTACACGCAGCAGCGGTCGCAGCTCGGGCGCCTCTAGGCCTCTCCACGTTGTGCACGCGCGACTCGGCCTCACGGATGACGTTGATCCCGATGGTGTACGACATCACCGTCGAGCCTCATTGCCCAGGCCGAGTGATGAGGCGATTCGGATGCGCCGGGATTCCCGTAGACGTTCCGGTTCTTGTTCCCCACCAGGACCACCAGTGAGTATTTCTTTTTGAAATGTACTACTATTGTGTCAAATTAAATGGAACTATAGTCGACCTTTGCGTGTACGCAGGTTGTCTCGACGGGGACAAAGGGGAGGCTTCCTCCGGGAACCACGTATGCGGCAATACGTGGCGGACTGGTGATAGCCACCGAGGAGGTGATCGGCGAGATCTACGCCCACTCGAGGAGAACTACACCGCCTACCTTCGGTGGTACCTACGCGGACGCGTCCGCGCGTGACCTTCACACGGTCGCGCAGCCCACACCAGCAGCGATCACGGACACCTACCCCGTGCACCGAGACCAGGACTACTTCGTTGGGGTACGTCATGATTTGTCCGCATTAAAGCCTTTGTACGTCATTATGTTTTTAATTGGACCGAAAAACCTAACTTGTTTTGATTTTTGTAGGCCGACGCCGCACGGGCATTGAATGCCGAAATCGACTCGTGATGCGAGGCCGGACGAGCATTCACCGAACGAGGTGGAACAGAGGATGACCTTCGAGCGGATGCAGACGACGGCACGAAAGATCTTGCGTATCTTCTCGTGTCGTTTTGCCATCGACGCGGTACCTCCACGGGTGTTACAGTCCACGTCCACGCGGTCCAGATGCCGGATGGTCACCACACGGCGCCGGTCCTTCCACGAGTTAGTTCCACTCATTTTCATTGTGTCAACCCTACAACGTGATCTAACAAACCGAATGTCGCCTAGGTCCGACGCTACCGAGCGGGGATACGGCGGCGCGAGTGGATCGTCGATTCCTCGGCCTTTCGCTACTCGGCCCAAGCCTGCGAGCTTTTTGGAGCGAGTGGATCCTCCGTTCTCGTCCCCTCAGTCAGCCGGGAGGTGAGCAAGCGTCGTCCGATGATTAGTTCACACGTTTTAGTTTAAGTCACTGATGCTTCACATTGCTTACATACGGGAGGATTCTACTCGGCGGGGATTTTCCGGTCGGGGACTTCGTCGACGCAGCGGGCGGGTCCGGGGAGGCGACGAGGGGGTCGGTACGGGCGACGACTCGACGACCTGGAGGATCCGGATCGGGACGTACTCGCCTCCTCTCGGCTCGGTGGAGCACCTCTACCACGAGCCGGGACCCGCCACGGAGACGCCGCGCCGGATGTCCGTGCTAGTCGTGGCGTGCCCCGACAGCCGACGTACTCTCGGGGCACGTCGAGCACGGCCTAGGAGGATAGGGGTAAGAGGCCTCGTCGCAGGCTGTGTGTGCATCGCTTGTACAAATTGTAAATATTTATTTTGTGTTTGATGTTTGTATATATCTATGTCTGTTCGTCGCACTCACATGTTACGAGATCCTTCCATATCGTTTGCATGATACTCTTACTAACGACAAAAACTTTCGGCCCGTTAGACACCGCACGAGACATCGCTATCGCTTTTGCCCGTGATAGTCCCGCACGATACGTCGCTATCAACTTTTGCCCCGTGATAGTCCCGCACGATACGTCGCTATCAACTTTTGCCCCGTGACAATCCTACACGATACGTCTCGATCATGTTGCCCCGTGACAGACATAAACGATACATAGATGCGAACCGTCACCTCCCTGCACTATATATTGCCTAGATCCGAATACGAGCTCTTCAAATCTGCTTTCTCATTTCTACATTTACTCCTGCAATGAGATCTTCATATCATCCATTCCTTGAGCGTCTCCACCGGCGACTCCATCCTTTGAGCGGTTTTATTCCACCATGGTGTGACCGTCCGTTATGCCATTGTGGAGATGGTCGCATACTTACGTCGTCCCTCCTCGCCGAAACCGGGGAGACGATTTTTCCAATGCGCCAACATTGATCGGTATGGCTTATCTGCACTGCTTTCATCTACAAAATCTTCACGCAGAAAACGCTAACTTGATTGTACATCGTGTTAACACCTCATGCAGGCATATCGTCGGGTGTGCAACTTCGTTGAGTGGATAGATACGGAGAACCCACGAACCGACGGAACACGTTACTACCCACTTAGCGAAACAAGGTCGACTACCTTCAACGGAAGGCCGAGTACCAACTTCGAGTTCGCGCTGAAGCTTTGGACTGGCCTATGGATCACCGGCACTACCCACATGGCGGAACGTCCGAATGCCACCGTGGTCTACGTTGCCAAGTGGTAAGATCCATAAGACAAGCAACTAGAGGACAAAGATGCTTCGTGTGTCCCGAGATTGCGGATGATGATTTTGTCGTGAGTATAATTTTTCTTTCTTTAACCTTTTCGCTTGTTCCATTTTTTAACTCCTACCATAAAAAATGTGCAACTGGGAGGATGTACGTCGGTGTCCATACAAAGATTGGATCGATACGGTTAAACCGCTTCGATCGGTCGACGGTAACACAACCCGAGTCCACCGAACAATTCATTCGGGCTTGGATGGAGTATGAACGTCGCGTCGAAATCACAAGCTTAGCATGGAGGAACAACCCGCCGGGTTTCCCTAAATGGTCGGAGCGTCCTATGTGCGGTTGTAGGGATCGTTGCAAGATGGCTACCTCATTTGAACCACGAACATATGGTCGGAGATACTTCATTTGCCCCAACTTAGACAACGACTTCGTTGTACGTCTTTCATTTTATCAATTATGCAAACGTCTTCGCTCTAGTGGCTCTCTAACTGATTACATGTGTTTCTTTACCAGGGCATTCAAAGAAGGTGTGGATTCACTAGGTGGATCGACAATGTCATTCCCCAATATAACGGCTTAAAAGTAACTGAATGTGAAACTCAAAAGGAGTACAACGCCGAGAAGGAAAGAGAAAATTGATGACAAGCTTATCGCCCTTGAACGGTTCCGTAGGTAGCCAAGCCTTCACTCGTGGGGGATGAGTTAGTTGTATTGCATCATCCGTACCTAATGGGTTATGTAACACTGTGACAAACAACTGCTTAACCATTGCAACTAAGTTAACTTGGTTAAAATAATATGTTCACAGGTTATGCAAACAACATATGTACGATACCTCGAACATTTACACTTGCAACAATATTTACATTTGCATCCTTACGACGATAACATTTACATTTCAAACAATACGACAAATCACGAAGACGGTTACATTTGCAACAATACCACAAATCCAATGGATTTGTTATATTAGCACAAAATACGACGATAACATTTTACATCTCAAACAACACGAGAGAGTGGGTCGATGTCGATCAGGGCAATTAGGGTTTGGGCACAGTGAAAAAACGCCCTTGGTAAGGGCGGGAAGGGGGCCGCCAAAATGCCGGGCGGCCGGCCTTTTGCGGCGGCCCCACGTGCACGGTGAAAACGCCCTTACCAAGGGCGGGAAGAGGGCCTGCAAAAGGCCGGCCTTCTGGCATTTTGCGGCGGCCCCGTGCACGTGAAAACGCCCTTCCCAAGGGCGGGAAGGGCCGCCGCAAAATAACCACCGCGCGGCGGACGGCCGTGCGGGGCCGTCTGCCACGTCGGATTCTTCGCCCTCGGGAGGGCGTTTTCCCTTCACGCCTCCCGGAGGACGGGAGGAGATTAGATTTGAAATTTTTCAATCTCGCAAGTTCTTTTTGTAAATCTTTAAAAAAAATTAAAAATGCAAAAAATTCACAAACTATAGGCGTTGGTTAGTGACGGCCAAATGGGCCGCACGGATGCAGGCCGGTCTAGGCACACATAAGACTGTAGCGGCCTAGCACGGCACGGTCAAGAAGGCAAACGGGCCGGGCCGGCACGGCACAATTGGTTGTGCCGTGCTTGGGTCGGTCAAGTCCATGGGCCGACACGACACGACCCGTTTAATGTAGCAAACCACCGTAGCAAATACGTAGCACGAGTAAAAGTAGCCCGTGGGCCTTTAACGAGCCAAAATAGTGTCTCAAACAGTATTAAACAGTGTTAAACAGTGCCAAAGAGTGTTATCGGGCCCGTCTTGGCCCATGTGCCTTTAACGGGTCCGTGCCGACACGGCACGGCCCAGCCACCTCGTGGGTCGTGTTTGGACCGAGTGCTAGGCACG
Organism: Oryza australiensis; assembly: GCA_019925245.2. NCBI lineage: Eukaryota > Viridiplantae > Streptophyta > Magnoliopsida > Poales > Poaceae > Oryza > Oryza australiensis. The sequence goes on from JAIFGZ020000222.1 coordinate 17,112,978, forward strand.
TGGGCCGGCACGGCACGGCCCGTTTCATGACGCGGGCCAAACGAGCCATGCCGAAACGGACCATGCCAAAACGGGCCCGTGTTGTGCCGGGCCGGACCGCCCGTTAGGCCATCTTTGACGTAGAAGTCGAACAAACGTCACAATAGAGGCCTCACGTCTGGAATTAGTGATGAAAATAGTCGAACACAAAATCATTTATTTAAAAACGATTTACGAGCATTTGGGAATTTTCATATTTAAAAAGTTTATTTTACTCTTCCAAACTATCTATTAAAAATTTTAATGGTTCACTTGACGGCTTAATAGCATTTTTTCTTTATTTTTATATGAGTTGTTTTTCTTTATACTAGTTGTATTTTAAACCGAACTTTTTAAGTCATAAATGACATCATTATCAAAGTTTTAAAATATTTTCAAAATTAATGATTCCAAGTGATAAAAGTATTCTTAATAATAAAGTATATTATAATGGATCTACCAATAAAAAATTCAGTGCAAATACGAATTATATAGAAAGATAACAAATAAAAAATAAAAAATATTATTAGGGAGTAAGGTGAATCATTTTTAATGGTTCGAGAGTGTAAAATGAGAAACAAATATTTAGAGGGTTAATTGCTCTGCTAAAATAGTTTGAGGGAGTAAAACGAACACTTTTTATATGACAATTTGTTACAGACATCCAAAGTTTACGCGTTAGAATACATTTTTGTCATAGGACAAAAAGATGGCAATCGGCTGTCGGACATCAACGGTATTTTTTATTATATCAGAAAGTAATGAAGAAACAATGGTGAAAGTACGAATCCGCTCCTTTCTCCATTGGTTAATCATCACAGTTAATCCACATCTCTAAATAATCCACATCACAGTTAATCCACATCTCTGAATCTACATCAGAGTTAATCCATATCCATTCATTGGTCGGGTCGAAAGCAGTTGGCGCATAGGTAAACTTGTCTTGAATATTGCTCTAAACATTTCTTTCGGTCATGTGTGTTCAATAGCCAATTATCACTTTTTTACTATGACCCTGTTTAGTTGTTTATTTTGGGTATAAACTTTACACCTAAAAGTTTTTGGATGTAAAGTTTACATAAGAGTTGGTGTTTAGTTGTATGTATAATTTTTTTGGCTGTTGTTGTAATAAAGACATATTTACCCCTAATAAATACATGATTTAGTTCATTTATTGAGATGCATGCAAATGCATGCATAAGTGCATGCTGCCATTTTTTATCCTCTCTACTAACCTTCACCAACAAACAACAAAGTATACTTGAACAAAGTATAATAAATCAGAAAAGAAGCACAGACATTGTTTATAGTTTATTACAACACGTATAAATTTTGCAAGTTGTACCATACGTCCTCAAAATTTCTGAAATTGTCATTGCCGATTTAACAACCCAATGGCAATCGAGTCACGAAATGCATTCATCAGCAAAGAATCATCCCTATCAGGCACTTAACTACCTCGTGGTTGATTGGCGCAGGCTTCCGGAGGCATATATTCCGGATCACGATCAACAAATCAAAGTCTTTATCAACTACTCCACTCATTCTAATGAAGTTATGTAGCGCAAAGCATGCAACGATAATTTGTGTTTGCTTATGAGGTGGATAACTTGGCATCTTGTCCAAAATTTGCCACTTCATCTTCAACACTCCAAACGACCTTTCATCTAAGAGATGAATGAGCATAATTAAATATCTCCTTTTTACCTTGTGGCTTCGGGCCGTCTCGATACTCTGGAAAATGGTACTTGGTTCCCTTGTATAGCGCAAGGTAACCTGGACGGTTCGGATAGCCGGAGTCCACAAGATAAAATTTTTCTACAAACATCAAAGTAACGTCAGTTTCAACACATAAATGTTTAGAAGGCCCAAAATTAATAAACTATAGAGTGTACCTGTAGGTGGATGTGGAAAGACATGGTTGTACGTTGTTATGGCATCATTGAAAACTCTCATGTCATGCACAGATCCAGGCCATCCAGCAAGAACGAATGTGAATCTCATGTCAAAGTCACAAGCAGCCATCACATTCTGCGTCGTCATTTCCTTGCGACACATGTGTTGAACCATCAAATTATTTGGCACCACACAAGGTATGTGAGTGCCATCTATTGCTCCTATACAGTTGTTGAAGAAGGGATAGAACCTACGGTTTCCCAGTCTAGAATGAGTCGATGTGAATTGTGGGTCCAACGGCTTAATGATGTCCGCAGCTAGCTTACCAACACATTCCAACACTTTCTCAGAATTAGAGTGTACTGTGCAAAGCAAACACTAGTACAGCACAGTTCACATAGCATTAGCATGTCATCTCGCAGTGCATCATCATCCATTGTGGCTTCACATTTGCATCCGAGAGGATCAGGCAGGGATAGTGAAAAGTGCAAAAAAAAAGAAAAAAACAACACATAAATGTTTCCCAGATTTCTTGTGTTCACGTTCAGAAACAGGTCATAGTACTAATATTCTGCAATGCACAGCATCTCTGTCTGGTTCTTTCCTAATGATCATTGATTACATTTAACAACTCTCTTCATGTCTTTTGCTGAAACATTACTCAAAAAAGTTCTTGCAGTGAAAGGCTCCCAGTGCAGCTGAAGTTATGACAACACAAGCCTTGCACAATTCAGCCCCAGATACAGAAACAAGCAGCCTTCACCAGATAAAGCATACCCATGTATCTATACATTTCACAGATGAGAACAAACAACAGCTAAAAACATTGCATTGCAGCACACTTGATAGTATTTTACTCTCAGGCTAAAAACATTAAACAACATTATTAGTACCAGGCTTGCAACCGCCAAACATGAAGTGTTAAACATTACTGGTTCTTGTTTCCAGCATTCAGATTGACAACATACATATTGCATCATATATATTGCATCCACACAATCAAATAAGAAATACAACCATTTACCAAAAGTTCTCATTGAAAGGGGTGAGAAATTTTACCGGAACTTGAGCGTCGGTGACATTGTCGTTGTTTACAGTACCAATGGGGAGGTTCTCTGAAGCTGGAGGTCGACGTAAAGCGCGGCCCCTTGATCCTCCCGGCGCACTAGATGCAGATCCACACCTCAATTGACCTCTGGCTTGGCCCTGATCCAGTTGAGGCTCTACTTGAACAGCGCTGCGAGCCCCGCGGAATCTGAGTGTACGGCTCCCGCTCCAGTGAGGGACACAAACAGGGGGGGTGAATGCTGGTGTCGCTGCCTCCATCTTGACGTTCGGAGCGAAGGATGCCCTCGTATGTCCCCATTCCAGGCCACCCTTGGCCGCCATTGAGGTCGAGCGCCTCCATCCCCGACCTAGGAGCACCAGGAACCCGGCTAGCAGCGTCCGGGAGGTACCCGTATCCGCCGGCGCTGGAATAGGTATTTGGCTGTGAAAGGAAATCTCTCGTGCGCTCCCCGTCGCCGTAATCGTCCTCATTGAGGTAGCTGGAGTTGTGTCCGTACTGGTCGTCTTGGCCGTAGTGAAGGGTTACGCGGAGGCTACGCTAGCCAAAAACAAAAACTTTTACCGCGCAAACCAGGAACACTTGCAAGTAAGGGCCGATAGATCGTTACCGATTGGAGTAGAGTGCGGCGGAATAACCAATCGGGGCAATCCGATCCAGGAACAGTGTAGCCGATTCCGGAGACCCACTGGGTCGCCAATCGGCCGATTCGAGTCGTCGGCCGCGTTCTCACGCCTCGCTCCGATGCGCCCGACCGCGGCCGATTCCACCACGGCCGATCGCTCCGATTGCGGCCGATCCAAGCCGATCAACGGCGTGCAACGTAGCGGCGTCTCTACCGGTATCCACACGTCCGGGACGAACGCCGTACACCGTGTGCTAGCACGCGATGCAAGGCTAGGGTTTGGCTCGAAAGTGGGGAGGGTTTCCGTGGAGATTGATCTCGGCGACTTCTGTTACACGCGATGCAATTGATGTCTATTCAGCTCTCCACCCCTCCCTCCTTTATATAGAGTTGGCCGATGGGACTAGTGGCCGATTAGGACTCTATTTTGAATCAGATCTCATCCGTATCTCATAGAGTTGGCCGCCCATACGTCGTAAGCCCATAGGACTCTATCCGATCGGATCCCTATCCGATCGAGACGTATCCGAGTCCAACTCGAATATCTATTCTATCCCCTTAAGCGTGCGACCCGTAGGTTCAGGTATACTCGTTTCGGCTATAGTCTAACTTAGCCGATCGTCGGCTCGAGTCCAACTCACCGACTGTCACAGCGGCGCCTAGCAAGCACATATTGACACCATAGTATACAAGAATATAATATCGGCTCGAACCCGTAATGTGTACACAAATCCCTTTGCCTCACGATACCGTTAAGCTATAGACAAGATGTGTGCCATCCCTTCAATAGCTTAACCATTCACTCGAACCGTATTGGATTATCCGTCCTTGATTGACTCCTCAATCAACTTAGCATGGCCATGCATTTCCATAATCCATTACCTCGAGGGGCCGGAGATATCTCTCCAAAGGAGGGGCAAATTCCATCTTGATCACTCACATCCCACTCCATGTTTCATAGCAAACCCGAAAACTACCTTTATAACTACCCAGTTACGGAATAGCGTTTGGTAGTCCCAAAGTAGGCTACTACACATGTTGGAATCCATGGTGATCTCAGGTCTAAGGACTTTGTACCAACACTACCCGAGACCAACTAATGGCACATTAATTCTGTAGTGTCTCATGGTGGGTCTATCCAACAATGTGTTCTCTAACACATATGTCCATGTTTATTGATTTGGTATCTCCATACCCATGATCTATGAGACATGATCATCAATCAATAAACATGCCGATCTTAGAATCATATTTGTTCCAACAATATGACATATGATCAGGGATCGTTTAGAAATAGATTCATACATATCGAGTCTCATAAATAAGTCACGTACTTATTGATCAATACAAGATGTCTATTTCATGGAACTGAATAACACTTTATTCATTTATACATAAACATTGACGTGATATCCAACATCTCCATGTTGCCTCTAGGGCATATCACTAACACGTAGGCGGACATCCTCCACACGGCGGCGGATCTGGAGCAGGGAAGAGGGACTCAACGCGACGCGGATCTGGAGCAGGGAAGAGGGACTCAACGTGGCGCGGATCTGGAGCAGGGAAGAGGGACTCAACTCGGGCCGACGGGAGAGGCTTGCGGTGAGGCGGCGGAATATGCTCTCGGTGGGGCGGCGGTGCCTTGGTATGGCGCTGGCGGGGGAAGTGAGAAGAGGAAGAAGATGACGGCGCCGAACAAAAGGAGCCGACGGCGCCGAGTCGAGTACGGGGATGCCGGGGCGGAGAACGGCGGGGACTCCGACGCCAACAGCGACAGGGCTAGGATGGCGACCGGCGGCAGAGCTGGGAAGGCAAGCGGCGGCGGCGCCCAAGGGAGATTCGAGGACGGCGGGCGGAGTCGACACGGCCGGGGAGCGACGGATCTGGAGGGAGAGAGCTGGCGCGGGGTAGGGACTGTGCGGCGCGGGGTAGGGATGGGATGCACTGCTACCGAGGGGAAATTTAGCCTTTTTGGGCCAAAACACTCCCAAATCCAAAATCTTTACCTGCCCAGTTTACACCCATCTGTTTAGTTCCAAAAACCCAAAAAGTAACCAAAATCCCAAAAGTTTACATAACTTTACAGCAACTAAACAGGGCCTATGCCCTCCAACAGAAATGGGTTCTTCCAATGTCTTGCAGCAAAGAGCACAAACTTTAGGTGTCCTATAGCAAATTTTTCTTTTTATATTTACTAAATTAACTATTTAGTGTAGACTGTAATATGGTGCTAAAGAAATAGAAAAAAGTCGAATTTAACAAAATGGTACCACTTATACAAAAATAATGCTTATCAATCATAAATTTCCATAAATATTTATATCCTTACTTAAAATTCTTGATTTATCTGATGATTTGGTAATAGGCTGATGGCTAATGTACTCGACACATGACTAGGAATAAGGTCTAGGGGGGTGTCAAGGACCGTAGTTGGGCTGGCCGACGCACCCTGTCCAGTGGGTGTGTCCGTCCTTGGGCATGTGCATATGAGAGCTCCAAGCGATGTTGAACCCATAGGCTTGTTAAATACGAAAAATGGGTATCGAACCAACTGAGATGTCGTGTCACACCCTACCCTGGCACCAACTAACAATGACACCAGAAAGGGTGCGCTGTAGGAAATCGTGTGAATAGACTCCCACGGAACCACGATGCATATGCCAGTCTTAGGATACAATTGCTGGTACCCGCAGTCAAACGAGATGTATCATACCGACTAAATGTAATATAGATACATTATACCTTTTAGGAGGTTACACCTTCGAAACAACTCTTAGAGTGTAACCGGTAAGCAAAGAAGCAGTGGCGAAACCTAGAGCTGCTAGACCCAACCCACAAGCAACGACTTGGGATTAGGAAGGAAACTCTAACCTTCAGTGACCAACAAATCACTTGTAAAAAACAATGGTTGAGTACATACGTACCCAGCAAGTCACAGGAAATGTGTGCATGTAGGCTGCAAAGGAGGGTTGGGTTTATTTCGCAGACCTTTCTTTTGAAAACATTTTTAAAAACTCCTAAGTGTGGGGGTGTTTAACATGTGGTCGGAAGTAAGCTTTCGCCTCAATCTTGTACGCGAATTTCTTTATAACAACTCAAGCATACGCAACAAATTTTAGTTGATTAAAACTATTATGCCGGTTGCCCAACTATGACACCAACGCACCAACTTCTGCCCTTAGGCAGCTTTCAACTCCTTTTTTATCTATTATATTCTTTTCACTTTCAAACCATCGGGCATCAGCCCATCTTATCATCTCATCTCTTTGGCCTCAAGGGCCGTCCATAAATTCCAGCACACACTGCTTTCACTCGGGAAGCCTAATCTATTAGGTCATTCGACATCCTAGCCCACACAAGACTGTTTCAAACACGTAATGGTCATCCATCAGTCAGTCATGATGACCGATTTTCATAACGGTTCCCAATCCCACAAATCACTTTCGCAAAGCACGAGCAAATAAATCTACGCAAGAGGAATCACCTCACATTCGCCCATGGCCATGGGCATAACTGTTCGAACAATTTGATAAACCTCTGCAAAGAGTACTCTTTACCCATAAGACGCGATCTTACTTCCCACACTCGTCAATGGGGAATGTTCACGACAAGGCGTTTCCAAAGCCAACCAAGGATACCTCATGCCACATAGAAGGGTTCTCTCTAAACCGAGCATCAAGCAAACCTCAACCCTCTTCTACCTAGGAATTTGGGATGCCACTACTCAATCGTGCTCAACACGTTAGTATTCAGTGTGGGCTTAGCGCAATATATCGACTCACATCTCATCATTCTGGTATTCCTCAACTATTGGCAAACAAGGCATTTATGGCCAACTAATTACTTAGTCAAAGATGTCCTATACCACCTATGATTTGAAGGAATTCCCCAAGGAATCGGTCCTTATATGTGAATATAGAGCACCATCACAAAGGTGATCACTTTGCATCGCGGGTTTTCACAAACAATTTTTATTTTGCAAACTCACCGACACAACATGTCAAGTTTTAAAAGGTTACGCATCCCATTTTCCCATATCGACAAACAAGTGTGTCATCGACTATGCGCAAAACAAGGAAAACCAAGCAAAACCCCAAAAAACAAAATACTATTATTAAGAACTAATAGTGCCATTAGGTAGATGTCAATTTTGAAGACTTGAACGTGGTCGATTAGATTTACGGTTTGGGAAATATGAATTTTTAAAGTTTAAAAGATTTTCTGCAATATCTCTCTGTCCTAATATATAACAACCTAATACTGGATGGGACACGTTCTATACAACGAATATGGACAAAAGCCCTGTCCAGATCTGTTGTACGAAGATGTGTCCCATCCAGTACTAGATAGTTATATATTGGTACGGAGGGAGTAGAAAAGTATTTAAATAAATAGTTTGGGATGGTTGGGCTCTTAAATAAATTCGAACTTCATAATTTGAAATTAGGGTAGTAATTTTTGGTTTGGGATGGTTGGGCTCTTAAGGATGGATATCCTTTTACACTTAGTTATTAATATCACATAAAGAACTGTATTTTCATAAATATGATTTTTAATAAAATAATTTTTAACGGCATAAGTGTGACATGCCGTTGAGCGTCTAATCGAAATACGGGTGATTAATCAGAATTAAACGAAAATTTAGCGTTTGGTACGTATATACTTAGGGCATGTTTAGTTACAAAATTTGGTAAAAATTTTTCGGTAAAATCTTTTCACAAGAGTATGTGTTTAGTTATATGTGAATTTTTTTTAGTTATAATAAATGCATGATGCATGTAATTCTTATGCACATCTCCCAATCTAAAATTTCAACTTTTTTTGGCTAATTCCCTTCTAAAACCAAAATTTTTTTATCCCAACTTTTCACTTATATGTTTAGTTTCAAAATACTTAAAAAATACTCAAAATTCAAAATCTTTTCACATTTTGACTGCAACTAAACATGACCATGCATATATATATACACCAAATATATCATCATAGTCAAATATATTTGTAGTAAAGATGGCGAACATAATTATTAACTCAAAAATAATACCAAAATTAATGGATGAACTCAGACGATACTAAGGCCCCACAATCGACCTCCCTTATCCATCCCCTCCGACCTCGCCCTCGAATCCCGTCTCCTCGCCCGCCGCCTGCGCCTATCTCCATCCTGCGAGCAGAGGTGGCGCCGGCGTTCTCCTGCTTCCGCCGCATCGTCGCTCGCCTGTGAGCATCCTAATCCATTCCATCCGGCCTCGGCCTCGAATCCCGTCTCCTCGACCGCCGCCTGCTCCGATCTTCATTCTGCGAGCAGAGGTAGCGCCCGGCGTCCTCCTGCTTCCGCCGCATGGTCGCTCGCCGGTGAGCATCCCTCCGTACCCACACCTTTTCCTCAAATTTGCGTTAACCCTACTTTCTCTTCTTGATCTGGAAATTTTTCTCTTTGACTTAACCTTAGTTGTATTATTCCTCAAAAAGTTTGGGGCTTCAACCGAAACAGCGTCAGATCTGCCTCTGCCCTGCGCCACCTACTTCCAAGTTGTTAATTTTGATTTTTTTAGCAGATGTAATTTGGTTACTGAACTCACGTCATGCACATTCCATCCACTCTTGTGTACTCATCCAAACACCCTTAGAATAGTTGCATTAGAACGAAAAATGTAAGCTCACAAAATCTGTACGCTCATCCAAACTCACATAACACAAACTATTCATAGTCACACAAAATATCTTTAAATCAAAGAATATTCCTATAATAAGTTTTCACTTCACAAAATTTTCTAGAGGACATATACTGTGCCACTTGGCTTGAATCTAATTTAACAGTTTTCTAGAGGACATACTGTGCCACTTGGCTTAAATCTTATTTAACAATTTTTCCTTATCAGGTTATTAATTGAAACCAACGATCATACTTTGTCTTGCAGTATCTAAAATTAGAACATTGTGATATATCTATAATTTTTTATATTTTTTAATTTGCAAAATAATTTAGACTAATAATATAGATATTTAAATAAGGTAACTAATATTTTAAAATCAAATGTTCTTTAGAATAAAAAATGCAAAACGATACTTTTTAAGTACAATCTAATAACAATAAAATGTTAAAAAGAATATAAATTCAATATTTTTTATATATGTTTAAGTACAATCCATAAATAAAATTAAATAAAATATAAATTTATATATAAGTGATAATATAATAAAATGCAAGTTTAAATTATTAATAGGAAAAATATTATCAATAAACAATAATATTTATGTATTTATAAATATTTTATCAAATATATTTATAACCGTTATTATTTAAAATATATTTATCTATTTAAATACACGGTCATACTGCTATTAAATTTTATCCGTAGTTTGATTACATGTTGTATGACAGAGTAATATAGCGAATTGCGCATGAGATTTGATAACTAAGATCTATTCACTGAATTTCTGATGTGAAATTAGTTTTTACTCTGTCATCCAACTAGTCATTTGAATATAATTTTTTTTTACTGGTTTATGGTGATTTTTTTCTTTTTTATATGAACCGTTTATGTTGACCATTAAGCTATTGTTTTGATGGGCAAGACATTTTTGACTGCAAAGGGAAAAGCCTAATTAATGAAGCTCGTGTACACAATGTCCTTGTTGACTTTGACACAAATCGTGTGAAGGATAGGTGAGCAGAAGTCTCCGAGCTCGAGGTGAAGCTGAGCAACGGAGCGAGCAACACCTCACCTCCTCGGCCGCCCATGACGACCATCTCCGTGACTCTCTCCATCTCCTTCCTCCCGTCTCCAACTCACTTCGCTGTTGCCACCACCTCCACCTCCTTCTCGCGTATCAAGGTAAACTTCCCCAATTGAACCGTTGCTTCCAAGAGTCCTCTTACTCCGTGCTTTGTGATTTCGTGTAGCGACCCGCACGGTTCAGGTGCTGCTTGGAGCCCTCTTCCCCGAAGAAAGAGAACCCCTCGACTCCGACCCCGCCGCTCCTGAAACCACTTGCATCGCCGTCGTCGTTGTGGGGTATTTTCACGAGCACCTGGTCAGCGGGCATCGCCGGGCTGGGTTTTCTGGAGAGCGCCTACCTCAGTTACCTCAAGCTCACGGGCTCCGAGGTGTTCTGCCCCGTTGGTGGCGGAGGGTGCGGTGCCGTGCTCCAAAGCGACTACTCTGTCGTCTTCGGTAATCTCTTAGCGCTTTTGCCGATAACTTCTTCCTAAACGTCCGTTAAAACTGTGCAAATTCTGATATAATTGTACTTTCGTCGTGCCTGCCTTCTCATGCAAGGATCGAAGCGTGTACTGAAAGTCAAGTACCAATTTCTTATTAAATTGTAGCTGATGATTATTATTATACAACTAAATTTTGACTAAATCTATGATGTTATTCGACTAAAATTCATGTCAATTATCCCGTTTGCTATCTTGATGCAAGCAAAATGGTGATGTGCTATGTATTGTTAATGGTTGGTCTCTCTCTAATTTGACAGGGATTCCTCTTCCACTAGTTGGTCTGGTGGCATATGGTTTGGTTTTAACACTTTCTCTTCAAGAAAATGGGAAGAAGTTACTCCCTGGTATTGATGATCTTGATATTCATTTAACATTACTTCTGATCTCTACTTCAATGGCCACTGCGAGTGCTTATTTCCTATATATTCTAAGCACTAAACTTATCGGAACATCTTGTTCATACTGCTTATTGTCTGCATTTCTCTCCTTCACTTTATTTTCCATTAGAGTTAAGGTGAGCGCTTATGTTCCCTTTATTTTTTTATTGAGACATTAGTTATTAAGTAACCTACCCAAGTACTTATGGTTCATTGTATTCATGCAGGACCTCGGTTTGGAACGTGTCCAGAAGTTTGCTGGTCTTCAATTATCAGTAGCAATTATTGTTGCTCTTGCTCTGACAAATTCCTACAGTTCCGCTACAACCCAGTTAAACGGGTGAGGGTTCTTGAAAATTTGTGGTGCCAAATGTATTTGTTTCTCTGAAATTGGTTAGCTCTTATAGTGTTAGGTGTCAAATAATGAAATGCCTTGGGATTACTAAGTATATGGCATCCTTGTTTATTACATTTCAACTATATGCTTTCAGTTAAACCTTTTTAAATTGTTTTTCTTTTGTTATGGCATCTTGTTTCATATTCCATCATAAATTCTTGAGTAAATTTCACAATACTACATATATTTTGACCAAATTATCACAAAACTACAGATTAAGCAAAAAAAAGGGCTTCATTTCGTTGGAAAATCACATAATTAAGGTGTTCTATCATAAAACTACAGATTTAGCGCCAATTTTATCACAAAACTACATATTTAAGGCTAAGTATCACGAAACTATAGATTTAATATTGAAGTCATCACAAAACTATATATTTTAGAGTTCAAATCCCTAGCACTACCGTTATGTTGGAGTTATAAGCGTTGTAGTTTTGTGATTAAATTGACATTAAACCTATAGTTTTGCGATAAATGTGCTACTTAATCTGTAGTTTTGTGAAACTCTATCTTAAACCTACAGTTCCATGATTTGGTCCTAAATCTGTAGTTTTGTGATACAATCCCTTAAATATGTAGTTGTTTGATAGTTTGGTTATAGTATCAGTAGTTTTGTGAAATTTACTTTTTTAAATTCTTGTTTGGGGTAGCCGTTTTGATCTTGGTAATTATAAACACATGTTAAGAAAAACACAGCTCTTTCTATTGCAATATTTTGTGGTGGGATTTCCATGATTAATACCATATGAACTTTTATTTACATATTGCATTGTCTTCATCACCAAAAGTGAGTGACTTTTTTTTTCTTTTTATGCAGCACAGATGATTTTGTGTTAGAACCATATGATACAGAGATAACAACCGAATCAACCACATTTGCTATTGCACTTGCAAAACATTTGCACTCTGTTGGTGCTAAGATGTATGGAGCATTTTGGTGTTCTCATTGTAACGAACAAAAACAGGTGCAATACAAGCTCTTTAATCTACCATACAGAACACCAGATGATTCCTTAGCTTCTTACATGCTCTACTCTAATGCTTCTGCAGTTCTGCTAATATGCTGATGTTATGATTTTATTTTATTTTTATTTGTGTGCACAACTAAACCTCCAAACTGGAAGTAGAAAAGCTTTTACTCACCTTACCATGTGGTCATGCAGATTTTTGGTCGAGAAGCTACCAAAATTCTGGACTATGTTGAATGTTTTCCTAATGGAGCTGGCAAAGGAAAGAAAATGGCTCCTGAATGTGCAGCTGCTGGTATAGAAGGTTTTCCAACATGGATTATCAATGGCAAGGTGCTTCCCATATTTTTTATGTTTGTAGGCATGCTCAAGATTATGATAATATCGTTCTGTTGAGCCTGTTAACCTGAAACATAATGTCATTGCATTCTCCTTGCCTTACTGAAAGTCTATATACTCCACTATACCTTCATTAAAAATCATTCTAGCACCCTGAACTCTTTTTTGAGGGAAGCTACGGTGGGTGTTAACACCAGCCTGAATTTTATTAATTTGGTAAAACAAGAATTTACGAGTTGAAAATTACATGGAGGAGGGGACATGAATTAAAGACTTGCTACAGACTCGAGTGCCCAAGCGTGGAGCTGCTTGTTGCATGTGTCATTATTGCAGCAATGAGACCATAGTGAGATGTCATTGGTGGAGAACTGAAGAACATGCAGAGGGGGAATAGGGGGGAGTTGAAGATCTTATTATTGCGACATCTCTATATATTCCAAATGGCGGAAAGCAGAACTGTGCACCAAACTCGGGGTGCTGTGTCGTTTCCTGGTGGGACGAGCTGTGGGAGGGAGGCGATCAGCTGTTCATTGAGACCAAGCGAGTGCCAGATTGTTGCCATGCCGGGGCAGCGAAGGAATAGGTGTTTGACGCCCTCATTGTGGGGGCAGAAAGGGCAGCGTGCCGAGGTTGCTGGCCCTCGCCTTACTCGTCTGTCGTTGGTGAAGATCCTCCGTCTGCACGGTCTAAAGGATACAATACTTTATAATACTGTTCATATACTGGTATATTGCAAACTTTAGATGGCACGCTAAACTTTAGATATTGCTCTTATAATCGACACTTTCATTGCTGTATCTTCATGGTCTCCTAAGACTGCTGGCTGCTTATCAGCATTCACTCTTTGTTTGCAAATTGATTGACCTCCATGCAGGTTTTGGGTGGCGACCAGGAACTCTCGACCCTCGCGAAAGAATCTGGCTTCACTGTGGAGGGAACCGAGCAATCATAAGGCATGAACACACGAGCAAATTCCATCAATTAAAGACGAGTGTTTTATGGTTTTGGTGAAGAATTCAAAGGTTGTGAAGGCTGACTACGATAATTTCGCAGGACAGACTGAGCGAAGGTATGTTCCACGGTTGCATAGCCTACCTAATACAGCCACTAACCACTGTAATAATCAGTAAAAGCTGCTCTTCTCTCATATGGATATAGGGAGATGATAGAAGAAGCCCAAATGAGAGGTGTTGTATAATCTTTTTGTAGTCTGTAGATTGTGATGTAAAATGTGAAATCCTGTGAGGGCGCATTACTTCTCTTCCTAGGTACATAGTGTAATGTATAATTCCTTGCAATGTGATATTTGTACAAAAAAAGTGTATTGTTCAGTCCTTTCCCCTCGGATACGGGAGTTAGATATTCTTAAAAAGCAGTCAGTGAGTAGCCAACCGACGAGAATTAATAAAACGGATTTTTTTAGCGTTTGGTTACTAGTTTATTTTGTAGATTACATAATACTAATTTTTAGAATCTAGTTGAGAATTTAGGCTGTTTGAGGTGCTGACGACTTTGAAAGAAGCTATAGCTGACATAACTCAAAGCGATTTTGGTAAAAGTAAGTTGTAGATGTGAAAGGCTCAAACAAAAAGCAAAATTGGTTTTATAGCGTCAAAAAATTTGTTTTTGATTTTATAGCATTGAAAGTTCTTTATTCACATTATTAGCATCCAAAATCTTCCTCCGTTTTTGATTTTGTAGATCATCAATTCGCTTCCTTCCTTCAGCCAGACACGGCCAAATGGGCCGTGCTCCCGCGGGCCGGCCTGAGCACGCCGTGAACAGTGCCGGCACGGCCGGCATGGCTTTGGCCGGCAACGGGCCATGCCGGCACGCCCGTCAACCGTGCCGTGCTTGGGCGGCCGTCGAGCCCGCAGCGGCACGACACGGCACGTGTCCGTAGCGGCTCGACACGGCCCGCGGCACGCACGGCCGCTTTCGCGTGCGGTCGAATGGGAGCGCGACACGTGGCGGCGGGAAGAAAAGCTGCGCAACGGCTCTTTGGCGGTCCAATGGGAGCGCGTCACGTGTCACCAACGGCTCTATGGTGTTCAAATTTCAAATTAGCCGTTGGAGACAAAAAAATCATAAAAATTCAAAAAATTATAAAAAATCGAAATTTCGCCCTATAAATAGGGTATGAACCCCACCATTTCTCCTCACCCTTCACTTCTCATTTTGTGCTCTCAAGTGCTCTCTTTGCTCTCAAGTGTTTGTTTTTTGATTTTGACAAAATTTGCTCAAATTTTGTTAAAAATCAAAATTAGTTTCGTAGTTCAATAGTTTGATCGCGAAGTTTGAAGTTCTCGAGTTGGAAAGATGTAAGTAATATTCAAATTTGTGTATTATTTGTATTGTGTTTATGAATTCAATAAATATTTTACAATTTGTTTATGTCGGTTTAAAATTTGAATGGATCCGAACTATCCATACCGTCGCGTCTTTCACTTTGGGTGATTTCGACCCCAACTACATGCGGGGTTTGAAGATGCCTCCGGATCGGCTCCAACTCCACCATCCGTGGAGGAGGTCGGTCGACAGTGCGGTGGCTTCGGAAGGATTATCTTTCGGATCCGTGAGCGGAAGTGTTTCAACACGCACCGGTCCAAAAAGATCGAGAACTTTGGTGTATGGCAACATTTCGACGAGATAAAGGAAACAGCCGGATAGAAGGAAGGTATCAAAAGCTCGTTGTAGAATATGTAGGCAAATGTTATCGCTCGTGGTTCTCGCTGGTATAGGTCATCTCAAGCGCCATGCGGAGTCGTGTGCCAAAAAGCAAGGAATACAACTCCGACAACAACAACTTATGCTAAACCCTGGATGGTACGGTACGTAGTTGGGAGTACGATCCCATGGTTGCTCGGGAATCTCTTGTCCAGGTTAATCGCCAAGCAAGATTTACCCCGAACATTGGAGAGACTCCGATTTTGAACAATACATTCAGCAATCTCATAACCCTAGGTTTAAATCTATAAGTAGGCAAACGACAACTAGAGATTTAGAGAATGTTTATCGAAGGATTCAAATGCACGAAAGAACTTTTTAGTACATGTACTTTCTCTGTTAGTGTAACTTCGGATATATGGAGTAGTAAAGCTAGGCAGGATTATCTTAGCGTTGTTGTTCACTTTATTGATGATGATTGGCGGTTACAAAAGAGAGTTTCGGGGCTTAGGTTAATAGATGGCTCACATACGGAGAAAAATAGTGAAAGAATTAGGAAAGTAATTAATGAATTTAATCTTGCCGATAAGATATTTCTTTGTCACCCTAGATAATGCATCGCTAATTCTCGTGCTATGGAAATATTGCAACCTTTATTTTGTGTTTATGCTCAATCGTTTCTACTACATTAGCGTTGTGCATGCCATATAATTAATTTGATTGTTAAGCGGCATGAAAAGGGTTCATAACCATATTGATTGTTCGTCAAGCAATCGCGTGGTTAATCGCTTCGAACCCACGGATTGGTGCGTGGAAGAGGTTTTGTCATGCGGCCGGTAAGAGAGCTCGTAAGTTTGCCACCGATGCCGAGCATCGGTGGAATTCAACATATTTAATGTTAAAAGTTGTTTTACCTTATAGTGAATTACTTACGGATTTTGTTCAATCACGTGGTGGCCCACGAAACAATGACGGGTCGCCAAATCGAATGAACATGTTTGGGCAATTGTCCAAAAATATAATCAATTTTTAGAAACTTTTTATGATTGTACTCTTACTCTGTCACAAATTTATTATCCAACTTCTAATGTAATTTTGCACAATATTCTTGAAATTGCTTCTCTATTTAAAGAATATGAAAATGATGATGTTCTAAATGAACTGTCTTTCACATGAAACAAAAATATTTTAAATATTGGAAAAATATACCTATGTTGTATGCGTTTGCTTTTGCTTTGGATCCTAGGTGTAAATTAAGAGGATTGTCTGCTATTTTATCACTTCTTAGTGATACTTTAGGTATAAATTATAGTTCTTTCTATACCGAGGTTAGAAGTAAATTATATGAAGTTTTTGGAAGATATGAACTAAAGTTTCGGGAGTTCGACAGCAGAGACCCCTCCTATCCCCACTACGGTAAGAAAAAGATACGGTGGGGTCGTATTTGGGGTGGATCTTCTTCAACCCAAGGTGGTGGCGGTTCGTCGACTACAAGTGGAGACGGCTCTTCGCATCCGTGGCCGAAGAGTTGTCCGATTATTTGGACAGCGACGCCATTCACCACGAAGCACAAGACTTCAACGTTCTCGGGTGGTGGAATGACCACAAGTTAGCATATCCCGTGCTTTCAAAACTAGCACGGGATGTGTTGACGGTGCCGTCTCGACGGTGTCATCCGAATCGGCTTTCGTCTATGCGGCCGTATCATCGAAGACCGAAGGACGAATCGAGCAGTGACCACGTCGAAATGTTACTAAGCGTTAAAGCGGGAGCTTGCTCGACAACATGCCCAATATACTACGGACAACCAAGAATTGGCCGCCCGTTCGAGCAGCTCTACCGGATCCGACCAACCCCGTAGAATTTTGTTAGACGTAGTTCGACCTTTGAGTGTACTCTTTTCTTTGTCATGGTTTTCTCGGTTTTCTCTACGAGTTTTTACATGACAAAGTTTTTAACGAGGCAAAGATGTATCATTGTATCCTATAATGATATAAACATCAATAAAGGTCATTACTATTTTTAACAAATTTTTTTCAATATTTTCGTAAATGTGGATTTATTTTTAACATTACTAAGTCATTATTTTTTAAAACTTTATTTTTTTATTTTTATTTTTTTATTAAAAAATTGGAAAAAAAGGGCCCGTGGGCTCGGCTGGCAGTGGGCCCGGCGTGCCGTCTGACGGGCCGGCCGGCTCCCCACGTGTCGTGCTTGGGCCGGAGCCTAGGCACGTGGGCGGCACGGCACGGCTGTTTCATCAAGCGGGCCAAACGGGCCGTCGAAAACGGCCGTGCGGCGATGGGCCCGTGCCGTGCGGCCGGCCGCCCGTTTGGCCGTGACTACGTTCAGCTATCTCGGTCAAAGAAAACAGGGAACAGCGGAAACGGAAAGTGATTTTAGATGCTAATAAAGTAAGCAAAAACTTTCGGTGCTATAAAAAACGAAGACTTTAAAATAATTTGATGAATGATCCTATCCGTGCGTCCTATCGGATAACAAAATATCAGGCATTTTCTAGCCACTCGCTTCACATTACTCTCTCTCACCCTTTCTCTCTCTCCGACGCTTCCTAGGGATGAAAGCGGAGACAGAAAAATCCCGTATCGATCATCACCGAATACCGAAAATCCCAACCGAATATCGTATCCACGAGAAAAACGGGAACGGGAAAAAAAGGGGAACGGGAAACGGGAATGGTTGGGGTGTTTTTCTGATCGTATTCATGGATCTCATATTTATCCGGGAAAATTTCCACGGGAAATTCTCGTTTTTGAGCTCATGTGCATAAGAAAACATTTACTCTAGTCTATTAAACCTTCACTCATAGAATTTTTGGAACATTGTAAGCTCATGTGCATAATAAAACCTTCACTCATATCGTGAGATTATGTATGGTTGCAATTGTTGCATCTAATTAACTCTTTGAAGTGGTTATATATGTGTCGACGTTCCGTTTTCTTTTATCGATTTTCGATCGTAATTAACATGCTCATGACTGTTCTCGACCGTTCCCGATGTTTCGTATTACCGAATTCGTTTTCCCGCCCGTCTTTCCCATTCCCGCTAAAAAAATATGGGAACGGGAATGGTTAAGGTCTTTTTCCGACCGTTTCCGACCATTTTCATCCTTAACGCTTACATAGGAGGGTGGTGGCGTCCCAACCTTCGTCGCCACCAACGTCGCTTCTCCGGATTGCCACCACCACCACTGCCGTGGGGAACCCTCAAGCCCGTCACACCTGCTTCAACGTCACCAATGCCATTTTATTCGCCTAGCACCGTCGCCGACGGAATCGTCGAGCCCTATCACCACCGACGCGTCGTTTCTTGGCCGCCACCGTCGCCGGCGGGAATCGTCGAGCCCCGTCGCCATCGACGTTGTTTCTTCGGCCTGTCGTCGTCGCCAGCGGGAACTCCCGAGCCTCATTGCACCCGCTTTGTCGCCACCGAGGACTGGTCCTTTCACTTGGGTCGGAGCTCGTCGGGCGCGCCGCTCTCTTGATGTTGTCGTCGAAGCCCTCCCAGAGGAGCTCGTGCATCGACCGTCGCCGCAGAGGTACATGTTGAAGCTCTCCAGTTCGGCCTATTCCTCCTCTGCTGCCATCGAAGGAGAGAAAGACGCTAGATCTGATTGGTATATTTTGAGATTTTTTTTTTGATGTTTCAGCCAATGTATCTCGATATTTCTTTTTTTTGTTGGATCAAAATGTTGCAGTGAGAATTTTGATGCTGTTTTAATTTTTATCTTTTGATTCTTGTGGATTTGTTGATGTTTGAAACTTGATGTTTCATGTTTCGAAACAAAGTGTTCCAATCCATGATTCAACGGTGTTTCATTATTTTTAATAATCTGAATGTATTAAGCTAGTGTTAAACCATTATTATATAAATACTGAAACAGCGTAAAAAAATCGGGCGTCCGATGCATATTTTGCACAAACCATTAGAAGTACCTTTTTTTTGCACAAACAACAAAACGGTATCTGTTATGTTTTCATGAAGCGGAATGTATTAATGAAGCGGACGTATGGTCACGTTTCCGTGTCAATAAGGCGGTGGTCCGATGCATCTATAGGTGGAAGGGTTACGAAGCATCCGCGCCGCGAACGGCGAACCCCGTCGCCGCCGGTTCACATTTGTCTCGTCTCCTCGTCGCGCCACGTCGCCCCTCTCCGCCCGCCGCAATGCCGAAGAAGATGGGAGTCAACACCAAGGCGGAGGCGGCGCGCGAGAGCCGAAGCGCCGCAGAGGCGGATCGCCGCGACCGCGACGTGCGCGCCAAGGAGGAGGCCTACTGGGCAGGCGGCCGAGGGCCCCAAGACGCGCTCCGCCGCGAGGAGGACGCCGAGAAGCGCGCCGAGGCGGCCAGCAGCAGCTTGCCGCCGCCGTGCGGCGCCCCGACCGCAAGGCCGCGCGCGTCGGCGGCCCCGTTGTCCCCAAGGTCACCGAGGCCGAGCTGCTGCGATGCCGAGAGGAGGAGCGGATCCGCCTCGAGCGCTGAGGCTGGGACCGCCAAGAAGCGACAGGCCCGCACCGCCGAAGAGGACGAGTACGAGCGCGTCGTGCTAGTCGCCAACACCAACAGGGACGACTCCATCATCGAGGCACGGTCGGTCGAGGACGCCATCGCCAAGATGTCCATCACTGCTGAGCCTGCGCTCCCACCGGATCGCCACCCCGAGCGCCGGTACAAGGTATGGCACTAACCTATCTGTGCTTTTTTTTTCTTTCCACGGCAACTGTAAAATATATTTGTAGTACTCGTGGAGAAATTAATACTACATGTAGATGTAAATATTCTTAGAATCATGGTTCATAGGCAGAGTTGATGTACATAGCCATAGCTTTATAGACGCTGAAATTCTGTTCTATTTCATACTATACACGTAAGCCATTTTTCCACTAAAGTCTTGTGCTTTGTGTTTCTTCATTCTATCATGGCATCCAATTTGAAGAGTCTCCAAAATACTGTGTGATATGGACTTAAGGTGTTGCTCACCAGCACTGCAGTCAATCTGGAATAATTTCTTGACAAGTTGTCAGATCAACAATTTAGGTCATTCGGGTTTTTTTACCTAAGGCCAGTAAAATTTGTTGCTAAATCATTTTCTGACTCCTAAACAAACTCTAGCGTTCATCCCGTTTGTAATATTTGCGATTTTGAAGACGTTTATATTATTACTTTGGGAGTTTGGGTATACGTAAGGTCGTAAGCTATAAAATGACATGATCTGGTATATGAATGTGCAAGCATCATTGGCGATGAATTACAAAAAGTTTAACATCATAAGTCACAAGACAACACATCATATGCAGGTGAAGGCTATAGCATGGTATCGGCGCGGGACGGCAGCCTCTTGAAGAAGTTGCCGGCTGCCGACGGCATCCGGCTGCGGAACCGTGGGTGGCGAAGCAGGTACAGCCCGGCGACGAGCGCCACCACCCGGAACGGCGTGACGTAGGCCACGACGGCGGCGACGAGGCAGAGCGCCGTGAACATCGCCGTCGCCCTCGGGTCCCTCCACGCGAGCAGCGACCGGACCCGCTCCCCTGCGTCGCCACGTCTCCGACCACCGTCTGGATCCTCCCCGCCACCGTCCGCAGCCGGTCGTACCGCACGCGCACCACGTCGTTGGGCCTCGACGTCGGGAACGTGTCCAGCTCCTCGTCGAGCTCGTCGGTATTGGTCGCCTCGGCGCAGGAGAGCCTCACGTCCACCTGCGGCGGGCGGCGCGGCCGCCGCCGGTAGTTCCAGACGCCGACCATGGACATGTAGAGGAACGCGGTCGGCAGGATGAGCTCCGGGAAGCACGTGAAGGTGACGAACAGGAGGTGCACGAGGATCGTCGTCGCCGGGTTCCTCCAGTGGCACACGTCGACGAACCACCGCACCGTGCTGGCGGCGCCGGAGAGCAGCGCCGTGACGCGGAAGAAGTTGGCCTTGCTCCGCCGGATGCTCCACAGGTGGGAGTCGGCGTCCAGCAAGTAGTCGACGACCTCCCGGCGCAGTGGCGGCTCGGCGCGGCTCAGCCGCGCAGCCACTATGCTCATCGCCTGCCGCCGGAGGCCGTCGAGCTGAGCGACGGTGAAGGGCTGGACGTAGTGCATCTTGGGGAGGAGCGGCTGGCCGTAGAGGCGCACGACGCTGGCGAGGGAGAGGCAGGTGAGGCGCACGGCGAGGCAGATGTCGCCGTTCTTGCGCACGCCGGACGGGTGCAGCACGACGAGCTGGTGCGCGTTGGTGTACACCCTGTCCATCTCCAGCGTCGAGAGGCGTACCCTCACCTTGCCGATCCTCTGGTCCTTGCCAACGCTGGCGGCGGCGGCGGCGGGGGCGTTGAAGAGGTGGCAGTTGTCGAACACGGCGAGCGTGAGCACCGTGCACGGGTCGTACACCTCCCAGGTGTACTGCTCGTTCCACCGCGGGGTGCACGAGTCGACGACGGTGCGGGTGCGCACCCACTTCTGCCCGTACTTGGCGACGCAGTACGCGTCGGTGGTGCCCCGGCCGTCGACGTTCTTCATCGGGGGGAGACCCTGCGCGCCGAGGACGCCGACCTCGAGCACGCCGATGGGCGGCCGCCACAGCTGCCTCGCCGTGGGGCGCGTGTCGCTGGCGTACATGGTGGGCTCGTCCATGACGTGGTAGGCGCCCTCGAGGCACGCCCGGAGGTGCACGCGGCCGGCGAAGGTGGCCTCCGGCGAGCGCAGCCGGTCCACGAACGGCTCCAGGCTGAACCACTGCGACTGCGAGGCCGAGGCCGCGCCACGGCGGTCCAGCTGCTTCTCGAAGAGGGTTAGCGGGAGCACGGCGCGGCCGACAATCTCGTCCTTGCCGGGGTGCGTCCTGGCCTCGACGATGAGCACCGCCGGCTCGTCGAACGGCTCCGCCACGACGAACACCAGCTCCTCGTTCCACGCCAGGCTCGTCAGACCCCTCGCCCTCGGGCAGCACGGCTTAGTCCGGAGCATCACGCCGCCGACTTGCACCTTGACAACGAAGGCCTCGCCGTGCGATCCCTTGTCGCCGCCGGCGCCCGGGACGACGTCCTGCGCCTCGAGCACGCTTATCCGGAGGTACCACAGCTTCGGCGTCACGTACACCTTCGACCGCGTGCTCTGCACGGCCGCCACGCCGTCCCAGCCGCGCACCGACGCCGCGTCGGCTTGCCACGCGTCCGCGAATGCCTCGTCGGCCTGCGTGCCGACCCACACCGCGAGCATGACCTCTCCCTGCACCGTCCTGCCGCCGCCGCCGTCGCGGACGTCCTCGAGGCGGTACCACTGCGGCGCAAGCGGGCTGTCCGGCGGCACGCGCACGGGCGCCTCGCCGACGTCGAACGCGACCTTCCCGACGTAGCCGTCTCGCGCCGCCGCCGCCGCCGCCACGGCGTACTTGTCCCTGACGAACACCTCGAGTATCGTGGCCTGGACGCGCTCCCGCGAGAAGGCGAACACCTGGTTCCACTCCGGCGCCGCCTTCTGCTCGTGGTGCCGCGTCGTGCCCCGGTAGTTGCCAAGCCTTACCTCGACGTAGGGGGTGCACCCGCCGCCGGTGATCGCGCTCGCCGGGAGCCCGCGCGCCTTGACGACGCGCACGTACAGGTAGTGCATCTGCTCCACGAGGTCGTACGCGCTCGCCAGCCTCTCGCCGGAGCCAACGCCCATCCAACCGCCGCCGCCGCCACCGCCACCGCCACCACCCGCCGGCCACGGCTCCCTGACCTGTGGCCGTGGCGCCATTGCGTCCTTGGCCACCACCGGTGGCGCCTGTGCACGGAACACGTACGGATACGCCATGACCAGCGATCAAGGCCACCGAATCACTCACCGGGCCCCCCGCCGGCCGCCGCGACACCTGCACTGCACGCGTTGCGGTTCGCCGATCGGTTTTCCCGTCACCGGCAAGGGAAGGCATGCAAAGGTGGCGCCATCACCTAGTACGACGAGCCACACCACGCAATGGCCTCTCAGAGCCTTTTCTTGTTGTTTCTAAGCAAATTCTTTCAGAAGCTTGAAGCTATCTGTGAGAGCACAAGTCTACTACTAATGGACAATGGTCAAGTGTAAAATAGAAAAGGTTGGTGAGTGAGATCGTGTGACCGCGCCAGTCTCGATGGATTCGGAATTATGGGAATAAAGACGATGAGAATGAGATCATGTGTTGCGAGTAACGGCGAGTTGGTGGGGTTACATTTTTGTTTTTGGATTTGAATAAGAACAGGAGTCTCGGTGAAGATTCCTGGGAGTTTTCTCAGGAAACTGCATCTGTTTGCTGCTTTCCTGTAACCTGTCCAGTTATTTAGTTTTCAGGGCGATTTGCACATGGATTCATGTCTTTTTCTTTCATTTTGCAGAACTAAAGAGAAGGTTTAGTTTATCTGCTATGCTATTTTCAGGTTTAATTGGATGCCATTGCAACTTTGACAATTTGAAAATCTACCATTTACAATTCATGAAACAGGCTAGGTGCCATCGGTATTTCTTCGAAATATGAATCGTCTGTACCTCTGAACCGGCATCCACCTTGTTTTTCCTGTACCATATTTTCGTATGGACACGATTGCCCCTGCCTAGACGAGACAAGGCATCTCCGGTCCAGCTCGAACATCTCGAACCTCATTCTCTATCTTCTAAAAACTGGACTGGAGCTGTCTTATCTCATCTAGGCAAGGACGATCACGTTTATATGAAAATACGGTACAGGAAAAACAAAGGTGATACCGATTCAGTGGTACATAATGGGACGATTCCAATACCGATTCAGTGGTACATAATGGGATGATTCCAATTTCGAAGAAATACTGATGGCACCCAGCCGGTTTCATGATTTGTAATGGTAGATTTTCAAATCGTCAAAGTTGTAATGGCATGGATCCAATTAACCCTTATTTTTATGTGATAAATGGATTTGTTACTTGTCTCTCCCCTTCTGAATAAGTAGTGTAGTGTATCCATAGTACAGACTACAGAGTTGACATCTTTAGTGTGATGTGTGCTCTTGAGGTGAGTTTCGGCCAACAGTATATCATGACAACAATCTGGTTGGAAGTTGCACGATTATTCAGAACAAATATTTGGTAACTCTGAAAATGGTGATCGCGGCTCACCGCTGTTTTGTGTTTGGCCGCTTGATTAAACTGCAATTTTGTGTTCTGAAGTTTCAATAAAAGCCCATAAGTCCAGAAAATATATGCTCATCATTTTAACTGAGTTAGGCACCTAGGTTTGTAAAAAAAATAAGTCTTGCAGTTCTTATGCCCTGCAGCATTCAGCAATCTACAACTGTTGGTAGCTGAAGGTAGCCTCAGATCAATCTCGCTCTCTAATATCGAAGACAAATGTAAACCAAAACTCTTCTCTAAGGCCAGAAACGTTTCTATCAGCTATGCTAATTATATGTTAAAGTAAGACGAAGGTGCACACTGCGTACTTGTTTCGAAAAAGCGAAAGTGATTCAGCGGCTTTTGGCGCCTGGACCTTGTTTTTGCTTTAACCAAAGAAGCTCTTTTTTTCTTATCTCGTTTCATCTTTATTCTCTCCAGTTACCATTTAAGTATATGGACCAATGGCAATAGAAGTGATAATGTGGCATTGTGCCATTTACCCTTTTTAAACTTACATTGGGCAAATACAAAGATCAATGTAGGGTCTACTATAGCTTTTCAAGAACTAAATTTTACTTTGGACTTTATAAATTAAGATTTTTCTGTGCTGATTAATCCTCCTCGATATTTCAACCATTTTTTTTATTTTAGTTTTTGTCCTCCTTTTACACATTGCTCTGATTTAAGTATACCTGCTTTACCAAAGGTCATGTTCCCAGTAGTAGAGAAATGGCCAAGGCATTTCATTGACTTATGGAAGACATCATAAGGCAGCACTATTACCACTTTAGTGCCAAATGGCCACCAGATAGGGTCTACCATGTGAATCTGAACAAAATCTAATAACTCGGTCTTCAGATTTTACAAAGATTAGGAAAGAGTGATCTGAACAGCTTTGTTTACCGAGTTTTGCTGATTTTATTCTGTTCTCTTCTTACTTTCAAGTTGTTTTGTGGTTACTACATGAGATATCAAATGGATTGCTTTTTATACTAGTTATCTTCATATGTTTTCTGAAGTTATAAAACAACTGAACGATAGATGCAGGCAGGAAGTACGGCAGGTTTTGCTCGGTAAGCAACTAGCCAACTACACACGAGCAGATGAGAGTGACAGGCACCAATCTTCATTTAGTCAAGTGAATGACAGCAAAAACTAGGGTGAAATGCCTTGCAAGTTTGATCAAACTTGGTCAGCCACTCCAGTCTTCCTCTTTTTTCGGGGACACTCCAGTCTTCCTCATGGCGGCAGTTTTGGTGCTTCACTATTGGCAGCAAGTATTGTGCAGAAATGAGTCAGATTTTTATAATGTCAAAGTACCAGGAACAGAAAGCTTGCATTCTTGCTATACTTCAAAATATTCTGCAAGAAGTGCCCATACTTCAGTTCTGGGATTTTTGGTAGAAAACAAGAGTATAGAAATCCATATGACGACAGAGCCTGAATTGCCTAGAACACATCATCTTTGTATTTAAGACAAAGCGGTACCTTCTAGAGTACATCAGCTTGTATAACAAATAAACGCATGAATTACACAAAGGTCTAAAAACATGCACAGGTAGAGTTTCATGCAATATTGCAGCACAAATAAGTATTTCTATAGAGTTCCGTTGTTCCTTGTTCCACTGCAACTAGTAGAACACATGGTTTGACTACAATAGCATATACCACTGCCAGCGACAGCACAGCTGACACGGTGGGACGAGCTACAGTTCAGTTGTTCTACTGCAGAAGAATGAGCCATTGCCATTGACAGCACATTTGGCACTTCCAGCTACTAATCCTACAACTAGGTCCTCGAGCAGAGCACCATGCAATGGTAAGCCTAGAAGGAGAATAGCAGCAACACATTGGGCGTTTTAAATTATCGGCTAAGGGAGCGGCAGACAAGAGGAAACAAGGAGAAGTCTGAGATGGACTTTCTCCCCTCCCCCATTATGAAGCAGAACATGCACCTTACTTAGCGCATCGACATGAGTGTGCGCCTCTGGATGGCCCTCTTGGAAGGCTGAGCAACCGCCTTTGGAGTTCTCTTCAGGTTTCTCCTCACCATCTTCTCTATCTGCTCTATTGAGCTGGAGAGTTTCTTCTCCATATCATCCTGAAGTGCTGGATCCATTGGTCTGGATGGTGTAATAAGTGATGTTTCAGATGGCGACGAGAAAATCTTCAGACTGTCCTTGGCCAAGCTAGATGCAGGGGTCGCAATAGTTTGAGTTGAGCTGATACCAGGGCCAACATCAAGGGAGTCCTGAACTTCAGTGCAATGAGGAATATCCTGCCCAGGGGTCTGGCTTTGCTGCTGAGCAGCAGCAATCCTTAAGCGGCTTCTCTGAATAGCCTGAAAGTCTTAAGTCAGATTAACTGCACATAGTAGACCATAACATCCATGTGACTAAGGCTAGTATAGCTGAAAAATATCAGTACCCATGTCATATAAATTCAGATTCACTGAAAGTCTGTACAAATGTTAATTTAAAGTTTGCTGTGGTTAGATGGTGGATATGTGCTTCGTGCTTAACTAAGAAAAGCCAACATTCTTCTCAGCAAATAGTCATTCAGAATATATATGGAAATCGGACCCACTCGAAAATACTTCACTTGACTTGAGCAATGCTATGGAAACAGTTCAACGTTTTCCATACAGGTAACACATTGTGGTATAGTAAGATAAGCAGTTTTGACTCAAAATGGTGGCATTCAACATATGTACATACAGCTTATTAAGAAATTATTGACCTAAAGCATGAGTGCAAGACCACAGGAGCTCAACACAACATTTGCCCAAAGGAGGGTATAACAGATGCCTTGGGATTCATCTGAAGAGAGAACAAGGCCTCATAATACTACAAGATCAAGAAACTAGCAAAGTAATCCAAGCTCACAAACTAAGCTGATACATGCACATACCCAAAGTGAAGTATCATGGACGCTTAAGAGGCACCAGGAAACAGGAAAATGCATTACAGAATACTATGTTAAACATGTAACAAACAAAAGTAATGTTTTCGGATAATAAATGCGGGTAAACAACACCAGAGGTCCAGAAGTTGTCTTAAAATTCCAACTAGCACTTCTTAACCAAAATATCTTGCTATGAGTAAGTTACTACAACAAAGTGCTTCAGATGTCCATTCGTTAAGACAAAAAAATCACCATATATAATGAAGCGATATTAAAATCTTAAATAGCACAAAATAATCAATTCCAGAATCAATGTAGACAAAAAAATAAACACCGTGTCACACAATATTGTATTTTTACAGCTCCAATCAAGTCCTTAATAGACATCATACCCACTGAATTGAACATACCTTTTCTGCGAGGGGATTAAATTACTCATTCACAATGTCACATCATAAATATTGCATGATCCATATCACAAGCTGAAAGAAGCTTTCACTCACCTTTGCAATCGCCGTGATGTCACGCAACGGTGTCCTCGGGTACCAATCAGGAAGTGGGCTTCTCCTCTTTGCGGTCGTGGCCTTCACAGCCCAAACCGGTGGCACGTTTTCCTTGTTGTTCGATGGCCGTATGAACCGCCGAGCCAAAGGCTTCCCGGAGCCCCTCGCCGCAAGAGCACCCGGCGAGGCCACCCTCCTGATGAAAAACCCGCCACCGGAGAGGTCGCCAAGGGCTGTTCTTTTGCTATCTCTCATCTCAGGCATATTGTTGTAATCTGAAAGTAGCAGAAGTGGCACATGTGGGTAAGAATCCATAAACGCATCAAAAGATCAGGGAAATGGTCACATATTAGCCTCACATCTTGGCCTTCTATCTGATCCTTACTTCTAATTGTATATGAATCCGAGGAGTGTTCCTTCTACTCCTACCCCTAGAAATCTGCAATAGCAAAATCCAAATTAACCATCGATGCAGCAAAACCAAGACATGCTACCCAAACCCACCCCAAAATCTTACCCTCGTCAACCTCCTGCTCAGATTCGAACCTCACCAGATCTGCAAAGACAGAGGCGAACAGACGAATCAAAATACCCAGCTATAGTTCAGCAAAAATGGACAAAACAAGCCCCAAATCTCAAAAACCACTCACCATTTGCTCGTCTCTTCCTCTAATCCTGCCGCTTCGAGTCCCCGATGGCGCTATGACATCCAACCCGACGCAAATCTAGCGGTTCAAATAGGCGAACTGGATGAGAGGAGAGGGAGGAATGGGGAATTTGCGGCGGCGATGGGCGGGCTCCTCTCGAAAACTCAAATTTTCGCTTCAGCGAAAACGTGGCGAGCCAAATCGCCGGTCCACAGTTCATCCATGGACTAAGCCTCCATCCAACCGTCCGTTTGTCCGACGTGGACGGCTGAGATGAGTCAGGTGTGTGGACGCTGTCTCTCTTGAGGGCGCCATGGACGGCCCAGTTAATTATTGGGCCGTTAGTGGTAATTATGTGGGCCATCGACCCGCGGGCCAGCCATGGTGAGAGGACAAGGGCCCGCGTGGTGTAAAGCGGTCTCTCACACGCCTCGCGCCACGTGGCCTGGCGGCGGCGGCGGCGTGTGCGCCAATTTCGGTAATTCGGACAGAGGGAAGGGGGTAATGCGCAAGATGGCCACCCGATTCGAGCATGGAGGAGGATGAGGAGCTTAAAATTCCCCAACCGGGCAATCGCCTGGAGCCTTGGAACCCTAGCGGGGTAGCCGCCCCGGATCAGCCACCGCCACCGCCCATCGCCGCCGCCGCGGCCGACATGGCGCCGTTCAGGCGCTGGGCGGACCTGCCGCCGGACTTGCTCTGCCGCATCGGCGACCGGCTGGACCTCAAGTGCTACGCCAGCGCGCGGGGGGCGTGCACGGCGTGGCGGTCGGCGCTGTCGCCGCCGTCGCCGGCGCTCCTCGTCCTCTCCGACGCCAGGATGTGCCCCTCGGCGGCGTCCCTCCCCACGCGCCGGTCGTTCGACCTCGCGGCGATACTCGCGGGGGGCAGATGCGTCGGCTCCAGCAACGGGTGGCTCGTCTTGTCCATCGCGCTCTACGGCGGGCAGAGCGCGTTTGTCCTCTTCAACCCCATAACCACCACGGAGATCGTCCTGCCCCCCCTGATCTACGAGAGCAGGTGGGTCTCCAAGGTCGTCTTCGCGCCCAGCCCCGCCAAGGACGACTACGCCGCCGCCGCCATCTGCGACATCGACAGGATCGCCTACGTCACCGCGGGCGCCAGGAGGTGGGCTGTCCTCGACCCTGTGCGCCTCGTCACGGGGGACCAGCTCACCGACGTCGTCTACCATGACAAAGGTAAGGTCTACTGCCTCACGAGGTGCGGAGACGTGCACCTGCTCCTCCTCCCCGAGCGCCGTCGCCGGAAACCCGCCGATGAGCCAGGGCCATCAGAACCACCAGAGGCACCATTACCGCTTCCTGAATGTGCACTTGCTATTCGAGCTAGGCGAACCCAACTCCACCAGCGCAACTTTCGCATGGTCTGCTATGACCATCTAGGACCGAGGGATCAGATGTCGCCGATGAAGCTCACTGTCTGTTCAGAGACACTCATCCCTTTTAATTATAGGAGGTTCACAATTGGACCTCTCGAACCGGATCTAAATGCGCCGGCAACAGTTGAGCCCTTGTTGCTAGAGGGCAACCTCCCGTTTGACCCTGCCACCAGTTTCGCTCCGCCCTACAACACCGTGTCTGCTTTTACCAATGCCAAGAACATAGTGCTGTGTGAGGGCAACTTGTACCAAATCTGGAGGAATGCAAGCTGCACTGTTACTTTGCAGCTGCCTGGAGGTGGTCACCGTCGTGTATCGGAGAATGAAATCTTGGTTCTAAGGTACTACCCCCGTCGCCAGCCATGCTGGGATGCTGTGACAGACTTGGGGGGCTACTCAGTGTTTGTTGGGCGGAACAATGCTGTGTCAATGTATGCTGAGGGTGTGCATGGTGTCAAGGGCAACTGTGTATACTGGATTGGTGGGCGTGGTAGGGATCAGGGCATGGTGTTTGACATGGAAACCGGGAGGTCTACGCCTTGCTATCCTTTGGTTGGTGGCATGCCAGGGCCTCTGCAAAGCACGATCTGCTGGTTCTTCTTGAGTGATGTAGTGAACAGCAGCAACAATAGTGGAGGAAGGAGAGTTTATCAGACCCGATCAAGGTCCCGTGCAGAACGTGCACAAGATATGGAAGAGTAATGCGTCGCCAGCTTGCTTGGCGACATAGTGGGTTTCACCAATCACGATGATAGAAGTTCGAGCTTATGTACCATAGCAAAAGTGTGATCTGAACGTGCATAAGTTGTGGCAGAGCTGGTGTTTCAAAACTGCCCATGTAGCCGATAGTTTATTGCGATTTGTTTGTTTTCCAAACCAATTTTCTCCGTCTAGTTGTGCTTATGTAACTCGTGTCATCCTTATATGATTTGTTTCCAAACCAATTTTCTCCGTCTAGTTGTGCTTATGTAACTCGTATCATCCTTATATGTTTGTGTCATGTAATGGAACAATCGATGTCATCTTGTTGAGCTTGTATTCATCATATTATGACGGAATAAGAAAATGGATTCTGAAATATCTTCTTGTTGTAGACGTTCTGAATTGTGGCAACATTAGTTTCTCTGAAGTTCCTTATGTACTCCAAGCTCCGGTTGCAGAATAAACCCACATTATTTCTCGTTATTATATGCTAAGTTTATTCTTTCTCCAATGTCAATCAGAATCACAAACTATGTACAACAATGCAAGTCTGGAACTCTGAACATCTCAATTCCCATCCTAGTCCCTGGTCAAGCACAACCTGAAGTCCTGAGGCAGAAGTAATCTGTAACCTGGCTCGACGAGCTGTTCCACTCAAGGTTCCAGAGCAACTCCGGTGAACGACGGCAGCGGCAGAGTCTGTGGCGAATGCAGCAGCTGCAGCGACCGGACGACCTCATCCATGGCCGGTCTCTGGTCAGGCATCACCGAGGTGCAGCGCAGGGCGAGCTCCAGCGCCGCCTGCATCCCCTGCTGCGTCGTGTGGGAGACGGCGGCGGGGTCGAGTATCTGCGCCGCGCCGTCGGTCACGTTGATCCGCCGCCGCACCCACCGGACGATGTCCACCGAGTCGTCCGACGCCGGCTGCTCCGCCGGCTTCCCGGTGATCAGCTCCAGGAGGATTACTCCGAAGCTGTACACGTCCATGAGGTGCGTTGGTTTCTTGGTGCAGTTTACCTCTGGTTTCAGCAAAGAACAAACAACTTCACTTGAATAAATTTACAGACAGCCGAACTTTTATGAAATCTGGAGTGCAATTCTGCTGCCGAATTAATACAAGTGAATTTTTGCATGTGGGTGAAATGTATAACTGGAAACACAAACGAGTTGATGATGGTGCCTAGTATGCAAAATAGTTATGAAGATCAGAAGTTCAAAACTGCACGTCCATACTGTTCCAAACTGATTGCAACGACTGAACTGTATAATGAATGCTTACCTGGAGCGATGTAGCAGCTGTAATTCAGATCAGAAGCCAACGAAGACCGGTAAGCCCTTTCGCCGACGACGCGATCGATCCCAAATCCAGCAACTTTGGGCACAAAATCATCACCCAGTAGCACATTGCTCGACTTCAGGTCTCGATGCAGCAAGCGAGGAGTGTAATCATGGTGAAGGTACAGCAATCCCTGTGCTACTCCGATTGCAATCCTCAACCTGTCGTTCCAACCCACCGTGAATTTCGGCGCGCAGATGAGATCCTGCAAGCTCCCCATCCTCAGGTGCTCGTAGATGACGCTGACCTCGCCGCCTTGGGAATAGCAGAAGCCTAGAAACCTGGCAATGTTCTTGTGCCGGACTTTTGCCAGTATTTTCATGTGATTCTTCACTGCTCTGAATGTTTGCTTGCCTGAGCCGATCAGCCTCTTCACCGTGATGTTTTGGCCGTCTTGCAGCTCGATCAGGTAGACTTTGCCGAATGCTCCCCTGCCAATGACGTTCTTGTCGCGGAGCGCGGCGAGCAGTTCGTCTTCGGTGATCTTGATCGGGTAGAAGAGCACCAGCTTGGTGTTGCCGCCGGGCAGCCTCCTGCAGACGGCGAATGCTCCGAGAGCCAGCAGTAGCATCACGCCGGTGACGAAAAACGCCACGGTTGCGGCTAACGCGAGGCCTTGGTGCTTCCTCGATGGCGGCGCGTCGCAGCCGTCGTTCGCCGGCAAACCGGGGCCGCACAGCCCGGGGTTGCCTTGGAGAAACACGGCGGGGAGGGCGCCGGAGACCAGCGACGGCGGGACGCGGCCGGTGAGGTGGTTGTAGGAGACGTTGAGCAGAGCGAGTTTGAGGTTCTGGAGCTCGGCCGGGATGGCGCCGGTGAGGCTGTTGCTGGACACGTCGATGTACGTCAGCACCGGCAGGCCGCCGAGGGACGCCGGTATCGGGCCGGTGAGCGCGTTGCCGGACAGCGACAGCGACACCAGCCTCCTGCAGCTCGTGAACTCCGGGATCGCACCGGAGAGCGAGTTGCGGGAGACGTTGACGATGCTCATCGCCGGCGAGTCGCAGAGGCTGTCCGGCAGGCTGCCGTCGAGCTGGTTCAGGGAGGCGGAGAACCGGTACATGGTGCGGACCATGCCGATGCTCCGGGGTATCTCGCCGGAGAGGCTGTTGTTGTCGACCTGCACCTGCTCGAGCCGGGACGCGCCGGTGGACAGCTCGGGAAGCCGGCCGGAGAAGCGGTTGTTCTCGGCGCGGATCACCCGCAAGTCCGGCAGCGACCAGAGGCCGGCGGGGAGCTCGCCGGTGAACCCGTTGCCCTGCACCTGGAACCTCTGCAGCATCACGCACTTGTCGATCTCGTTGGGGAACGGCCCGGAGAAGCCATTCTGCGAGAGATCGAGGAACAGCAGCTTCCGGAAATTGTGGCCGAACGCCGGTGGCAGAGCTCCGGTGAGGCTGTTCATGGACAGATCAAGAACCTCGAGCTGCTCCAGCTGAAGAAGAGTTTCAGGGATCCCGCCGCTGAACCCTGACCCCTGCAAGAAGAGCCACCTGAGGCCGGCCATCTCGCCGAGCTCCGGCGGCAGCTCGGACTCCAAGAACTGGTTCTTGGACAGGTCGAGGAAGTGTAGCCCGGTGAGGTTGCGGAACAGCGCCGGGTGGAGCACGCCAGAGAGGCGGTTGCCGCCGAGGTCGAGCACCTGGAGCCCCCGCAGCGCGGCGAGGCCGGGCGGCACCTGCCCTTCGATGTCGTTGCCGCTGAGGTCGAACGACGCGAGCGAGGCGAGCATGGAAAGCTGGTCGGGGAGCGGGCCCCAGAACCCCGCGGAGCTGAGGTTGAGCGAGACGAGCGAGGCACACCGCGACAGCTGCAGCGGGACGCTCTGGTTGAAGGCGTTCGACGCGAGGCTGAGCGCGGCCAGTCCCGGGACCCGGCACAGCGGCTCGGCGGCGATGTCGCCGGAGAGGCCGAGGCCCTGGAGGGACAGGCCGACCGCGATGGCCGTTTCGCCCCCGCCGCCGGTGCAGGTGACGTGCGACCAGTTGCAGTACGGCGTGGAGCGCGACCATGTCGACAGAGCACCGGATGGGTCGTTCAGGGAGGCCTTGAAGCTGAGCAGCAGCTCCAGCGGCTGCACCGGCACCGCCGGCGCAGCCGCCGAGGCGGCGATCAATAACGCTGCGAGGAGCAACACGACTGAGAAGAGGAGGTTGGTGGCGGCGGCGGTGGTCGCCATGGACGGAGCGGAAGGGCAAGCAAGCCCGTGCTGGTGCTGAGAGTGTTGACTCCTCTCCATGTGCAAATGACTAGTTCGCTGCGGGGCTTGACCACTGTCAGGGGCGCGGATCCCGCCGTTGATGGAGCAGATCAACGGTGCAGGATTCACCGGGCTGTCCAGATGAGTAGACCGACCATGCAGGCTAAGGAGTAAAAAAAAGTTAAACAAATGTAGTGTCAGCTGCGGCGTGTGCAGGGGTTGTACAATGTGGCAGGCTGCTGCGTGGTGTCGGGTGCACTGACATTTTGCACTGTGCTCCGTTTGGACTTTAGGGGTGGAGCAGGAGGCGCTTTTGGGGCTTGGAGTGGCGCCCTTGTCCTGCGCATCGGAGCAGGACGACGATGGGCAGTTCACCACCCGGGAGATCAGCTGCAAAGGGCGTGTAAAAGGAGGGATGGCATCACTGCTATGGATGGTTTGTACTCGCTCTGTTAAAAAAAAAGCCTTAAACCATAGCATCTCAAAAAAAATTAAGAAAAATTACAAAAGACCATAATATAATAAGTTGTATTGATTGATTGGTAGATAGATAAAAATTTATTAAAGGAATTAAAAAATTTTGTGAATTGATAATACGTACTTTATAAATTGATTTATTTTATGACAAAGTAAGTACTAGGCACCTGATAATATGTTATATGTTATAGTACCATGATAATATGTTATATGTTATAGTACCATGTAAGAGCATGTCCAACAATGTGTCTAAATAAATCTCTAATTTTATTTTGGAGAATTTTCTTTGAAAAATTGGTCTCATATGGATCTTAAAAATTATAGGTTCTCTGAAATAAAGATCTCGTGCTCAAAATTGAAAATAGAGTCTTGTTTCTCTAAAATAGCTCTCGCCACTGTGAGGATTATTTTACCGCAAGGCGTACGCGGAAAAAAACAGATTTGCACCGCCTGCCGCCATCCTGCATCTTACCGAAAAAGCTTGTTGCTGCATCTCAACGCATGTCGCCGCCTACATCGGTCGGACCTGCATCCTCCCGCACGACATCGTTGTCTGCATTTTGCCACGTGGTTGCACTGTCGCGTGCGGCATCCTGCCCTGCACTAGTGCCGCACGGCTGCCCTAGATAATATTTATCCCTTTTGTTTGATGATTTTCAAGTTTGCGAGTTTAGGTATGCATAGTGCCGGCCAAATGGGCCGGGCCGAGGCGTGGCCGCCGGCACGACGACGCACGTGCACCGGCCGCACGGCACGGCCCGGCTCACGATGGGTCGTCTTGGCACGCACGATGGACCGTGCCATGCTGGACTGCCATGCCGAGCCGCGGGCGGCCGGCACGATCCACGGCCGGCACGGCACGGCGCCGGGCGTCCAATGGCGTCGCGACGCGTGGCGGAAAGGAGGAGGCGCGCGCGGGCGGTTTGAACCGGCGAATCACGTCGTGCCACGTGTCCCAACGGCTATATAACGGCTATAATTTGAAAATAGCCGTTGGAGGCCAAAAAATTTCAAAAAATATGAAATTTCGTCCTATAAATAGGGCATCCACCCAAGCCATTTCTCCTCACCCCAAACATCTCATTTTGTGCTCTCAAGTATCAAGTGCTCTCTTGTGCTCTAATTTGTTGGTTTTAACAAAATTTGCTCAAATTTTGTCAAAAATCAAAATTAGTTTCGTAGTTAATTAGTTTGATCGCAGAGGTGTGAAGTGCTTCCGGTTCGAAAGATGTAAGTGATATTCATATGTATGTATGTATTATTTGTATTTTGTTTGTGTATTTAATAAATATCTAAATTTTGTTTATTTTGGATTAAAATTGCAGAATGGATCCGTACTATCCATATCGTCGTCGTCGTTCACTTTGGGTGATTTCGACCCCAATTACAAGTCGGGGTTTGACGATGCCTCCGGATCGGCTCCAACTCTACCAACTGTGGAGGAGGAACCGGTGCCGACGGCGGCGACGGCTTCGGAAGGATATTCGGGATCCGCGAGCGAAAGTGTTTCGACACACACCGGCTCGAAAAGATCGAGAACCTCCGGTATGTGGCAAGCACTTTGACGAGGTGAAAGTGACCGGCCCGACGAGGGAGGAGGTAACACAAGCTAGATGTAGAATTTGTAGGAATACTTTATCCGCACGATCTTCGGTGGTACAGACACCTAAAGCGTCATGCGGAGGCGTGTGCAAGGAAGCAAGGAATACAATTGCGGCAGCAACAACAGATGCTAAACCCGGACGGTACGGTACATAGCTGGGAGTACGATCCCATGGTAGCTCGGGAAAATCTTGTCCGATTAATAGCCGACAAGATTTACCCTTGAACTTTGGGAAGTCTCCGCTTTCAAGAATATGTTCAAGAATCGCATAATCCTAGATTCAAAGCGGTTAGTAGACAAACAACAACCCGAGATTTAGAAAATTTTTATGAGAAGGGTAGTAATGCACTCAAGGAACTATTTAGTACAAGCACTTTCTCTGTTAGTGTTACCTCTGATATATGGAGTAGTGAAGCTAGGGAGGATTACCTTAGCGTAGTTGTTCATTTTGTTAATGATGATTGGGAGTTGTAAAAAAGAGTTCTAGGCCTCCGGTTAATAGATGTGTCACACACAGGTGAAAACATAGCCGAAAGAATTAGGGAGGTAATTAATGAATATAATCTTGCAGATAAAATATTTGCTGTTACACTAGATAATGCATCTGTTAATTCTAGGGCAATGAAAATATTGCAACCTTTATTTTGTGTTTATGCGCAGTCCTTTCTACTTCATCAGCGTTGTGCTTGTCATATAATTAATCTGATTGTTAAGACTGGGATGAAGAGAGTAAGTGTTCACATTGACGTTGTTCGTCAAGCAATCGCGTGGTTAACTACTTCTAACCCGCGGATTGCTGCATGGAAGAGATTTTGCCATGCGGCCGGTAAGAAAGCACGTAAGTTTGCCACCGATACAGAGCGTCGGTGGAATGCAATCTATTTAATGTTAAAAGTTGTGTTACCTTATAGTGAATTACTAACTGATTTTGTCCAGTCACGTAATGGCCCAAGAAAAACGGTGGGCCAATACTGAGTGAGCACGTGTGGGCAATTGTCCAAAGATATTACCAATTTCTTGAAACTTTTTATGAGTCTACTATAACTCTGTCCCAAGTTTACTATCCAACTGCCAATTTAATTTTGCACAATATTCTCGAGATAGCCACGTTGTTAAAAGAATATGAAAATGATGAAATTCTAGCCCAACCTGTCTTTCACATGAAACAAAAAAAATTTAAAATATTGAAAAAATATACCTATGTTGTATGCTTTTGCTTTTATATTAGATCCTATGGGTAAATTAAGGGGATTCTCCACTATTTTATCACTTATTGGAGATACTATAGGTGTAGATTATAGTTCTTTTTATACTGAGGTTAGGAGTAAACTATATGAAGTTTTTGGAAAGTATGAACTAAAGTTTCAGGGAGTTCGTCAGCAGAGACCCCCTCCTATCGTCACTACAGTTAAGAAGAAGATACAGTGGGGTAGAATTTGGGGTGGCTCATCTTCAAGCCAAGGGGGTGGCAGTTCGTCGGCTGGAAGTGGAGACGTCACTTCGCATGGTGTTGCCGAAGAGTTGTCAAGTTATGTGGACAGCGACGCCATCAGGCATGAAGCACAAGATTTCAACGTCCTCGGATGGTGAAATGACCACAAGATGGCATATCCCGTGCTTTCAAAATTGGCATGGGATGTGTTGACGGTGCCCGTGTCAACAGTATCCTCCGAATCGGCCTTCAGCCTTTGCAGTCGAATCTTCGAAGAAAGGAGGACAACTCTAAGCAGCGACCACGTCGAAATGCTACTAAACGTTAAAGACCGAGAGCTAGCTAGACAACATGCCCAATACACCTGCGAGAACCAAGAATTGGCCGCCGGTTCGAGAACCTCTACTTAGATCCAAACCAACCCCAATAGAACTTTGTTAGAGGTAGTTATGATCTTTGCGCTGTACTCTTTTCTTTGTCATGGTTTTCTCAGTTTTTCCTATGAGTTTTTACATGACAAAGTTTTTAACGAAGCAGCATGTATCATTGTATCATATAATGATATAAACATCAATAAAGATCACTACTATTTTTAACATATAGTAAGTGTCAATATTTATTTTAATAATTTCAATACGAAGAATAGATGACGAATATATTTTTTCATATTTTTAACGTGACAAATACATCATTATTTTATTTTTAATCTTTTATTTACATTTTTAATTTTCATATATAGAAATAATAGTGTTATATATTTTTTTCTATTTTTTCATATTTTTCTCTATTTTTTAAAATTTGGCCGTGCCTTGTGGGCCCATGGGCTCGGCCACGGCCCACGGGCCAAATTCGTGCCGTGCCGACACGGGCACGGCGCCTCGTGGGCCGTGCTTGGGCCGGGCGGAGCACGCGGCCGGCATGGCATGGCCCGTCACGTGGCCGTGCCTAACTGACCGTCGCCGTGACGGCCGTGCCTCGCCGTGCCGTCTGGGCCGCCCGTTTGGCGGCACTAGGTATGCATCGTGCCGGGCCGCCCGTTTGGCCGACACTAGGTATGCATCGTCACCTGCACCAGCTGCGCCCTGCGCCGCCTACACCAATACACGCATTTGTTGCCGCATCCCGAAAAGAACTACCCTAGCGCCTAGCGATTGATAGGTGTCTGTTAGTTAAAAAATAAAGAATCAATTTTGAGAATCTGCTGTATCAATTTTTGATTTTATTCTCTAAACTTTTTTAAAATTCTCTAAATAAGCTTTTTTTGAATAAGCTTTTTTGATAATTGCTTTTTAGAATTTGTTGGTCATGCTCCAAGCCCAGCCCCTTTGGATCTTGTAGGCAGGAGAAATCATTTTAGCCGCAATGGAAATGAATGAATTTTACGGGAAATTTAAAGGAAATTAACCAAGTCTTATGAAAATCATGTACTAGTAAAATGTATTCGGGGTCTGTAAGGGAAAACATAATCGCTAGAGTCAGGGCATGAGGGAAAGTTGCCTTCAATCATTGGTTTACTTTGCTCCAAGGCATTGTCAAACAAATCGTATGAGCTGCAATCAGTGCCTATGGGAAAGTTACCTTCAATCATTGGGCAGACCTGCCAGAATTTATAGAAACAGTAAAACAATTACTCTTCACCAACTTGCTCATTTCAACTAATCACAGCTGCTACTTATTTAATTTCACCTTCTTAATTTCTGTAAAAAAAACTAAAAAAATACTTACATTTTAGAGGGAGAAAATACTACACTGATATTTGAAACCTTAACGGTTAACAAGACTAAAATTGTTCCAGCAAAGTCCAAACAAAAGTAGTATCATAAATCGTGAGATTGACAGATAACAGCAGAAGGGGGACAATGAGACGAGGGCTAAGACACATATTCTTGTCCATGTCCTTGTTCTCAAATCATCTGCCTTCAATGAGTCGAGTCAACGTGTACAATCCTTGGATTTGAGCTACCCGTGAGTTTTCGTTGATTCCAAGATAAACTTGTGCTATTCTTTCATAATAGCACAGGTGTAATAGCCAGAATTTGTAGCCTGTACATACAAAATTGCCTGATTGGAAGGCAGTCGAGGAGCCAAAAGATGCGGCCGGATAGCATTACTACAACTATAGATTTTCCAGATGATCACAACAATCAATAAAGAAAATGTGCCGAATGAATAACCTACCGATAATATTAAATGTTGAGGTGTTCCCATCACATTCTACAGCCTTTCCTTTTCCTTTCTTTTTCCGTGATTTTCCACTCCACAAATTTCGCGGTAGCCAGCACAGCATGAGCGCTGGCCGGAAAAAAGCACACAAAACTGGTCACAGAACATGGCTCAAATTCAGTTCCAAAAAAAACCAGCCTGTTACTAAGCTCTGCAACTAAATAGTATTTACGATAAGAGGCGGAACTACGAGATGGCACTAATCCTGAGGTCCTTCTGCGAGTTTCATCAGGAGCAATCAAATGGTCGCACCAACGTCCTGTTTTTGCTCAGCACGTGTGTAGGTGAACCTCCGTGCAACTGGGCTTACCAACTGATTACCGGTAAGGGTAGGTGTGCTGTGACTAGGTTTTGCAGCATCGACAGTATCAGCACTATCACGCTTCCATTGTAAGCTCCGAGCACCACCTCTGAGTGGTAGACGCCCACGGATAGCACCAGGAAATGCTGGCCTTGGGTATGCAGTTCTAGTGAGTCTTGAAGGGAATGTTGATCCCCGAGAAACGCGGGGCCAGCCAGGCTGTTGAGGCACTTCGAGAGAGTTCCTTCTAACAACCTGCAGTACACAGTTAATTGCTGGAATCATGAATGCATGGCAACTTTTTTTTTTTTTGAGAACTAATGCATGGCAACTTGGCAAGCCATGAAAAATAACTACTAGGATCTCTCTGCCAGGAATTACTACACTGAAAAGGTGGAACATTGACTGCAATAGCAAGGAATTTTTTTATTTTACAGTTTACCAACAGGTATGATCTAAAGATAAATGCAGAATTTGTGTGCAGTGAAGCAGCTCAACTAATATATTCTTCCATACAAATAAAACTATAGCAAGCTTACTAGAGCAGCTGGATCTTGCATAGCTATCCACAATATTCAATAGAGTTGTAGAGTGTTAATGCACAATAGAAAGGCAACACGGGGTTTTACCTTGAGCATGCGCGACATAAAAGATGTGC
This sequence comes from Oryza australiensis, assembly GCA_019925245.2. Taxonomy (NCBI): domain Eukaryota; kingdom Viridiplantae; phylum Streptophyta; class Magnoliopsida; order Poales; family Poaceae; genus Oryza; species Oryza australiensis. The sequence goes on from JAIFGZ020000222.1 coordinate 17,154,054, forward strand.
CATTCAGAGCTAGAGCTTCTTCCGCTGACTCTTTGTGCAAGAATTCAATGTATGCCGAGCTGAACGGACAACAAAAAGAAAAAAAATGAGGATAATGTCTAAAATAACTCTGATGTTCAGGCTTCAGAATGTAGAGAAGACTTGGAATTCATACCCTGTTGGCTGACCAGAAATATCAGTCACAATAAGAGTTTTAAGCACAGCTCCAAACTTATTGAAATGACGGGAAAGAGCGTCTTTTGTAGCAGCAAAATGTACCTATATACACAATAGAACAATCGTTAGTAAATAGTAATAAAGGCAGCTTCTCAGCTTCATGAATGAAATGGTAATATGAGACACTTACATTGGAAAGAAAAACTGTTCTAGAATCAGTGCCACCTTCTGGCTGACCTGTAGTGCATGATCCAACAGCTGGAGGGGGGCAAGAAGAGGAAAATTTCTGAGTCATTGAGGATGTTGAAAAGCCACGGAATCAACATGTAAAATAAGGTTAGGGGGTAAAAAAGTCAATATTACAGTAGACATGTTTTGAATGATGACTTTCAATTAAATAAAGGTGTGTTTCAAAATCAAACATGGTGTTGCATGCTGATATAAAAGCTCAATGCATCATGTAGATGTCATAATCTACACTCAAGTACTACATACCAAGTGACGGGACCTTCTGTGCCTCCACCATCGAATCCTATAAGATTAAGAAAAAAACATGAGGCATCAGAAAAAAATTTAATTACAAATTCGTCATAAAAGTCACAGCACAGAAGAAACTCAAGTAAGAGGATTAGACAGAAGACACAGTTAAAGAGCACTTAGAAAAAGAAATGCAAATGGAGACGCCAACAACCCAGACACGCTTTATTATTTGTACATAGAAAAAAAATGGTGTGTGCTGTATGTTCTTACAAGCCCATGGGACATGTTTTCCAACACATGTTTTAGAGAAAATAATCTCAGGTTAACAATATGAATTTGGAGTTCTGGTCCTCCTCTACAGTGTTCTTTTAAAATCAATTAGCAAGTCAATGTTTGTCGAAGGATATACTTAGCAAGCTAAAGCCTGGATGCCTCAACTTAAGATTACAATTCCAAGTATACTGAGCACGTGGGGACTGAAATAAAGCATTTGGTGCAATAAATCAAAGCTTATTCTACATGAAAACATTTGTGGTATGCTGTAGATGTTCATGGGCCAAGCCAATTTAAAGTTTCAAAAGGAGTGAAACCGTTTACCCTTGGAAAGTACAGAAACTTACTTTGGACTTGTCAGTCATTGGAGTATTGTTAACATGTTCAAGTGTCGCAGTTGACTTTCTTGAGTCAGTATGTTTCATCTCTGTGGGCACATGAGGCTCTATCTTCACAGCGTTCCTTCTTGTTGCATGGTTGGCAGGCTTATGTGTAATATTGTTAACAGAAATGTTTATCCTTTCAGATGGTCCTCGCCCTGAACTAGCATGTGGGTCCTGCATTATGGACCTTCTGCTTCTAATGGTAGTAGTTCCTTCAACAGTATTGAACCCCGCTACTAATGATTCTTTGCCTATACTAGAAGGCAATGTGCTTCGGCAAGATACCAAATCATTATACCTAGCTGCACTAGTATCATCATACCCATCGATATCTGATGCAGAATCTGTGCCTTTGGCTGCCTCCCGGTCATACATATAAGCATCGCTTGCATAATGATTTCTTCCATGAAAATCTAGTTGATTTTCTGCTTGGACATTATCTATATCATCATATTCTCTTTCTCGACCTTGTTCTCTGAAACCAAAGGATTCCTCAGCAGCATTCACCATGCCCCTTCTACCCAATCTCCTAAACACACTTCCAGAGTATTTCTCCTTCAGAACATCTTCAGCAGCCTCAGCTGCAGCTCTTAATGCTGCTGCGGTGACACCAGGTACTCTTACATCTGAATTTGTTCTCTGCAGTCTGACATCAAGTGGTAAATCTGATGGCATGGTAGACACCACAGAACGAAGTCGTTTGGAAGCTGATTCTGACCTAGGGGTTATAGGCTGTGCAGGTCTAACAGCATCCCGAACAGCAAACTGAAGAAGCCGGCGTGGTGCATCAATATCTTGGTGTGATGTTCTCTGAAAAGATATAAAACTATGAGATACCAAGAAGAACGAGGACGAGGAATACAGAATCTCCTATGCATTGAATGATATAAGTAGTCACAGATCATATATGTTAGTGATATAAATAAACAGTTGCAACACAAATAAAAACATGATAGCTCATTCACTAATTTTGTATCTAGGATGTTCCGAAGAACTTAAATGATGGGCGTTGTAGGTATTCTCTTCAACGGATTACTCAAACTTATACTTTTATTAGTCATTGAGACTGACAAGGATAGGAACTTCACCCCTAACTATCAGAGAGTCCAATTTTCACCCCCAACTATGAATAAGGATTTCATCTAAGAATCAAGAACCCCTAAACTTCAAGATCTGGTGCAAACAACATCCTGAGTGTATACCATACCACCATAGTTATTCATGGTTTTTTGCCTCTTGAGATATATGAGGTAGTCAAATGTTATTTTGTTTATCGGCTAATCCTGCACATGTGCTGCTGACTATAGGGCCACAACAGCACAAATCAGGTTACATGAAAAGGGCACAACAGATCCTACTATAATGGATGAAGTAGATCCAATTGTGAAAGTTCAGGGCTTTGAATATCAGGCTTCAAGTTGAGGCCGAAATTATACGTGAAAGGGGATCCAAAATAAGCATAATAAAATGGAACCAGAGATTGTATATAAGAGGGCTATTCCATTGAGCAACAAAAAAAACTAGAAGATTAATACTCCTACAAATCTTATAATGGGGTTTGACATACAGAATTGGGTTTACAAGTAAGAAAAGGAGAAAAAGGAAAGAAACGGTGAAACCCATAATTATAATTAATTACAAGTAGCAGTGCAGACCAACACAAGCAGGTTTCCGAATCACAGTCCATTTCGAAAACAAGGATGTTTAAACTTCAAATAAGCAAAGATAAATGAATTCAGTGATGGCAAGGAGAAAACATGACATGTGTATCAGTAACCAAAATAAACGGGATGTAAATTCTATATCTGTTACTCCGTTAGGTTTGCATCATTACTCTAATTTTTCCCCAGAGACAAAAAAAAACAACAGTATTCCAAAATAATAATAACCTTATCATAATATGGGTGTGTTAAACTTGAAAAATGCACAAGTTAATCATCTGAGAATTAATATTACACAAATAAAAGCTAAGGGTACATTAGTTCAATGGACTTGCTACCAAGGCTAGAGAAAAGTATATGCTCAAAACATTAATTTATCAACAGGAGACTCTTAAGTGTTTCAAGACACAACTTAATAATTAATATATACACAAAAAAATGTATGCCCTGGACATGTTTGTAAGATGGATTCAGACTGGGAGGAGCTTAGAGACCTTGATTTGCCGTTCATCATCTTCCCTGCTTCTCTTTCTATGGTGATGCATGTCAGGTGAGTGGGTTCGTCTTCTGGCATGTGATTTATTAACATCCTTTTCCTCTGCATGTGAAACAGTAGTTACAACACTTCGAAGGGGAACTGCTTCTGATTGGTCTCGAACAATTCCTCCCCACTCCCTTCTCTGCTGAGTTCCCGTTGTCTTCTGAGAGCCAGCTACAGGTTCACGAATAGCTTGTGTGCTGCTAGTCATATTTTGTGCAGGCATTGCTCTAGCATTACTCCGAGTACTTTTAGCTTCGTCATTAGAAGAGATAGCTTTGGGTTGCACATAGAGGTGCAGACTTGACGAGAGGTGATCCCATAACCTGCATAGCCATAGTTTCTCAGAGCTCTTAGAACAACATATGCATGGTAAAATAAAGTTCAGAAAAATTTGGATGGCAAGAAAATAACCATGATACAAATGCATCGTTGTTGTCACTCAAAAAAACCTCCAGCTCTTTTGCAGCCTCATCCTTCCGTCTTCCATTTCTGAGCAATACGACAACATACTCCTGATCAACAAAATGAAATCGTTAGATCAACAATATTGATGGATCATATGTTTCTACATTGCAAAAAGGTAACATAAACTCCTTTGGATTGTTCATAGTGTAGCAACAAAGTTTCACGACATCCGCTGACCATGTAACCTCCATAGACCTCATGAAAAGTTAAAAATATCCAAAAATTGAAAATACATTAGGCATCAAAGCATATATTCTGACAATGGGAGCACACATAATTGCCAGTCCAGTTAAGGGATAAAAGCATGAAACGGACTGATATTTCACCAAGGCAATACTGATCTAACAAGAAACTGTCGTTGCGGGCAATAATTTTTGGCTAACTAATGTTCCATGCTTCATTAAAAATGCATAACACGATCCCATGTGCTGCTCAGGTGCTGAGCGCCAGTTATTTATTGTCCAGTCTAGAGTCCAAACAAGGGTAAAGAAAACTTCCTACTCCAATCCTTAAAGCACAGGAACCAAAATCAAGACAAATGCAGATAGGACGGCGGCGCAAACTAATCTAAATCGAAAGCAATTCCAATTTCTCACGCGAGCCCGTGAAATCCACATACACCGACACAACGTGTGCCCCCCGCCACGACAGGAATCTAATCCCACCGTCATCGCCAGCCAGGGTTTTAGCAGCGGATCGGAGATCGCGCTGCAGATTGAGACGAGTGGGGTTTGGGAGGGGCTCACCACGAGGGTGTCGTCGGAGTAGTCGCCCATGAGCTCCCTGAGCTTTTCCTTGACGCGCTCCCGCAGTAGCCTCACCCCTTCGCCGGTGAAGTTCGCCTTGAACGTCCTCTCCTCGCCATCGTCCATGGCGATGATGATGGTGGCGCGGCAAACCGCCCTGCCCTTTAACCCTAGATTCCGCCGGCCCCCTCCCTCCCCCCCGCCCCGCGCCCCTCCAGCAGCCGCCCGCTCCACTCACTCCAGCCACCCGGGTCGCCGCCTCCCAATCCCGCGTACCGCGAGCGCCGCCGCGGCCGGCGGCGAGGTGGAGGAGGGGAGGAGAGGGTTAGTTGCGGCCCGAGCGGCGCGGCGCCGGGACGAGGGCACTGACGAGGGGGAGGAGGGAGAGAGAGAGAGAGGCGGTATTTTCTGCGGTTTTCTTTCCTTATTTTTACGGGTTTTTTTCTCTTGCGCTGCGGCAACGGCGGCTCTAGTGCCGGCCAAACGGGCGGCCCGGCCCGTTATGCACGGCCACTGTAACACACCGTGCCATGCCGGTCCACGTGCTTTGTCCCTGGTCTGTCCACGGGAGGTCAGGCTGTGCCCATGCCGACACGGCACGAATATGGAGGCCCACAAGGCACGGCCGAATTTTAAAAAATAGAGAAAAATATAAAAAAATAGAAAAAATATAAAACCCTATTATTTCTATAGATAAAAATTAAAAATGTAAATAAAGGATAAAAATGAAATAATGATGTATTTGTCACGTTAAAAATATGAAAAAAAAATATTCGTCATCTATTCTTCGTATTGAAATTATTGAAATAAATATTGGCACTTATTATATGTAAAAAATAGTAGTGATCTTTATTGATGTTTATATCATTATATGATACAATGATACATGCTGCCTCGTTAAAAACTTTGTCTATAACAACTCATAGGGAAAACCGAGAAAACCATGACAAAGAAAAGAGTGCGCTCAAAGATCACAACTACTTCTAACAAAGTTTTATTGGGATTGGTTTGGATCTAAGTAGAGGTTCTCGAACTGGGCGGCCAATTCTTGGTTCTCAGCAGTGTATTGGGCATGTTGTCTAGCTAGCTCCCAGTTTTTAACGCTTAATAGCATTTCGACATGGTCGCTGCTTAGAGTCGTCCTCCTTTCTTCGACGATTCGACCGCAAAGGCTGAAGGCCGATTCGGAGGACACTGTTGACACGGGCACCGTCAACACATCCCGTGCCAGTTTTGAAAGCACGGGATATGCCATCTTGTGGTTATTCCACCATTCGAGGACGTTGAAATCTTGTGCTTCATGCCTGATGGCGTCGTTGTCCACATAACTTGACAACTCTTCGACAACACCATGCGAAGTGACGTCTCCACTTCCAGCTGACGAACTGCCACCCCCTTGGCTTGAAGATGAGCCACCCCAAATTCTACCCCACTGTATCTTCTCCTTACCTGTAGTGGGGATAGAAGGGGGTCTCTGCTGGCGAACTCCCTGAAAATTTAGTTCATACTTTCCAAAAACTTCATATAGTTTACTCCTAACCTCAGTATAAAAAGAACTATAATCTACACATATAGTATCTCCAATAAGTGATAAAATAGTGGAGAATCCCTTAATTTACCCATAGGATCTAATATGAAAGCAAAAGCATACAACATAGGTATATTTTTTCAATATTTTAAATATTTTTGTTTCATGTGAAAGATAGGTTGGGTTAGAATTTCATCATTTTCATATTCTTTTAACAACGTGGCAATCTCGAGAATATTGTGCAAAATTAAATTGGCGTTGGATAGTAAACTTGGGACGAGTAAGGGTAGACTCATAAAAAGTTTCAAGAAATTGGTAATATCTTTGGACAATTGCCCAGACGTGCTCACTCAGTATTGGCCCACCGTCACTGTTTCTTGGGCCATTACGTGACTGGACAAAATCAGTTAGTAATTCACTATAAGGTAACACAACTTTTAACATTAAATAGGTTACATTCCACCGATGCTCTGTATCGGTGGCAAACTTACGTGCTTTCTTACCGACCGCATGGCAAAACCTCTTCCATGCAGCAATCCGCGGGTTAGAAGCAGTTAACCACGCGATTGCTTGACGAACAGCGTCAATGTGAACACTTACTCTCTTCATCCCAGTCTTAACAATCAGATTAATTATACGACAAGCACAACGCTGATGAAGTAAAAAAGACTACGCATAAACACAAAATAAAGGTTGCAATATTTTCATTGCCCTAGAATTAGCAGATGCATTATCTAGTGTAACAACAAATATTTTATCTGCAAGATTACATTCATTAATTACCTCTCTAATTCTTTCGGCTATGTTTTCACCTATGTGTGACACATCTATTAACCGGAGGCGTAGAACTCTTTTTTGCAACTCCCAATCATCATTAACAAAATAAACAACTACGCTAAGGTAATCCTCCCTAGCTCCACTACTCCATATATCAGAGGTAACACTAACAGAGAAAGTGCATGTACTAAATAGTTCCTTAAGTGCATTACTACCCTTCTCATAAAAATTTTCTAAATCTCGGGTTGTTGTTTGTCTACTAACTGCTTTGAATCTAGGATTATGCGATTGTTGAACGTATTCTTCGAAAGCAGGAGACTCCCCAAAATTCAAGGGTAAATCTTGTCTCGCGATTAACCGGACAAGATTTTCCCGAGCTACCATGGGATCGTACTCCCAGCCACGTACCGTACCGTCCGGATTTAGCATCAGTTGTTGCTGCCGCAATTGTATTCCTTGCTTCCTTGCACACGCCTCCGCATGACGCTTTAGGTGTCTGTACCACCGTAAGATCGTGCGGATAAAGTATTCCTACAAATTCTACATCTAACTTGTGTTACCTCCTCCCGTTGGGGCCGGTCACTTTCACCTTGTCAAAGTGCTGCCACACACCGGAGGTTCTCGATCTTTTCGAGCCGGTGTGTGTTGAAATACTTCCGCTCGCGGATCCCGAATATCCTTCTGAAGCCGTCGCCGCCGTCGGCACCGGTTCCTCCTCCACAGCTGGTGGAGTTGGAGCCGATCCGGAGGCATCGTCAAACCCCGACATGTAATTGGGGTCGAAATCACCCAAAGTGAACGACGACGACTGATATGGATAGTTCGAAACCATTCTGCAATTTTAATCCGAAATAAACAAATTTTAGATATTTAACTAATACACATACAAAATACAAATAATACATACATATGAATATCACTTACATCTTTCGAACCGGAAGCACTTCACACCTCTGCGATTAAACTAATTAACTACGAAACAAATTTTGATTTTTGACAAAATTTGAGCAAATTTTGTCAAAACCAACAAATTAGAGCACAAGAGAGCACTTGAGACTTGAGAGCACAAAATGAGATGTTTGGGGTGAGAGAAAATGGCTGGGGTGATGCCCTATTTATAGGACGAAATTTCATATTTTTTGGAATTTTTTCGGATTTTTTTGATTTTTTTTGCCTCCAACGGCTATTTTCAAATTATAGCCGTTGGGACATGTGGCAGACGTGATTCGTCTGGCTCAAACCGCCCGTACGCGCCTCCTCCTCGCCCGCCACGCATCGCGACGCGATTGGACCGCCCGCGCCGTGCCGTGCCGGCCCGTGGGTCGTGCCGTGCCCGGCCGCAAGACGGAAGCCTCCCGTGCCGTGCCGTGCCGCCCGCGGCTCGCCGGCCGCCCCAGCACGCAGACGGTCCGTCATGCCGTGCCGGCACGGCCCATCGCGAGCCGGGCCGATGCACAGTGCCATAGTGTTCGGGCCGACACGTCTCGGCCCGACCCATTTGGCCGGCACTAGGCGGCTCGCGTCGCGTACGTGCGCGACCGGTGACACTGGGCCTGTTTGGGACTGCTTCGCTCTCTGTTGTTTAGCTCTGTTCCATATTTTTTAGCCAAACGGGTTCAGTTCCACACACGTAGCTCCAAAAAAGGGAGTTGTGAGCACCTAAAAGGTACTCCACAAACTCCAGTTTTTTGTGGAGCTGTTCCACGATAGAGTTTGTGGAGCAGAGTTTGTGGAGCAGTCCCAAACAGAACCTTAAGGGACGTACAACTACTACAACGCGATGTTCAAGCCGTCTATATACCATGTAATTTGAAAAAACGTCCCTCACTTAAAGACGGCCCAAGTGAGGAGACGTAGAGAGCCCGTTGTATAGGATCATCGCCTCCGAGCAACGAGTCACGGATCTGGCAGTGGCGTGCAGGCTGCGGCAACAAGGAAGCCAAGAGCGTAGCAGCGGCAAGGCAGACCAAAGGCACATCGGCGTTGCCGTTATCCCCATCGATGAAGCGGGCACGCAAACAGGCGGCGGCGCGGAGGAGGGGGAGAGGCGCGCCGCGGCCCGTGGTGTGCACTATGTGCTTCGTTGTGGATCCCGCGCGACGGCGGTCATCGAGCCCATTAGCCGCAGATCCAGCTCATCGTCGGCCGTCGCGGATTCGACTCGTCGGCGGCCCTCTTCTCCTTCCGGTGCTTCAACAGCGCGACGGCGGCAACATCGGCTTTGATGGCTGCATCTGGCTTCTTCTACAGGCGGTCGCGGCAAGCAAGCAAGCTGCTGCTGCAGCAGCAAGTTCAGGTTTTAGATATTGGAACGGCCCTGTTCGTCGATCCAATTCTGACATCCAAATGTAATTAACCTAGTTGGCCTGATGAAAAGTTGTTCCTGATTCAAACTCTAGAATTGTTGTTTAAGAACATAGATCAAACTCTCAACGGTCTGAGAGATACAAAATTCTAAAGTTTGATGAGACACCTTATTTTGGTACAGGATCGACATGTTTAGCTATCTTTTGAATTCATATGTAAAATTCAATCGGCCTTAATCAATGATGTTGTTGATCTATAGCTCTTCCAATATTGTTTAAACACTAGCCAAGCAACATAACAGTATACATGATTTGTTTTGTTCTGTTTGTATAAGAAGCAACACAATTATATACATAATAGTATTCACTATTGATCTTGGTCTCGCATGGTATTAAACAGCTTTGTACGACCTGTCTTTCTATACGTTAAATTCAAGACATTTACAGATGACCTCTGCTTATGGGTTGAACATGTCTAGCGTTTGTGAACATGACATGTAAGAATTCTCTTGTCCCGTCCTAAAATTAGGTTGTGTTCATTAAGTGTAAATTCACCTCTTCTATTACCTCATTTTTCACACGTACATTTCTAAACTGATAATTTTTCTAAAAAAATCTATAGAAAAGGTCGATGTTGAAAATCATATTGATTTTTTTAAGTTTTTTAAACTAATGCTTAATTAATCATGTATAAATAAACTATTTTGTTTTTTCATCAACCAACATTACCGAACACAGCCTAAGCACACGATTGTCGGTTGGGCCAATACATGTAGGATTGTGTTTGCAAGGTTCCCAAACTTCATTCCCTTATTTTTCGATCGCATATTTTCCGAAGTATTAAAAGGTATGTTTTTTAAAAAATTATATGAAAGTTGTTATAAAAAACAGATCAATTCGTTTTCAAGTTTTTAATCTACTACTTAATTAATTAATCATATGCTAATAAATAATTTTATACACGGGTCCTGAACACAATCTAGAGAGCTCACCAATAACATATCACCTGCATTGCAACAGGACTATATAATTGAAAATGGGTTAAAACCTGATATATGGATTTAAGCGTGAAGAAGATATTTTTTTAAGTTGCTAATGCTTTTCTTTTTTTTTTCCGTGGGAGGGGAAAGAGGACGACTGTTCATGGGCTCAGGAAAGAATCCAACGTGACAGTACTACTGCATGGTTAATTACCAGCGTGCAGCATACGTCCAGATCACCCGGCATCTATAATTTATAGCAGTCAGCAGCAACTGGGTTTGGTGCGCCGTCTTCACAGCTGATACGCCCAAAAAAAGGCCTCACCTTTGCAACCTTCTGGATACGCACGCAACTTCCGATGGATCGATCGATCGATCAGTACAGATTACTGCATCTATCTCGGGACTGTGAGCAAATTGTAGCATAATATGCCGATAAGCACTCTGCACTCCGGACAACAGTAGCTTTGCAAAAGTGACAAGCGCCCATTCGACCATCTCAAACCCGATCGAGACCTGCAACGCACGCACACGATGAACAAACACACAAACACCAGAGACACCACGAGCGAGCTTGTCAACCCCTGCCCTTTTTTAATCCACGGCCAGGCAAAAACCATCGTGCCTAAAGAGCACGGAGATTTTTTTTGGTTAAGACAATAATGGAAGTACAATTCCCTGATCATGGCAGATTGGCAGCGAAGATTAGACGAGAGATGTGTGCAATTTTTCCGCAGGAGGTTGCTGTTGTTTTCGGCTCGTGTAGGTGTAGCCATCGATGGATACCCCCACTAGCTCTCGCTCGCTCGCTTGCAAACCTTTTCAGCTTTGCGCGAGTGCTCCTCTCTCCCCCACCACCCGCCACCCATCTAGCCTTTTCGCCTTTCCATGATCCCGTCCGGTTTCCTGTTTCCTTAGCGTGCGCTCTGTTGAAGATCACCAGTGAGATCAATCAATCGTGTTCTGTTCTGTTCTGTCTCTCCGCGCGTGCGTCTGTGTGTGTATATAAACCAAACGTGCTTGTGAGTTGTGATCTCGAGCTTTGTCAAGAAGCAATGCTTAGCTTTCGTGGCAAGAGGAGGATGAGCGGTAGATAGGGAGCGTGATCTTGGAGGAGAGGACGATAGCTAAGGTGCTATGTGGGGCGTGCTGTCTTTCTTCCGGCGCCGGCGGACGGCGAGGGTGGCGGACGAGAGCGCGCTCGGGGGACACGCCGGCGCGGACGACACGCGCGGCGTGGCGGCGGGCGGGGCAGGCGGTCTGATGGTGAGGGCGCTGCTCGCGATGTCGTGCGTGGCGCGCCTCGACGGCGAGGACGTAGGGGCCGGAGGCGGCGTGGAGGAGGCGTGGGCGACGAGCGGGTGGCGGCCGCCGCGCGCCGACGAGGTCAGCCACATCTTGGTGCGCGAGAGCATGCGCTACGCCATATACGCTTAGGCGTATGCGCGTGCCTGCGTGCGTGCAACTCCCGTACTTGCAAATACAGATCATGTATCTATCCATTGTTTACGGTTACGGACTTTGTGATGTGTGGCTTGATCGACAATTCGACATGGTTAGTGTTGGTATATACTTACTACCATGCATAGAGTGTATAAAGTGGTACTCCGTACTAGTAATCTGTATATGCCTAGGATGTGTCACTCTTCTGAATCCTGATTGGTACTTCCTGTTCGTTCAAAACAAAAATTGGTACTTCTCCGCATACTTTTGCTTGCCATCCGTTTAAAAGGAAAAAAAAGAAAAACATACGCAGTTTAAATGTACACCCTGATCTATTCATGCAAAGACTCGCCTAGTACGCTTATGATACTATCTTTTTTGATAGCAACCTATGATCGAATGAGATTTAACCTATTTAAATTTGTAGTGCTAGGTTAGTCCTATCTCGTTTTAGATGCTGCTGTATTCTGAAACTGAGGAAGCAAATTGGGAGGAAGCATGAAAAAACGGCCGCTCCCTTCCCCCGTGTGTGACCGTGGGCCATGGCAGCCACCCACAGCGACGAATCAGATCAAAGCGCCTCATTTTTCCACCGAGCCAAGCGACCACAAATCCTCCCGCCCCGGGGGCTCCAGGCGATCACCGTGCGTGCCGCCGCGAGGATTCGTCACGGCTGACTTCGGCGTGCGGGCATCGCATGTAGTACGGGCTCACTCGATCGATCACCCACGCGCGCGCGGCCCTACGGATCTTGACCGAAGAGGAAGACGCCGGTGTTGCGCTGCGCCTCGGGAGGAAGACGAGGGGAGCAGCAGCAGCAGCAGGCGGGCTAAGATAAGATAGGCCATGCGCAGTGGCGGGAGGGAGACGGAGTGGCCAAGTGGCCCAACTTTACGGTGGACAAAAGGGGTTTGATGGATGGGGCATGTGGGGAGCAAGCAGGGCAGAAGTTGGTCTAATCAGGACCGAGACCGTATGACCAGGTTCAGAGCATTCGGGATCGTTGAGGAAGAGAACGAATGAATGGTCCGTATGGTGGATTTGATCTCGAGTTAGGTAGGAGTAGTTGTTTTTGAGGCAATGCATGATGAGTCAGGTCTTCTTTGCTGCTAGCTAGTATGTGATCGGAGTGACCGGCAATGGAGCACTTGTGATAGTGCATTGCTGTCTTCTGCAGTTCTACTGGTCATTAGCTTAGGTAGGAGTAGCAGGGTTTGTAATGCCTGCGGCATATGCCGTGCCGCCCTCGGCGGCACGGCGAATTTCGGTAAAATTCGCGAAAACCGACGATAATGAACAGTAAAAATTTGAATTTGAACGATTTCGTGCATACCGCGAAAACCACGCGAAAAACTGTGGAAACCGCGCGAAAACCGCGCAAAAACCGCGAAATCCGCGAAAGCCGCGAAAACCGCGAAAACCGTGAAAACCGTAATTTAAATTTAAACTAAATCGAAATCGCGTCGTCGCGGATTTGCGAAATCATGTTTTCGCGACAAACATCGCGAAATTTATATTTTTTATAAAATATATATATATTTTTGTTAAAATGATTTTTTTAAATTTTTTAAATTTTCACGAAATTATTTAAATAAAATCGTGGGGATGCCGTGCCGCACCCCCCGAAACCACCGAATTCGCGGCTTTCGTGCTGAAATTCGCAAAATTGCAAACCCTCACGAGTAGTACCATTTTTGGCCATACACGAACCAGATCAGTAGGCACATGGTCAGCTGGTTTTACCCTTATACTGCTCTATACCAACAAGTCTTCTCATAGCATAGAAAAAAGAAGGTAAGATACGTATCAGAACTCCACGTCATACTTAACAATTAACAAATGTGACAAATTAACAACGAGGTGTTAGATCGTGGTCTCATGGGAGAGAAATGCACCATTCGAATTTCAGATACTTTTTTACACGACAGCTCGATAAAAGCTGAACAACATATTATACCACACATATATACTGAGTGAGACCACTAAGGACAACCCACAGATAAGTGTCATAGCCTCATAGGCAAATCGGGACGACCCATCAATGCAAAAATTACATGAGGATGAAACGAATCGCTACATGAGAGAAAAAAAAAAGAACAGAACAAACAGATTGGATTAGTATTTTGTGCCCAGCTCCGGCGTGTGACCTGCATTGGTCATACCAGGGGATGGCAAGCGAGAAGCATCGCCAACGTGACAAGGATCGCGACATGAGCCTGCATCCTGCTCGCGAGCGACGGCGCCTGAGCTGTTCTTGCAGGCGGCAGCGGCGGCTCCGCCACGTCCGAGCCCGTCAGGAGAGGCATCGGCGACATCGCCGGCGGCTGCGCCGGCTTACTGATGATCTGCAGCAGATCCCCCGGACGAGCCGGGGCCATGAAGCTCGGCGTGTTGTTCCCCATGTGCATACAGGTGTTCACTGCAAAAACGGAACAGATGGTGTCAGGACTCAGAAGAACATAATTGAGAAATGCATAGCGATTTTTGGGAGCTATCTAGGATGCACACATGTGTATCTCCGTGCTGTTGCCGGGAAATCGGTGATCACGCCATTCACTCCAGCACCCTGAACATACGCATTGATCTGCGCGGTCGCGTCCGAGAAGAAGTCGTATGGCTGAGAAGCAAACTCATTCATGAGAGTATAAACATAGACCGGGAGACCGGCATTCTGCAGGGACTCGACGAGGTTGGTCTGGTAGGTAGTGAAATGGCGGTTCTCAGGGAATATAGAGTTGCCTTCGACGGAAACGGCATCGGCAAACTTCTTGATGGCAGCGAGGGAAGAAGGCGCAGCGTCCTTGACCTCTTCATTGATCATGTACACAAGGTCGTACTTCGTTTGCTGCTTGAACTTCACCAAAACTGAGCTGTTGCTTGACTGAATCATAACTTTCTGGGCAGTTTGGTTGCTGTAACCAGCAGCATCGAGGGTCTTGATAACTGAATCTACCATGTCAAACCCAAGTTCCTCGGCCACAAAAGCAGCATGCTGCAAACATTTAGGTAGTTAATTGAGAGTAGTAGCTATTGCAGAAATTCAGCAAAGAAAGGAAAAATATACACATTTCAGATGGGGGTTCATGGGTTTGTTGTTGGTAGGCTAAAAGACTGAAATGTGAAGAAAAAAAGAAAACAATGCTTGATAGAACAGACTAATGATTCAACGGAATTAAAAGGACAGCAATATCATTGCAATAAAGTACTGAAATAAATAAATGTAGGTCTGTTCATAAACTGAAACAATCATTCATAACATAAAAAATGTTCACCTCCACGCTGATCATGATTCCTGATAAATCCTTATCCTTTGTGAAGTCCAGAAAGTCTGATAATCTCATGAAATTCCCCGCGTTCCTATATCTTGGATTTCTGTCCAGTTTGAAGGAGCTAAACGGGGTAGAGATTTTGGCTGTAAGAACGGAAATGAATAGTCTTAATTTCTCTATATTTTCTTAGGATAACACATATACATATGTAGAAATGTTTCAGTTTAACTTACGTCTCAGATTCTTTACGTCATCCCAAGTGAGGTTGAAGGTAAAGACTCCTAGCACACTCTCAATATCTTTGATTACTGCTGTCTCCGAGGCAAACTGTGATTTTGCAACTGTAGTATCATCCATCAAGTTAATGGAACTCATGCATATTGGTATGCCATCTTTGGTCAATTGGACAGGGCAATCAATGACATCAGCACCATCATCAACTGCCTTTTGATAAGCTAGATCAGTGCAGGCTGGGTAATCCCCACTAGCACCATTGTGGGAAATAATTAGAGGCTTTCCTGCATACCAAATGTGAAAATGGTGGTCAGTAACAAAATTAAACATGAAACGTAGACAAGAGGACGAACTGAACATACCATGATCTGTTTTGCTTTTCTTTAGATTAGTAAAGCAGCCTGCACAGCAAAATAAAGGACGAAACAACATCATCACAAGTGTTTCAAAATTTTAAGAACAAAAATGCCTGTCCACAATGATATAGACAAAAAAGGACTTGCCTATGGCTTCTGAAGGTGTAACAGGGAAATCAGTCAATACTCCATCAACAGAGAAAGCACCATTGTCAATGAATGAGAGATATTCTGCTAATGGATCGTAGCTATGGTTGTAACTGAACATAAAGTCATTGGCAAAGTCGGCAGCATAAATTTCCAACCCTGCTTTATGAGCATCATCGACGACTGAAGTGTGTGGTTCCAGATAATTATCTGGTGAAACAGGCCAGATATAATTTTTTGGGACAAGTATACCAGATGCGAATGTCTTGACAAATGTAAGATTTTTCAACATGGATCCATACGTCTGTTTGGTTGATGGTTCGATTGTGATCTCATCGAGAAAACGGAATACAAGCTTTGTGTTGTTGCTAAGCCTTCCAGATACTTTAGTAAGGAAGCTCACTTCAGGTGATGAGATATAGTCAACAATAACACGTTTTGACACAGAAAGGATGTAGTTTGACATGCTCAGATTGAACTGACTGTAGAAACTGTCATGCTGCAAATGGCACAAATTGCTTTTAGTGACAACAGAAACACATGCAACATAACCTACTGCTCCACGTCAAGATTTCTAATAGTACCTGGACATTGAGCCACATTCCAGGAGGCTTAAATTTGGATGCTATGTCTTCGACAGCAAGAATTGGAAAGAAGCTTGGATCAAACCTCGGTGAGCGAGAAAAAATTGATTGCTTCACTGCACAAAAAATATACAATTACGACGAGTTAGACATGTAAACCAACACAATAGGCATTCCGCTTTCCTCATCCAATATTGGCATAACTAAAGGCACCAAAAGCTCCAATATTTGGGAGCTTAGATCAGTAGGATAGCACTTACAAGACACTTGGCCAAGCTCAGTGCCATTGTAGTCAACGGAGAACCATCCCGCCGTCGACACGCCATTGACAAGGTAGCTCTTCCTACCCTGTTGGTAGAAATCTGGAATATTGGTACAGTTGTCCATCTTTATGTCCGGCAGGCAGATACCAAGACCATCCTTGGTCAATCGAACATCGCAGTATAGGATCGTATCAGGCGAACTAGCAATGAGCGCAAACTGATATGCAAATTCGCTTGAATCGGGGAATATGCCTGAAAACCCTCCCTTGGCTATGATTGCCGGAGCATTGCCTGGAATGGTGAGCTGACTGTTAGCCTTGTAGACGTGCATAGCATAACTCCTAACTGCAATGGTTAGGTCCTAACTTCTCAATAATATGGTAAAAGCAAAATTTTAATCCTTAAATAAAACTTTTTCACAGAAAATGCATGTACGATTAATCTCCACAAAAGTACTCTTGTCTGTAACTGTAAGGTAAGAAAGTCTATGCTACCCAAGGGAGAGAAAAAATTGAAGGGCCACTTTTTGGTCCTTTGGTCCCAATCTTTTCGACCGAACATTGGAACAACGCTAAACGGGGGAAAATGGACTATATTACCGTGCAAGAACGAAATCAATGTGGTGCGAAAGATGAAAAAAAAAAGAGAGAAAACTTTAAGCAGAACTTAGAACACGTCCTACAGATGATCCCCAAACTTGATGCCCAGTGATGCCGAAAAATAAAAGGAAAATGTTCCTCTATCGACCAAGGGAAGTGCTACAGTTCGGTTCATTCACATCGCAGCATACACAGAAATGAACCAAGAAGGTAACCGGAACCCAAAGGAATGTACCGCTCAGCGTCTTCCAAGAAGAGGCCTTCTGCGCAGAAGAAACCCCCAGCCACAGCAAAACGAGGGAGGAGACCACGGAGTAGACATGGCTACCCCTCATTGCCACCGGAGCTCACCACCCCGGAAGGAACACGGAGCTCCAAGAACACGCACCTCACAGGATGCAGGCAACACGGACCAAACAAAATCCCTGGGAGGCGGGAGCAGCAGGCCGGCGCAATGGGCGTCCCGTATTTTGTATGCCTCGGCCAAGAGATCGAGAGCTGGAGACGACGACGACGACGAGATGGAGGCTTTTGCCGGGGTGGCACTGAGCTGTGCGGGTTGATAGGAGGAGAGAGAGGTGCAGGAGGAGGAAGGTGGTGGGCGCTAGCAGTAGTAGCGGTGGTGGTGTTGGTGGTGGTCAAATAATGAGATGTATCTGCCTCCGGACACCGGAGTCCAGCCCCCATTGATGCCTCCCAGGACTGTTTGTTCTTTAATCTCTTTTCCTTGTCATTTATTGGCGCCAAGTACGGTCCTACGACGCCCAGTAATTGGGGAAACGGTTAGATTCCAGTACGGTGCTACTACTCTCCGTGATTATTTTCCGCGGTCGCGACAATATTCACCGTGAGACTCTGAAAAATAATTCCTCCGTTTTAAAATAAATTTATTTTTAAATTTTTATTTATCTTAAAATAAATTTTATTAATAATCATTATATTAGAGTTTGTGAAAATAAAAATAAATATATTTATAGTAATAAATAAAAATATAAATAATTATACTAGAATTTAATAAAGTAAAAATACTATGATTTTTTTAGTTTTGTATCGATAACGTGAGAGTGAGGAGAAATCAACTTAGGCCATGTTTACTTCCTCTAAATTCTTCTAAA
This sequence comes from Oryza australiensis, assembly GCA_019925245.2. Classification (NCBI taxonomy): domain Eukaryota; kingdom Viridiplantae; phylum Streptophyta; class Magnoliopsida; order Poales; family Poaceae; genus Oryza; species Oryza australiensis. Next base: position 17,172,360 of record JAIFGZ020000222.1, read on the forward strand.
GATTTGGGATTTTGGTTACTTTTTGTCATTTTGGAAGTAAACACATGGGTGTAAAGTTGATGTGTAAAAATTTTGGATTTGGGAGGTTTGGGAGCCAAAAAGTGCAGAATTTTCTTGGGAGAAGTGCTTGCTCACTCCTATCCTTGCATGCACAATAAATTTGACTTTTTTATAGCATCATAAAAATTTTACACATGAGAAGTAAACACTACTCTTAGGTGTAAAGTTTACTCTTAAATTTAGATATAAAATTTACCTTCAAACTTAATAAGTAAACAGGGCCTAATTTTGAAACGGGTGTACTGCAAGGCGGGTAAGCTGGTGGCGCCACGCCAATGAGCCGATCTGGAAGTGAGATGTCGCGTCGCGTCCCGGAGTGCATGGCAGCATGGGGGTACTGCGCCGCTGCTGACACCCTGACGGACGGGGGTGGGTCCCCGCGGAATGCGTCGATGCGCACAGGGATCGATCACCAGTTCACCACTGGCACGCCGAGGGCGAAGCGGGGGCACGCCGCAGCGCACGCACCGGTCGATCACCCTGGTTGGGGGGGTGGGGCATCGGGCGTTCGGGCTGTTGGGTTGGGGGGCTGGCTGACTGGCGCGCACGTCCTCGGATCCCGGCGTGCGTGCGCGCGCCTGTCGGTCTCCACGGCGTTTTCCGCCGTAAAATCGCCTGTCCCCGCGCGTCAGATGGACGGGTGGGTGGAACGGATAGCCCCTCGCGCGGTGGCGTGGAGGACGGGATCCGTCGTGGGATTCGTCGCCGCCACGTTTTACGAGCCACCGACTCATAATGTCGCCCAAATCAGTGCGTCCGAGTCCGACGCAGGTGGCCCATGATGAGCACGGAATCCCAGGCATGTCAAGATTCAGGTAGAGGCGCCGAGCTGGAAGCACCGGCACCTTATGCCGCCATTGGATTCAGCTCTGCATTTGGCCCTTCGTTTCGTTTACTTTTATTATCTTCTCCATATAGGAGGGCCGGAGAAGAACACCGGCACGGTAAAAACGAAACAAGCCGATTAGCCGCCGCGCATCGTTTGACTTAACTACCGCGTTAATAGCATCCAGCCAGTGGGCGATAATAAAGCGACAACCGCACACACTGCAGCGAACACAACACGATGCACGAGTACTATGTCTTTTTTACAGACCATCAACTATAAAGTATAAACCGAACCCTCCATGGCCAAAGCTACACGCGCGGAGAGAAGAAGCGGCTGCCTGTACCGGCGAACAATTACCAGCCATCAATACTCGCCGCAAGGACGCACAGCTCATGAGCTAGCTTTGCCAAAGCGTTTTCTTCAATGGCAATCGGTGATGGCACTCGTTAAGATCTTTACGGCGAATTAGCACCCCAATTTTCTTCAGTAACCCCACACGGTTTTACATGAAGCTCTACGGAGATGAATTAGTGGTTGCTCCCCGACGAACTGAATTGTACTACAGATGTGCGGTGCGAGTTGAGACTGTATTTGAGACCGTACCGATACGTACGCAGTGTCCATTGTCCAGTCATCGAACAAGCTGCAGAAGACAGCTGTTTTTGTGCATCGACTTGATGGGTAGATAGACAGATAAATAAGAAAAAACCGAACGTGCTAACGAGACGAAATAATTGGGTTTGCGGTGTCGCGAGCGAGGATGGCGGGAGATTAGCGGGGCTTGATTTGTTTCGATCAAGGGACGGCGTCCTTTTCCATTCAAGTGGATGCCACATGACATGTTGGGAGCTGGCTCCCTCCCTGACGTTTGAGCAATCTTTCCAGATCCTAGGAGCAAACCAAGTTGTACTAACTGGCCACGAATTAATAAACGGCCTTCGCGTGGAGTAACGTTTAAAATTTTTACGAGAATTACTGGGAAAGAATAGTACGCACTAGGAGCACCGATAGATATTTTCTGCACTAGATTAAGTGGGTTACTACCTATGATCCCCAAACACACTGTCCGATGCAATGTCGAGGAGAAGTAACCTGAACCTAACATTATCCAGCTTTGCAAGGGAGAAGAAAGATTCGGCGCCATGTGCAGCTAGCTAGCTAAGCTAGCTGTGTGGATGTGGACCGTGCCGCCCCGTTCGCCCATCGAAGATCTTGGTGCCAGAAAAGCTCGGCCATTTTATAATCTTGGAATCTTCTCATCAGCAAAGGTGGAGACAGGTTGATATTGAAGTTTCAGCCAATTGCCACCCCCAGGCTACAGAAATCCCAAGCACATGGATCTCGGGACCCAATTGATCAATGGATGGATGGGTAGACAACTCGATCGAGATGCCTTTTCGCCCTCGATGTTTCTTGTGATCTCGTCCTCTTTCCGGCTCCTCTCTTTCCGCGGTTCCGCCATCATACCGGTTCCTCCTTTCCGATGCATACGTCTGCCCGTGTGTTTAAGGTTCTGTTTGGCTTCTCTATTAGTTTCTAACTCTGAACTAGTATTGAACTAACTCTAACCTAAAAGGTGTTTGAATGCTTGCTTAGATTAATAATGGCTCCCTTCCTCTCTCTCTTCCCCATTGGCTGGCTTCCTCCCTCTCTTTCTCTCTCCAAACTAACCTAAATAATCACTACTTGAGGAGATAGTTTTTTGGGATGGGTTAGATGCAAAAATCTAACTCTAACTCTCCTGTTTGGCTACTTTTAGGTTAGATTGGCTTAATCTAACTTATTCTAACTCTAACCCTTGATCCAAACGGGCCTAAGTGTTGATACCGGGTTTACGATTTCGCCAAGCCATGCCGTGCCGCCCTTGCGGCACCACGATTCGGCCGGCCGCGAAAGCCGGCGGCAGGATGAAAGATGCGCAAATTTGAATTTGGAGAATTTCGTCTATGTCGCGGCTTTCGTTATTTTGCGCGAAAACCATGAATAAAAGTGCGAAAAATTAGTAAACCATCGCGAAAAATGTGTAAATATTGTCCAAAAATTAGGAATAAATACTAAATTATTGAATACATAAATTTGATATATGCACTAATATATGTGTGTGAAAATATTTATAGTATATCTATACAATATTGATATGATTATGGTTGTATGAATTACGGGGAATAATGATGTTTAAAGTGTAGTAAAAATAGAAAAATAAAGATATATTTTGAATGATAAAAACATTTTGTGAAAATGGAAGATATAATGAACTTGGATGGGCCAACTTCACGAAATAATTAGATTACGAAACGAGTACGAAATATTTGTCTTAGCATATGTTACAAAGTTGCAACTAGGTCCCATAACATAGAAATAAAAATGATAGTAAGCATCCACATATTTTGCCATCAGATATTGTAGTCTTCATGCCCAAAGAAGTGAGCGGCTGAGCGCGCGCATATTTCGCCCGAGTCCGGCACATAAATAGAGATATGTCAGCAGCAATATCATTTTTTGGCACAAATTAGAAGTATGGAATGAAATTGGCTAAGTATGAATTTTTTTGAAAAATTTGGCATTACCTTTGCTAATATTTGGTTATATGACAGATGTACAACGACTATACATTCCACGGACAATATTTCATAAAGCGATAACCTCATTATTTACAAACATAGTATAGGAAGATATCACATAGTCACAATGCAATTAACTTATAGTTTAGAAACAAAAGAGAGTATACCTGAGGTTCTGTAGATGTGCATTCTATTGATTCTATTGTCTGCACGCTGACGAATATTCTTCGGTGGACATTACCATGAGGCCATTAGTTCGAAGCAACTCCGCCTTGTACTCATTCCAAGTCTGTCCGGTCCAAGCGGCGGTGGTTTGCCACCGGGTAGAGTTGAGCGTACCACTGTGGCTCTTGCCACTCGTACACCCAAGTGACAGGAGGACTGCAGCCGCACTCGGTCTAGGGTAGCTGTAAGTAGGATAAGCACCGTCGACACTAGATGAGCCGTAGTCCGTGTAGCCCGATTGCGACGAATAATCGGCCATATACCGTATGTCGATATTGCCCCCATGACTCATTGTCTGTGCCGTGGAGCCGTCGGAGGTTCATAAGGGCCATGATCGTGTCTTGAGTTGCGTGGGTGAAGTAAGTCTCACTGTTGAGTCGTACACACGAACGATTAGAAAGAAATGATGTGTTCTTATAAATTTATTAACAATTCTGAATTTTATGTAGTACCTGTGAAGTGGATCGGAGCCATAGGAGTTTCACCGCCCTGTGGAGATGATTGTTCTGTTCTAGGTGCGGTAGTGTCGCTGCCCACCGCGTTGCCTCCATCGTCCCCATCATCTCCTTCATCATCGTCTGAATCATCCTTTTGACGATGACGCTTTTGTTGAGTCGTCGTTGAGGACTGTTTTAGATTTTTCGCCTCTCGTTGAAGGACCCTTCATTGTCTTTCTTTTCCCAAGGTGTGTGGCCCCCACATTCCTATCCGCCCATTTGCGAATGGAAGAATTTCCTGTGGCCTTCTTCAATTCATCCTTGTCTATTTGGTCCGTCACAAGCCGAGATGGAAGTGGGGTCTCACCTCCGTCGAGTCCTCGTCAAGCACAAGGTCGCATTTGATCTACCACTGTCCATCCAGGCCTTGATGTTGTTGTTAGTCTCATAGAAAGAAAGATCCGCAAGTTTCGAGCGGGTCGTCGTCGTCAGTCTTAAGTATCCTCCCGCCGCTAATCCTCGTGGAGGTTGTAGTTCACGTACACAAGCTTGTTTAACTTTTTGTGAGTTAGCCTATTACGGACCTTGGTATGGATGAGTGCGAACGTACTCCGTTACGTTCGCATCCACTAGATGAGCAGCGGTGGGAAACAATCCGTAGCGCAAGCCGCCGTAAGTTTGGCGTATCCGATCCGAACATTAGCCACCATTGTGCTGCAACTCAATAAAAGTGTCGTTAGTTACACGTTAACCCAAAGTAAAGACACATTACACATATAAAGTTTGTAATGATGCGTTGTACTTACAAGGTGATGTCCTTCCATCTAAAGCCATCGTCTCTGCCAGGGGTTTACTAAATTCACCCAATTTTCGATGATAATATTCCACCTCATACAAGGCCGACGTCGTTGTATTCGTATCAGTCATCCACTCGAAGGCCTTGCGTAGGCCAATAAAGCATTGATCCGTCGTCACGAATCCATAATGTGTCCTTGGACTCAAGGCGGAAGCTGTAATATTGCAATCGACATGAAAGTGTATATGAGTTTGTATTCAAACCGAAAAAATAAAAATGTTTGTAATCATGTACCTGCCCACATAAGGGTATCCTCAGCGACGTCTTGCAGACGTCGCTTGACAATAGAGCTATACAAAGTGTACTTCGCCTTGTCGTCTCCAAATAAGTTTTCCCATTCACCTTTCAAAATTTCAAATCGCATTAAAAACTCACTAATGTTGGGTATTTCATCTTGATCTGCGAATCGAAGCAATGAATATAGTGGTTGCACAACTCCAACCACATACTCCAAACCTTCCCACCACTGCATGCTAGAGAGGCACCCATGGGCATATCGGCCTTCCTGAGTCGACACAAATTTACTATTCAAAAAACTTGCTGAGGCAACCCACTGCATGAACTATTTTTTTTCTTTCGAAAACTGTCGAGGAACATGTAATTCGTTCCGAATCGGGTGATGTTCCACCATACAAGCTCTCCACCAATGGCCTCTTTCATCATAGCATGTAGTTTAGTGTGGTTATACAACCAACGACAAATCTTCCTTGCACTTTCAAGTACCGCCTTATGCTCCGGAATTATTCCAATATCTTTTAATGCAAGATTTAATGTGTGTGCCACACAAGGTTGCCAAACAATATGAGGATATTCTTGTTTTACCAATTTGCAAGCCTTCTTGTAGTTTGCTCCGGTTTCTGTAATAATTTGAACAATATGCTCCGACCCAACGTCGCGGACTACTTTCCTTATCTCCTACATCAATAAATATAGTAAAGTAAGCACTCGTCAATTGTTGTCACATAGCATTAGTACATGTAATGGGGTACTTACGGTTTGTAAGTTGACGGCGTCCTGGCTGAATGACGTAGCATCCATGGACTTATGAAAAAACATCGTGCCATTACAATAGATCAAAAAATTTATCACTACCATTCCAGTAGTTCCAGTCCACGAGTCGCACATAAGGGTCACACCATATGTAGGCCAATCATCCTTGAACTTTTCAAATTGCTTGTGAACGTGCGCCACGGTTGCATCAAGGTACTTGCCATCGATATCACGTCCGGTTGGGGCGTGATCCCTTCTCTGCATTGCATAGATGATTTGTTACTTCATCTCACGTGCAATAAGTAAATGAATGTAAAAATGAATGTTAGGACACATTTACTCACCCCATTTCGTGTTTCCTTAAGCACGACAAAGTACGGATTATCCGCTTGCCGTGGAGCAATGCGCGGTGTAATAAAACTTCGCCCACGCCGTTCCAATTGCGTCCTTAGCTAACTTTTCCTTCTTTGACCACCAACTTGTGTCAATCCTAGGCTGCTTGTTGATCTCGGTGAAGCGATGTTAAAATCTCCCACACGCTGCGAAGGCACTTCTCTACTCGAAGGCGATCGCCTCATAAAATCGGTGATGGGGTCACTTCCACCCCTAGAAGACTGTTTTTTGATCGGGAAGTTGCGGATCGCCCACTTGCACTTCCACTTCCATCTCCATGTTCGTACACACCACCTCTTTCTTCTACACCCCTTCGAATTCCGCCTCGTGGCGCGATGTCGCCAACGCCGCCTCCATCTGCTCTTTCTCGTCGGCATCTCCAGTTAAATGAGTATATCTTCTCGCCGCATCCTCCTTTCTTGCTTTTTCAAGTTTTCGTTGATCGCAGCCTGCTCCTTTCTATCCAGTGCCGCCTAAAGAAATCCCTAACATCGGGTGGAACGACGGTGCAATATTTTACTCCTTCTCCACGGTGAGCCAAATGAAACTTAAATCTTGTAGCTCCACCCCCATTCCTCTTAGCATCACAATATTTGCAATGGAAACCACCACCTTGCCTTGTTCCATGTTCCCACACGATGTCTTGGTCTGCCATTTTAAACCTACAATTGACAAATTAACATGTAAAACATCTTAAAAATTTAGTATCAAACATATGTAAGCATAACATTTGTCGCATAACATATCATCAGTGATTCATTAAAGATTAGATGTAACATATATCAAACTATCATGTGTAATATATTGCCTACAAACAAACATATCATCAGTGATTCATCAACTATCAAACTTACATTAGCGCTAACATGTGTAATATATTGCCTACAATTTAGAGGTAACATATATAATATAATCTATGAGCTAACTGCATTGTCGTTCGTAAAATCCGTAGGATTGCTTAATTTCACACATGCATAATACACAAAATCATATAAACGATAATATACACGGTGGAATTCTATCACTTTCGTGCGGTATGCATGCTCGGCAGCTGCGGATTTCGCCATTTCCCTTCGAAAGCCGACTATGCCGTCTGCAAATCCGTGCCGCCTACACCGCGCGAAATGGTTCCACATAGATACGAAATTCGTATGAAGCCGTCGAAATCCTTCGAATGCCGACGAAAGTCGTGCGCATCCAACGAAAGAACAAGAGTGCGTACCTTCTACCGCGGCTTTCGCCTTCGTCGCGCGAAATCCGTTGCTCGCCGCACGAAAAGAGCCTCTCCGGCGGCGACAACCCAGATCTCGGCGCGCCGCCGCTCTACGGCTGGAGGAGTGAGGAGAAAACCTATTGCGCGGCGTAGAAACCCTGGGAACTGGGGTTTAGATGGATGGGGATCGATTTGGGCTTGAGTGGGCCGAATGAACAGTGCACATCCACACGGTGAAATTTTTCCTTTACTTTTTCCCATTGCGAGAAAATGATTTTTGAGGGCCAAAGATATGTGTATTTTCATGGAAAAAAATACCATAATTCTTGTAAAATCTAGATCTATTTTATGTATTTTTTCAACAAAATTCTCCAAAATTTTTCAAATCTCCCGAAAAATTTCAAACTATGTCGGCAGTTTTCCGTTTCGTTCCTTGCCGGCACGGGCGAAGCCGCGCCGGCTTCGCGAAACGAAACCCTGGTTGATACCCTTCACGTTCCATGGACGCTAGTGCAGAAAAAGCGAAATGGAGGTGCTGAATAGAGTAGGTTTGTGCACTGAATCGTCTCATTCATTATCTGCCCCGTTTGTGGCACAGAGAAACTTTCGATAAGAAAATCTTAGATGAATTTGACAGTAGGAGGGGATGGAATGGGGTGTGTACAAGTACTCGTGGAAGAAGTTGTGTTAGCTCACCATGGCATATTGGCAGCTCATCGTGGCATATTTGGCACTTGGGTTGTGTGGCAGCTCGGCGATGCGGACGATGTTCCGATCGCGGGCATGCAGGAATTCATGGCGAGTGGACGCGGCGCACGGCTCTGTCTTTTTCTAGTATTTGAATAAATGGACTAAATTTTTCCCGTGTCATAACGAATGTTTCAACAATTTAAATGACTAAACATAAACTAATTATAAAAATAATTACCGAACCGAAGAATAATTCTTAAGAATCTATTAAACCTAATTAATCCATAATTAGCACAGTTTATTATAGTACACGGACGTAGTAGACTCATTAGATTCGTCTCATTAATTATTCACCAATATGAATGAGTTTTGTAAATAGTCTACATTTAATACTCTAAGATATTCTATGTGTCAAGAACTAGAACTAAAATTTAGTATTTCACTAGCAATTGTGCCCGTGCGTTGCAACGGGTAAAGTCGAGCGCGACACGGATGGGGACGGCACGGAGGGCGCGGGAGCTCCGAGCAGCGATGGGAGGGAGGAGCACGATCACGATCTTGGCGCGCGCGGGATGGGGACGAGAGGGAGGGCGCGGGGAGGGAGGAGAGAAGGGGTTCTTTTTTCATCCAAGCCCTCCTTTTCTTTTCGTATTGGGATTGCGGGTAGGGCTAAAGAAATACTCGTGGCTCGCTAGCTCGTTCGACTCGTGGATGGCTCGGCTCGGCTCGTTGAGAAATGCTAACGAGCTGCGCCAAGGGTTTAGCTCGTTAGCTCTAATGAGCCGGCTCGAATCGGCTTGCAAGGTGCTCGTGAGCTCAACGAGCCGATGCAATGTACAAAGTAGTGGCTAATGTTTTGCTTGTTTTGCTATTTTTTTGCTTGTTTTGTTGTTGATGTGACAATAAATCAATAATTTTTATAATTTTGTGATGGTCAATATGGATCTAATGCTTTAAATTATAATAGTAATAATATCTAATCTAGTTGCATCATTATATTTGCATGGATAATTATCGATGGACAAGTGTTATTACGTTAATTATGGATTTAATGTATCACGTTCTATTTTTTAATTGTATATTTGCATGTTTAATAGACTAAAAAAATAAAATATAATTTGTACATAAATTGCACTGTATTAAAGTGACTCGTGAGCTAAACGAGTCGGCTCACGAGCCGAGCCTCCTCGCTCGGCTCTCTACGCCGAGCCGCCGAGCCGAGCCAAGCCGAGCGAGCCGAGCCGGTATCCACCCCTAAGCTGCGGGTTAATTTTGGAAAAAATCAAGGGATTTTTGCAAAATAGCTAGGCAAAATAAAATTTTAGATAGAAACACTACTTGTTTTATAGATAGCTAGCAAAATATCCGTGCGTTGCAACGGGACGACGATACAGGGAGGGAAGCAGGTGGAGGACGAAGGTCGAGACGGCGGCGCGGGAGCTCTGAGCGGCGACAGGAGGGAGGGGCGCAAGCGCAGCGCGGATGGAAGCAGAAGAGAGGGACGTAGGAGGTCTTTTTTCATCCAAGCCCTCTCTTTTTCTTTTCAACATTGGGACTGCGAGTTAATTTTATAAACAGTCAAGGGTTTTCGTAAAATAACATTTTTTTCTTCTTTTAATTGGGTTTTTTTAAAATAGCGACAGATCGCATGTTAATTTTGAAAAAACTCAAGGGGTTTTCTGCAAAATAGCCAGGCAAAACAAAATTTGGGTGGAAACACTACTTGCTTTATATATAGGTATAGATATGTCATGGACTAAATTTTAGTCCCACTAAATAAACAAAACAGGACTTTCTTTACAGACCCTCTGTTCGCTCACTAGGGGTGGGCAATCGGTTTTAACCTATATTCGGTTTGGTTTTTTCTACACAAAGTTCGGTTTGAGACGCAATGAAGAACCGATTGGTTTTTTAAATACTAAAAACCATGTACTTCGGCTTTGGTTTTTCGTTTCGTTTTCGGTTTTTACCGAAAACCGAAAGCATAGAGCAATGTCTTTGAGGCGGAGGCGGCGTGGCGCGGCACGCGGGGCGGGCGCGGCGGGACGGGGCGGGGACGGAGCCGCGGCGCGCGGCGAGGCGAGTAGCACGGCGGCGCTTGATGGCCAGCGGAGACGGAGCGAGAGGCGCAGGCAGTGGCGAGGCAAAAGGCGGCGCCCCGCCGCAGAGGAGGAAGGCGCCGGCGGGCCGGGCGGAGCGGCGCCGCCGCGCACGGTGGCTAGGGTTTCCCGCGGCCCCGCGAGCGTGGCCGCGTGGCTAGGGTTTCGGCAACCTGCTGGGGAGTTTCGGTTTTTTTGGTTCGGTTCTCGACGTCAAAAACCGAAGCCGAACCAAATTTCTCGGTTTATATAAAACCACGAACCAAAACCAAAAACCGATACCGAAAAACCGCAGATTTCGATTCGACTCGATACGGTTTGATTTTTTTGTCTTCGGTTTAAAAATACCACCCCTTTCGCTCGCTGGGACCCCGTTTCTCGGCTGCTCTGGGCCGTTTGGTGACGTGAGCAGCCTATGGCCCGGTTTGGAAAATCGGCCATGGATTGGGTTGGGTTGGGTGGGCTCATATTTTTTGAGTACAGGGGATGCAAGCTAAGGAGTAGTTCATGTTGCTCAATTAAAGAAGGGAACTCATGTGCCGACACCTGCAAATTATTTCCGATCATTTGAGTCATTCCCTAGACAAAGATCGTTTTAATCATCCCCTGTGCGTCGGTGAGACACGGAAAAGTGGCGGACTAGTAACGAATACGCCCAGAAGAACTACGAAATGCAAGCTTGCGGCACGCACGTCTCCATTTTATCCAGCGATTTGCTAAATAATTGTCGACAATTTTTTGTTTGCAAAACTGTCGATTTGTGGACCGTTAGATCGGCATCAAGATGTGTGCAAGCAGATTGAGAAAAATTCACATCCGCCTTCGGGGGAATGGATCGAACCCACGATCCTCACAGGTACATGCTTGGGTTCCTGACCAAGTTAAGAGCAAGTTTTATTTATATAAATTTAACATATGTATAATAGATTAGTTATAAGGTTAACTTGTTTTCTCCTTATTTTCCTTTTCAGTATAAAAGCTCTTGTATAAGAACCAACACTTCTTTTTTTTTATTTTTTATATAAACATATAGTTTGCTTGCTTGTAGCTCACTGTTATAGTAAGGACGCATGATTTCAATCATTTTTTTCAATTATAAATGTAACTATATTATAATTATAATTATAGTATAGTTATATTTAAAACTTTTTTATAAAAAACTGTCGAAAGTAATATAGATAATCCCTTTATCGCTCACGCGCCTGCTCCCGCACCGGGAGGAACCGAGCAAGAGTCTGGGAATGGCTTCTCGTCGAGCGTCTGCATGCAGTTTTAGTACGTATACTAATAAAGCTACATATTGAATTTTAAAACGAATTTTCTTCTGAAATATTTATCCAAACGATTCGATTATACAGTTAAATTGCTGTAATTAAATATTTACAGTCAAATCTCACGTGACTATATTTTGATTATTTTTTTAGGTTTTTATGGATTTTTCTGAATGCTGCACACTAATTTATTTGGTTGCTTCAGACAATATTTTCTTATGTTTTATTAGTTCATTTATAAATGCTGCACATAATGTTTCGTGGATATTTGTATTATTTGATGTTTCAATATTTACAAAATGATATTTCATTTGTGATATAAAAATGTAAACCAAGTATTTGCAGATATGTCGTATGTATCATATGATTTCTTTTAATATTTCACTCGTTAGTTCTCAATGTTTTATGTAGTGTTTGACAATGTTGTAGTTAGCATTTTTTAAAACATATATGACTTTGAAATATTTTATGAAGTGTGTTGTAACATTTGACCTCAAGCGGTGAAACAACGTTGTTTTGTAGACGAATATTTTTTATTAAAATATAATCATATGAGATTTTATTATAAACATTTAATTACAATGAATATAACGGTGTAATTAAATTATATATTAGATAAAATTAATTTAAAAACAAATCATTTGAGAATTTATAGTTGATTGGTTGTACATGAGCATTTTCATGAGAGAAGAGAAAAAAACAATTATCATACAAAAAACAGTCGTGTATTTTGTCAGACAAATGCTCCTGTTATTTGTATTTTGTCGGACGTTGGATTTGTAGCGCTCCCCGAAAGAGTTCGCTTGGCCTGCGTTTCCGCGAGGAGCAGTACCGATCCTGTCCGTCACGGCCGATTTCGCATCGGGCGCACGCGCCCCGCACGGCGCCCGCTCCGTCAAAAGGTCGGCAGTTCGGGCAACGCAGAGTTCCTGGACGTCAGGACGAACGGCCAAAATGGTGGTGTGGTGGTCCTGGACTCCTGGTGGAACCTGAAGCAGCAGCTCCAGCCTGATTTTCTGCTAATGGATTGACAGCATGAACAGCATCATTTCAGCCACATTTTTGCCTGTAGAGCTAGCTTTGAACGACTTTCGTCGTTTGCACGTTGCCCGCGTCGCCCACGTGTGGTTGTGCTAGTACTTAACAAGTTGGCAATCAGAGCAGAGTCGGTCGGGTACATAATTGGATTTGTAGATACTGCGTTTGATGCATAGTATCGACTTGACCTCTGTTGAAATGTCTAATTAGCGTCAGCTTCCACGTCTGGTCTGTGCTGACCGTCGGTGCATATTAGTTTTAGGACATTCTTCTCCATCTTCCCTGCAAGTCTCAAAACTGTCGGAGCTAGGAGTAAAACATTCCCGAACTGTACGATCGTGTTCGGGTCAGAAGGTTGACCACGCAACAGTGACAACCCACCAACGCCAGCCAAGTGCCACCCCGTGTACTTTCACCATTTCTTTATACGATTTCTCACCCATCGATCCACTATATAAAGTTCTGCTGCCTCTGATGCTCTCGTCACGTCCTCGTTCAGGTGGTGCAGTTGCCGGCGTTGCACACGACCACGTATTACGTGGACGAAGTATTTGCAGCGATGGAGCTGAGAACCGCCGTGCTCGCCATCGCAGTGCTGTGCCTCGCTCTCCCGCGCGTTGCGCTGTCCCAGAGGCTAGCTATAGCAGATACCCCCGCGCCGGCGCCGGCGCCGCGCCACGTCGACCTCGCCGAGCTGCTTTCCCTAGCCGGGCCGTACGGCACGTTCCTGGGGTACCTCACCAAGACGGGCGTGATCACGACGTTCCAGAGCCAGGCCAACGACACCGCCGCCGACCACCAGGGCGGCGGCGTCACCGTGTTCGCGCCGGAGGACTCGGCGTTCGCGGCCGTCGACGGGGCCGCGCTGTCCAACCTCACCGCCGACCAGCTCCGCACGCTCATGCTGTGCCACGGGATGCCCCGGTACCACCCGCTCTCGTCGTTCTCGGCGCTGGCCGCGTCGAGCCCCGTGCCCACGTTCGCCGGCGGGCAGCAGTACGCCGTGAACATCACCGACGCCGCCGGGACGATCCGCGTCGAGTCCGGCTGGGCCACCGCGAAGCTCGTCAGCAGCGTGTACTCGACGTCGCCGGTGGCGGTGTACGCGCTGAACAGGGTGCTGCTGCCGGAGCAGATCTTCCCGACCGCTCCTAAGGTGGCACCCGTGCCGGCCCCGGCGCCGGCGCCGGTGCACGGGGACAAGGCGAACGACGGCGCACCGGGCGCAGCTGACCATGGCTCCGCGGACGCCAAGAGTATGTCGTGCCGGGTTGGCGCCGGGCGCCTTCTCGCCATCTTGGCTATATCCAGTTTTCTGATGATATAGGTGTTGATTTTTATCTTACTTTTTTGGGCGTGGGTACATATATACAGTAATGTTTATGTTTTTCGTTAATTCGTTTGTCGCACCTCTGTGTATCAAACATTCATTTGCCTGAACGTATTTATAATAACATTTTTCTGGCAGGTTAAACTAAATAAATTTTTACAAAACGACTTGGTCTCTATTTGTTTTGTTTCCTCTTTCAACATGGAACAGAGTTTAATGTCACGGCTCAAAAGATCGTCGTTGGACACTGTCCTAAATCCTCTGAACCACTGAAAAAATAGGCAGCCAAAGATCTGGACTTTGCACAAAAAACCGCGCCAGAGCAGTTAAAAATAGCACACACAGCTGAAGCCAAGTTCACTTTCTTGATCTAGCCTACGCAGCGGCAGTTGCACTGTCAGTTTGTCACAATGAAGCTCGCCGTTGCGTTCCTCTCCACCGCATTGTCCCTCACCCTTCTGCTCGCCGGCGCGCTCGCCCGGCCGCCCCCGGCGCCGGTAAGGACGGATGCCGGCGGCGGTGCAGCGCCGGCTCCGCAGGACAAGGGCGGCAACCTCACCGACGTGCTCACCATCGTCGGCCCCTTCAGCACCTTCCTCATGTATCTCCGGCAGACCAACCTCGTCGCGGTGTTCGAGCATCAGGCCTACCGGACCCACCAGGGCATCACCATCTTCGTCCCCGTCGACATGGCCTTCGCCGCCATCGAGCCGTCGGTAATATATAACGCCAAGAACACATAATCACTTAGGAAGAATCGTGTGATTTGGTATTTGACATCGTGACGATGAATGGACAGGTGCTACCGGGGCTTACGAGGAACCAGCTGAGGCACCTGGTGATGTACCACTCGCTGGCGAAGCACTACACGCTGGCGGAGTTCGAGGAGCTGAGCCAGAGCAACCCGGTGAAGACGCTCGCCGGCGGGAGGTACGCGGTGAACGTGACGGACGACGGCGGCGTGATCCACCTGAGGTCGAGGTGGGCGAGCGCCAAGGTGGTCGGGAGCGTGTACGAGACGGCGTCCATGGCGGTGTACGAGCTGGATAGGGTGCTGCTCCCGGACGCGCTGTTCCACGCCCACCCGCCCGTCGCGGCAATCCCGCCCGTGCCGGCGCTGCCGTCGCCGCCCCCGCCGCGGGGGCGGCGGACCCGCCGCCCGACGACGACTACGTCCCGTCGTTCGCCCACGCGGCGCCGCCGCCGGATCCGGTGGCTGGGACGGATGGAGTCGAGAGCTTGGCGTCCGGACTGGCGGTAGCGGCTCAGGCCGCGAGCTACGCCGCCGCCACCGCCGCGGCTCTCGGCGCGATGACCCTGATGGTACCGTGTTTGTGAGGCTGTGGCTGGCTGCACGTACGGTACAACCAACCAGACGTCAATATGTTCGGCACCGAATGCATGGGCTGCAGCATGGGCCCTAATAAGCCTTTGTTCAACTTGAAGCCCAAATCAAAGGAAAGAACACATGTCTATAGAAGAAAAGGCTCACAGTTCAGGAAGGCATCGAACAGAAGAGCCGGCACGGTGGCGGCGACCTGTAGGCCAGCTTGGCTCCTTGTCGATTCTCTTCCTTCCTTCTTCTTCCTACAGTTCTGTATCAACATTCTCAGTACCCTCTTCGTCTTAAAATAGAGAAGTGTTAGATTTAAATACGGATATTAAAAAAGTAAATAGAATTAAGTAGAAGAAGGTTGTGATCATTTGAGAAGAAAAAATGATGAAGAATTGAAGATAAAAAATTTTGATTGGTTGAGAAAAAACATAGGTGAAAAAATTGTTATATTTTAGATCAAAATTTAAATGCTAAAAATTATTATATTTTGAGACGAATGTACTATCTCTTATAGCCCCTCCATACAGATTCCACCTTTCATTGTACTGGTTTGCTGTTAACTCCATAGAGATTCCACCTTCCATTGTACTGGTTTGCTGTTAATCGTACTGAGTGAAGTAGGTCCTTTAACACAATACTTGGTAATGATCGGAGTATGTTGTTACTTAGGGCGTCTTTGGTGGAGTTCTGACTTCTACATTTACGGAAACGCTATTTGCCGATATCCCCCGTTCCAAGCGATCGGCACGGGATCCTCTCCCTCCCTCACACGACTACAGCAACAAACAATACAAAAGCGGCCGGATTTTGCTAGGGCCATTGCGGCGCGGAGGGGGACGGATTTCGCGGCAAGGTTGCGGCGCGGTGTCGGGCATTCGGTGCTTCAGTGCGGTGTCGCTTCTTCGCATGTGGGGGTCGGCGACGGTGTGGGCAGGGCTGGGTCGAGTTAATGGCGGTGACGACAGAGCCGCCGAGAGATCTCCTGCTTAGCCACGAGGTGCAAAGGAGGGAGGAGTCGGGTCTCTCTCGGTCTACAAGAACCCGAGCAGGAAGAAGACTGGAAAGGAGGAGGAAAAAGAAAAGAGAGAGGAGGGGAAAAATGGAGAAGGGAACGATCGAGCTATCAAATTTTGGTTTTAGCCATTGCACAGGAGTGAAGCGGTTGCAAGTTTGCAACGACTGCTTCCCTGGACCGTCATGGCAACACACGAAGGCAGAGGCCAAGTTGTGGAAGCTTCTCGGCTCGAGGAGAGGGATGAGGAGGTTTCGGTCTTGAGGAGTGGCAGAGGGAGAATGGAAAACACCGCCACCATCGCACCGAGAGAGGACGGGAGCGCTATCGTCATCGTGGCGGTAAACTATCTCCATCCCTTCCTCTCTGCTTCGATTTGAAACCAGGTAGGTACAAGCTTGATACCGACAGGTATAGCCGATACTAATGAAGTATCAGTTGGTACGTAACATGTATTGGTAAGTGTCGAGGAGGTATCAGTTGGTAGTATCTAGTGGGTATCGGACGGTACCTTTTCGATACCAGGATATAATACTTGTTTGGTATCTTTTCGTTTGGACGAGATCCCGTGATATAATAGCCTTTTAATTTTAATTTTAAAAGTTTGGATTTGGAGCAAAGTTATAAAGCAGTTTAAACGTAGCTCTAACTCTCTAATTCTAATTTTTTTAGAGAACTTCATCTTGCTCGGTTGCTCCGCTTCTTTTTTAAGTGAAACTGAAACTATTTGCCTGTACTTCAGCTTCAGGAAGGGAGAAGCTGTGGCTGAATATGTGCCAAACAAACCTTTAGAATATATCGTATGTGGAATAAGTCCATATTTGACCATCCAACTATTGCTGAAGTTTAATTTTGGCCATCCAATTATAAAATTGGGTATCGAACACCCTAAACTACTCAAACCGTTTATGTTCAGATAGCCCAGATGGTTTTGACTGTTTCCTTTGCCACGTGGCACCTAGAGCTGACTCAGCACAGCGGTGGCGCCTCAGGAGCACTCTGCCCAGTCCTCCTCGGCGGCCGGCCACGATGCGCGCGCCATCCACGACGCCACCGTTAGCGGCAGCCTCGCCAGAGCACGTGCGCGCGGCCTCCGGCCGCCGGAGCGGCATGGCCTCCCGGCCCAGGCGGCGGCTGCGGCGGCGAGAGGAGGAGGAGGCGACCTCTGACCAGAGCGCCGCAGCCATCGCGACGCGGATCGGGACGTGCGAGGCTGCCACGCCACGGCCCATCACACGGAGCGCCGCCCGGCGCGGCCGCTCCGCGCGCCGCGACGGACGACAACCCCATCCGCTCGCCCACCCTCCGAACCGCCTCGCGCGCGGGCCGCGCCTCCTCCTAACATCCTCGCTCTCCACCGCGTGCCGCCGTGGACGACGCGGAGTCCGCGGTCGACACGCATGAGCTCGACGCCGTGGACTGGGCATCATCCTCCTCCTTATCCATCTCAACCCCGAGCCGACAGTGGCGGTGCCTAGACGCGAGGAAGTTGGCACCGTGCACCTTGGCATCGTAGGACATGCAAAGAAACGCGGAGTCGGCGGTGCAGTGCACCGCGGCCACGCCCCCGCACAGATAGCACCCGACGCCGACGCCGCCGCACTTTCCGACCTCCGTTACAGTTCCACACACCACCACTACCTCCTCGAACTCCGGACGGGGACGACGGTTTGCTCGGCGATCGGAAGGCTGACGCGTGTCAATTGGTCAAACACTTGTCGGGCCTGCGTGGCTTTATACTACAGATCAAAGGGAGAGACAAGTCTCCGCGTGCTCGGCGATGGTGATGGCGATGGCGACCAGCGGGCACGGCGCGTTTCGGGGAAACCGGCGGCGAGTGGTGAGCGGCGAGGAAAACGGCGGGCGGGTTGGCGCGCGAGCAGCGAGGAAAGCAGCGTGGTTTGATTTGGGAGAAACGACGGAATGAGGCAACTGCTGAGTCAGCACGAGCTGACTCAGCCCTAGGTGCTACGTGGCAAAGGAAATAGTCAAAACCGCCTGAGCTATCCGAACGTAAACGGTTTGAGTAGTTCAGGATGTCCGATACCCGGTTTTGTAATTAAATGGTCAAAATTAAACTTCGGCAATAGTTGGATGGTCAAATATGGACTTATTCCATCGTATATGTCATGTATGATGTGTCTGCGTGTCAAGGTTCACCAGATCAGCATGGATACCTGATGGCATCACAGCACGGCCCTCTTTTGTGGCCCAAGACACAGCGGACGGCCCATCGCTTGGCATATACGGCATAGGCCCCTTTCGTGGGGATCCTGATCCGTGCCCAGTCGTGCGGCCGCGCGCGACCAATCACCCCCTCTAGTCACATATACGTATAGTATACGTATGTATATTATTTATATGTTATATATAAACTTTGTATTACACAATAAATCATGTGTATATGTATATATACGTGTATATATATATAAAGTAGATACATATATATATGTGTATATATATAATATATAAAGTTTATATTCATATATATAAAGTATATGTGTATAAACTTTCTATATATCTATATTATATATACACACATATTGTTTACATATAAAAATATATATACGTTTATAAATTTTATATGTATATGTTAATATAAAGTTTATATATATATTATATACGTATTTCATACGTATAGATACGTGGTTACACGGGGTGGAGAACGCGTGCCTGGGTGCTAATTAGCAAACCTGCCGTTTCGTGGCATAGGCCCATCGCTCTACGTGCACGTCGTCTCCGTTCGGGAACAGATCTCGTCTGCTCCTCGCCGCGCAAAACCGGGAACAGATCAAAGCCAAATTAACCCCTTTCGCCGCTTCGCAGTTCGGGGCTTCGCGCACGGCAGAGCAAGAGGCCAGCGCCAAGCCGCGCGTCGTCACGTTTCGTCCGGGCAGTTTGACGACCATGGTTTTTAATTAGTACTCTTCGTAGTACTAGTACGTTTTTGAGACGTTGTATTTGTGTAGGATACGTTTTTTTTTTCCACGGCCGGACGAAGACATCGATGTAACAAGAGAAAACTCGCAAGAACTGTGAGCACGTCGCCCTCGCCGGCATCTTGTAATGGGTTTCCGCAAAACCAGCTGCTCGCCGATAATTCGATAGGACTGCTTTAGTACTTTCTACTGCACAAGTCACAATGCATACCACCATCGATCGGGATATGGGAGGAATAGTCGGTAGTGGATTGATTCTACTTCATGGACTAATCCAATGGCAGTGAATCATCGTCTGGCCAAATGACCGAGCTAACCACATTTCGAAGCAGGAACTTTAATCATTACAACGCAAGATTAGCTAAATCTTCCAAACAACCAAAGATGGCAAAGAAGAGAGAGAGAGAAAACATCCAAATGTTAAACTTTCCCGGTTCACAAAGCAAAACCTGGTTTGCCTTTACCCGACACCGCGTCATTGTTTAATCTCGAGCGCACTCCTCCTTGCAGCAAGTTCAGAGTTCTCGCGGATTAAAAAAAAACAGCCGCAAGTTCAGAATTCTCACTGTTAAAACCTTCTCTGTCTTCAGTTCAAAAACAATAAAAGAAATCCTTCGTTGATGAGAGGAATCTTGCACTGCTACTGTAGCTCGGGTTTCAGAGTACTGATCGATCGATAGGCTGCAAGATGGACACCAAAACGGCAGAGCGTGGCATGCGTGAACAAAGGAGGAGGACAACAAGAGCATCTGAGACCAGCCGGAGCTGCCTCCTTTCGTGGCCGTTTTGCTACGGCCGCTGGTGCAGCCGCGATTCGCCGCGGGACCAGCAAAGATCGCGTGCAGAGATCAGGAAACCGGCCATCCGACAGGAGCGACGAGATGGTCCAATCCAGGCACGTTCAATTCAGCTGGTCGGCAGCAGCAGTTGCAGGTTGCAGCATGGTTTGGTTCGTCCTCCCTTCGCGCCTCGGCATGTGAGATTCTGAGACGACATAGTAGACCGTAGTCGCCTTGCGGCAAAAATGACAGCTACGGCTACGTACAGAGCGATCGGCGTAGACATGGGGTACATCCGTGCACGTAGACTGTAGACTGTACAGCAAGCGTGAGGGGATGATTCTTTTCTTGCAACTTACAATTAAAATTTAAAATTTAGTTCATATCACACCAATAATATTTTAAAATATTAAATATAAATTATTTATAAAACTAAATCATAATTAATAATTTAATTCGTGAGAAGAATCTAACTAACATAACATAATTAATATGATTTATTAATTATAAATTAATTAGATTTAATAGATTCATCTTTATTTTTAATTTTTTAATTATTTTTTAATTAATTTATGTTTATTTTTAAATTAATGTCAAACATCGGGCATGTCATGAATAAAATACTCCCTCTACGCTCAGTCCAACCACGAGAACAGGAGGTGGCAAGCCGGCAATTTTTTTTTTACCGGCAGTAACTGTGTTCGTGGCAGAGTTTGGCTGCGTGGCTTCATTGCACTACTGTGACCGGCCGAGTAGTACAGTAGTAGTACCGTGTATGGTACTGCTACCACACGTGGCAGGTACGCTGGAGGTACGTGCTTGCTACTGGAGTGGAGTATATCACTGTACAATATTACTTACTACCCTCCCCGTTTACTACAATGTTACCCGTATTACTATTTATACTTTATTCGTTTTAAAATATACAAATAGGACGTAATACGAAATTGAATGTAAGATATGTCTCATCAAACTTTAAATTTTTAATTTTTTATATTTTAAGATAAACGGAGCCCTCGATAGGCTTTGTAACATTCAAAAAATATTTGTATTTTTAAAAATACTTAAATTAATTAGAATTTTTCAAAAAAATCTATTATGTATTCTATTTTAAAACAATCAAAATGTCCAAAATTTATTTGCATTTCATTTATTCTCCATGTTTTAATTTAAACATTTCAAACTTATTAATTCTTTGCTCTTATTTTTGAAAAGTTTCAAATTAATTTTTAATTCAAAAATTCCTAAAAATTGAATTCAAATTAATTTTAAATCCTAAATTAAATCTTTTACAAACCTTCCCTCATTCTAATTTAAAAATAAAAAATCAATCAAATCGTTATTTTCTATTTTTTAAAAATCCTAATTTGAATTTTAATTTGAGAAAATTCAAAAAAATTAGGTCTAATTGATTTCAAATTTTAAATCAAATTCCTCTTAAAATTTTCCCTAAATGTCTTTTCCTTTTTTTCTTCTATTTTTGTTTTTACCTTTTTCCCCTTTTTTTTCTTTTTCCTTCTTCTTCCTTAGCTGCTTCTTCCTCCTTTGCTCTGTCTCAACCGCGGCGCTGCTGCTTCGACTTGGCCACTGTGCACGCCGGCCTTCATCCACCGGATGACCAAACCGACTTAGGTCATCAACATCCTTGTTTACACGCGCTAACACCGGATTGGAGCTACCACGTCACCATTCAAATCCTTTCCAAACCGACATCTCCTTGAACCGCCATTGCCGAAGTTTATCTCAAGTTCAAAACCGACCTAGAAACTCTATAAATAGACCACGATAGGCAAAAATTTAGATACAAAAATTGGTCCTCATTTCTTCCTCCATATCATCCCCAAGTTTCTCCTAGCTATCACACACTGCATTGCCTGAATTTTGAAGAAATTTGAAGAGAGACCGAAGAACCCTAGCTAGAGCCGCACTGGATAGATTCCAAAATTCGTCACAATCAATCGGATTCTTTCCAAATAAAAGGTATTTTCATGAGATACATACTCAGAGCTTTCATTTCCCTCTATTTACTAATCCATTAAACCACCCGAAGCCGTCGCCGGCGAGCATCGCCTGGGATGCTCTGTTCTCCCAACGGCGCCTGCATGATGCTAGACCATTCCGTCGCATTTCCAATCAAAAAAAACCCCTAGATAGCATACCTGTGTCCTATAGATACTCTCAGGCACCTTTACTTGGCCGAATTATCACCGGAGCATTCTGTCGATGAGCGTCGCCGCCGCCATGGCTGCCTCGCCGTCGCCAACTCTTCCCACCTCTTCTGCGGTTTGGCCAACCCTAAAAATGGAATTCTTAAAGGCTGTACATGTTGTAGGATCCCTTAACTTTCAATCCCCCACCATCCTCGCCGTCGCGCGCCATCAATTCCAGCGGCCGCCGGCGTTAGAGAAGAAAGACAGAGAAGAGGGAAAGAAAGAAGCAGCACAGTTGAAAGGAGAGGAAAGAAAAGACAAAAACGAATAGTAGAGAAGAGAAGCTAGTGGAGTGGTTAGAGAGTTAAAGTCAGAGTGGGAGGTTCCCAACTCTAATCCAGCCATAGGCACTTTTTCTCTTTTTACTTCTTTTTTTGTGAGAAGGGATAGAAAAGAGATCTTTTTACTTCTTTTTTTAGAAGGGATAGAAAAGAGAAAGAGAATTAGGAAGTTTAGAAATAGTTTCCAGGAAAATAATTCTCTATTTAACCAATAAATTATTTTAAGTAGAAGTTTCTCTTATTTTATTAAACTTATTTATGTTCTTTTCATAAATACTTTTAACTTCTAATTTTTTAAATTATTCTACTTAAGTCAAACCTAAATTTCAAATTTAAAACTTGGTAAATGACCCTAAGAAAAATAATTTAACCTCCTTCACTTCTCCCAAACTTTATTTTAAAACTCTTCCTTTTAAATTAATGTTTTCTCCTTTTAAAATATTTAAAATATTGCTTTTAATTCCTTTTATTTTTATTCAAGTTCTAAATTTTAAAACCAACAAATAATCTCCTTATTTAAAACTTTAAACATTATCTATTTTTCTTTCCTCTTTAAAAATACTTTAAATACTCTTTTATATTTTTTTTATTCAAACTTAAATTTTAAGTTTCAAAATCTAACAAATAACCTTACCCTTTAAAACTTCAAAAATTATTTTTCAAACTCTTTTTGAATTGCTATATCTATTTGGTGTCTCTTTGAAATTGTTCGTTTGATTTATTTTATCGTTTATCGATAGATCACAACGTCAGTTTGTAAAGGAAATCAAGCCCGACCATATCGTCGACATAAATGCCCTCGCTGTTATTTAAGGAGGAGAAAGATTTGAGACCATTGGTCGCGAAGGCAAGTCTTGTTATTGATCATTTAGCTTAAAAATAATAAGTTATCATATTTTAAATAATGCGTTAAGTTAAAAATGTTTCACGGGATGGGCTAGATAGTCGTAATCTATCATTTTATGTAGTTTTACATATTCTTTAGATTATATATGTTAATATTTCATGTATAGGAATCTTTTAGTCCATATAGGTTACTATTTTATGCATTAGAAACATCATATTAATTTAGGTATAGAAAAAGGAGAAGCTTATTATTTCGTATAATTAGATATATTCTTCTTCGAGAAAAATATCTGGATAACTTGAACTAGATATAAAACTATCAATATGATAGGATAAGCATTATCACATGTGCTAGTATTTCATTCGTACCCATAAAAGTTATTTCTTATGGTAGAAGAAAAATGATCTATTATTTCATGTGATAGGTAAATATTAATCCTATCATTTCATGTAATATGAGAATGGTCATATGGAATTATATTTCATATAATAAAATGAAAAAAATGATTCATTATTTTATGTGATAGGTAAATGAAACTCCTATAAATTCATATGACCTAAATGGTTTTGGCTGTATGCCAGAAAACATAAAAACTCTTGTGACAGAATAAGGACATAGTTTTGCCCATCCGATGGATCGGTTATACCGGCATGACATTTATATATTTCTCTCTGATCTCCCTGGGGACTTAGGAGTTTTACTGATGCGATTCTATGCATGGGAGATTTGTAGTTTTGTTGTTGAAATCTTATTGGAGAATAACTATGTAAACAATGGGTAACATGTCGATACTAATCAGATCGGTACCATCTGTTAAGATAGTCCAGAGGTGTCTCTAAGAGAGGGCAAGTATGTGACGAACAACTATTAAATAGGGGATTGATCGTCATTCACTTGTTAGGTTTGGTGCCCCTATTAAGATAGTCCACCCGTATCATTCACACATTAGAAAAGGTTATAACTATATAAATCTCATGTTACCCTTTAATCTGGCTAACTAAGGTTAATCCTCGGGTAAAGCTGGACAGACGCTGCAAAGTCGATTTGTATTCGAATACGCCGTACTCCCGGTCAATGAAGTTATGTCTATGGGTGATTCTAGCATAATGGCATGAGTAACTTTTCTAAAATACCATCCTTAAAATTTGATATTCATATATAAGAAATTAAAAGAAAGGATAGGACCGAGATTCATGTTTAAATTAGGCTTAGTTTATTCCCTTTTAGGATATCAAGTATATCTACTTATGTATAATATGGAATCACATTAGGATTAGACTTATATCATATCATGCATACCTATATGACATAAGATCATGCTAAGGCTAGGATTATATCATTCTTCTTAAAATATCTTGCATATTTATAGGAAAGGGTAGAGTATAGGATTAAGCGAAAGTTGAGTTTATAATTCATGTCCTTAAATGTTCGCATAGAATATTTTAGAAAAAATAGGATATATCTTCATGCTAGAAACATATTTATAATGTGTTTCTCTTGTCGATATAGCATGCATATTTAAATAGAATTGTATTCAGTTTGGCTTGATGAGTATCATTGGTACTCACTCTTGCACATAATAACTTCAGGAAATCTCGAGGCGAATGAAGAACACGAACTCTAGGTCGACTTTACACTCGGGCTATCCCTGTGAAAGTGTCGCATCTTTTTATTGTATAACTTGTACTTATACACCAGTAATTTGTAATATTAAACGAAGTTCATGTATCTGTACTATTTCACGTATAACTGGATTCTTGAGAGATTATGTGGTATTCTGGGAGTTGACCTCTCCAAAAGAGACGCCATAGGCTTGTTGCAAGATGATCCATGTGTGTGTGTGTGTGTATATATATATATAGAGTTGGGCTACTGTGTGGCGCGCCACACAGCTTCATCACGTGTGCCATGGCCGAATCTCTAATTTGAAAACTCAAATTGAAAATCCGAACCGTTAAAGTTGTTCTACATATTAATATCGCCTTGTAGACCAAATTTTATATTTTTTCGATATTTTTTACTATTTTATCGGATAGGTCAAAGATACATCAATCCAACGATTTCTGGAGTATCCATTTTATTACATCTTTGACCTATCCGATAAAAATTTAAAAAATATAAAATTTGGTATACAAGGCAATATTAACATGCAGAACAATTTGAACGGTTTGAATTTTCAATTTAAAATTTTAGATTATAGATTCGGTCATGCCATACGGGATGGAGTTGTGCGGCGCGCCACACAGTAGCCCAACTATATATATATATATATATATATATATATATATAATTATCTTCTAAATGAAGGGGGTGATAATCTTTAAAAAAAGTTCATATTTGACCATCCAACTATTGTCGAAGTTTAATTTTGGCCATCCAATTATAAAACCGAGTATCGGACACCCTGAACTACTGAAACCGTTCACGTTCGGACAGCCCAGACGGTTTTGACCGTTTTGACTGCCACGTGGCTGCTGACTCAGCAATAGTTGGATGGTCAAATATAGACTTGATTAATTTAGGGAGAAAATTAGAAAAAAATGAGTCCCTAAATGCTAAATCATTTTTAGGGAGTCTGGAACGTGTTGTCCATGGTGGTTGCGGAGGTCATCATCGCCGACTTTATCATGGCCGGGCTCCAGTCCGGGTGCGCCGCCCGCAGCAATGCCGCCATGCCCGCTGCGTTCTCTGGGTACATCGTGATGCCGGTGATGGTGCTCTGCATGTCATCGCTGAAGTAGATGGATCCGGCGAACATTTGCCGGTCCACCGTGCCGGCGGCGACGGTGAGAAGCCATGGGATGCCGTTGTGCAAGGAGCCAAGCCTCGAGCCGTCGTTGCCAGCTGAGGTCGAGACGAGGATGCCGCGCTCGATGGCGGTGAACGTGGCGATCGCCACGGGATCTTCGTACAACGGCACGCCGTCGAAGCCGCTCGAGATGGAGATGACGTCGACGCCGTCCGCGATGGCCGCGTCCATGGCGGCCAGCACGTCGGACGCGTACCAGAATATGGACTTGATGCTAAATCATTTTTTTCTAATTATTCTCCCTAAATTAATCAAGTCCATATTTGAACATCCAACTATTGCTGAGTCAGCAGCCACGTGGTAGTCAAAACGGTCAAAACCGCCTATGCTATCCGAACGTGAACGGTTTAAGTAGGTCAGGGTGTCCGATACCCGGTTTTATAATTGAATGGCCAAAATTAAACTTTGGCAATAATTGGATGATCAAATATGGACTTTTTCCTAATCCTGTTGAGAGAGAAGAAAACTGGTGATGATATAATGTGACGCAATACGGTCGAATACGTACTCAGCAGACTAGCAGTAGTAGTAGCTGGGAAGAGTGATTGCGGGTGTACTTGGGCGCGGTTTTAATACCGGTCACGTACTCTACTTCGGGACTCGGGAACGTGCAGAGGTGTGTGGATCTCGAATCCAATGGCGCCATTAAATTGCGGCCGTTTATTGCTTCCCACGAGCGTGTGTGTAGCACTGCAGAAGTGCAGCAAAGTACGCAACGATTCTTTCATGGACTAGCCTAGATCCGAGTTTTCAGAGCTTACTAAATCAATCACATCAATCAACTACAATTTTTTATTAAATAAATAGATGATTTAAAAATTTTAAAAAATTCATAATAGAAAGAGAAAGACGTATGAAAAGATGATGCAATCATATATAAACTATAAAGCATCACTCCTAATATTTTAAATATAGTATATTGATACTATAGCAGTAATGACTTTCACTATTAAGGCTTATTGATGTCGTCATAAAAGGTGCCGGTCAAATCAAATCCAACACTTATAATGTATATAGGTGGCGGCAAAAAAATAGGTGGCGGTTCGTATTAAGAACCACCACCTATAGTCTCAAATAGGTGCCGGGTGAACAGTAAAACCACCATCTATATAGGTGGCGGTTGTACTGTTCACCCGGCACCTATTCTTCGCGAATAGGTGGCGGTTCTTATTACGAACCGCCACCTATAGTGAGACTATAGGTGGCGGTTTTACTCTTCACCCGACATCTATACTCAAAAAACACTATTCCCTCGATTAGTACCATACCGCTCGCCGAACCAAAGCAACACCAGCTTAAATAGGTCCGTGCCTCGCTCGCTCGTCGTGTAGAACCGCTCGCCGAACCGCTCGCTCGTGCCTGTAGCTCTATCTCGCGGGCCTGCGCCCGCGTGGAAAAATATGATGGGTCCGATAAATAGATTGGGAGCACATCATTGAATGGTGTTTGGTCTACATTCAAACTAGGCGTTTTGGACGTGGGGGGCCTCGCTCCGTCGGCCATCGGCTGGAGGGCGCCCAAACTTTCATCTTTATTGCGAGGGCAGGTGCGCCATCCGATCGCGCCAAAAAGGAAAACGGCACCACCACCGCGTACGTCAGCTGCGCTTGCCCCCAAAAGGGTGAAAAAGATAGAACTGATCGCCTCGGCCGACAGCCTTCCCCCCTTAGATCCGACCGTCGAGCAATTCCTCGATGCTGCTGTCGATGAAGAGGCGCCAACAGCTGTCCAGGCGACGGTCGAAACCGGGGCTTCGAGTCCCGAGTCGGTAAATGCCCCAACTGACGCTCCGCCAGCCCCAAGTCCGCCACAAAACGTCCTCCCGTAAGTTTTTACTTCGTTGGTCCTGGTTTCGCGACGTTCACCCGTACCTGATTCGTCTGTCCTTCGCAGTTCAAGAAATTGGTCGGTCGCATTCCTCGCCCTGTACTGTCGGTAATCGATTCTTACCCTTTTGTCTGCAATAATCAATTAGTTCGTCTGTTAATCCCCTTCTCCTCTTCGCAGCTCCCGCGATCACCGGCTGCTCCCCAGGCGTCGGACGAACGTACTGCGCCTGTCGGGGGTTGTGATGATAACACCGGCAAGGAAAGCCAGACGGCCGTGGGGAATGATCCAGCTGAACCAACAGTCCTGACGACGGCGCCGATGGTAAGCTGACTGGCCCCAACCATTGGTTTTGTCATGCTCCTGATCCTTTCTCTTCTTCGCAGACGTGGCCGATCTCTTCAACTTTGACTTGTCGGAGTTCGAGGAACCGGTGATGCCGGCGAGGAAGCGCTTGCGGCGTGGCCGAGGACCGAGGGCTACTTTGTCCGATATCGGCAACCGGCTGGAAGCCTCATTGGATGCGCTGGTGGTCGACTGCGGCTCGATACGCGCACGGTTCAGAGATATCCAAGACCAGCTGCCGGATGCCGTAGTTGAAGCCATCGTATCGGCGACCTTCATGGAAGCCTACCGGTTAAAATATGAACGAGCCGGCGGCGAGTCATTGATCGTCGTGAGAGTCGGGCGCGGTCGGTGCCATCCAATCGACCAAAGAAGTCATTGAAGCCCGGAAGGCCGCCTTCGACAGCCTAAAA
This sequence comes from Oryza australiensis, assembly GCA_019925245.2. Taxonomy (NCBI): domain Eukaryota; kingdom Viridiplantae; phylum Streptophyta; class Magnoliopsida; order Poales; family Poaceae; genus Oryza; species Oryza australiensis. The sequence goes on from JAIFGZ020000222.1 coordinate 17,201,150, forward strand.
ACAGAGCCGGCAGCCAAGCTTGAGCAACTCCGTGCCCGTCGGGACCAACTGGTGGCCGACCTCGTTCAGATTACAAACGAAATCGACGTCCACGAGGAGTATATGGCTGATCTGTCGGCCAGGGTTGAAGCTGAGCGCCAAAGTATCAGGGCGGCCGTTGCGCATTTGCGGGGCTTGGTGTAGAGCGCTCGATCGGTGGCGGGGTCCGAGGCCGATGACCTTAGGGCAATCGGCGAGGTCGACCAGGTTAGACGGACAGCTCTGTCGGCGATAGCTGATTTTCTAAAGAAATGAGATTGTAAAATGTCCGACCCTACGAGATCGGCTTGTGTTTCTGCAACATGTGTTTTGTGATGTAATCGGATAGCCTGTATTAATCGTGCCTATAGATACAATCGGCTATGTTTATAAGTAGGACAGCCCCTTAGCTGTGCGCGGCGTCTCGACTCGTTTAGTCCGAAATCACTCAAGTGACGCCCCAACCTTCAACGTTTATCTTTTGGTCATTCGACTCTCGGCCATCGGCGGCAATACCCGATTGCGTCGTTGACCTGTCTTTGTAGGCCGATCCCCTCGAATCTGTGCTCCAGGAACCCGTGAGTCCTGGGCGATAGGTATCCAGACTTGCGCAGTCGCCGGCTTTTCAACGATTCCCGACGCTCATAATGATGATCTCTTTGACTCCCGGGTAGGCAGCGACCTTTCACATCTAAGAACCGTATCTTTTCTTTCTATAAATGGGTTCCCCCGGCTCTTCCGAATAACTCACGGCCGAAGGCGACGAACTTTCAATAGTAGGACACCTAGTCTTTTAAGTCTTCGGCAAGGCTTCTCATGGCGTCTTCGAGCTCGTCGGTGAACCAGGTGGTTTCTCAACTCATCTACTCTCACCGTTTTCTTGCTTCGAATACTCAGGGACGGATTTCCTTGCAGCCGCCTCACCCGCTTCGGGTGATCCTGGAAATCATGGAGACGTTGTACGAGCTGTCGGTCAGCCAGGACCGACGAGTGAGGGCGCAACTGAAGCGCTTCAGGGAGTTGGAGGCTCGTCACCCGGCGGCCAGGCCGCCTTTCCATCTTGGTGGCATTCCGGCTGCTGCCCCCATGGCGTATTCGACGCTCGCGCGCCTTGACCGGCTGGAGGGTAGGCAAGCCCAACTTGCCAACGAGTTACTGACCACCACCACCGACATAAGGGTCACTCGGTTGGAGCACCTGATCCTGGATGCTCTAGAGATGGAGACTACGGAGCCCGTCGAACGAGCCCTGGCGGCCATTAGGGAGTACCTGGCAAACATGTAATCCAAGACGGCTTCGCGTCGATTCTGAATAAAGCTCGCTTTAATGTTCCTGGTTTCGTCTGACTTGAGGTTTCTTCAACTTCCCTGGTTGGATTAGTCAAAAATTGGCTTGACTGTTGGTCATTTCGACTATGTATTGTCTGACTGTCTCGCGCATGTGTATGCCCCCAAGTTTTGTTGATAGCTTCGATGTCGACAAAATTTGTGAGTCCGACGCGATCATTCATTCTGATCTCTGCCAGGTGGTCCTGAGCCGATCATGGGGTGTGGGAGGGTGTATGCGAATGCCTAAAGCCGATGCCTTATAAGGCATCGGCTGTCGTGGGTCGGCCTATTGTGACGATAGCCGACTCACGCATTGATCCACACGCTCGGGTAGTATCTCTTTAGATATTTTCCGTTGAGGGCCCTTCCGAATACCTCCCCATCCAGTCCTTTTAGCATGTAAGCTCCTTGTGAGACGCATTTGTGGATCTTGAAAGGCCCCTCCCAATTCGGTGACCATTTGTCGAATTTGTTATCTCTGGATCCGATTAGGAGTATAAGCTTCCAAACGAGTTCGCCTTCCTCAAATGATTTAGGGACGACCTTTTTATTGTAATGTCGGGCTACCCGTTCCTTATCTTTTGTTACTTTTTCTAAAGCTCTCATTCTGGATAAAGCGAGATCCTCCGACTCGTCTATCATGAGGTTATAATAGTCGTCGGCTGTGAGCTGGTCTTGTAACTGAATGCGTCTTGAGCCGATTACACTTTCCCATGGAAGTACTGCTTCGTGTCCATAGACCAGTTTGTATGGGGGGGCTTGGATGGACCCGTGACATGCCATCCGATACGCCCATAATGATTCGGCCAGTCGGGTGTGCCATTGCTTAGGATGCTCAGATATCTTTCTTTTGATCAGCTTGATTAAGCTTTTGTTTGAAGCTTCGGCCTGACCGTTGGCTTGCGCGTAATACAATGAAGAGTTAAGCAGCATGATCCCCATGCCGTCGACGAACTGAATGAACTCGTCCGAAACAAAGATGGACCCCTGGTTGGTCATTATCGTTTGCGGAATGCCGAATCGGTAGATGATGTGTTCTTTGACGAACTCGATTGCGTCTTTAGAATCTACTTTTAGGGGATCACTTCCACCCATTTTGTGAAATAATCTGTGGCCACTAGGATAAACTTGTGCCCCTTTGGAAGGTGGATTGATCTGGCTGATCATATCAATGCCCCATCCCCTAAAAGGCCACGGCTTAATGATTGGGTTCATGGCCGACGCCGGAGCTCGTTGTACCGCGCCAAACTTTTGGCAGTCTTGGCATCCTTTGTAGTATTTAAAATAATCTTCTAGCATTGTCGGCCAGAAATACCCGGCTCGGCGAAGTAGCCATTTCATTTTGTGTGCCGACTGATGCGTGCCGCAGATTCCTTCGTGTACCTCCCCGATGGCCACTGTGGCTTGATCGGCGTCCAAACACTTGAGCAGTATGCCATCGATTGTCCGATAGTATAAATCTTCGTCGAGCAATACGTACCGTAGTGCCTTGTATCGTAGTTTCCTTGTGTCCGACTGGGAAGGGTCTTTGAGATAATTGTAGATGTCGGATCTCCAATCGTCGGTTGTGATGGTGGCGACGCCTTTGTCGATGTCTCTCAGCATCGGCCGGTAGCCCGATGCCCCTTGAGCCAAATCATTGGCCTCCGTGTTCTGTTCCCTGGGGATATGTTTCAAAGTGACTAGCCGAAAGCCTTCCATTAACTCCCGGCACCGTCGATGATAGGTCATCAGTGCGTCGTTTTTGCACTCATATTCTCCTGATAATTGACTGATGACGAGCAACGAGTCTCCCATTATCTTGACCGCGTCAGCTTCCATCTCTCTAAGTAGGATTAGCCCTTTGAGAACGGCTTCATACTCGGCTTGGTTATTTGTAACGTGGGGGTCGATGGCGAAAGCGAACTCGAAGCTTGCCCCCCTGGGTGAGATAAGAACTAAGCCGATTCCACAGCCGTTGGTGCACACTGAGCCATCGAAAGTCAAAGTCCAAGGCGTAATTTCCACGGAGCCGATCGAATCGTTTCTATGCTCCACAATGAGATCGGTTAGGGCTTGTCCTTTTACTGCTCTTGGAGCCTGATACCTCAGATCGAACTCGGTCAGCGCAAATATCCACTTTCCGATCCTCCCTTTGAGCACTGGAGCCGATAGCATGTACTTGACTACATCGGCTTTGCAAGTTATAGTGCATTCATTGGACAACAGATAGTGCCTTAACTTTGTGCATGAGAAATAGAGGCACAGACATAACTTTTTGACGGGTGAATATCTGGTCTCTGCATCTAGTAGCCGCCGGCTGAGATAGAAAATGACCCTTTCCTTGTCGTCGACTTCTTGGATCAGAGCGGAGCCGATTGACTTGTCGTCGGCGGACAGGTACAACTTGAATGACATTCCTTTTTGTGGGGGCATTAGAACTGGAGGGGAGCTTAGATAATTTTTTATGTCGTCTAACGCCTTCTGTTGCTCTGCCCCTCATGTGAATGTCTGATCGGCCTTAAGCCGAAGCAATGGTGTGAACGGCTCCATTTTTTCTGAGAGGTTAGCTATGAACCGTCTAATGAAGTTTATCTTTCCGATTAATGACTGGAGTTGTCTTTTATCCTTAGGGGGTTGAATTGTCTTAATGACATTAATGCTCCTTGGTGTGACTTCAATTCCTCTTTCATGAACGAGGAATCCTAAGAATTGCCCGGCTGACACGCCGAATGCACATTTAAGCGGATTCATCTTCAATCCATATTTCCTCGTCCGCTCAAGCACTTGCCTCAGATCTGCAATGTGGCTTTCTATCTCGCTTGACTTGACGACGTCGTCGTCAATGTATATCTCTACTAGTGCGTCGATCATGTCGTGAAAGATGTCATTCATCGCTCCTTGATATGTTGCCCCGGCGTTCTTTAAGCCGAACGTCATCACCACCCACTCGTAGAGGCCGATCGCACCCGGGCATCGAAAAGCTGTCTTGTGGACATCCTCTTCGGCCATGAATATCTGGTTGTCCGCTGCATTGCCATCCATGAAGCTGATGATTTTGTGGCCTGAGGCAGCGTCGACAAGAAGGTCGGCTATTGGCATCGGGTATTCGTCTTTTGGGGTCGCCTTGTTTAGGTCTCTGAAGTCGATGCATGCCCGAAGTTTGTCGTTCTTCTTCAATACCAGGACGATATTAGAGACCCATTCGGCATATCGGCAAGGCCGAATGAATCATGCGTCGTATAGCCGAGTGATTTCAGCTTTAATTGCGTCGTACATGTCGGCTTTGAACCTCCTGGGAGGTTGTTTGAATGGCCGATATCCTGCCTTGATTGGCAGCTGATGGACCACTATCGATCGGCTATGACCGGGCATCTCGAAGTATTCCCAAGCGAAGCAATCTTTATATTCTTTTAATAATTCAATAAGTTGGGATCTACAAAGAAGAGATAAATTTTTACTAATGTACGTCGGCCTTGGCTTATCGCCAGATCCGATGTCGATATGTAACACCCTAAAAATCGGGGATTTAAAAATCGAAAACTAAAATTTGGGACTTACAAAAAACTTTTGGTATTATTGCATCTTGTCATGTTTATCGCCTCTTGTCTATAAGTTTTGTCGCGTGATATAGATAAAATAAAATTTTTTTAAAGAATGAAAAGCCGAGGGAGTTTTGAAATCCAAAAGAAAGGAAATGTTTTTTTAAAAAAAAAATAAAGATCCAAAATAAACAAAACAAAAATTTATTAATTATAAAAGATATATAGGAAAGTCTAGGGTTGATTTTGAATCAAAAATCATATTTTGGAAAAGTTAAAATATAGAGTTGAGGGAATAATATGTAAGACTTGGGAATCTATAAAAATTATCGAAAAGTATATAACTTTGGTGTAGACAATAAAATAGTGATTGAAAAGATAATTAATATCCAAATATGAATAAAAAAAAAATTTAGGAAAGAAAATATGAAGTTGAGAAAGTAATGTTAATCAAAAATCCTAACTTTTAAATTTAAAAGAAAGGAATGAATAAATTAGGGATGAAAGTATATTTTGAACATTGAAAAGTGGGAGAAAAATTTGAAAATGTATTTTTAAATTAATCTTGGGAATATCAGAACTTGTTTTGAATTTTTAGAAGGAAAGGAAAAACAATTGGGAAAATAGGAAAGTAATTCGGGAAAATAAAAAAAATAGCTGTTCATTGTCGGCCACGTGTTCGACCCGGTCCCCCTTGCCTGCGCGCGCGCGCGTTGCGCGCCCGGTCACACCACGCCGTCCCCCACCGCGCGTCGCATCCGCACGCCGCGCCACGCCCGCCCCGCCCACGCACGCACGCGCGCGACCGACCGCCCCGCGCGTGTCGCTCACGCACCGCGCCGCGCCGCGCTGCCGCCGTGCGCGCGCGCGCCACCGCCGCCCGCGCCCGTGCCCATGCCCTCTCGCGCGTGCTCGCACCATGCGCCGCCCGCCTCCCGCTTGCGCCCGCCGCGCGCCGCCTCGCGAACCGCGCCCGCGCCTCGTGCCCGCGCCCCGACCGCATGCCGCGCTGCCGCGTCGCCCACGCCCCTGCGTGCGCGCGCCGGCCCCCGAGCTTGCGCGCGCCATGCCGCGCGTCGCACGCGCCGCCCGGACCCCCATTTGCTCTCGCCGCGCCGTGCGCTATAAAGTGAGGGCCCGAGCTCCTTCTCCCCCACCACGTCGTTTCCCCGCTCCTCCTCCTTGCTCCCCGTCGCGCCACCCCCTTGCCGCGCGCCCCGCGCGCCGTTGACGCGGTGCCAACCAAAGCGCGCCGCCACTCACTCGTCGTCGCTGCTCCCGTGTCACCGCATTGCGCCGACCTCGCCGCCGTGAGCCCCCTCCCTCTCCTCTTCTCCCCTGCCTCGGCCCACCCGCCCCCATGCCTTGCCCCTGCGTCGGCTCACTTAGGAAAGAAGAAGAACAGAGGGGAAGGAAAGAAAAGAGGAAAGAAAAGAGGAAAGAAAAGTAGGGAAAAAGAGAAAGAAAAGAAAAGGGGAAAATTG